>JBAIZL010000004.1:51897351-52202351 GCA_036971475.1 Prosapia bicincta
TTGTGTGATGAGGCGCCTTTTGGTCACTTGACCATTGTCGAATCACTCATTGAATCATATATATATATATATATATATATATATATAATATCATATTTTCTTGATATTTTAGGTTATCCATTGTTTTTCCGTTGCACTGACTTTATGAAGTTAATATATTACTATTAAGTAATTTTATTTATCCACCATTAAGTGCAATGATTTTACCTTGTGTGATGAGGCGCCTTTCGGTCACTTGACCATTGTCGAATCACTCATTGAATCATATATATATATATATATATATATATATATATATATATATATATATATAATTACATATTTTCTTGATATTTCAGGTTATCCATTGTTTTTCCGTTGCACTGACTTTATGACGTTAATATATTACTATTAAGTAATTTTATTTATCCACCATTAAGTGCAATGATTTTACCTTGTGTGATGAGGTGCCTTTCGGTCACTTGACCATTGTCGAATCACTCATTGAATCATATATATATATATATATATATATATATATATATATATATATATATAAAGAACTAAGTCAAAATACAAATACAAGAATTATAATTGAATTTACAATTCAAAGCTTTTCGTTGGCTAACAGTACCAACATCATCAGGAATATTAAACAATTGCGATATTGTTAAATATTATTACATATTGCGATATATATATATATATATATATATATATATATATTTATATACAGATTTTTTGGACTAGGAGACTGACAGACTTACCTTGGTAAGAGTCCACTCTGTAGTATTGAAATAGAAACACATAAAAGCACTTAAACAATGATATATTTCAACCACACAGTGGTCTTTGTCAATCAAAGAGAAAAAAAAAAAAATATATATATATATATATATATATATATATATATATATATATATATATATATATATATAGTGATATTTCACATCGTCCATTATTTTTCCGTTGCACTGACTTTATGAAGTTATTATTATTAATTGTAAATAATTTTTTCCACCACTAAGTGCAATAATTTTACCTTATGTGATGAGGCACCTTTCGGTCACTTGACCATTGTCGAATCACTGAATTAATTTGGTGATATGTTTTCTTGTAATATAGTTCATAAATTAAAGGTATTTCAAAAACAAGAATAGTTTGAATATATATTTATTCAAAGCTTTTTGCCAATATCAAATATGATTAATTTTCGTAAAAATATTTGTTATGTAATTTTTTTTCCTGAAGATGCTGGTATTTATTTTACCGGACATATGATTTCATTTTTGTAAAAATATTTTGTTTTATAATTGTTTTTCCTGTAGATGCTGGTACTTATTTTACCGGCAAAAATGTATATGTTTTTGATAAATTTGAAATTTATTAATTGTATATAAAAAATGTAAATACATACACACACACACACACACACACACACACATAAATTCTATTAGCTTTTGATATGCAAGTAATCAAATCATGAATTATTTAGGAATCATTTTATTATATTGAATTTTATGTGTTAATGTACCAAGTTGCAGTTTAGCATCATAGATGGCATGTCATTTGGTTGGAAACTCTGATTAAAGATGTATTATGTACTGTATTTTTTTGTCTTTCTGGCATCTTCCACTCTTAACCTGGCTTTTATGCTGCTGGGTCTTATTTCACTAGTTTGGAATGGCCTCTGCTTCATTCTTTGTACCTGCATTCAGTGTTTAAAGCTACTAAACCTTCAAATTAATTTATAAAATTTAGAAAAATCTCTAGTTTACCTTCAGTTTTGAAAGTTTCATTCTCTTTAAATCTCTTCGATAAAGTTAATCAAATCAAACATCGCAATGGCGAATTCCTGATATTTTTTAATGTAGCATTTTAAAGTGTTCAAACTACCCTATCCAACACAAACACGCTGCCTTCAGACCCATGCTCCATAGACTTAAGGAAGTCCCAATGACCACAGAAAATATAAACAAAGATCTAGACACCATTAAATATTTAGCATACACAAATGGATACAACATCACAATAAGACAAACTAAGGCACAAAATACAACAAAAAATAACTAAAATTTACACTACAGAGAGGGAAAACAAATAGATCACAATACCATACATAAACAACATTAAATAAAATAGCCCACAAATTTCAAAAAACAGGATACAAAATAGCATACAATAACATGATACTAATAACAATTTACAATACAAAATGCAACACAACACAAAAAAAAAAAAAAAAAAAAATACAAGCACCAGGCTTATATAAACTAAACTGCAACAAGTACCACAAATTCTATATTGGGCAAACTGGCCGCAGCTTCAAACAAAGAGTCGAGGAACACAAACAGAACACAAACTCAGCATTTTACAATCACATAAAAGAAATAGGAGACAAATACAAAGACATTTACCATAACTTAGAAATCTTATACATTAACAAAAGAGGACCACATCTGAACACACTAGAACAATATGAAATTTACAAACACACAAAAATACAAAGTAAAAACATATTAAATGGACAAACCCAATACAAATCACATATACTCTTCGATACTATCGAAAACCAGCCTTTAAAATCATTGCCGCTTAACCTAACAACTCCAAGCAGAAGACACTGATGAAGATCGCCATGGAGCGATTGAAAACGTTCTGTCTCGGTAAGTTTTTATAAATTTACAAAATTTAAAGTTCGGATAATCATAAACTAATGTAAAAGCTTTTAAAGTTTTTATTATTTAAATTTTTTCTTATTGTGAACATTGTTACACTGTGACCTTTAATGAAAAATCCCACAAAGAGAAGAGCAACCATATTCTCTCAAGAAGAGTCCTCCTAGTTGTCAGTGTCCCCTCCTCTAGCATTCGTATGTCATTCTATATTTTCGTCTCTTTCTTTCCTTGACAAAACAAGGTTTTGCATCAACAATAAATTTTATATTTTAATTCCAGCCTAGTCTGTTCATTTAATATGTTTTTTATCTCTTAAACAATAGTTTATGACTATCCAAACTTTAAATTTTGTAAATTTGTTAAAACTTACTGAGACAGAATGTATTCGATCGCTATGTGCCGATCTTCATCAGTGTCTTCTGCTTGGAGATGTTGGGTCAAGCGGTGACGGTTTTAAAGGTAGGTTTTCGATAGTATCAAAGAGTATGTGTGATTTGTATTGTGTTTGCTCAGAGAAGACACTGATGAAGATCGGCACATAGCAATCGAAAACGTTCTGTCTCAGTAAGTTTTAACAAATTTACTAAATTTAAAGTTCGGATAGTCATAATTTATTGTTTAAGTGATAAATAAGATTCACCTAACATAATGGATTACAAAATTAAAGAATTTAATATGTTTAATCATTAACTTTTTAAAAGATGATTTGTGTATTCTTAATTGTGAAAGATTCTTGTAACAAAATCCCTCTCTTAACATGTATTTTGAGCTTTGGATTTCACTTACTCTTCAGGTTTCATTTTTAACAATAATATTTAACAGCCTATATATTTTCTTTAAACTTTAAAATTAACAAAAAATTTTAACTCATACATTTGCCTGTGAGATATTTAAAAATGCTCCGAAATTATCAAGAAAATGAAAATAATTATATGCTCTGAAATTTTTTTAAATAAAATGTAATGGGTCTCTATGTTAACATTCCTAATTTATTAGCTATACAATTACTTCAAAAGCAATTTTGCAAGGAGTTATGAGCTATCAGTCTTGTGAGTTTAAAATTCTTAACTCACTTTAAGTAAAATACTCAAAGATCATGTTCCTCACACTCAAAAGTAAAATTCAATCATGTTATTTCGGATTTCATGTTTTTTTACATATTGCTTATTTTTTAAAAATAGAAAAACTTAGGTAGTTGTTACAAAATTAAAAATATTTTAAACTAAAATAAAACCTTTATACAAGTTCCTTACTTAAAAAATATTGCACTAATTTCCATCATTATATTGACTTTTTTATAATTATTCAACATAGAATGTTTTAACAAATTAAATTAATGTTTTAAAAAGGTTGAAAGTTTTTTAAAGTCTTGGTTATTTTAATTTAGAATCAGTTTAAATTAATTTTTAATTTTAATGTTAGAAAATTGTAAAAATATTTTTATTTCAAGATATCTAGGTTATGTATTTAGTTCTAAGTGAATATATATTAGTTTAGATTGAGATATTATTAATATTTAGTTTGTAAGAATTTGTGGGGATAACCCTTTTGATACCACCCCCAAAATTACAAAATCCTAAATTTATAAACAAACAATAATCTAAATATCTAATTCATAAACAACATGAATCACCTGCCAAGATAAGTAACTGATAGCTTTCTAGTAAAATACCTAGACTTCCTCCAAATACCACTGTCCTAACTGTTTTATCATGCTTTGAAAATTCCCAATTCAGTTTTTACTGTTGTCTTTCTAGTAACATACCCAGACCTCATCTATATACACTGCTTGTCCCAACTGCTTTATTTCGCTTAAAAAATTCCCCATTCAGTTTTCACTGTGGTCCTTCTAGTAACATAACCAGACCTCCTCCATATACACTGCTTGTCCCAACTTCTTTATTATGCTTCAAAAATTCCCCATTCAATTTTTACTCTGGTCTTTCTAATAACATACACATACTACCTTTATACACACTGCTAGTCCCAACTGCTTTATCATGCTTTAAAAATACCCTATTCTGTTTTTACTGTGGTCTTTCTAGTTACATACACATACTTCCTCTATACACGCTGCTTGTCCCAACTGTTTTATCATGCTTTGAAAATACACATTTCAGTTTCTACTGTTGTCTTTCTAGTGGCATAACAAACCTCCTACATATACACTGCTTGTCCCAACTGCTTCATTATGCTTCAAAAATTCCCGATTCAGTTTTTACTGTGTTGTTTCTAGTAACATACACATACTTCCTCTGTACACGCTGCTTGTCCCAATGTTTTATCATGCTTCGAAAGTACACTTTTCAGTTTTTACAGTTGTCTTTCTAGTAACATACTCAGACCTCCTCTATATACACTGCTTGTCCCAACTGCCTTATGATGCTTCAAAAGTTCCTTATTCAGTTTTTACTGTGGTCTTTCTAGTAACATACACATACTTCCTCTATACACACTGCTTGTCCCAACTGTTTTATCATGCTTCGAAAATACACTTTTCAGTTTTTAGTATTGTCTTTCTAGTAACATAACCAGACCTCATCCATACACACTGCTTGTCCCAACTGCTTTATTATCCTTCATAAATTCCCCATTCAGTTTTCACTGTGGTCTTTCTAGTTACATACACATACTTCCTCTATACACACTGCTTGTCCCAACTGTTTTATCATGCTTAGAACATACACTTTTCAGTTTTTAGTGTTGTCTTTCTAGTAACATACCCAGACCTCCTCTGTATACGCTGCTTGTGCCAACTGTTTTATCATGCTTAAAAAATACCCTATTCAGTTTTTACATTGGTCTTTCTAGTAACATACCCAGACCTCCTCTGTATATGCTGCTTGTGCCAACTGTTTTATCATGCTTCAAAAATACCCTATTCAGTTTTTACCGTGGTATTTCTAGTAACATACACAGCCCTCTTTATATATGCTGCTTGTCCGAACTATTTTATCATGCTTCAAAAATACACTTTTCAGTTTTTAGTCTTGTCTTTCTAGTAGCATACACAGACCTCCTCCGTATATGCTGCTTCTCCCAACTGTTTTATTATGCTTTAAAAATACAGTATTCAGTCATAAAAACCAATTGGACTTGACTCGAACTTGAGTTAGAAATTCTATGCCATCAAATTTTCAAGTTTCACAAAAAAAAAATTATTTGGAAGACCTCTGTGACTTTTAACCCACATTAAATTTGTCAAGAAAAATGATTAAATTATTTAAATAATATTTCACTTTGAAAGTGACAAATTTTCTCTATAGTTGTTTAATGCTAAAATTGTGTAAAGAATTCATTGTTTAGAATTTTATTTCTAAACTATTCATCTTAACTCAATGTTATTTACATTAAAAGTAAAATAATTCTCAATATTTTCAAATAGTTTTCATCCAATAATTATTTATTGATTCTTATATTTCCATTGCAACCGACTCATGTGGTCAAATTCTATATCATTATGGCTATATTGTTGTATATTACAATGTTATATTCCGAAATTGATGTCTATAAAAATATCACATTAGAAAAATGAGCATTGTTTGACCTAATAGTTTTATTGTTGTCATGACTAGACTAAAGATAAATATTCTAAATGACTAATTATGTCGGTGTCGCATGCTAAAAATCTGACTCCATGTGTCAGATACACAGGGTGGTGGGGTGCTTTGATGTGGATAAGTGGTCGTATCTGGCGATACGAGACTGAAGCTGTGATAATTTTGTTTGCTGATAGTGCCAGATTTCATGTGGACAGTATAGAGCAAAACAACTAAATTTATAGAATCATAGTCTCAAGACATTCATATTTGTATTAGAATTACTTCCTGCTCTATAAATTCATTGGAATCGAAAGTGTTTTTCATTAAAAAATACTAAACACTTGTAAATATTTACAAACTTGCCTATAGTAGCACTTACTTATATTTGTTGAGGACGGCCGTTTCTGGAGATGTGTCCTATTGTCAACTCATTCCGTAAATTGAGTTGACAATGGGATACATTGCCCGAAACGGCCGTCCTCAACAAATATAAGTAAGTGCTACTATAGGCAAGTTTGTAAATATTTACAAGTGATTATTGAAAACTAGTAGCTCACGTGAAGATGGAATCAACAAATATAAAAAATACTATTTTTTCATAATTTTCAGGGCTGCATAATCTGGACCTCATGGATATCACTTATTCTCATTATGTTATCTAAGTGTAATTAGTTATTGATTCACTGACTATTAGTTTGGGTTTAGATATAAATATATTGAAAAGCTTTTTACATTTCATCACTTCAATTTACTAGCATTTGTTATATTGGTGAATAATGTAGAATGATGTGGTCATACAATGATGTGTGTGTTTGAAATGTGTTTTTATTTTGCTCATTGTAATTTCAGGATGTCTTTTTCATGAAGAAATGCACAAAAACAGAAAGTCAATAGGAAAATTGTCATTCCAAATCAGATGGGAAAAGTTAAAGAATATTACAAGATGGGAAGAGTAAATGAGAAGTTGCAAGGGAGCTGTGGATAAATGGATGTATTTTACAAGAAAGATTAAAAACTCAAAGTACAATTTTGGTTTTATTGAAGTTTTAAATCTTTATTAAATTTATATAAAGAAAATTAACTTCATAAAACCGGTTAAAGATTGTAGTTATTTTCTCTGTAATTTCACTGTTTTTATTTTTTTTCTCAATAACACTATATATTAGTTACAGGAAATGTTCATGGGATATTATTATTAATATTGATTTGTTTTAAAAGGTTTTCTTTTACTCTTTGAGTTTATTATGTGTTTACTTTTTAAAAAATTGTTTGGGCATTTCAAGATACAGTTGTAGCTTTAGTTCACAATACCGTAAACATTACTAGTTCTTGTAAAATGAATTGGCTTTTGTTGTAGGTTACCTCTTCTGTGTCAATGAACCTTTCAAGATGGATTTCATTAATTCATTATTAATATTTATTTAATTTGAAAATTCATATTTCATTTGTAACAGACTCACAAGATACAAGTTATATATCAATATGACAATATTGTTGTATATTATAATGTTATATTTGGAAATTCATTGTTGTTCGAAAATCACAGCAGAAAAATCAGCATCCTTCGACCTATCAGTTTTATTGACTGACACAGTGTCAGCGCAGTGCTTTGATGTGGAGAAGTTGTTGTATCTGGCAACACCAGCATGAAGCTGTGATAATTTTGTTTGCAGATAGTGCCAGATTACAAGTGATCAGTAAAGAGCAAAATAACTAATTTATAGAAATCTAAGCATAATCATATTCATGATTTCATTATAATTAATTTCTGTGCAACACATTCATTGCAATAAAAGATTTGTTTGATTGAAAAATACTATTTATTCATAATCTCCATTCCTGCATACTCTGGACCTCGTGGAGAACACTTACTATAATTTTCTTAACAACTCTAAGTGTAATGAGTTGTTGATTCCATGACTCTAGTTTGTTTTCAGTTATTAATATATTCAAAAGTTTGTTTACATTTCATTGCCTAAATTTAGTTGCATTTTGTGTATTGGTAAATACTGTAGGAGGTCGTACCATGCTCTGTTTGTTTGAAATGTGTTTTTATCATGCTTATTTTATTTTCACAGGAATTTTTTCTTCATGAAGAAAATCATAGAAATATATAATCAATAGGAAAATTGTCATTCCTTAATCGATGGAAGAGGTTAAAGATTATTACAAGATGAGAAGAGTAAATGAGGGATTGGAAGATTGTTGTGAATAAATAAATGCACTATACAGAAAATAATAAAAGCTCCAAGTACAATTTTGGTTTTTTTTATATATGTTTTTATTCTACCTTTATGTGAGCTATTAGTTTTTAACTAAAAAAACTTCACTAAACACTTGTAAATATTTACAAACTTGCCTATAGTAGGACTTACTTTTAGAATCGTTGAGGACGATTATTTCGGGAGATGTGTCCCATTGTCAGCTCAGACAGTAACTGACCTCAATGTTTTTGTAGGTTATTGTGGGGATGTTGGTGTATTTTGGTAAGTATTAGGATTTATGTTGTTGAAAAGTGTATATGAGTTAGTTATAATATAATTGGGTGATGAGTATGTGTGTAGGGTGTAGTTTAAAATGTTTATATATTTCGATCTATTATCATTTGTTATCTTCATTTCTAATTTATTCATCTTTACTCAATACTATTTACATTAAAAGTAAAATAATTTTCAATATTCATATAGTTTTTATCCAATAATTAATTATCAATACTTATATCACTTGAAAATCCATATTTCTGTTGTAACAGACTCACATGATTCAAGTTCTATATCATTATGAATATATTGTGGTATATTAAAATCTTATATTCTGAAATTGATTGCTGTTAGAAAATCACATCAGAAAAATCATTATCACTTGACCTAACAGTTTTATTGCATGACACGATTGAACTGTCAAAAAATAAATATTCTGAATGAATAATTAGGTTGGTGTCGCCTGCTAAAAATCTGGCACCATGTGTCACATACACAGGGCAGTGCAGTGCTTTGATATGAAGAAGTGGTTGCACCTGGCGACATGAGCCTGACACTGTTGTGATAATTTTGTTTGTAGATAGTGCCAGATTACAAGTGATCAGTAAAGAGCAAAATAACTAAATTTATAGAATCATAAGCTTAAATCATGCCCATGGTTTTATTAGAATTACGTCCTACGCTATAAACCATTGGAATCAAAAAGTTTTTTTATTAAAAAATACTATTATTTCATAATATTTACAGCTGCTTAGTCTGGACCTGATGGAGATCACCTATTCTAATTTTGTTATCCAAGTGTAATCAGTTGTGTATTCTCTGACTCTAATAGTTTGTGTTTAGTTATTAATATATTGAAAAGTTTTAAACATTTCATTGCTTCAATTAAGTAGCATTTTTTATATTGGTAAATAATGTAGGAGGCTGTAAAATGAACTGTGTGTTTGAAATGTGTTTTTATCTTGCTCATTGTATTTTCAGGATGTCTTTCATGAGGAAATGCACAGATATGGAAAATCAATAGGAAAATTGTCATTCCAGAACAGATGGGAAAAGTTAAAGAATATTACAAGATGAGAAGAGTATATATATATGATTCAATGAGTGATTCGACAATGGTCAAGTGACCGAAAGGCGCCTCATCACACAAGGTAAAATCATTGCACTTCATGGTGGATAAATAAAATTACTTAATAGTAATATATTAACATCATAAAGTCAGTGCAACGGAAAAACAATGGATAACCTAAAATATCAAGAAAATATGTAATTATATATATATATTTATATATGATTCAATGAGTGATTCGACAATGGTCAAGTGACCGAAAGGCGCCTCATCACACAAGGTAAAATCATTGCACTTAATGGTGGATAAATAAAATTACTTAATAGTAATATATTAACTTCATAAAGTCAGTGCAACGGAAAAACAATGGATAACCTGAAATATCAAGAAAATATGTAATTATCTATATATATATATATATATATATATATGATTCAATGAGTGATTCGACAATGGTCAAGTGACCGAAAGGCGCCTCATCACACAAGGTAAAATCATTGCACTTAATGGTGGATAAATAAAATTACTTAATAGTAATATATTAATTTCATAAAGTCAGTGCAACGGAAAAACAATGGATAACCTAAAATATCAAGAAAATATGTAATTATATATATATATGATTCAATGAGTGATTCGACAATGGTCAAGTGACCGAAAGGCGCCTCATCACACAAGGTAAAATCATTGCACTTAATGGTGGATAAATAGAATTACTTAATAGTAATATATTAACTTCATAAAGTCAGTGCAACGGAAAAACAATGGATAACCTAAAATATCAAGAAAATATGTAAATATATATATATATATATATATATATATATATATGAAGTTTCCGTATGAAACGGAGAAACAATGGATAACGTTAAATATCAAGAATATATATATATATATATATATATATATATATATATACGATGACTTTAACAAAATCACAAAATACAAACATATTAAACGAACAAACACAATACAAATCACACATACTCTTTGATACTATCGAAAACCTGCCTTTAAAACTGTCACCGCTTCACCCAACATCTCCAAGCAGAAAAAACTGATGAAGATTGCCACATGGCGATCGAAAACGTTCTGTCTCAGTAAGTTTTCATAAATTTACAAAATTATCTGAAGAGTTACGCAAATCTCAGTATTAAAAACATGTTATGTTTGGGTTTGAAGTACATTAACTTTGTTAAATGACTAACAAATAGGTATAATGTGTAAAAAAAACTTGTATGTAATTTAATTCTGAAGATAATAATATAAAATAAACACAAATTTTTAAAATTAATGTACATATTTTGTTTCAAAATAAACCAGTACAATATGCAATTCACATCATACTTGTGCCTGGGCTATGCTGAATCATTTGATGTTCTTTGTGGACATGAGGATTTGGTTAGCATTAACGAAATATTAACGTGTTGGAAATAAACTATTCTTCTGAAAACACTATATACTGAAGAAAATGTTTGAATGCAAAAATGTATAAATGTTTACAGAAGAATGTGTTATTTCCAAGACATTTTTTTCTGTTGAACACTATCCAAATCATCATGTCCATAAAGAAAATCAAGTGATTCAATATAGCTCAGGCGTAAGATTGAGGTCAATAATTGCTTGTGATACTGGATTGTCATGAAATAAAGTGTGACTCATTTATTTTGAAAATTATTTTTTTACTTTTTATTATTATTTGTGAGTGTCTATTAATGATCTATTTACATAATTCTCTTGGTAGTTAAAATCTTTACAAGTTTTGTTTCTAAATTTTACATATTTGTTAATCATTAAACAAAGTTAAAGTTGCTTGATGTAATCATCTTGAATTCACTGATTAAACTATATTTAAAAGTACTTAACTAAGAGAATAAGTAATTGCTTACGCCTATCAAAACATTTGTTCCTTTTACGAAGCTAACCCTCTACTCACGAGCAAAAGGAACAAATGTTTTGAAACGCATCAGCAAGTAAGCAATTACGTATTCAATTAGTTCAAGTCTTTTTAAATATAAGTTAATGTATTTCAAAAACCTAAACATAACTTAAATCAACTATAGCATATTTTTTTAATTTTAAATAAATAAACTTCTTGAACACAAGTGAAATTTTTATTTATGTACCCTTATGTACATTTTTTTAACAATATTACGTTATTTCACATTTTTTTAAAAATGTTTTAGAGTGAATTTATTTTTTAATAAGGATTATGAACTATAAGATAATTAATAAGCAAAATAAACAATCACAGCATTTATTTTATGTAGTATTCTACCACATATAAAAATAACATATAAGTATAAAACAAATAGATTTTTTTATATTTCTTGCTTAGAACGAGCATCATCAGATACTAATGAATGAATTTTTTTTATGAAAGCAGCTTTTTCAATGGTCTACCAATATTGATAAATAACTTGGTATAATTCGAATGAGATAAGACCATTATGAGATAACTATGCCAAAATAAATACACTGAAAATACGATTTAGTTCATTTACCATAATCAAGATATTCAATAATCCTCAGGTGAAAACGTCATTACTTCACTAAATATCAAGGGATAAATTTATTAAATATAACTTACTATTAATTAAAACTTTATTGTTTTTATTAATATTTTATTCTTGAATTTTATAGTCCATTACGTTCGGTGAATCTTATTAATCACTTAAACAATATTTTATGACTATCCGAACTTTGAATTTAGTAAATTTGTTATAACTTACTTTCGATCGCTATGTGCCGGTTTTCGAAAACCTACCTTTAAAACCGTCACCGCTTGACCCAACATCTCCAAGCAGAAGATACTGATGAAGATCGGCACATAGCGATCGAAAACGTTCTGTCTTAGTAAGTTTTAACAAATTTACTAAATTCAAAGTTTGGATAGTCATAAACTATTGTTTAAGTGATTAGTAATATTTTATGTGTACAAAATGTTTTTCCTAATAATTATTTAGGCCAGCATTATTGTATATTACCCTGAGATATTGCACTATTGATTATTAACACGTTTTTAAACGGAATTGGAAAAGAATAATTGCAGGATAAGAAATAATGGGTAGGATTTCAAGAAACTTCATCAAGGGAATTTCAGACATAATTTACTCAGTGTATTTGTCTGCCAAACTGATATGTTTATCGTATTCTTCAAAGGCATGTCAATTATTTGAACAAATACGTTTATGTTATTTCTGAATATTATGTGACTTCTAATTATTCTATTCTCATTACCAAGGTACAGAATAAAACCGCACAGTCTAGCAATCAGACCAGTGTTGTGGTTTGTGTAAGGGTGTTGGTGTGTTTTTAAGTGGTGAACATATTAGTATATCTTTTGTGAAATTCTACATTTCTAAATCAACCAAATAGGTTGACTTTTTAGAAGATCTATAAATATGCCTACCATCATGAAGTACAATCGAATCCCGAGTAAAGTTTTGGAGAGTTTTGCATATATTGAATATGAACATACTGATTTTAATTATGTACTGTATGTATTAATTACATATTACACTTCTGCTATTACTTGCGACCAGACTTTTTAAGGTATTATCAACCAGCTCTTCATGAACAGCAACAAGATTTCGATATTAAATGCAGTACAAAAATGCAAGAAAATTATTGTACAGTAAGTTCATGTATTATATGTGTCAATTAAAAATACAAAAAAAAATTGTAAAATGTTATACTGTATTGTGAAATAACAAAATACATATACTACTTACATTACTGAGTTTTGATGTGATGTACAAATGAAACAATGAAAAGTATGTTCAAATCTCACAACTATAATTCGATAAATTGCTCAACATATACTACACATAAACAAAAGTGGTTATGTGTTTATATACTACAGTGAAGCTCATTCCATTTTAGGCCTATGTATTCTTATAAATTTGTATGCAATTCTTATTTTTTTAATTAAGGATTTATTTAGGCAACATTTTTTAAGTGGTGGTGTTAAAAAAACAGAAAAATGAAGAATAAAACAGAAATAAAAATGTAGATCAACAAGAACTAGTGAAAGGTTGTTTCTCTATTGATAACCCTACTTCATTAGTGCTTATATTGGGAGATATTTAACTGGAGATGAATTCACTTATTTGTTGTAAGTTTTTGTTATTTTCATAGATTTCTGTACACACAGATATGTCATGTCTTACAGTAGGTTCTACTTTTAAAAAGAGTGACTTATCAGGATTAATTTCCTGAAACAATGATGCTCAAGCCACCCATGACTAGCTGGAAATGTACCATCAGTCATTTGCTTTTTTTCTAGTGCTTAATTGCTACAGATCCATTTACAGTGTCTTTAATTTAATCCAGATATAACACATATAAATGAATTATCTTTGCTGTTGTTTTGCCGAGCAGAATAGGATTTCAGTCAAGGTTGGATTTCTAAAAGGAAATGAAAGGAAATTTCCTATGATTAATTAACCTTTTTTCAGTATTTAAAGCTTTTGCACAGTACATACTGCAACTTATTATACATATATTCAGTACTATACACACAAATACAATACCTAAATTGTACACATACAGTAAAAAGAGTTAATAGAATATTTTTCATTTACTGAACCTACTGAATTAAATTTTGTAAGCTACTGTAAACAATTTTTTACCAAATCCGAATTTATGTAGCTCGAGGGTTACATAAATAAAAGACTGCCTGTATTAAACTGTTTGTTGAAAAAAACTTCAATGTAAATTGTCATTTACTTTAACCTTCAACTATCGTCCTGCAATATCTGTCACATTACTACCGCCATTGTGCCTAACAGCACAAAGGGTCTAAGTGTGATTTATTGTGTGGTTTAACAATTTATCTTAAATTTACTTTATAAAAATTGTTTTTGAATATATTTTGCTCGCAAGTGACAAGGGTAAACATCATTTTATGATATCAGTTATATTTCAAAATCTTGTTGCTGTTCATGACAAGCTGGTTCTTAATTACTTATTACACTTTTGCCGTTACTTGCGACCAGACTTTTTGTTAACTAAAAGTTGTTAAATTGTTATGTTACACTTGGAGGAAACATTTTAAGGTGGAGCCGCACCTCAGATCATTTTTTTCCTGAAAATGCCAATACATTTATTAGTAAAAAGCTTTGAAAAATATTTAAATTAAAACAATAATTGTATTTGAAATATTTTTATTCATTTATTATATTACAAGAAAACTTAAAACCATACCTTAACTTTTTTACACGAGGTATCTTTAATGTAGGCGAGGTTTCCGTTACTCACATTAGATATAGGTAATGGTAATTGGAATAAAACATGTATGTTTGGCTGATATATATATATATATATATATATATATATATATATATATATATATATATATATATATATTCTTCAAAGTATAGTAAGGGGGTGATAGCAATATACATGGGGTAACATTGCACACTATCATTTTTTTAGTGTATTTATAGCATCATAGTAGATAGTCTCTACAACAACTGCATATACTTCAAATTAAGTAATTGTTATTTATCCTTGATTATAAGTGTTGACATGTAAGCTGGCACTTGGACCTGGCGTGGCACTATAGGTGGGGGGGGGTGATTAGGCAAAGACCGCTCTGCGAACATTTCCTCGGATGTAGACATACATCACTTATAGCATTTCGTACTTCATCTACTGAAGCGCCATCACGAGGGCTGCAAGGACAATTGACACAGCCCTCATAACCGCAGATGTTTCTTTTCATCTAGTCTAGTACAGAATTTTTATTGATCAGTCAAATGCCAGCTTACGTGTCAATACATATACTGTTAATTTCTGAAAATCATTTAGTGTTATTTTAAACAAGTAATAGTGCATGTAAAAGTACATTCAAATTAAAGTAATTTTGTTACTAGAACACATAATAAAGCTAAGAATCTGAAACTACTTTAGTTTCATAAATAGCGCAAGAGGGGTAAGATTGTGCACCCTGATTACCAATTTATATATAATTTAGTATATTCTCTTATATTGTCCAGGTTGAAATGAAAAATACAAGGATTTTCCAGTTTAAGAGTTGATCATGTGTGACAATTGCAATATATGGGGGCATGAAGATTGTACTGGGTATGAGAGGGCCCTTTTAGATGGGATATTTGTGCCAAAGTATAATTTTAAGCATTTTAGTGTTGACAATCTAAGAATATTAACTTAGTGATTTTATTAATAAATTAAACTACTGTGTACTCTAGATATTAAGTTTGTTTCTCAAGTAACCAAGTTTCAGCAAATTTATTATATGACTTTTGGCATTTAGAGTTTTATGTGTTTAGTTACCATTGTTGTTAGAATAACTAGAAAACGTGATTAAAATATATTTTGTATTACAGTTTTAATAGAAATAATCAGTGGAATAACATATGCACAATCTTAACCTCTCTAACTGCGCAATTTTACCTGGCTGGTAGGGCAAGACTGTGTTTTGTAAGTAACAGGATAAAATCAAAACTATGAAAACTATTTACGTGTAAAAATACCATAAAATTCCAGTGTGACAATAAAGGATAGAATGTTTTATTACAGTATTTGTTAATCACTTTAACAATAGTTTAAGACTATCCGTATTTTTGTCAGTCATAAACTATTGTTTTGTTTATGACTTCGAACAAGTCATAAACTATTGTTAAAGTGATTAATTAAGATTCACCGAACATAATGGACTACAAATTTCAAGAACAGTATTTGGGTTTACATTTTGCATTAAATAAAGCAGGTAAAGTATATTTTTTTCTTAGCCCCGCCTTACTCTATATAAAAAATTCTTATAAATGTATGGAAATGTTCAGCCATGTTTCACTTCATTATTTTCCTGCTTTGATAATGAGCCCTACTATTTCTTGGCTCTTAATTCTCACTTTCTTCACTACAATTCTTAATCATTTTATTCACAAGTTTGTTCTATATCTTGATTTTCCATGACAATCTCATAAAAGGTATGCTCAGAAATTTTAGGTACTTCCAACACTATATCTTATTGTTTAAGCTCAAAAATCATGTTGAGAATATGTTGTATATCGGTAATGGTCATGTTTGAAAATAAAATAAAATCATCTGCTATATACATCAATACAATGTCATAAAAACACAAGATAAAAACTGGTAGCTCGCACGAAGATGGAATCAACAAATATGAATATGACACAAGATAAGTTACAGAGTAATTGAAACATGGTCACATGTATAGAAAAGAAATCAAAGCAAAACAAACACTGATTAAAGACTCAAAGATAACTAAAGGGACATGATTTTTAATACAGGAACTCGAGAGGGAATATAAAATAACATTTCTGCCTATAGGTGACTCACAAAAATCCAGCACTTGTCAAGGCATGAGGTCAATTGTTAATAAATCTCAGCACTATATTTGTATTACCTTATATCCATTTGACAATATGGCCGATTGACAAAGTAACCAGTATACATTTAATTATCAAAAAAAAATAAATATATTGGTATATTTCCTGTTCCTACGTGTTCGATTTTAGTTAAAAACTTTATACCGGGCAATGAAGAAAGTAATTAGGAATTTTAAAAAAATTATAAAAACTTTCGCTCACACCCCAAAAATTCAAAATTTTGGAAAATAGCAGTTCATCCCCTGCTTCATGGCACACCTAAAATGATACAAATTCAACGTTTTGGCTTTATTTTTTTTATGTAGTAACTTGCAAAATGCCTCGAAATGTAATTAAACTTTCTGAAAACTCTCAAAAAACTATAAATTTGAAAAAAATCAAATTTTACACATCAATTCAACATGCTTTCTGGGGCATAAGTTCTATTGTTTTTTTGTGATAGAAATAAAACGTAAGTGTTCATTGCAATATTTTCTGTTTTGAGTGTGGAATAGGGTCTGTAAGTGTTTGTTTTGTCTTTTTGAGTAATCTTGCGACTTATTATCGCCAACAAATAAGATGTGTGAGTAAGTTTTATAATTCTATAAATGTTCCTGGTGAAATGTGGTGACAATAGTGCTTTGTTAAAGTTGATTTTGTTTTTAATTTGTAACTTTTCGGAGTTAAGAGCAATTTTATATTACAGGAACTTTAAGAGTTATTACATCAAAATAATAAAGCCAACACATTAAATTAGTAAAGTTTCATGTGTGCTTGGGAAGGGGGATATATATTTTTCAAAATTTTTAATTTTTGGGACGTTAGCTAGTTTTTATAATTTTGTTCATATCCCAGATGACATTCTGCATCGCCTAGTATAATTTTGTTTTCATAAAATAGAACACATGGGAACGGGAAATAAATACCGATATATTTGTCAGCATTTCCAGGTTAAATAGTCATGTGTGCGACCTTTAATTTACAAATGATTTAGGACTGATGTCACTTGTTCAATGCGACTGGTTTACTTTACAATGAAACTCAGTGTTTTATAAGAAAATCTATTGTAACCAGATAATTTATAGGTATATCATAACATAGGGTTTATATTGTACTACTCATCTCTATATTCTATATAGTTTCAAATAATAGCCAAATTCAATAGCACTGTTGGTAAAGTTATTATAACCTATCTTAACTAGACACTTTGTAGTTATGTTGTGAAATATTTTAATATAGAATAAAAAAGTGATTTTTATAAATTAATATTCATTTAATATATTTTTATGAATATTAGTACAATCAGGTTGCTAACCATAAATTTTAACCACTATTAATTATTTTCAAAACTTGAAAATATTGGAATACACCATACAGTTAACATTCTTTATGGATGTTATTATAAAACTCAAAATAAAAAGGAGAAAACTTTGCTAGATTTTATTTGTATTAATTCAATGAGAATTTTATTTTAGTTTCTTTTCAAGCTTTGTCCAATAGTTAGCTGATTTGACATTTCTTTACTAGAGTAGGAATACTTTTTTTACCTATACTTCAACTGCCAGTTATAATTGCCTAATTCAAATAATACAGTGCAAAAGCATAGTACTAAAACAACATTAAGCATCAAGACAAAAATTATAATGAAGAATTTCAAACATATTTTTTTTACTCCAAAAGTAAATGTTTCATGTACAGAAAGGGAAGTAATAGGATACTGAAAGAGTGATTAATTAGGGATAAACATTTTTCTGTTACTGTTGCATTTAGAGTTGCATTCCTCAAGTAATCTCAGGTTAAACTAAGTGATGACCCGGAATCGATATACAGAACCCTTGGATATGAATTTCGTGTATAAAATATGTAATTACAAATTTTTATACAGAGAAACACATACTTTGATATTACAATCTTTTCTGGTGGGAATCAGAACTCAATGTAAGCTTTTGTTCAGGCGGTTTGAAATATTATGTGGCATCTCTAAGCTTGTCACCTGTATTTAAAACATAATTTGGTAAATATTGAGTCTTATTGACGTTTTTTAAAAATTTTGTTTAATTATGTGTAAAATAGGAATATCAACTTTTTTCTGCGGAAAATACGGCAAGTTAATTTTTTCACATTTTAGTCGTTAATCTATAAAGGCATGTATAGCGGGAACCAGGAATGCAGTATCTTCAGCGTACTGCACTACATCTAGATTTACGGTAGTTGTAATTTTATACATTACTACGTACCTATATTAAAACATACCTATGAAGTATATAGTTTGTAGAGTACACGCCATTACAGACAAACATTTACAATGTGAAAAAAATTAACTTTCCATATTTTCCGCGGAAAAAAGTTGATATTCGTGTTCTACACATTAAAACGAGTAATTAAAATTGTAAAAAACAACGTTAGTAAAAGTCATTATTTACCCATAATTTATAGGCAATCATATTAAAATAGTTCTGTTCATAATTACTCTACCCGATATTGTAATTGTCTTAGAATAGCTAATTTAATTATCATACCACAAAGTCTTTATAAATTGTGGAAAAAATACAATTTATAAACAGTACATGTCATAAATAAATAACAATAACCCTTGCTACAAATATTTAAACACCCTTGATGTACATTTTGCCAACACAGTTAGCACCATCAGAAGGTTACAAACATTCTGGGACTAAAAAGAAACAGTACACCTAAAATCGCGATGGGCTACTTTTAGGTGTACTGTTTCATTTTAGTCCCAGAATGTTTGTAACCTTCTGATGATGCTTGTGTTGGCGAAATGTACATCAAAGGTGTTTAAATATTTGTAGCAAGGGTTATTGTTATTTATCATATTTACGCTACTGTGCGCTGTATAAAAAAAGTACAAGCATTGTTATATATTTAGCATAAAAGTATACAACTTGACGCTTGGTACAGTCAAAAGGAGATTATTGATAATATATAACCACTTAAACAATATTTTATGATTCTCCGAACATTTTATTTAGTGAATTTGTTAAAACTTACTGAGACAGAACGTTTTCGATCGCTATGTGCCGATCTTCATCAGTGTCTTCTGCTTGGAGATGTTAGGTCAAGCGGTGACGGTTTTAAAGGTAGGTTTTCGATTGTATCAAAGAGTATGTGTGATTTGTATTGTGTTTGCTCGTTTAATATGTTTATATTTTGTGTTTTTGTGTGTCTGTAAATTTCATATTGTTCTAGTGTGTTGAGATGTGGTCCTTTTTTGTTGGTGTGTAGGATTTCTAAATTATGATGAATGTCTGTGTATTTGTGTCCTGTTTCTTTCAAGTGATTGTAAATTGTTGAGTTGGTGTTATGTTTGTGTTCTTCGACTCTTTGTTTAAAGCTGCGACCTGTTTGTCCAATGTAGAATTTGTTACATTCGTCACAGTTTAGTTTGTATATGCCTGGTGCTTGTAGTTTATCTTTGTTGTTGGTGTCAAACACACAAAATTATTTACTGGCACAGAATTCTACATTGGACAAACAGGTCGCAGCTTTAAACAAAGAGTCGAAGAACACAAACATAACACCAACTCAACATTTTACAATCACTTAAAAGAAACAGGATACAAATACACAGACATTTATCATAATTTAGAAATCCTACACATCAACAAAAAAGGACCACATCTCAACACACTAGAACAATATGAAATTTACAGACACAAAAAATACAAACATATTAAACGAACAAACACAATACAAATCATACATACTCTTTGATATTATCGAAAACCTACCTTTAAACCGTCACCCAACATCTCCAAGCAGAAGACACTGATGAAGATCGGCACATAGCGATCGAAAACGTTCTGTCTCAGTAAGTTTTAACAAATTTACTAAATAAAAATTTCGGATAGTCATAAAATATTGTTTTAGTGATTAATAAGATTCACCGAACGTAATGGACTACAAAATTCAAGAATATATTTCGTGTGGAGTATTAGATATTAGATTAATTCTAGGCCGTGTTTTAAACTATTATTAATAAACAATGTCACAAAAGTAAACGATTTTGGCAATTAAATAATCTTATTCTTATTGAGGAAAATGATTTTTTAATATTTTTAAACTTACACATAGATTTACAATTATTATTGTTATTTTATTACAATTTAGAAAGAGTTTGAGATAACGTTTACTAATGAAACTTTGAAAAATATTTGCAATTAAAATAACAAAATAAACTAATAATTTATTAAGAAAATATATGCAGTCTAGCGACTATGGTTGGAAGTTGGAACTAAAATTCTAATAGAAAACAATCTGTGGTGCAAGTTGCTTGATGTAATCATCTTGAATTCACTGATTATCTGTGGTTGCCAACTTGTAATTTGACCTGTGGATTTATTTACGTGCTAAAAGTTTTATAGTATAATTCTATACAAAAAAATAATTTTATTGTAATTCAACTTAAACAAATTTGTCTAAAATAATGGAAGGCATAATTTTCGCTCTAATTTACATTGGTATGCTTGTATGTTCCTTGTATTTGATTATTTACATGGGTATAGTTATGTGGTTGGTACGCCGAAATTGATTGGAATGGTCTAGGTTGCTAACTTGAATTCGACCTTTGGATTTATGTACATGCTAAAAACGGTATAGTATATATTCTGTACAAAAAAAAAACAATTTGAATGATATTAAACTTAAACAAATTTCTCTAAAATAATGGAACAAATAATGTTGTTACTAATTTACATTATTTTGCTTTTAATTGCAATGTATTTGGCTATTTTCATGTGTTTAGTTACATGGTTGGTACCCCGAAATTGATTGGGAGAAAGACAAATGGCCGGAGGAGGGGATAACAACTTAATGTAGTTAGTAGTGAGCAGTGAATAATTTTCGTTACTGATAACAAGTTCAAATTTTGGTTTTCTAATGTTTGTTATGCGTCGTACTTAATACAGTGCTTAGTACAGTGTAGATAAACAGTGTTTTTACTTATTGAAAATCACTCTAGAGACAGGAATTGGTTGTAAACTTATTTATGAAACACCAGTGACAAAAACTTCATCCATAATAAATATGTTATGATGAATGTAATATTATAGGTTAGAAATTTGTACAAAGTATAATACAGTATTGCTAGCAGGATAGGTAAGTTGAAATAAATTTAAAATGTCGAATGAAGCGGATATGCAAACTTTATCTAAATCATTAAGATTGCTCTATTCTCCTGACGAAAATTCTGGCGAAGAGTTGCGTCTCATCTTGGAAGAAACAATAAAAACAAAATGTGGTACTAAGAAACCTATCAGCCCAATAGTAAGCCCAAAATCTACTACTACAAAAAGACCAGTTTCTGTAAGTATTTTGTTAAATTTAAGAATGTGTAACATAAAATAGGATTTATACCTAAGTTCAGTTCAGTAACATACATTTGGACTAACAAAATATACATTTTTAGAGTATCGTCATTCATAGACATGTTGGTAATTGTTTACTTGGTAAAAATATAGTCTTAATGATGTTGGATTTTTAAAATTTTAAATTACTCATTTTAAGGTGTAGAACATGAATATCGACTTTTTTTCTGTGTAAAATACGGAAAGTTATTTTTTCACATGTCAAGTGTTAGGCTGTAATAGCATACAGGTCTATAGCGTGAACGGGGCGTGCAGTAACTACTGCACACTACACTATGTCTAGATTTGGTTGTATTTTATACAACTTTACTGTATTAAAATATGCTAACAAAGGATCCAGTCAGGATAAATTTTTTTGTAATTTTGGTAAATATTTAAAGTTATTGCTGATGCAAAAAATTATGGTAATTATTAAGATCAGCGACTACCGTTCCGATCCACGAAATTTTTTTCCCGGTCATTTTGACCTAGCTGAACACGAATCTGGAGGTTTCATTTACTGCAGACAGATATTTACATTAAAAAAATAACCTAACCTAACGCTCCAATTGGCAAAATTTTTTATTTCATGATAGATTTGACCTTGCTGAACACAAATCTGAAATTATTTTTTTTTTAACAGCAAACACATATTAACCTAGGTTAGGTTATTATTATAATATTTGTTTATATGTATTTGCAGTGAAAAAAACTTCAGATTCATGTTCAGTGAGGTCAAATTGATCAGGAAAATAAATTTTGCCGATCGGAGCGATAGTCGCTAATCTTAATAATTACCAAAATTACAACCAAATCCATCCTGACTAGATTCTCCATAGATATATTTTAATGTAGGCATATAGTAATGTTGTATAAAATTATAACCAAATCTATCTTGACTGGATACTTTGTAGGTATATTTTAATATAGGTAGATAATAATGTTGAATAAAATTGTAACCAAATTTATCCTGACTGGATACTTCATAGGTATATTTTAATGTAGGTATATAGTAGGGCCTAATGTTGTAGATTTTAAGTTTAGTATTAAAATAAATTTACTTCGACGTAGAGAAGTGCACTGTAGCTATACATGCTATTAAAAATGTGCAAAAAAATTAACTTTTTGTATTTTCTGCGGAAAATGGTTAATTTTCGTGTTCTAAACTTTAAAACAAGTAATTTATAAAGAAAACATTGTTTAAACCGATGCTATTAAGACTATATTTTTACCGTTTACTTTAGTCACGTAAGCGATTTCAGGCGAAAACTTTTACCGACTGATGCAGAAACTCATAACACTTTCACTGACATCCCAAATAATTACAATTTTGGAAAAAATTATTTCACCCCCACTCCCTCTACGGTCACCGTAAACCTTACAAAATCAATGTTTTGACTTGACTTTTAACCTTGAAACTATGAAAATGCCTCGAAAAATATTTACGTTATTATTTACTTTTTTTTATTACAATGGAAAATTATTTTTTATCACATGTTAGTTGTGATTACATTTTATGACGCGCACTGTACTACGTCTAGACATAGCCTATGAAGTATCCAGGCAGGATAGATTTGATTGTAATTTTATGCAAAATTACTACATACCTATATTAAAATATACAAAACAGACATACATGTGTAAAGTATGATACTTGGTAAAAAATTTTACCAGCCGATGCAGAAAATCAGAAGGAATATTTTAATATATTTACATAGTAATGTATAAAATTACAACAAAATTCATCCCGACTGGATTGTTCATAGGTATATAGTAATGTGTTATAAATTTACAACCAAATCTATCCTGACTGGATACTTATAGGTATATTCATGTCTAGACATAGTATAGTGCGCTGTTGATACTGTATGTTCAAGAATTTAGTCCCAACTAAAATGTGATAAATATTTTAATAATTTTCGAGGCAATTTGCTAGTTTCAATGCGAAACATTGATTTTGTAAGATTTTAGATGAACGTAGAGATGGGGGAATGAAATAATTTTTTCCCAAAATTGTAATTTCATACAGGACAACAGCTAAAGTATTATTTTTTTTGTATTCGCTATGAGTTTCTGTATCGCCCAGTAAAATTATTTGTCCAAAATCGCTTGTGTGGCCAAAGTAAACAAATACCTTTTTCACTTAGATGCCTCCATTTAATAAATTATCAAAAAAAAGTTTATCATATTTTTTTCAGTTGAAATTTTAAAACTACTGTTAGTAATGATTTGAGTAATCAGTTGAAATGTTAAAACTACTGTTAGTAATGATTTGAGTAATTGTTCTGTTTAGCCATGTAAGCGGTTTTGGCCAAACATTTTTACTGGCCGATGCAGAAACTCGTAATGAATATAAAAACTTCCTCTAACATCCCAAGTAATTATAATTTTAGAAAAAATTTTTCATCTCCACCAAACCTTACAAATTCAAGGTTTATCTTGCTAGTAAAACGTGTCTAAAAGTATTTACTTTATTGTTTGACTTTTTTAATTGAAACAGAAGGTTAATTTTTTATTACATTTTACTTGGTACTATGTTTTGGGGCGCGCAGTAGCAACAGCTCACTGTACCATAGACATAAATATACCTGTAACGCATCCAGTTAGGATAGATGTGTTTGTAGTTTTATACAACAAATTAAAATATACCTATGAAGTATCAATCAAAGCTATCCTAATTGGATACTTTATAGATATATTTTTTGTTTGAAGAGGGTGTTTTATTTTTGTATTCATTATGAGTTTCTACATTAGCCTGTAACATATTTTGACCGAAATCGCTTATGTGGCTAAATGGAACAATTAACAAAATTTGTTGTTGCTTGAATATAAATGAAAACCAACCAAAGTATCCAGTCAGGATTATAGATGTGGGCCGGGCAAATGCCCAGTGGGCAGGACATTTATAAATGGGCATTTGCCCAAAGCAGTTTCAAGCGCCCAATATCTGGGCATTTATGAAAAAGTGTGTTTTTTTACTTTTTACTATTTTTGATTGTTACTTGTGCTTCTAAAACATAGTATAAACTATTAATTAAAGGTAAATTTCATGGATAAACAAATAATGCCTAAATTTGTTTATTTGTTGATGTGTATATTATTATATGTAATAAAAAATTATTATTGTTCAAAAAAATTAAAAAAATAATACCTAACTTAAATATTGCTAATAATAATTTAATCATCCTGTGCTGTTGTTCTCAATAACACTTAATGGGAATTATGTATATCTAGTTTGAATAAAACATTGAAGTATTGAGTTAGGACTGCAGTAGGAGTTTGATTTTGGTGTGAATAGTGTTTTTTGAGTGGTGGGGGAGGGTCTGGGCCCTGGGCAGCCATTGTGCTGTGACCTTTGAGTGGGGGTAGGTTGGGTGTGGCCTTGAGATTGGTGAGGCATTCTAGCACCAGCAGCTCAGCCCTGAGCCCAGTTAGTTGTGAAGTAGAAATGTCTGTGAGTGATTGAGTCTGAGATAACCTCACTTATTTGTACTATTTATATTTTTAAGGGTTAGATTAAATCATTACAAAATGGTTAAAAAAAGGGACCTATTTGGAACTTTTTTAATTTGAAAGGGAAAGGAGTAACTTGTAAATATTTGGTGTATCATCTTTACACCTTGCGGCGAACCTGCTTGACCCAGCTGTGCAAGGTAGTGATCTCGAGCCTGTTGACACGCTGGAAGCAATAAGCTTTATTTGCGACACAGCAAGAAACACAGGATTGAATGCTATACAAGTTAGAGAAAACTTGGCCGACTACAGGGACAAACAGGGAATTTGGTCCAGACAATTTGTGTGGGAAGGAGTTGGGGTTAAAGAAGACAATGTTTACCTTGTAACTCCTTTATTGTGGTGGCGAGGTTTGAGGGGTACTTGTGCACTGGCAGAAGTTGCAGTAATAATTCTTGGGGCACCTGTTACATCTGCTGCCACAGAGCGGACCTTCAGCACTTTTGGCTGGATTCATAGTAAAAAAAGGAACAGACTTACATCTGAGAGGGCTACTAAGTTGACTTATATAGCCTACAATTGGAAGCTGATGAATAGACCATCTAAGCGTAAGCCCGACAAAACAACTAATGAGACTCATCAGAGTAATCCAGAACAAGGAGAAGAAACTCCAACACCCAGTCAAGGACGTATTATAGGCCTAGAGGAAGATTCAGAATCAGAACTGTCAGATGTATCTGAGCCAGAGCTAATTGAAAGTTCATCAGAAAAAAATGATGAAGAGGATACAGAAAAAAGTGATTAAGACACCCAAGAACACAATACAGCCATTTATTATTTAATTCCATATTTAAATATATGTAACCTCATTTGTTACACAGTTAATATAATAGCGTACATTATGTATCCAGTTTCAGTATTACTTATCTTTCAGTAAAATATCAAACTCATTGAAGAATTATAAAGATGTGTTGAATGGATTTTTCCCCCGATTTCACAATCAACTTTCATGTGCGTCAAAAATACAGTTTAGAGGCAATAAAAAATATTAGGCCTAGGCCTACCTTCTACTTAATATAAATTCTCTCAATATAAATTCAACAATTTTGTATATTACATATGTATACATATATATTTACCTGTATACATATCTATTTGTGTATGGATAAATATATAGAATGCATCTATGTGCATACAATGGCTAAAACATTATTTATAATCGTTGCATTACGAATATGTTTTTAAAAGAGATAAATGCCCAAAATGCCTGGGCATTTATGGGTTTTGGGCATTTGCCCGGGCATTTATATTGGGCATTTGCCCCGACTTATAAGCGCCCAGGCATTTTACATCACTAGTCAGGATAGATTTGGTAATAATTTTATTCAACATTAATATCTACCTGTATTAAAGTATACTTACGAAGTATTCAGTCAGGATAGATTTGGTTGTAATTTTGGTAAATATTTAGATTTATTGCCAATGCAGAAAATTACAACCAAATCTATCCTGACTGGATACTTCATAGGTATATTTTAATGTAGGTATATAGTTATGTTGTATAAAATTATAACCAAATCTATCCTGACTGAATATTATGTAGGTATATTTCAATATAGGTAGATAGTAAAGTTGAATAAAATTATAACCAAGTCTATCCTGACTGGATACTTTATAGGTATATTTTAATGTAGGTATGTAGTAATGGTGTATAAAATTATAACCAAAAGTTTAATATTTAGATTTTAAGTTTAGCATTAAATAAACTGACTTTGACTTAGTGCAGTGCGCTGTCACTAGTGTACTGGGTGGCCGGTTCACGCGCTACCTGCTATAATGAAATGAATAATTAAAAAAAAAAAAATTATAATAATATCAAATAAGACTTGCTTACGCTATACATGCCATTACAACCTAATATTTGAAATGTGAAAAAAGTAACTTTCCATATTTTCTGTGGAAAAAAAAGTTGATATTCGTGTTTTACACATTAAAACGAGTAATTTAAAATCAAACAAAATTTTTTAAACCAACGACATTAAGACTATATTTTTACCAATTCTGGTCAACATTTTTAACAATTATGTATATATGTATATATATATACATATACATACATATATATACATATATATATATATATATATATATATATATATATATATATATATATAGAGAGAGAGAGAGAGAGAGAGAGTGATTCGACAATGGTCAAGTGACCGAAAGGTGCCTCATCACTCAAGGTAAAATTATTGCACTTAATGGTGGATAAAATTACTTACAATAGTAATATATTAACTTCATATATATATATATATATATATATATATATATATATATATATATATATATATATTCAATAACCATAATATACTATATAATTAAAAATACGCACTCATCATCTTTAAAACATATACAAACCTTATAAAATCTTTTTTTTTTGGACACTATGTTATTCTTTACTGTTGTAATGTTACAAATTATCGTTATGATAGGTTTGTTTATAAAAACCCAGTAATAAATATTTTTAATGAAAGCCAACCTCTTATTGTTTGAAGTGAGGGCCTTCAGCTAAACTGAAGTAATACAATATTATACTGCATCAGATTCTGGTAATTAGTTTACAATCGACCATTTTTTTTTATATAACCAAATATTTTGAAGCTGTATGTATTGTCGTAACAGTTATCTGTTTTATAGAAAAACATGGTCATAATTATTAAAAATATATTGTTATTACATATACTACTTAAAAATACATTTTATACAAGAAGAAAATGAGGTAATACTAAACGAAATAGTATTAAACTTCATTTTACTCTAACACATATATAAAGGAAAATATTTATTGGACATTGTATTGCCAAATGTGTCCCATATACATAAATAGTGGCTAAAATTTCAGAAAATGCAATCATAACCTCAATTCATGTGTACACTCATGCACACTCACAAAACTGAATGTTTCTGTAAAAGATAGCATTTGACTACATTTAATGTAGTAAAATACATTAAATTATTAGGTGTTATATCTATTTACAACTAAGCTACGAATTATCATATTAAGATAGGTTAAATTATTCAAAAATTATAGTTTTGAGAACTGTTATGTCAAGTACAAAAATTTGTTTATGTTACAACCATTACTGTAATTTTTTTGTCTTATAACCAAACTGATTGACATATTTGTGTACATACTCGTGATGTTATGATATTTAGAAAAAAAAATGGTTCATGTAATAAATAATAAAGTTTTAATAGCTAATTTGCTAACATAATTTTGAATATTAAAAAGAACGGATCATTCTCTACTCTTTTAAATTGGCCGCCTGAAAAAAATACGAATTAACTCTATGGGGCTTGAAATAAATGTTAATTGACTCGTATATCAATTGTTTTTCCTAATACCAACACATTACTAGTTTACTATACCTGCGGTTTTTCAATTTTACACTTATTAAACAAGTATATATTTTTTAAAAAGAATAGAATAATTTTAAATCTAGCAAACCATAAAATAATGCAAAAATAAAACTGTATTTATTTTTTCTTCATAAAACAGAATACCATTTTGTACTACATTCAATTATATACAACAACTGTTTTCCAATCTAACAGCAAAGTATATGGTTAGGATATTTTTTTGGTATAATGAAAGTATAAGACACATTGAATACAGTAGGTGTCTTTACAGATTGTATAACCAACATATACTATCACTGCTTGGTGTTAGTTGATCCGCATATGACTTCACTATTTGTTTACAGTATATAAAGAAATTGAACTTTCTTATTTTATAGCTAAATAGATCTTAACTGGATGCATTGTAGGCGAGTTTTAACATCTGTGTTTATTAATGGGGTATAACGTAGCATCTTAATTCCTGAAGATTGGGTTGAAAAGAATGTGTTCTAAGGTTATATTGGATAGTTTTTATTGACATAGATTTTAACCACTATTTATGATTTGCAATATTTATTACCACTTTATCTCGTTCATAATATATTTTAAAAATATATATATATATATATATATATATATATATATATATATATATATAGTGGAAAAAATGTATAAGGAGTTGGACTAACAATAAACTTTATCTCCAACCCTATCATAACTATGGTAATACTTGAGAAAGATAAGACAAACTCTTCGTTTTTACATATATTACCCTAATAATACATTTGTAACAAAAATAGAGTGTTTCTAAATGATCCAAGCTATAATTAATGGTTAAAATTTGTATAATATATGAACATAGCCTCAGTATACAAAAACACGTGAAATTGTATAAACCTAATGCTACTTTGTAAAACAGAGAAATATTTAATAGCACATTATATTACTGTATACATCTTTTTACAGCCTAGCAACAAAATTTTAAGTAAGGATAGAATTGGCTATTAAAGCAATAAATGTTTATACTAACATTTAATACAGCGACCTGTTTTCTTATGTTACACAATTTTGTTTGTTTGTTCATTTATTAGCAAATCTATCCTAATCAGATACTGTGTTGCAATTTTCAAAATAGTTAGGTTTACAAAATTATAGTATTAACATGCAGTATAAGAATAAAATCAAATTTTCATATCTTTCCGTTGTTATCCTTACTTAATTATTACTCGATATAAATGAGGCCAGGTTTTTTCGGCAATAGATTACTGTTAGTCTACCACTTTCGATTTTTTTCCACATATGTGACTAAAAATTAACAAAGGTAACTTTAAACGGTTTTTGGTAATAAGACATTGATTTTATTCTCAAAAAATAAAACTTCATACAAACAATGTTTCGTTATAAAAGAAAATATTATTTTGACAACTTCATAAAACTTCACACCAATAGGCTGAAATTTTGATAATGTAACTTCATAGATTTATCACATTATTGTAAAACTAAATTGAAATATAGCTACAAAGTATCCAGTTAGGCTAGATTTGGTAATTAAAAAATGAAACAAACTTATTAACAACTTATTACTATTTTCTAATAAGACTCAATCAGCTACTTTTTTTTTACATATGTTACTTTATTCTATAACCTCAATATAAAATATTCTAAACAGGCATCCACAGAAAGACACAGACCAGTTGTGCCTACTTAGAGGGGTTTGGTAACCCTTGTGGTTCCCATTCAAAAATAACCACTGGCAACACTCCCAATATCTACTTTCGGATAAATCCACATACATCCACCAATTATCACAATTTATGTTTATATGTTTACTTGCGTCTTTATGTAGGGTTTTTTGACGAGTCAGAATTGTTGCACGTTAAGAAATGTTGAAAGGGTTAGAGCATAACAAACTCTTATTAATGATACTACTCTGTGTGTACTCTGCCAAAGACTTGAGCGAGGGTATGCCAACAACTTCAACCCTTGGCCAGGGAGTGTCTGCAGTGCACAGGTGTCGGAGCCTGTGTACAATATTACAAGTATTCAACTGATGCCCATCCAGTTGAAGAAGAGTCCTCACATCTAGGATCTTGATATATGTTCATTTAGACGAAATAAAGTCTAAGCTTTTGTTTCAGTCAGCTATTTATCTAATGCTCACTGAGAAGATGGGGCAGGTTCAAAAGATTTCAACAGCCTTGTTTTAAATATATTTTGGGAATTTCAATCGGCTATTTATCTAATGCTCACTGAGAAGATGGGGCAGGTTCAAAAGATATCAACAGCCTTGTTTTACATATATTTTGGGAATTTCAATCAGCTATTTATCTAATGCTCACTGAGAAGATGGGGCAGGTTCAAAAGATATCAACAGCCTTGTTTTACTTATATTTTGGGAAACCTTCAATTCGATATTTATACATAAATGATATCAACTACTCTCTTTAAGAACATACCTAGGCAGTGTTCCAAATATCAGCTTTTTGATGATGCCAGCTCTAACTGTTCGAAGCAGGAGTTAGGCAGCCAGTGTGGTGTTGAAGGCCATGGTAATAAAGATTGGATTAATGTTCCAGCTCTAAGGGCAATCACCCAGCGTTGTTATTCATATGTTCTAATTTCAAAGAAGGGAGTATCATATAGACTGAGAATTATGTCTAGTGATAAAATATCATTTTCCGAATCTAGGAACTCTTTTTAAAGCTGCTCATCATAACCTTACTGTGCTGGTAAATCATGTACTGGTATTCTGGCTACTAAGTTGTCCTATGAGAACTGTGCTAATCTGGCCAGTAAGATTGAAGCTTTAATGGAGCAAGTAAGTTGACTCTTAATAACTGCCATAAATAGACCTGTTCCATCTCAAGGTCAGTTTAATAATACAGCCTGTGATTTACCCTTTGTGTCAAGCACCTATATTGGAAAGCTGAGTGACTGGGAAGAGTTCTCAACAACCAAATAACAGAAATCGTCTTATTTTAAATAAAATGACAGATAATACTTACAATAAAATAAAAAATGCATTACTTAAGAAATTTGAAATACAGTACACTCCCGATTATCCGTGGAATAGGGTGGCCCGGCAACGCCGGATAACGAATTCCCCTGATAATCCGCTATGAACAAAGAATACGCAAAACGATCGATAATCGATTATTATACCATAAGTTACACAAATAATGACCCCAGTTAATTCATTTCACAAATAATCTTCAGAGGTCAAAATAAATACAGAAAATAATTTAAAATGTCGATGTATTTGACAGATTATAACATGTACATTTATGTGTCTAACTATTTACAATACGTACATAAGTATATGTCAAAAGTAAGTATGGATGTACATATGTAATTTCCTTTACACATAATAAAAAAAAAATCTGTCACTTTTGTCTGTTTTTTTTGTGAGCATTGATTTAGCTTTAATGTGTGATCTAAGTTTCTTGAGAACCATTTTGTCGCACAGTGTCTACTTGTGTCACAAAGCCATAAAGATCGATAACGTATATGACAGACATGGATAATGCATATGACACGTCCTAGACTATTTATAGCCGAGATTAGCTGACTTTTGTTTACAATCTTATGATAAACATTAGGTTTTCGGGCGTCCAAGCATTTTGTCATTGTCTCTAATATACAGTAGTCTGCTCGCCCCTTTTAATTCGCTGGCCTGCGTCGGGATGATTCCCTTTCAATGTAAAAATTAGTACGTACATATTTACATATCTATTCCCTTTATCTTAACTTCTATTAAACCTTATATGTATTTACATTGTAATTCACTGTTTGGAAATTTAAACACATGAATCTGATTGGAATAAAAATTGGATATTTGTAAAACAATGGCAGAAACCGGATAATCCGCAAACCGGTTAATCCGCCCACGGATAATCGGGAGTTTACTGTAATTAAATCTGTGATTACACCAACAAAATATGGTGCCAATCCCCCCCCCCCCAAAAGACAGCATTGTAAAGCTATACTCCTAAAGTTAAAAACTCCTTTACAGTCAAGGTGCGTATTCTAAAAAAAATGTGTACTGAAAACACCAACAAATTAAATGCGGAATCAAATACCTAACACAGAAATGGGATTTAATAACAAAAAATTTTTAACTAGGCACAGAAGCACAAAAACACCACAACAAGTGAAAAGAGAAATTCATCCACTGGTATACGTAGACAACCTCAAAACCTTAGATAAGATTGCTAAAAAATTACAAAAACAGGGTACATTATAAGCACTAAAAGTATCACAAACTACATTACAATATAGCACAAACAAAAAAAAATTAACTTCATGTATCAGGTATATGCAGAGTAAACTATACATACTGTAATAAATTCCGGGTTGAATATTCTACATTGATAAAGGGTGCAGCTTTCAATAACAAATCAGAACATAAACACTCTATTGTAGGCAACAAAAGAAATTGACTAACATTAAACTCATATCAGATGACTATTTTTAAACTTCAATTATATACAAGATTTGAATTTCACATAAGAGGCAATAATAGATGTTTGAGTAAGTTAAAATATGATAGGAAATTTTTATTTTATAACAATTTTGTTGCTATAATATTGATGTCAATTACTTATATTTTTCAAGGCTAGTATGGAGCGAAAATTGAACTTTTTGTAGGCATGAGGTGTATATGAAATATATATATGTAAAATTACAAATTACAAAATTATAAATTCATCAAACACGGTAAACTGTTGCAGATTAAGCACATAATTTAAATTTAGCATACAAGCAGGCCCTCTACAATCTGCAGGTGGAGTTAAAAATGGTAACCTCAATATAGTAATTTTATTACTATATACTTTTATTACTGCACTTGACGTTTATCATTGACAAATGAGAGATACCTGAAATATATTGTATATGTTCAAAACTACATGTATACACATTCATCAAAAAAATATTGAATAATTCAAAATCGGTGCATAATTTAAACTTAGGATTTAAGTAACTCTTCACGCAGTTTGAAAATGACAATTTTCAAATAAAGTAGCTGAAACTGCATTTGAAGTAATTTAACATAATCATCTACAAATAAAGATACTAATCACAATATTATCCCACTTCATTTGTTTCTCATGGTCATTTCAGTATTATAACAATATAGTGCAGTGACCGTATGTTATTATGAACTAAAAATATTAGTAAACTTTACTTACTGATTAAGTTTAGCAATTAAATCTAGATAAGGGAAAATATCTCTAGCCCTGAGAAGGTTTACTGTTGTAAAAATATGTATGTGTTTCTTTAGATATATATAGAAAAATTGTTGTATATAATATTGTTTTAAAAAGAACTAACATTTTAACTAAAAACACTTGTACATATGTTACACTAGCCTATAATAGCACTTACTTTTATTATTGTTGAGGACAGCCATTTTGAGAGATGTGTCCCATTGTCAACACAACAAGATTGAAACTCATTGTTTCAAGATATGAACGTCTACCAAAACGGCTGTCCTCAACAATCATAAAAGTAAGTGTTGCTACTATAGGTGACGGTAACATTATGTACAAGTGTTTTTAGTTAAAAACTATTAGTTCACTTGAAGATGGAATCAACAAATATGTAATATTTTATGTACAAATATTATTATTTATACAGTTCAACAATGTTGGTGTTATTATGCCTAGTCATGTTATATTTAAACATATGAAAGATAGAAGATAATTACGTGGAGTGGAGAGTATAATGTTGGAGAGAGGAACAAATTCTCTGATTTATTTAGATTGTGTCACACAAAAGGTTATGGGAAAGTGAGATTTGTGGAAGCCTAAATGCCAGACCTGGTATGGCTCTCAGCTGGAATAGAACTAGATAATCAGGAACTGTATTAAAACCACAAATTATTTAAGTTAAAGAGCACATAATGCAAATAAACATTGATTGTTCTAACTTTTTTGACTTGAATATTTCTCATATATGAGTTCTTGTAATCTTATATGTGCTGTTACTTGTATAGCATTGCAAGCAGTATAGGAAGAAAAAAAATTGAAATCTAAAAATAATTGAGGTTGTGTTACAGAAAGAATTCAGCCAGGAAGAATCCACTCTCAAAATTAAAGAAGATAAATCTTAGGATGTTTCCTGGTAAGGCTGAATGCACATTGTCCATGAGAGGACGTAGTGACCACGGACATGTGAGTCATGAATGGAGTTAAGGACACTTCATTCTAAATTTTTGTTGTAGTGTTGTGGTGTCTAATTCAATTATTTGTTTCTTGATGTGAAATTCTATATCCATAATATGTTTTATATGTAATGCATATATTGCAAAATATATAAATTTTCTTACTGGAAAGAAAAATAGTCTTCTCAGAATATAGTATTCTAACAAACAAGTGATTTGTTTTCACTTATGTTGTACTTTTTAATTATATAGGCAAGATAGGTCTATTTATAACCTAATTATAATCAGTATGTAACCAATGTTAATACATAAATGTGAAAAATTAACTTCAAAATTGTATTCAGCAAAGCATAAGTAGAAGTTCATTACAATTTTTTAACTTTACAGAACAGATATTTTCCAGAATAAATTTTTTTTAAAGGAGTCTGGTTCAATACATCTTTTAAAGCTTTGAAATTTGTCAAGGAACTTAACACATAACCATAAAATCACCATAAGCAATACAGTAGTCTCGAAATTCTGAGTCCCGTTTTTTTTTTAGCTTCCGTTAAATTCGAGCCCATTTCTATTTCAGACTATTTTATCTACTTAATAAAAAACTCAAATTATTTACTGTTAGACAATGCCCTATTGTATCACGATGAAGATCAATTGTGGTCTGATGATATACACTGTCTAATCTATATACCTATGCTACAGAAATACTATAGCGAAGAACTTAATACAATAAAATACAACATAAAATCAACAAAACAGCTACCAAACATACACTCATAGACAACATACCCATGAAAATTAAACATAAACAACATCAAACGACCGCGCTAACAAACCACAACAAAAGCACACACAAAATAGCCTCCACATTCAAAAAACTTCATTACCAAAAACTTCAAGACAGCACATACAACCCTTTCAAAAACAAACAGACAAATACACAATCTATCAGGTATTTACAAATTAACGTGAAACGAGCGTCCCAGCTATTATATCGGCCAAACCAATCGGTCATTCTACACACGCTTCGAAGAACACATTACCCAAAGAAACCAAACAAACACACAACACACACACAGACATTCATACGAATTTTAACATTCTCCACTTATTAAAACAAAGTAAAAACTAACAACTTTAGAAAAATACTAGATATACAATCATTACGCAACAGATAAAGAAAACATACTAAATGATCACACACAATATGAAGCCAATAACCCTGTTCCATTACATAGCGGACAACCAACCTAACCTACCTCCCTACACTCATAAATCTCATACCAATAAGCTCTGTACCTAACGCGATGCCGCCAGTAGAGGTTTTGCTTCATAAAAGTAACGATTGTTTTAAAACACATCAGCAATTTAGCCCGTAAGTATTCACTTAGTGAAGTATCATTTAATTATAGTTTAATCAGTAAATTCAAGATGATTACAACAAGCAACTTTAAAACTGAAATGTTTGTATAACAAATACACAAATTTTAATTCTGTCACAATTCTTGAATTGTGTAGTCCATTATATTCGGTGAAACTTAATTAATCACTTTTACATTAGGTTATGACTATCCGAACTTTAAATTTTGTAAATTTGTAAAAACTTACTGAAACAGAACGTTTTTGATCGCTACTTGGCGATCTTCATCAGTGTCTTTGTAAAACAATAATCAAAGTTTTAAAAGTATTGACTTAAAACTTGATTCTTATTATTTGGCTACATTTTTAAAATTATAAATATTCAAAAATTTAATTGATGGTAATGAATTTAAACAATAGTTGTCAATATAAATCCAAGCCAGATACATTCAGTTAATTAAATCTGAATACATAAGTTATTGAGGTCATTTTTTCATCATTCAGGAGTAGATTCCCATTTGAATTGTTGTTTGTGGCCTTGATGTTTGCTTAGTTCTATTTATTTATCTTTCAATGTGCTTCTTTTATTTTTTTTATTCCATGTCACAAGATGTTTTTCCTGGACTTCTGAAAACCTTATGCTTTCTAGTTTTTTCTAAGGTCTAGAGATCACGTCTTACAGGTTTTTAAATTTATATACAGAATCTTTTTCATTTTGTTCCAATTAGGAGAAGAATTAGATTGTATGAGAGAAAAAATATCTATCCATAGTCAAGAGTTTTTAGTCTTTTTATAGTTGATAAGTGTTTTGCTCTTTATTGATATATAATTAAGTAAATATATATCTGCATGGGATGTTTGGTGTGTAAATGCTTTGGGATATAACCTTTCATTGTTAATATATTTTTATGTTTATTGTTTTACAATTACTATTTATTATGTCCGCTAGCTATTATATAATGATTTGTGTTCATTTTGGTGTTTTCTTTTATATATGTGTATTATGCCTACTCTGTGTTCTATATCTTTATTGTCAATATTATTCACTAAGTACAGGGTGCAGTGAAGAAAAAAGTCAAAACAAAGAATACTGGAGATATTTTATTTCTTTTCTTTTACATTTTTGTATGTTTATAATTTGTGTTACTTACTTCTTGATATATATCGAAAATGACCTCAGTCCTAGTAAATACATTGAAGAGTTAAAATCGGAAATTTTGTTCTACAAGGGTGATTCATAAAATAAGGTTCCCATGATTTTTAAAAATAGACAGGTTTATTTTTGTTTTAAATGTAATAAATAATTTTAAAGCTTAAAACTTGCGCTATTTTCCCACAAAATCGCCGTTTCTGTCCAAACACTTTTGAAAATGATGTTCCAACTTTTCTATCCCCATGTTATAGAATTCTGCCGCCAAACCTTAGAGGAATCGAGTAACCTCTTCCTTGACATCATCATCAGTACTGAAGCGTAAGCCACCCAAGTGTTCCTTTAATTTTGGGAATAAAATGATAATCACTTGGGGCTAGGCCTGGACTGTAGGGGAGGGGCTCAACAGCCCAGCCAAAATCTGTCAGCAGTTCTTGAGTTTGATGTGAGGAATGAGGTCGAGTGTTGTCATGGATAAGCCTTTCACCACTGGATAATCTTCCTCTCTGGCGGTTCCGGATCGCATGTCTCAGTTTTCTTAATGTGTCGCAATATCTGTCGGAATTAACTGTTCCATGAGGCAAAAAGTCAATTAAAACCAGGCCCTTCTTGTCCCAAAAGGCCGTTCCCAGCAGAATGCGTTTCTTTAAATTTCTTCGGCTTTGGTGAAGTTTTGTGGCGCCATTCACGTGATTGCTGCTTGGTTTTAGAGGTAAAGTGAAACGCCCATGTTTCATCACCTGTTACAATGGAATCCAAGAATTCTTTTTTATTGTCTTCACATTGTTGCAAAAATTGCTGGGCACACTCGACATGTTGCTGTTTGTGATTTTCTATAAGCATTTGCGGTACCCACCCCATACATTCTTTGTGATAGCCTAATTTGTTGGTTAAAATGTTATGAATTGTGGTGTTGGAAGTCTCAAGAATATGCAAAGCAAGATCTTCTAATCTTCAAGCAATATAATTTCAACTTTATTAACAATTCTGTCTGAAACTGAAGGCCTTCCGCTCCGATCCGGAAGGCTTCCTTCTTGATCATGAATTTTCGTGCGGTTTTGACTGAATTCTCTACACCATTTGCGAACATGTTGAACAGTTATACACTTTCCCCCATAACCTTCGATTAACTGGCGATAAATGTCAATAGGTGAAATCCGTTTTGTATTTAAAAAACGTATTACAGCATGAATTTCGCAACTGGCGGTAACAGCGATAGGGAGCTCCTTCTTTGAAGGCTGTTAGCCTGGAACTGAGCAATGTAGCGAGGCGGGAGTGGTGGGGACAGAGAGAGGGGGAGTTGATAAGTAAGACAGTGTTACCAGATTTTTCCTATCATGTCACATTTTTTCTTAGCAGCATAGGGAACCTCATTTTATCAATTACCCTCTTACTTTGTCCAGCATGTTTATTCTAACAGCCCAAATATTGTTCTTTAGCTCACCCAAGGTCTTCAGATGATTGGTATACACTAAGGATTTAAGATGTCCTCATAAAAAAAATATCACAGGATACTAAATCTGGTGAGTGTACTGGTCACTGGTGATCACCATTAATGAGCTAACCATATATCAAAATGTTAGGCTCTACCTTTTTCAGTGCATATGTCTCCACTCTCCAACAATTGAATTCCACTGTGTGGTATGCGTTTCAAATAAGGAAGTTTTCACACCACACCCTGTACTTAGAATAGACTATAACTATAAGGTAACTCTGTGAGGATGATATCATCACTGAATTGTGTAGTTAAGAGTAACAAAATATAATTATTGTTCTAACAAACCATTGATTTTCTGTTTGTATTTTTAACGTAAAAAAATTCTTTAAAATTCCATATACTAGATGTCAGGTTAAATATCAACGATTTATTTTATTAGTTGTATCTGAGCAAAATTTTAATCTGGTCTAATTACGATAAAATAGCCATTGATTTAATAGAAAAAAATACTTTATGGAACAATTTATTGTAAATAATATGTACAACACAACCAAATAACAAGAGTTCTCAGTCTTGCGAATACAATTTATATTATTGCAAAATCGTAATAAAACTAAACATAACAAGACTAAAATCAAAGAACTATTTAGTAATTAGATAATAGTATATTAGTCATATATTTAAGAAGACACGCCATTTCATAGGTTTATACTTATACTGATAAAGAATTAAAATAAACTAAATTTGTAAATTTTAAATAGAACTTATATACTTAATACAATATTTTTACTACATTATTTTTAGTACGCAAAAGTAGTCATGCAAAACTGGGTTTTAAATGGACACAACAAAATAATTTACACTAAAACACTTGAAAATGTGTTGACATCACACTTCCCTATATTAGCAATTTTTTTGTTTTGTTTATTGATGACTGCTTTTTTGGAATTTGTCAATGGGATACATCTCCCAAAATGGACATCCTCAATAAACAAAATAAGTAATTGCTACTATATGCAGTGTGACTTATCAATATAGGTTCATGTGTTTTGTAAAACTATTACTTCAAGTTGAAAATTAAATCAAATAAAATAATTTATACTTATATTAGGAGCACTTAAAAAAACTATACATTTAATAACAATATCGTGAAACTTATTCAGTTATTTTTCTCTGACATGTAAGAAACACATTTTATATTGCATTGTAAACAGTTTAATCTCCACAGTAAAGAAGAGTTTTGAGATTAAATTAATCTTCAACAAATATTTTATTTTCAACAGTTGTTGGTCTATGTAATGAATTTTTCTGTTGAAAATTTTGGTGAAATCTAGACAATAAATTGTAACTCTGTACATATGAGTGGCTCAAAATAGATTCAAAGTTTTTTGAGATTGTATTTGAGAACTTGCAGTTATTTTTTTAAAGCCCAGTCCATTTTATATTTGTGAAACTTTATATTTGCATTACTTTTAAATTTAGCATTTTCCTCTTTCAAAGAATTAATATTTTTAATTACATGTAATTTATACGTTTCAGTAAATGGTTTTGCTAAGAATATATTAAAATTCAGTATCATACTCTTCACGTTATTATCACTGTTATCAATTGAATTAGTTAGTGTCATTCCTTATTTAAGTATAAGAAATTATATTGTAATAATGATAAGCTTAAGTTAATAAAGACCAGAATAGAGAAACTTTCTTGTATATATCTCACAAGCAGAGATTATTATATGTAGATTATATGGGTACATATTTATCTTTTCTAGGGTGGTTTTATGATGTATAAATATTTGGGGATTATAATTACCTCTAAGATGTCCGCTGGTTAAGTCCCCATTACTTGCCACATTTATCCATTTTTTTAATGTTGCATGATATCCAAAGTGAAAAACAAATTTTACAAAGATTTCTTTATTCTCAAAATAACTCTACTAGTTAGATTATTATAAAATATTTGGAGTTATAAAAATAAATATAGTTACAATAAAAACTATATAAATCTTATATAACATGAAGTATGATTTATAAACGTTTGCTACAAAACTTTTTATTTACGCAAATGTTGTTGAAAGTTTCATTAAAGTAGTTGTAGTTATCATCCTCAGAAGGTTACATATGTATTAAATTAAGATTAAACTGCTAGAAGTAGCAACTTGTGAAATTCTACTGCCCTTTGTGGACATTACTTGGGTGGAATATGAGAGATGCAACTAATATTTATAATAATAACAATATTATTAGCTAATGCTGAAATTAACTTCTATTAAATGTTTGCACAGAGTGAATTAATGTAAATAATAATACCTTAAATACCGATTTAAAACTACATATTATAAATGTAGAAAGGGCTAAAGGTGTTCTATCCAAGAACGTACTTTCCCGTTTGTAAATAGTAACAGTAATCTGTTGATAAATTTAGATAAAGAGTCTACTCCTAATTCTACTCTTATTTTTTGTGTAGCGTTGAATGTATGGACTTTTATGTATCTAATTAATAGAGATAAAATTTTGTTCAGTTTTTTTATTCATTTCAATGAAAAGTAACATTTATCCTAACATTTAACATTTAGGATAGAAAATATATAATTATTATATTTACATTTATTGACTCTGAACAAACATTTCAAGTACGGTAAAAAAAATTTTTAACATATAATAAAAATCTCTTTTGCATGTACTATTGTATAGTAGTTCAGTCAGTTTTTAGAGGAAGACACTAAAATTATACTTCACGGCTTTTGCCCAAGAGTGTTAAGTTGTTTACAAAAAAATTTTCATTGTTGAGTTTTAAAAAACCAAGGAATTGAGTTTAAATTCTGAATAAATTTCTAAAGAAGTTTTAAATTTTTTTTCAGTTTTCGTAACCAATTTACCGTAACTCCTTTAAGAGCTGACTCAACTATACTTTATGTTTGGGGCTAACGCTGGGAAACTATCATATAATTATTTTACTTCTTCTATTAGTGCACAAACATATGGGATTGTAGTTTTAATATAATTAATCTAAAGATCATAACTAACCAAACTCACAGAATTTCATATCTTTGTGGGCTCACATAAGCAACACGATCTCTTCCCAATAAAGATATATCTTTCCTCACCCTGTCTTTAATGAAACCAATCTTTTTTTTTGATCTATCCAATACAGGTCTGTGTTTACCTTGTTTTCAAACCTCTGTGTTTAATAATGGAACAACTAGATTTGTTTTATTTTACAGAGTATGGTGTAACGTCCAATTTTTCTCAATTTGCATTTATTACTTGAAAAAAACATTCTAAATAAGAAAGTAATCATAAATATTATACGCCAGAAATATTAGCTACAATTTCAAAACATGGTCTAAATTTACAAATACAACATGCATCAGTTTATGACAAAAAGGTTTTTTTTAATAAAACTATATCAAGTTGCTTATTGTAATCATCTTGAATCAACTGATTAAACTATAATTGAATGATACTTAACTAAGCCCTTATGTATTCACTTAGTTAAGTATCATTCAATTATAGATAAAACTATATCATAAATAGCTACAAAGTATCCTGGTAGGGTAGGTTAGGTTGGAATATTAAAGAGAAAAATCAAATTTTCCAATGTAAGCTAACTGGTTACTAAAGTGAAAGGAGTGAATTCCACTTTCTCCAGCTATGCATAACATGCATGTATATATTACGTTAGGAAACTTAATTTACAGTAGCTATACTGTAGCTTAATGCAGTACAAAATTTTTTATTTCTGATTTAGAAGAAACAATGAATTTATACATTTTCATATACGTGTCCGCCTGTATTTAAAAAATATTATAACCACTAATTTTGTTATAAGTAATTATTGCATAACTAAGTGAATACTTTAGAACTTACATACTGACATGTTTCAAAACGATCGTTTTATTTACGGAGCTAACCGTCTACTCAGCTAACCGTGAGTAGACAGTTGGCTTTGTAAATGAAACGATTCTTTCAAAACGCGTCAGCATACAAGTTCTAAAGCATTTCCTTTGTTATGCAATAATTACTTATAGTTTAATCAGTGAATTCAAGATGATTACAACAAGCAGCTTCACTAATTTTGGTTTATAACATTTATAGTCACTTATTTCTTGTTTAGAATCTATTTTTAAGTTAAATATGGAAAAATTTGAGGTTTCGCCACATAATTACCCTTTTTAACTGGAAGAGAAATGGAGGACTGTACTAATTTGTGAGAAGTGGGGTTTGAAAGTTATGAAAAAGTATTGATAATTACGCCATTTGTTATTACAAAGAATATTTCTTTGGTGAACAAAAAGAGTAGCTTTGTATAGTGTTTGCTATTACTTTGTACACAGTATATTCTTGATAATCCAACCCATATGAGACCAGAACGTGTCAGGTTATAAAATCCAATGGATTATTGATGGTACCATTGAAAAAATACTACAGAGCTTGATACATGATCGTAAACTCCGCTAAATGTATTATATATTGGTTAAGGAAAAGATCAGTTTTATTTACAGTATTTTATCATGAAGAAACTCAATGAAAAAATAATAATATTAATTGTTGCGTATTTGCAATAGTAATACATCTAATCCTGTATAATTAAAAATAATAAACCATTATTAAATTAAATATAGGTGTTTAGTTTTAATCTATATCTTGAAAATACAGTACAGTATTTATTGACTGCGTTTTGTTTATATTATCTTGAAAAGATTCTGAAATCATCTATTATAAAATACTCAACATTGTAAACATTACACTAGGAGAGAAGAAAAATAGGTCATTGATAACTTGTTAGATTACCTAACATGTCAGGTCTAATGAATGTCAAACTATTTAGCTTTTAAAAAACAGTAAATGTAAATTTAAAATTTCAGCATCTCTATTATAGAAAATTTGTAGAATTACATATGAACATGTAATAGGTGGGTGGCTTTCCTTTTTTTGAACCAATATTATATTACTAAATTTAAACTACTTAACTAAGTGAATACGTAATTGCTTACTTGCTGACGCGTTTCAAAACGATCGTTCCTTTTACGAAGCTAACCCTCTACTAGCGGCTTTTGGCCCTTTACAAACGGTATGACAGTGGGTGAGTTGTCGGCGTTTTGTGTGATGTATTGGAAGAGGCTATTGGTTTCAAAGTGTGTGAGGTCATTTAATATATTTTCCCTGTCTGTTGGGTAGTGTTTGTATATTTCATATTTTTCTAAGGTTGTTAGTTTTTTATTCTGTTTTAATGTATGTAGAATATTTAAATTAGTGTGTATGTCGGTATGGGTGTGTTGGGTGTTATTTAGGTGTTTTGCGTAGCATATGTTATTCTATACACGTTAAAACAGAGTAAAAAACTAACAACCTTAGAAAAATATGAAATATACAAACACTACACAACAGACAGGGAAAATATATTAAATGACCACGCACACTTTGAAGCCAATAGCCTCTTCCAATACATCACACAAAACGTCGACAACTCACCCACTGTCATAAATCCAACCCTGTCATACCGTTTGTAAAGAGCCAAAAGCCGCTAGTAGAGGGTTAGCTTCGTAAAAGGAACGATTGTTTTGAAACACGTCAGCAAGTAAGCAATTACGTATTCACTTAGTTAAGTAGTTTAAATTTAGTTTAATCAGTGAATTCTAGATCATTACATCAAGAAACTTCAATTTTATTTGTTTGAACCACTTAATAGTTCAAGCCACTCCACATAAATCACTAAAACATTTTTTCACAAATTTTTTTTATTTTGATTTAACACTTGATATATATGTTTTTTACACCCCTCCAGACCAGATTACATAGATCATTAGCTGTCACTTTTCAATACTATCTTTATAACAATAATAACTTACAGAATCTTCCTTGGCTTTGCTGTCTTTCCACTACTCGCTACTCAAGTTACTTCTTTTCAAGAACAATTTCAGGATTGGGAAAAATTCATTTGTTTAACCTGTTGCCTAATACTCAAATTTAATTTCTTTTCATTGTTCTGATATTCACTTTTTGTATCTTTTTTATCTTGGAATAGTCATACATATTATTTAATCCTTCATTTTGTGGCAATAATGCCATTTTTACAGTGGGGTATATGTAGCATAAAACAATAAACCCAGAGCATAGGCATCTCATTCTGTTGAAATATAGAAATACTCCATGTAGGACTGGAGATGCGTTCTACAACTATACGGCGTTGTACTGGGTTAAACGAATTATGACATCAATCAGCTGTACTATCGTATATTCTTTCGATAGTACTGTAATATGTTTCTTGTTTTAATTTTTTTTTTTGTAATAAACCCATTTCCAACCACCTTCATGTAATTTCCCACCTAAACTGATAACCTTCCTTAGTTTAAACCTTTGAACATTTTGAAACTGACATTTAGTAAACTTGAATAAAATAGACACATGATATTCTTGTAGTTGTTCACTCAACAATACTGAGACCAAATGACTTGTTAACATGATCACAGATGACTGAGTAACGTAAACGTGGGAGGGTATGCTGCCAACATAACTGTAATAATAAAAATCATAGACAGGATGTTTATCTATACGGAACGATAACTGAGAAGATAGTAAAGTGCTGACTGTCATATCCCAATCATCTAGCAACCAATAAGCATGTCGTCCTGTTTTTTGCACACTATTATGAGTCAATACAAATCACTGGTGACCTTGAAAGAAGGTCTTATAAGTGCTGTATAGAATCAAAGCTAAACGGAGAAGAATTAACCAAAGTATTACTGTAAATCTGAACAAAAACTTTTGCCGAATCCAATATACACATAATGTGGCCGTTGTTTATTGATTTTATTATGTGTTCAACTGTACGTATTAATACAGTTACAATCATCAGTTGTCTTTTATTTGCTGTGTAGGTTTCTGTATATTACAATACTGTGTGGAACTATTCTGTCAGCACTTTATTTCTTTTGTACAATCTGTTGTAATTGTGATGGATAGTAACAGTTTTTTTTTTAAACAGACAGGCACATTTAGCAAAAATCTTTGTTTCTTTTGTGCTAATCTGGCGTTAGGAGATTGGTTACTACTCCATTATTTATATGGTCAAGTTCATCTACTAATTTATTTCTAAAGATATGTACAGATAAGCTACACTAAATAGATAAATGTAACTATAAAAATAAATAAGTACATTATAGAAGAGAACAATACAATTAGGACATAACAGCTTGACAACAGTTAGCATTCACTCAAACCACCCCACTCTAATGCCCTCACCTTCTATTTAAACAAATAAAGGTTTTTAACCATGAATAAAACCTTCTATTAAAACCCTTATGTACATTTTAATTGCAAAGCCATCATCTTCACAGGAGATTATTATAAAAATAAATTTTGTAATAATTCATTGTAAAATATTTTGTAATAATTTCCTCTGTACATGATTGCTTTGAAATTGAAATGTAGGTAAGGGTTTAAATACAAAGTTCTACTTGTAGTAAGGAGGATATATTTATATAAAAAGGCCAAATTTCAAATACATCTATCTTTTCTCGTTTCAACAATCTTACAGACAATGTTTTTGGATTTAAATTTTTGTTTTTTTGATACAGCCCTTCAAAGTTTGGTCATATGACTCATTACACTTTTATTTATGAGCGTTTGTCTGTTTTCTGCTTCATAATTACTGTTTAATCTAGCCGAAATATACAAAGTTGTTGCAAGTCTGAGTTGTTTAGAACTCCAGTTTATAGAAGTTTACCTTTATTATATATTGTTTGAGATATAGTTTACTGCTTTCCATTTTGTACATAGTCCAATAATTCTCTCTTTTATTGTTATAATACCATGAATGTGATGTCAACATCTCAAATGTGATATCTTTCTGTTACCCATCACTATTCCCCCTTACCACCATCCAAGCAAATTTGATGTTATATATTTTCTTTAAAGTTAAAGAGTTATGGGCGAAAAAATCATCCACGATGTACTCCCCTTTTAATCTTAAAAGAAAGGAGTAGACAATTTTGTCAAATGTTGATTTTAATTGTTTTCATAGAGATTTACTATTATTAGTATCAGATATCAGGACTTTGAAATCTCTGTCGAGTTACCCTCAGGCTTCACCAGGGCACACAATAAAATACTGTCTGATAGCTTAGTAAACAGTATTTTGACAATTTTTAACAAACTGTCTGGTATTGGAAATCCACTTACTTTTCCTTCTTTAAAATCATGCCTATTGTCATGGGATTTGTTGGCAAGAAACGATTGTATTGGATATTTATTTATTCTTAAAATAATTTTGCTGGAATGAAAAATATATATCGTGATAGTTACTGTATTTTATATTTAAGCCTTTGATTAGCAACATGTGCCTGCCCTGATATGGCCCCTGGGAACAACATATATTCCAAAAAATTTTACAGTTTTTCTTTTTTAAAAAAATTTTCTCTAATTTTTTAAATTATAATAATATTTGTTAATATTTTTTTTATTTACTTATTTTCTCATGTTAACGAAACTTTACCTTAAGTTTACTGACAATTTCTGTGCTAAAAATTATGTTAACTTTTTTTCTGTAAAATACTTATTCATTTTAAAATAGCGCACGAACTTCAAAACGATCTGTAAACACGTGGGAAAAACTATAGACTTTGGACACAAAAGAACTTCTTCATTATTCAATCGCCTATTCATTGTAAACTTCGAAACGGTCTGTAAATACTTGGAAAACCCCATAGACTTTGGACACAAAATAATGGTAACTATGTACTCTGTGTAGTAATTATTGTCCAAATAGTTGCAAATATTTAACCTAGAATACAGGACAATCCACAGGAAAACAAATCGTAAATGTATGGCAATGCTAATCCGAGAAAAACGGTAGAACGTACATAAACAAGAATGCTCCCACTGGCAGTTACGTGATCTGGTACGTGAATGCTAATCAAAGAATTAAGACAATTTTTATGGATTAAGATGAATGTTAGAAGTCACTAAATCATTTGGTCACTCTCCAGGTTACAAAAATGTTTTATTATACAAAATCCTTGTTCGCCCAAATTTTGAAACATATTCCTGATACATTTTCACTATCAGCTGATTTTTATTTTACTAATATAATCACCTTATAATTTAGGGGGAACCTTCATTGAGACTAAGTTTCATGTCCTCACCCACTTCCTATCTATTATTCACAATTCTTTATACACAATAACAGTTATATTGGCTGATTGCCTAAAAAACCACACAAAAAAACACTCTTTTATTTGTATCATCATCAATAGTTTCAACTCTTATGATTGTCAGGGCTTTTTTGTACAGTTCAGCAGATTTTTTTTACCGATATTTGTTTAGGTCATTCTCAATATCCCTATAATGGTTTTCTATTTACTAGTTTCTTGGCTAATATATGTTTCTAGAGACCATCACTTTTTTATTCACACCAGTTTTTTCAGTATCCAAACAGATATTTTAACATCTACTCTCTGAAAAGCATTTTTCAGTAGAAAAACTATGATTGAATTTTATTCAGTTTGAAATATATAAAAGAAATGCAACGGTCAACTTTGTAATCATTTTCATACTACATAATAAGCACTATGACTCTTTTATAATGAAATCCATTTAATGTAAGTTAGAACAGTATCATAAAATTAATAGTTCATTATTATATTGCCATGAAGTTGATTAATATAATTTATTGTATAAGAAATTGATTGATTTTAAACTATTCCTAAAATATTGGTCTAATACGCAGACTCCTTGAGCAGTATGGATGTAAAAAATCTTAAGTGAAAATTTTATGTTTTATGTACTTATAAGCACTAAATACACATTTATTTAATAATGTATGATATTTCATACACATAAAAAATGTCAAATAACTATGTTATTATAAAATAATACTAGAAATGTTGTGGATTATTTTTTATACCTATTGCATCAATTAGACCATATTGTATGGGTCTTCGTACAGCTACATGTAAAAATCGGATGTGACTTATAATACATTTAGGCTGCAACTTGATTTAAATCTTGCAATATATACAGTTTGTTCCATTTGTCTTATCTTTATTTCACCTATCCTTCACCCCCTCTTGTATAGAGGGATTATCTGGTAGGCACAAATGCCTGTAATAGGAAATGCAACCTTTCCCATGCGAGCCATGGTCATACGTCACATCCAAAGTAAAAATAGTTTTATGACCCTAGCTTTTTTTAAAAATTAATATCCCATCCTTAACCTTCATAGCCCAAGAAAGCTTATTACAGTTTGGCTGAAACATTATCTTAGGTTGTATAGCTATAAAAAATATAATAACATTTATATTAATTAGATAATTGTTATTTATAAATTTCTTTAAAATTTTGAGATAAAGAAAAACATTAAAACAGCTTAAATTACAAAATATGATAATGTTTTTTCAAATGGCTTCTCAAAAATTGTTTCCTCAAATGGCTTTTGCATGGAAATAAGTGTATTTCTTTAAACGTGTAAAACATTTTTAAAACTATTGATTAGTCTAGTGCACCTCTCTTGTCGCTTTTATTAATATTTCTTTTATTATAATTATATTTTTACAATATTTGTATATATTTTCTGTTGTATATATTTATATTTGTAATTTTTAGGATAACTCCAATGCCATTAAAAAAATCAAGTTTGAAGTAACTACTAAATCACCTGGAACTCCTCCAAAATCCTCTTCAGATTCAGACAGTGAAGATATGACATTGGAAATCTTAGAAGATGATTTGACTTGTGTCATTTGTCGGTATGTTGTTTTCCAAGTGTTTCAATTGTTAATGACTAGCATTAAGCTGAGCACGTTGCTGCGCTCAAAATAATAATTGTTGCAATAAGAAAAGCAAATGAAACATTTAAATAATTATATTTCATTTACTGCAATGCTAGAGGATAGACAATGTTTTTTTTTTCATTTCATTAGCCGTACAAACATAAATTTCAGGTGTCCCTACACATGAGAACACAACATATAATAATCCAGATGAAATCATCGGTATTCATAGAATTTCTCCTTTGGGCCATCTCTCCTTTAAATTTGCCACTTCTGATTTCTGTCTGGATCAAGTTGGGTGTCGGTTTTTTGTGGTTATTCTGGTACCGTTGCACAGCTTTGGTTGATTCAAATTTCGCAAGAATATTATCGGCGATCCTACTATTAATATTAATAAGTGTGATAGCAATAATTGTACATAGAATTTAGCAATTATAAACATTTTAAAATAATTAATAATGTATTTTTATTCTTACATAATGTTTATAATTTTTTTAAATTAATTTTAATAACGCTAGTATAGATATACATTTTAACATTAGACCTATTTCCACTGAACCCTCCTAAGCTTCTGGGGTGGAGCCTTGTGGATGGATTTACACCAAACCTCACACTAACCATTCTGGGAATATATTAAATAATCTTTCCAAATGTCTTTAACTTCTGTACAGCGGTTTAAGCGTTCATAAAACATTACATACACACATATATAGGTTTTTGAACAATCCCAAGCCTGTGGGGCGGGCCCTGTGAATGGATTTACACCAACATTCACACGCACCATCCTGAGAATATGTTAAACAAACCTTTTAAATTTTATCAACTTCTATATAGGGGTTTAGGCGTTCATATGATACATACATATATAAATCAGTTTTTGAAACATCCTAAGCCTCAGGGGCAGAGCCCTGTGAATGTATCTACACCAAACTTCACACAAACCATCCTGGGAATATGTTAAACAATCCCTTTAAATTCCAATAACTTCTGTTCAGCAGTTTAGGTGTCCATAAGATACAACAGACATACATATATAGAACGGTTTTTGAACCATCCTTGCCTCTGGGGGGATGGATGTTTGGTTGAATGTACACCAAACGTATGTTGAGCGGTTTAGGCGTCCATGACACAAATACATACACAAAATTATACATGCATCGGTTTTTAAACAATCCTAAGCCTTTGGGGTGGAGCCCTGTAGATGGATCTACACCAAACGTCTCACAAACCATCTGTGTAATAAGTTAAACAAACCCACCAACTTATATTAACTTCTGTTTAGAAGGTTAATACCTACATACATACATACATACACACATACATATATACATCGGTTTTTGAACCATCCTGAGCCTCTTGGATAGAGCCCTGTAGTTGCATCTACACCAAACGTCGCACAAACCATCCTGAAAATATGTTCAACAATCCCTCCAAATGTCATTAAAATGTTCAGTGGTTTAGGCGTGCATAAGATACATACATAGGTTTTTGAACCATCTTAAGCCTCTGGGGCGGAGCCCTGTGGATGGATCTACACCAGACTTCACATGAACTGTCCTGGGAATATGTTAAAAAAATGTCTCCAAATTTCATTAATTTCTTTTCAGCTCTTTAGACGTCCATAAGATACATACATACACACATAAATATATACATCGGTTTTTGAAACATTATAAGGCTCTGGGAGCAGAGCCCTGTTAATTGATCTACACCAAACCTCAAACGAACCATCCTAGGATTATGTCAAACAATTCCTCTAAATTTCATCAACTTCTGTTCAGCGGTCTAGGCGTCCATACGATACATACATACATACATCAGTTTTTGCACCATCCTAAGCCTCTGGGGTGAAGCCCTGTACATGGATCTGAACCATACTTCACACGAACCATCCTGAAAATATGTTAATAAATCTCTATAAATTTCATTAACTACTGTTCAACTGTTTAAACGTCTATAAGATACACACATACATATATACATTGGTTTTTGAACCACCCTAAGCCTCTAAAGGGAGCCCTGTTAATGGATCTTTACCAAACCTCACACAAACCATCCTGGGAATATATCAAACAATCCCTATAAATTTCATTAACTTCTGGTCAACGGTTTAGGCGTTTATATATAACATATATACACACATACATACATACACACAAACATTCATTTTTATAGATATAGATAAATACAAGTATATACCTTAATGTAATAGCTTTTAAAAAGTAAATCTGAAATTTAGTACTAAGGGAAGTTATTTGAAAGTCTTACTAAGCACATAAAATTTTATTCCCTGATACAAAGAACAAAGCACAATACTTTTAATTTTTGAAAATTTGGCTCCCATATTTCATTTTAAAAAAGAAAGTGATAAAAACTTTGTCTTATGTGTGAGTTGGTCTTGGTAAACACAAATTAAAAACCTGTTACTTAGATTAATCTTTTTATTCAATATTATATATTGCTTCTAATGTTATTTCAGAGGAATGGCTGTTGGACTTTTGTCTTATGTGTGAGTTGGTATTGGTAAACACAAATTAAAAACCTGTTACTTAGATTAATCTTTTTATTCAATATTATATATTGCTTCTAATGTTATTTCAGAGGGATGGCTGTTGGACTTTTGTCTTATGTGTGAGTTGGTCTTGGTAAACACAAATTAAAAACCTGTTACTTAGATTAATCTTTTTATTCAATATTATATATTGCTTCTAATGTTATTTCAGAGGAATGGCTGTTGGACTTTTGTCTTATGTGTGAGTTGGTATTGGTAAACACAAATTAAAAACCTGTTACTTAGATTAATCTTTTTATTCAATATTATATATTGCTTCTATGTTATTTCAGAGGGATGGCTGTTGGACTTTTGTCTTATGTGTGAGTTGGTCTTGGTAAACACAAATTAAAAACCTGTTACTTAGATTAATCTTTTTATTCAATATTATATATTGCTTCTAATGTTATTTCAGAGGAATGGCTGTTGGACCCCGGAATCGCTTGGTGGAATGCGTTGAGTGTCATTGCTTGTACCATCAAGAATGTCACAATCCAGTAATACTGGATTCAATAATTGATGACCCTAGACTTGTTTGGTATTGTGATTCCTGCTCCAAATCCGTGAACCATGTGGTGAGTTTGTACCTAATTTATAAAATATTTCATAAAACGTTTTTTTTCAAAAGTTACTTTTAAAAATTTTCATCACTTTTACAATAAAGATATTGTAACGTTCATAATAGATGATACATCACAATGTTACAGTGACACTTATCACAATTTGTAACATTTGGCATTCTTGTTACTATATGATACCCTTCCACACTGCTAATTGTTGGTGACATTACTAGTTTCTTTGTGTTCTTTCTATAACTTTTAACATCCTGTTTTCCCCTTTTTTTTTTTTATAACCATCTATTTCATCATTAATTTCCATTATAACATTAGTAGCATAGAAATGGAATTTCCATTGTTAGCATGTAAATGCTATTTAGCTTCATTGATGTTTATAATCTTGTTTTTTGCTAACAATTCTGTAATCAAAGTTTTCTTCCTTTTCTTGTTTTTCAAATATTCAAACAAAAACCTATCTTCCTCTTTTTCATATTTCATAATCATTCATTTTTTATAAATTTTTATATTCATAAAATTTTTATTAAAAATGCAAGAATCGATCTCTACCGCCTACAATTCTGCAGCACATCAGCATTATAGATACTCAAATTAAGGGAATAAATTATTTGAGCATCTAAGCATAGAAAGTATCATGATACTGGTGGCTTGTTTATTCCATATTAAAGTTGTTGTAATCATCTTGAATACACTAATTAAATTAAAACCAATTATTGTGTAACTGAGTGAATACTTTTTGAACTTACTTCCTGATGTGTTTCAAAACAACTGTTGACTTTGACAAAATCGACCTGCTACTTTCTGGTAGCGGGTTGGCTGTGTCAATGAAACGATTGTTTCAAAACACGTCAGCAAGTAAGTTAAAAAGTATTTCCTCAGTTACACAATTAATTAATATTTGCTTATAGTCTATTCAATATTCTTGTTTATGCGGTTGTATCTGTACTCAATGTATATATACTAGTACATGAAACAAAAGTTGTTTTTAAGTGGATGATACTATTTTGCTAGAATATTTTGTTGAGTAAAAAGATTACAAGTTAGCTCAATATTAGTGGTTCAGCTTGTATTAATGCAAACCTTGTAAAATGCACTCTGTATAGTGCATAAAAGTAAGGTTATGCTTTTAGAACATGTTTAAAGTGCCAGCAGTGGTTCTATAAATTTAACATAACCTGTTACATTTGTTTACTATAGTTACTGAACATTTATTTTTTACATTATGATAACATCTGGATATAATATAATGCAAAAATAATTTTTGGGTGCATAAATATTTAAAAAATTCAATTGTAATATTATTATTTTAATTTCAAGCTTATTTCAAAATATGATGCTTTAGTAAATTACTAACAAAATATTTTCTATAGTTATTTATATTATGTTTTAGGTATAAACAAATATATAATTTTGAGTCCTATTGTAATTAAGAGAAGTTTCGAAAATGATGATACTGTTCATCAGCGACAAGCTTCAACAAATGTATAAAATAAAATAAAATATTATTGTTTATGAAATTGTTTCATTTAACCATCTATATTTAACAAGAAAAAATCCTTTCATCTAAGGATTAAAACCATTATATAAGTACAGTAGAGCTCCAGTTAACCGAAATGAAGGCGAGACAGCTGTTTCGGATAACGAATTTTTCTGTTAATCTATGGCTGTTTAAAAATGGCGTACGTAAAAGATATTGGGGAAATAAATATCAATAAAAAACAATTTCTGTAGTTTTAAAATTGGATAGTACATATGTATTTTAAAACGATGTTTACATTAGTTACAAAATATTAAACTCACACTTATGTATTACAGTTAACAGTTTCAAAAAACTCCGTGATTTTTGTTTGTGTTTCAAATGGTTTCCAGGTTGCAATGCCCCGCAGCCTTTTTAATAACAGAACATCATCAGGTGTTGATCCTTTGCATTGTCCAACAAACCGACCTAAAATTACAAAATCTAATGTAGTTTCTGATTCTTAATACCAATAATTCATTTTAAAATTAGCGTGGCACAAAATAACAACTGAGTAGAGTTAGTGCTTAATTTAGGCCTACCTCTAATGCATTAAATCTTTCATCAGCAGTCGTTCCATCGTTTTCCAATTTTCCACTATCCATGTCGCCTGCATTGGAGTTTTCTGTTGCGTTGTTAGCTGGCTGCAAAACTTCCTCTGCAATGTCTTGATCTGTGGGTTCTTCGGAGTCATCCTCAGCGATCCATTTGCTCAAGTCATTTTCATTCAAGTCTTTGCATCCAGGAATTGTATGAACAATCTCTGTCAAGTTTTCAAAACTTCTGTTCTTCCTTCCAGTTTTCTCCAGCACCTTTGCAGTGTTTAATTTTTAATTTTTCCCCAAGCTTATGCACACCAATATACTACATGCTTCATGTTCACTGAGTTTAGCGCTCCATTTATATCTCGTTTTTCGCAATCCTGCAGCTGGTTTGTAACAACAGCCCTCGATAGTGTTGTTTAATTATTTCTCTAACACCTTGATCGAGAGACTGAATTATGCTAGTAACTATTAGAGGAAGGAAGTGAAGAACAGTATGCATTGGAAGCGATGAGTCGTGCATGGTATACATATTATTGTAGGTTATTTCTATTTCGCTTCGCAATGTCTTTCGGTTAACCAGGATTCCACTGTACTGAATTTTTGGCACAGTTCTTCTAAAGCAAAAAGTAGTTCTTCCAAATGTAAAATTCATGTGAATGGTTTTGCTGACACTGGTAGTATTAATAATCTCTTATCTGCATGGATGAAAATATTTACTTTTTTTGTAATGTATATGCTATGGTTTTATTAATTGAAAAGAGATTTACAAAATAATGTAGCATGCCGATACAAAAAAATATAACCAAATTTATTAGAAATAAAAGATAATCAGCGGTAAATAATTAAAATATAATAAATTACCTGTGAAAAGTTTGTCATTTAGAAACATTAATCTTAACATCGATGTTTCTATTTAACTTTAATAACACTGTTTAAAGCATAAGAATCCTATCAAGCTGAAATATTTATAGGCCTATATTATTAGATTTAGTTCTGATAGATAGACCATTGACTGACTGTGATAATAAAACAAAGAACTACAGTAAGCTCTCACTAATCCGGCAGATTGGAATTTTACTGGATTACACAATCTATGGCCTTCAAAACACAATATACATCAATATTTATGTGTATTGCCCAAAAATAAAAAAGACATAAGAAAATGGTCCTGTACTGCACGTGAAATAACAAAACGAGAATGAATGTACTGGCCTGTACTTTACATTAAAAGGTTACCTTATATTTAATTGTAAAAACAAATATTTTTTAAAACGGAACCTATAGTACATTGTTTAAGTCATTTAAACTTACATTATTTGCATTCCTCATCGGGTTTAAAACGTATAATTTCTTCTGCTTTTTGGTTTGAGAAAACACTTTTAAAACTTTTTCATGCAGTTGTTTCAATACTCAGACGCTATTCGCTAAAACGCGGTTTTCTTCTGCCCATGTCATGGATGTTGCAAATGAATCCACAGTAGCGGTTTGAAGAGGTACAGGCACTATGTTTTCTTCTTCCTCTTTTCTCTTGATTTTTTTGTATGGGCCAACTACATCAGAGTTGTATGATAGTTTTTCACCTGTCGTACTCAGTAACCTAATACCAAAAGGTTAAAAAAATTTCAAGCCAACCTTCACTTGCTAGCCAAGAAGTCATCTTTTTTGTAACTTTTGTAAAAAGAAATTTATTTTTTTTTAGAATTTCATTTGAAAGAAGTATATGTCTACTACATTTTTGTAAAATCAAACGATAAAGAGCAATTTGAGGGTATTCCCCTTTCTTTAAAGATTTCCTTTTAGTTTTTAGTTTGTCATTGGTCTTAAAGATAGATTTAATTTTCTCACTGATCTTTCTGTTGTCATGAATGGCAGTGCTGCCAACCACTTATTCTTTAGCAAGTGTAACCAATCTCTTTCCTTTTTTCAGTCTCTCCAAAATCTTATTTTCAACTAAATTTAAAGTCTTATTTCCGTTTACACTGCAATGACGCTGTTCACTTTCACTTCAGTAACTGTACATAACTACTGCAAAAACATGCTCGGTCACTGACATCGACATGCAGTGAAATATATACGCCGGCGAAATATATATAAACGCCGGAGTATTAGAAGGGCTGGATAAGCGAAGGGGCAGATAATAGAGAGTTTACTGTATACCAGGTAAATATCCATGACTAAATTCCTGATAGGTATGAGTTATGTTGTGCAGAAGGTACATAGATAACATTTGCTTTAACTTCTTACTTTCATGATACGTATATATGTCCTTCTTGCTTCTTGTTGCGAACGTTCAGGGTCATATGACTCCATGCTCCAATGTCCATAATAAGTTGCTGCAGCCAAGGTCCAAAATTATTTATTAGTTAATATTGCTTTTTATAAACGAACATATAAACTCAGCTATCCAGGGGCAGGACGAGGACCAAACAGCTCACTCCCAATGGAACAAATATTTACATATACAGCTTTTATACCAGTCTGGTACTGACAGTTTAATTACCAGTCATCATTCTCTTAGTTATTTTATTGAAAAATATGATACAGACGCATTGTTAAAATATTTATTGCAAGCTTTAGAATAATTTGGTCTACCGATAAATCCAGCATTAACACTGAATAAAGTTAGTTTCAAAACTAACATAGGAAAAAGTAAAGGCATTATGCTTTAGAGGAATCTATTACTTCTCGTAGTTTTTATTTCATGTTGAGCACTTTTTTTTAACCCTTTCCGTTTAAGTGTCAAGGGAGCCTCTACATGTACTGAAGATACATGAGCTCCAATGTGATTGTGGCCCCAGACGTGTTATTAAATTCACTTTAATATTATTTGGGCAGAGATAGTTACTTTTTTTCTACATATGTTGATCTTTGACATATGCTGCTATCTCTGCATTTTTCTCTGAAGCTTTTTAATATAATGTCATAAAAATATGTTTTTTAGTTGATCGATAAACCGCTGTTAGCTTAAACATGTGTTGAGGATTAGCCTATTGCAGTTTGTTTTTGTAAAGAGTTATATTTATTTGCCTTATCATTGTTATTTCTTTCAATGCTTTTTATCTTCTGTCTATTCATTTTGGTATGTTTACTAGGCACAAGAGTTAACCCTTTGCACCCATGAAAGAAACTTTCTCATCCTAACAAAATGTTCGTAGAATGCATAAGGACAAGAGTTTCTCGACATTCAGTTTTCTTGTTGCTTCAAGGAACTATGTTGTTTTTGTTGAATATATAGTCTGCTTGACCCTTGTTAATGTTTTATTGTATCCTTGCTTCAGGAAAGCAAGTGCTACACATTTCTTATACCTAAGTAATTGTTTTTGCTTCTTGAAACTGTTGCCATAATGAAAGATATTTATATCTATTTTTAGAATGTTTAATGCATTCTCAGAATTATAGGGCACATAAAATGGGGGTTTTATTGCCTTCCTAGCTCTTTTTTAAATAAATTGTCAGCTGGTCATTTAGGTCAACCTTTTACATTAGTATTTTATCACTCTATCATTAGGTTGTGGGTTAGAGATTTGATTGAGTATGTCAGTGACACTGGATCTAGGCCCTAAATCTACCATTCTTCTCATTGCATGTTGTCAATATGTGTAAATATTTTTTTGAAATTATTTTAGTTATATAGTTTTTTTTTTGCAAACGTGAAGCAAATAATTAGTTGCGTGAATGTTAGGGAAACCAACTAGCTTGAAACCGTAAAATTCTATTTATTTTGTTTGTATATATTTATTATTTTACATATTTTAATTAATAATTATTTCTTTTTTAATTATAATTACTTCAAATAATCAATTAAAAATAATAAATTAGCACATCAACAATTAAGCTGCCACTAAATTCGGAATTATTTCAATTGCACTGAGCAGCGCACCAATAATTTAATCCACAATAGGTTAAAGCGCTTTGAACCCAAGGTATTTGAATTTAATTTTTTATTTTGTTTATATGTTTCTGTATGGTATTATTTGAAGGTTTAAAAATAATAAATTTTGGGGGGGGGAAATAACATTTGGTGTGGTAAGTTTTTCAATAAAAAATACATCTCTTATGTATAACAAGTAATTAGCTCGTTAGAGACTCAGCCTACTTTAAGCAAGTGTCCATGTCCATCTGAGCCATAATTCTCCACTGTTGCCAGTACCAGGAGACCATTACTTCATTCTTTTATTCCACCTTTTCTTTCCTTCAGGCCCAGGGTTGTAACAAATAGACACTTACTGTGACCTGATTAGAGAGAGTGTCTATCTAGTAAATGGCACCCTGATATGTTCTTTCTATCGATTTCATTTCTATAATGTAATTCCTGTCAAATGTACAACTGGAATCTTGAAAAGTAGAACTCCAATTATCTTACTCTGACAATTGGAAAAGCTGATTATTCTATTCGCTTTCAGATTTTCAGAAAAAACATGACAGAAACGTACTGCAATTTCCAAAATAATGATTCTACATGTGCTGTTGTCCTTTCCTCAATGAAGCTAGTGTAGACGCAGCGCAAACATTAATTGTATTAATCACTTTTACATTAGTTAATGACTATTCAAACTCTAAATTTTGTAAAAACTTACTGAGACAGTATATTTTCAATCGCTCCATGGCAATCTTCATCAGTGTCTGTGACGGTTTTAAAGGCAGGTTTTCGATAGTATCAAAGATTATGTGTGATTTGTATTGGGTTTGTTCGTTAATATGTTTGTACCTTGTTTTTCTGGGTTTGTAAATTTCATATAGTTCTAGTATGTGGAGATGTGGTCCTTTTTTGTTCATGTGCAAGATTTCTAGATAATGGTAAATGCCTGTATATTTGTGTTCTGTTTCTTTTATGATTGTAAAATGCTGATTTAGTGTTCTGTTTGTGTTCCTCGACTCTTTGTTTGAAGCTGCGACCTGTTTGCCCAATGTTTTGATGCTGAGTCACCATCTCAGCGCATTTCTGCCATCCGTCAACAGGTGGTAAGCCTGGCCCGACTGTCACTATTTGTTTTGATTAGTCAGTATGTTTTTGATTCGCATTGTTCTGTTGTTTAGTTTATGAGTAAATTTTGTATTTCCCCAGGGCTTCTACAAAAAAAGTTGTCTTATCGTTAGCAGATAAACTAATTATAGATCAGTCAGATAAAGGAATTACTGGTAAACAGTTGGCAGAGATATACAGTGTTGGAGAATCAACGATTTTAGACATTAAAAGGAGCAAACTTACACTTTTAAATTTTGTGTCAGTGCTTGAAAATGAAGGTGAATGTTCTTCAAGAAAATCAGTAAAGGTAGAAAAAAATCAAGAATAGAAGCCATTTTCAAGTGGTTTTTGCAACAATTCTACAGGAAACCCAATTTTGGGTTGGATTGTTTGTGAATAAGTTAAGGTCTTAGCTCAAAAGCCTATACAAAATGTAAAACAGTTTTTTTCTTCCATTTGCAACATACATACGGTAGTTAATTTTATTGACCCCTTTTTTAACCCTTTGATTAGCATTAATGTACCAGTAGACAGTGCATCATGCTACAGACAGTGGGAGCATTCCCCTTTGTGAACATTCTCTCAGATTAGTATTGCTATAAGTTTACGATTTTTTTTCTGTGATATTGTACAACATTTAGTTCAATATTTGATATTATCTGGGCAATGAATTCTACACTGAATATATAATCACCATTCTTTTGTGTGCAAACTCTATGGTTTATCTAAAATTTTTACAGTTCATTTCGTAGTTTGTGCTGTTAGTGTGGTTTGTATCACGTGTTTACAGATCATTTTGTAGTTTTTGCCATATTTTACACTTTTCAATGGATCAAGGACAATAATTTCATTCCCAAGTTGTATGATTTTGGTACAAATAAATCAGGAATTTGTAACAAAGTTGTGTTGGTACTGGAACCTAAAGAATTAGACTTTTCAAAATATTTTTCATAGAGATTTGGTCACAAAATTGTTACGAAAACAAACAAATGTGTGTGAACATATTATCGAGTCTGACCATTCAAAACTGAAATGTGGACTACTACTAATATCGATAAAATGTATACTTTCTCGAATATTTGCCAACGGCCATACCATTTTGAGTGTACTCGTTCTTGTTCGATCACTGAAGTCAAGCAACATTGAGCGTGGTTAGTACTTGGATGCTCTTGAATATTTTCATAACAAATATTAAAAATAGTACAATAATTTAAAAAATTAAAGAAAAATTCAAAAATCTTTCTTAGGCCATATATTAAGGCATGTACATTTTGCTAATCGAAGACTTAAATAAATCCATTTATCCGAATGGGGCCGGTCCCATTTGATTTATATAGTTCTACTGATCAGTATAATTTTAAGATTTTGTAAAATATACCGTCATTTTATTAATATATTTTAATTTCCAAAACAATAAAGAGGATATTCATTTGAATCTCTTGAATTTTGTAGTACATTATGTTCGGTGAAACCTAATTAATCACTTTTACATTAGTTTATGACTATTCCAACGTTAATTTTATAAAAACTTACTGAGACATAACGTTTTCAATCGCTCTGTGGCGATCTTCAACAGTGTCTAAATTTTATGCTTGGAGTTGTTGTTAGGTTGAGCAGTGATGGTTTTAAAAGCAGGTTTTCGACAGTAAGACTCAGTAAGTTTTTACAAATTTACAAAATTAAGGTTTGGATAGTCATAAACCAATGTAAAATTGATTCATTCAATTTAATATTTGATGTAAGCACAAAGGAATTTGACTCCTCTAAAAGAATGAGACAGAAGTATCTAGAATGGGAGAAGAATAGATCTAAGCCTTGCAGTCATTTGATCCATTGTTCTAACTAGGTATGACAAGACTGTCTTTGCAGTGCCCTTTTATCAGCATTAGCTATGCCTTCTGAAGAATGGAGTTTGTGCAAATCATCTAAATAAAGTTACAAACTGTTTCTCAATTTCCCCACAACAAAGTTTGAAGAAAACTCAAACTTGGTGTCTATTCTGGTGGCTATTCGGTGTTTCAGCTCTCCTAATTTATACTTGAGCATTCAGTCCAACTTAAACATTTTATCAAATACACGTTTGTAACATTTTGCTTTAAATATGTTATAATTTTGCAAAAGCTTACCTTAAAAATTTCAGAAAGTCATTTCTCATTTCCCACAAAAATTATTATGATGTTATAACTTTTTGATGTTATTACTATTTTGGGACATTTTTTAAAAATGTTTAAAATGATGTCTTATATTTAATTTTATTAATATAAAACGTTTTAAGAACAAATATTCAAGGTGATTTATGTGTTAAACAGGCTAAAGATGGATATTCTTCAAGTGGATCCCCTTCCTCTAATGGCAGTGGATCTTTACCCCCAAAGCTTTCTAAATCTGGTACCTCAAAAATGAGTGTTTCTTCCTCGGCCTCATATGCAGGTAAATTTATATATTCAATATCTTTTAGATGAAACTATGCTGTTATTATTTATAGATATTGTTTATAATACTTCAAATAATAAAGTTATATTAAAAAGTATGATTGAAAAATGTCAAAACTTGTGTCATCACATTTAGTATATGCTTTGAATTGAAGTTTGTAAACTGCAGACATTGCATACACAAGATGAGCATGGTACTTAGGTGGAAAAGGTTTTTGTATTAATACAAAAGGTGTAAGTTGGCAATGATTTTATAGTGAAATATATAAATGAAAGTTAATATTTGTATGTTAAAAAATTGTTTTTACTACAAAAGTTTAAAAAATTAACATAATACAAAAGTTTTGAACTACAAGACATGAATTTTATTGTACTTTAGACTATATAATAACGCCAAGTTTCATGACAATTGAAGCACTAAACTTATAGAGTCTAAAATAAAAATTCCTGTACTGTCCCAAATTAATTGGATACTATGTGCAGTACAGTGTGTGGAGAAATTGGTATGCTAATACCAGTAAAATGTAATGGTGGATAAAATTACTTACAATAGTAATATATTAACTTCATATATATATATATATATATATATATATATATATATATATATATATATATGAAGTTACTATTATTAGTAACCCGTTCGGTCCGTGATGTTGGTGTTACAACAACAACACCAGAAAAATAGAGAAAATTAATTCAGTGATTTGACAATTGTCAAGTGACCGAAAGGTGCCTCATCACATAAAGTAAAATTATTGCACTCAGTGGTGGAAAAAATTGTTTACAGTTAATAATAATAACTTCATAAAGTGAGTGCAAAGGAAAAATAATGGACAACATGAAATATCACGATATATATATATATATATATATATATATATATATATATATATATATATATATATATATATAATATCAAATGTGTTTTCCTGTTAGAATATTTTTAAGATTAAATAATATACACTAATACAGGAATATTTAATTTATTGAATAATAAACTCAAAGCTTTTCGTTGGTTTACATTACCAACATCCTCAGGAGTTACAATACTAATAGATTTTTAGTATTGTAACTCCTGAGGATGTTGGTAATGTAAACCAACGAAAAGCTTTGAGTTTATTATTCAATAAATTAAATATTCCTGTATTTGTGTATATTATTTAATCTTAAAAAAAAATATATATATATATATATATATATCACAATATGTATTCTTGTGTATTAATAAAGAACTAAGTCAAAATACAAATACAAGAATTATAATTGAATTTAGAATTCAAAGCTTTTCGTTGGCTTAGTTCTTTATATATATGATGAACAGTTATTATCAGGAGTACAACCGTTCATTCTGCAGTCCATAAAATCGCAGTCCCGACATTTCGCTAAAATCTCATCTATATATATCCCGTATATAGAAATCCCATATATATACATGGTCCATAGTGTTGTCAACCTAAATTTGAAGTTAAATTGTTTAAAACACCCTGAAAGGTGACAAAATCAAATAAGTATTAAACAGACGTTATACCACTTAGCTACAACCATAGTCCTAATCTTTATTCATAGTTATGTGTGAATGTATTGTAAACAATCAGTTCATTCAATTGATTACTTCATCCTAGTTGTATTATTTCACTTAATAAAACTATTTATATATATATTTTTCTAAATATAAGATAAATAAAATAATAGTTTATAAAGTTATTTTTGAAAAAGGCATACCAAGACAACAACTTAAAAAACTCAACAGGCAAAGTGTTAATAAAAAAAACTTATATCAAACTTATACAGTAAGAATACAAAAGGTACTAAAACCAGAATTTTATTTTTTCTAGCTCTACCTGGATCCCATAAGATGATAACAAACCTGCCTAATAAGCTTGTAAGTGGAAATAATAATTCCAAAAATAATACCGTTGTTGTTCCTAAAATAAATATAATAACTGCTGATAGAAGGTTGCAGATAATGAAGAAAAAGGCTGCAAAGAAACAAGAAAAGCGTAAAATAACAAAGTAGTTTCAATTTCAAAAGGAAATTTCCAGGTAAAGATTTGCACTATCTAGACCTATACTTTATTGCTATTGTTTAAAATTAAATAAAAACCCTGCTTGATCAAAATGTAGGGAGTATACAATATTTCAGGTGGAAATTTTTTTTTGTGATTGTAGTATTTTGTTTATTCTGTTTTAATCATTTCGGTGCATTTTTAGATGATTTTTTGTTTGCGCTTGATACTTTGGTGTAGGATTTAGTTGGAGTTTAGTTATGTTGTTTTCTGTAATGAATTCAATTTCTTTATTGTGAATGTCTTGTCAGTGCATTATTACTAAAACATTGCCTTTATCCTCTTTTAAAAACTTGAGGTTATGTTGGTAATATTTTTGTTTGATAGATTTTAGGGTTGTATGTTCATTAACTGTGTTTGGTTTAGTATTAATATGTTTATGATAGGCATTGATGTTTCTGTGTCCAAAATTATGTTTGGCATTTGTTTGTGGTCATATTTTTTCTATTGTAATTTGTATTTAAGTCCTTTGTTTAACTGCATTAATTATTTTTGATTAAATTCTATGTTTGTGGTATTTATTGTGAATTGGTGAAACTGGTGGTCAGTGTGGAAAGTGATATTGTTTTGAGTTGAAAGATTACTTTTAAGCATAGAAACATCAATGCAGAACACTGAACCCACTAACCTTGAATACATTTGACAAAACATTAAACGTAAAATGCTAATCATATGTTTATTAAACACTCATCATTCAAGAAGAAACTGTTTACTAAAGAATACTTGGAAGAGAAACAATTAACACAGAGTAAATAACATTAATATAAATTTCATATGCAGTGGTAAAGCGGAGGCAAGAAGGCAAGTTTGATAAAGTTAGATTTGTAGTGAAAGACTTACACTCTTGAAAAAATTATAAATATGACTACAGACATAATAAACAGAATAAGAATGTTTTTTTTTTAATTTGTATAAAGTTTGTTATAAAAACTGTAAACTATAAAACTACTAATATTGAGTTTACAATATAAGAAAATTCAACATAAAATTAATCTATTAATACAAAAAACTAGAGACTGTCAATCAGAAATTGAAACCATTTCCTTTTTTTGAATTCATATACATATACACAATTAGGAATAAAGTTTTCTCATACACATAAATAGGTGAGAAGGAGAACGTCAATTGTTGATATATTAGTGGACAAAGTAGTTGTATTGACACTTCAGCTTGGTGATCACAAAAGAAAATTAACTTGTACTGTCATTCTTTTTTTTAGTGAATCATTTAGAGTTAATGTGTTACATGATATTATATTAAGGCACTTTAATCACTTGACATTATGCCAAACAAGGGTATGTTTTAAAAAGAAACCTTCAACTTATAAAGTCATGTGTTTTTTTTTATTGTTTTTCTTCTGTTGTTAATTTTTTGGGCATCACCATCATTTTGTTATTTTTTCATGTTTCTGAGGATTTTTTGTCTCTGCAGTATTAGAAAATGCACTACCAGTATATTTTTTTGCAGTATTAGTGAAATATGATAACTAAATAGTGCCTCTTACTTAATATTGTGTTAAAATGTAGTTATTATTTTTAGATTTTCTAGTGATTAACAACATATTTTTAATAATTTGATTCCATCTTCACTTGAACTACTAGTTATTAATTAAAAACACTTGAGTAAGTGTTAGTATGTGCCAATAGTAGCTATCATGTTTTTGATAATTGAGGACGGCCGTTTCGAGACTGTTAACTCCAACTGTAACTGGGTGTCAATCGGACACATCTCCCGAAACTGCCGTCCTCAATAATCAAAAAAGTGATAGCTACTATAGGCAAGTGTAAATATACTAACATATGTTCATCTTTTTAATATATTTCAATTTTAATCAAACTAATGTAGCTGTTTTATTTTGATCTAGACAAAAATTTATATGTTCTGATTGTGGTTCTTTATATTTTTTTAAAATTACAGTAAAACCCGGCTTATCTGAATCCTACAACCAGTACTCTGGTTAACCGAAATGGATTTGTAAACACATATGTTCATTAAGTCACAGAATTGTTAGTAAAATAAATTGCAGATGCAGTAATGAATATTTACTATTCTTTGCATTTACTTACTAATATGTAGATTTACCCGTCGTTTATGCATTGCATATGTACTACTAACGTTGTAAATTACTCTATATATTCAATTCTCCTGTTTTTAACCCATAAAGATACCAGTTATTTCAGTCATTGCTGGACTGCAGGTTATATTCAATGCAACAATAATACAGGTTGAAATCTCTTTAAAAAAACCGTAGTTCAAGATAGAAAAATTAAACTAGGATCTTTTTGTTTAAACCTTTTGTTCAATAATTATGTGTTTAGTTCAATTCAAAACTGCAAAAAAATATTTGTTATAAAAATTTCCAAAATAATAAATCTTTTACAAAAAAAGTTGAAAGAAATTTTGTTTGATAATAAATGAAACCTCTTTACCACAAATGAGCTTTTCTTTTATTTAAAACCTTATGTACATTTCAATTATCTTAGCAATTATTAACAATCAACATATAAATATAAAGTTTACTTATGAAATAGAAAATAATAAATGTTTACCGTCTCTTGATGTTTTATGTATTAGAAATAATAATAAAATTGAATTTGATGTATATCGAAAAAATAAAAATAATGATAGATATATCCCAGTAAATTCCAATCATTGCAAATCCCATAAATTAGCAGCTTTTAATGCTATGGTTGATAGATTAATTACATTTACTTTGAATAAGAACAGATTTGAATGTGAATTAGCCTCATTGAAAGAAATAGCGAAATTTAATGGACATGATCCTAAAATAATAAACAATATATTAAGAAAACAAAATCTAATTAGATCCAGAAACAATTCCACTACCTTAATATCAGAAAAATAGAATATTAAAAATAAATACACAAGCTTACCATTCGATAGGGATCTAACAACGGGTTTAGAAAAAGTTTTTAAAGATGTAAATTTAAAAGTAGCTTACAAAAGCCTAAATAGCCTAAAACGTTTACTAGGTAATCAAAAGATAAAATAAAGATGTTAGATAGATTTGGGATTTATAAAGTAAATTATAATTCTTGTAATAAAATTTATATAGGCCAAACAAAAAGAAAAATATCAACCAGGTTTAAAGAACATATTAGCCATATAAAATATCAAAAAACCCTGAAAAATCAAGTATTGCAAAACATATTCTAAACACCAAACATTCTTCAAAAATAAATAATCTTAGTGAAAAATGTTAAATCAAAAGGTCTGTTAAATAGTTTTGAAAGTTTGTATATACATAAATATGACAAAAATAATTTATTAAATGGTGATAAGAGGCCTATCCCGATCTCTCAATTATATTCACTAATTAGAAGATAGTTGTAGTTTTGTAAAATTAAAATATATGTATAATTGTATTTTGTTTAAAACTTAAATATGTGTAATGGTAACTCTTCACCACGGAAGTTGAGAGACCAGGGGTAATTTACTGCAACGTGATTGGTTGGAAATGTAAAGGGGCGTGGTGAAGTAGTTACCAGTGTATATATTTGGTGAAAAGTGTTGCTTCAATGTATTTTTATTGTAAATTACCTCTGAAGATGATTGCTATGCAATTGAAAGGTTTAAAATAAAAGAAAAACTCATTAGTGGTAAAGAGGTTTCATTTATTATTAAACATTACGCCACAGTTGTTTTATACAGTTATAAAATTTTGTTTAAATATTTAAGTATTTTTTTTTACATGCAAACAAGTTTGATGCAAATATCTCTTATAATAACAAAGAAATGAATAGGTTTTTACCTAACCGGGTGACTTGTGACTCAATAACTTTATCAAAACCAAAATATATTTAATAGGTTTAGATAAAATGGTTCTTTTTAAATTTTTTCTCAAAATTAGAAAAGAATTGTAAATTGCCATTTACAGCAAGTAAACAATTTTTTATATCCGGTTCATGATAGGAAAGGAGAATCATCTTGGCCCTCATCTTGATGGTCTACGTCTGCAGCAAATATTGTAACACATGAGCCTTTTTCCTGGGGTAAGTTTTTATCAGGGCTTTATTAAAAATGTGTGTTAATTACTAATTAACAAATTAATTAACCTTACTTACCAGAGGCTCCTAATTCTCCGTTTCAGCCAGGCATAATAATGTCTTTCTGTAAACGATCTTCCGATATCTTCGGAAGATAGAACTAGGTTACTTGAAATGAAAATTGAAAGTTTGTAACGTTCTAGTTTACTTGTGAAATAAGAATTTAAATTTTTAAAATACAAAGTCATACAATTTATTAATCAGTGACAAATTACAAAAGAACAAATGACACCAATGTGTCGAGTAATTTACTTTTAATTACTGCTAGTTATTCCATACATTTTAATTACTTATTAACCTTTAAAATTATATTTATATCGGCAAGATAGTAACTTAAGTTTTTCCAAATTAATTTTGAGAAATGAATATTCAAAGGACAATTTCTACCGTTCATGTGTTAACCGTTTATCAATTAAAATTCAACTTAGTTAACATTAAAATATATTTTCTTTATTATTATCTAAAACGTACCTGCTTGTGCACATCACTTATAAAACACTTTAAAACATATTAAACATTGCCCATGACTTTTGGAATCACTAAACACTTAACACATCGCTCTTGCAAATCAGCGCACTTAAACAAAGATGATATTAACTGTTACTAATTTGAAATACATAAATAATCGCTTCTGTATTCTTCTTTTGCTGCGTTAATAAAATTTGGTACCGGCCTTGACATCTTAAATTTCGAATACTGGAAGCTTATAAATTTCTAGGTTTTGTCCGAAAGTGCCATTACGTCCGTCTCGTTCAAAGACTTTTGGAGAACTGGGGTCGTTGCAAGGACGCGCTAACTGAATTTTCCCACCCTTACTTATCATTTTGAATATTCTGATTGGTCCGTCAGATCATGCGATATCAGACCATGCTTACGTCACATCGGGTGATGTCAGTTTTTTTTAAGTTAAGCTACCAACTCGTACGATATTTTACATTTTTACCCACTAGGGGTGCTACTATCTATGCTAGCTTCACAATGAGCACGAATAAAACAAAAATTGTCTTTTATATTGGGAAGATATAATTATTAACTAAAAATTAAATATATAAATGAATTTATATGTAACACCTTATTTTTAAGAGTGTTACATTTTCTCTTGTCGACCTGAAAAGAAAATTTTAGTTCAACACATCTTATTTCTACTTCAACATTTTATACATGAGTGTGTGCAGTCCCCTTTTACAATTGAACAAAATTTTATACCTACTATAGTAAAAGTATAAACATTGACTGGCCAACGGATGTTTTTGTTTACCTGCATTCTCAACTATGAAATGCTCGCTATTCCCCCTAGCGCTTCACAAGTTGTACAACAACGGAAGCATATCCGCTTTCTCACACATAGGCTCTTTTAAAAAAAACTACCGGTTTCACAGCGTTCTATTGCAAAGACATTCTATACATTTCACATTTTAAAACTTTTAAAATATCACACACTTCAATTACTTTTATTAAAATCTGACTTCTTGTAAACATTTTGTTTCATAAACTTTAAGAATACAAATTTATATCTTTTCAATTTTTAAATTCTTTACTCTTTCAATTCCTTATTAATTTTCAATCAAATTACTTCATTATTAAAAAATCCTTCAATCATTTATTAATTGAATTTTCTTTGAAATTGTCTCTTTTTGTGTCAGCAAACATAACCTACTAGCTGTATTTATCACAGTCCACTTCCTGGGATCTGCAAAACTGCTTACTCCCTGTAAGCCACAAATTACCAGATTCAAACGACGCTACATGTTTTCAAAAATTCTCTCTCAATTTACCAACTAAGACTGCACAATTGCTTTATAACTTCTCTGTTATTTTTACAACCTTCGTACATCTTATACAAAAAACCTGGATTCCAAAACCCATATTTTGAATCCAAATACCTTATTCTTAAATCAAATCCCATACTTTGATTTAAAAACTATACAACTAGTTGTTGACACAACAAGGACTTTATTTCAATTCATTATGCTTATAATTTCCTTCAAACATTACTATGACAATTTGATATTAAATTTTGACTAAGCTCTTGCATTTATAAAATAAGAAATGAAACTAAACAGAAACTAGGACTGTACATTCATATGCAATTTTTGGTCAAGTGTTTTAGTCTCTTCGTGTAATATTATGTATTTTGAGATTTTGGTCGTCTATCTCGTGTAGTGTGTAATTGCATGTCATTGGGCCCTTTCGACACGCAATTATGTAAATGTGTCGTCATGATTTTGTAAAACTGCATATCAAGGCACATCCCATTCTCCTTATTAAACAATTCCCCTTTTCAAAATTAAACAATGACTTAAATTTCTTCCAAAATAACTTTTAATACTCTTTTATTCGTCTAATAAATAAGCTACTCCTTTCAGAATGTCCCTGTTTCGATTTTCATCGATTTATATGAGCTCTTCTATATTATTGAAATTATTACCTTGTTGGAACAGTACAGACACATGATTAAAAAAAATTTACAATATTTTATATCGATCTTCATATTTTATAGCCAATTTACTGTGAAAATTACATTTGAATTTATATTATTAACCATACAACTTTTTATAATATTTATTACTACTTCACATTTTGTTTAAAAATTAAAATTAAGAGTTCTTTGAAATATCTTTTACTTAAATTTTCTTTGAATTTGTCTTATATTATGTGAACAATCCTAACCTCTCATTTAGCTATATAAACCTGCTCACTTCTTGTAAGCCACCTAATTACCATATTTGCCCCTGAGTTCATTGTTTCACGACGCTATTTGTCTATGCAATTTTTACTCTCACTTGGCAAAATTTTAAGCCTGTACCATTGTCTTATAACATCTTTGTTATCTTAATACATCTTCAGTACATCTTAACCCTTTCTGAATTTCAAATCCCATTCTTTGAAATTCACTAACTTTATTCTTAAATTAAATCCCATACTTTAATTCAAGAATTACATACAGCTAATTGTTCACAACAAAAAAAAGACTTTATTCAAATTATTATTATTAAATCTTCTTTAAAATTTTTTATCCTTTTTAAAAAAATCATTTAGGTCGTGTGACATTTTACAATCTAAACTTTCTGCTTTTAAAAAATTTACTTGCCATAAACTTTTTTTTTTTAACTTTAATTTTGACAATGTTTAAAAAAAAATTCTTCTTTTATTATATTTATTGAACCTCCAGTGTCCAATAAAACATTACAAATGATTTGACTATTTAATTCAATGTTTATTGTAAGTACCATAACAATTTTGTATCATTCTTTAACTTATCATGATTTTTTTTAACATTTTCTTTTGAATTTCTCTAAAAAACTCTAATTTAGCAAATACATTAAATTAACAGGATCGGCTTTACAATTTTTATCTTTGGCTATCTTTCTTATTCCATATACTGTACTGTCCGTTCCAACCTTTACATTTCTAATTTCTAATTAAAAAATTAACTCGTCTTTTACCAACTTATTTATTTTTAAATCGCTAGACATTTTATTTATTTGAAAACAACTTTATTACACACTGACGAGTATATTTAAGGAGGGCTGCACATCTTACTTAATTAACACATGAATGGCATTAATCTTTAGAATTCGTTAGCAGTAATTATCATTCAACTTCTTAATAATTACATTTTTAGAAAACAAGCAGAGTATGAGACTTACATTTTAGAAAACAACAAAAACTAGCAGTAATTTAAATTAGCAGAGTTGCGCATATGTAACGGTTGATTTTTAGGAGCAAACAAAATAGCAGAGTTGCGCATATGTAACAGTTGAGGTTACTTGGGAAATAAGAATTGGAAGTTTTTATTTTACAATGTTATACATTTTATTAATCAGTGACAAATTACAAAAGAACAAATGACACCAATGTGTCGAGTAATTTACTTTTAATTACTGCTAGTTATTCCATACATTTTAATTACTTATTAACCTTTAAAATTATATTTATATCGACAAGATAGTAACTTAAGTTTTTCCAAATTAATTTTGAGAAATGAATATTCAAAGGACAATTTCTACCGTTCATGTGTTAACCGTTTATCAATTAAAATTCAACTTAGTTAACATTAAAATACATTTTCTTTATTATTATCTAAAATGTACCTGCTTGTGTACATCACTTATAAAACACTTTAAAACATATTAAACATTGCCTATGACTTTTGGAATCACTAAACACTTAACACATCGCTCTTGCAAATCAGCGCACTTAAACAAAAATGATATTAACTTTTACTCATTTGAAATACATAAATAATCGCTTCTGACTTCTTCTTTTGCTGCGTTAATAAAATTTGGTACCGGCCTTGACATCTTAAATTTCGAATACTGGAAGCTTATAAATTTCTAGGTTATGTCCGAAAGTGCCATTACGTCCGTCTCGTTCAAAGACTTTTGGAGAACTGGGGTCGTTGCAAGGACGTGCTAACTGAATTTTCCCACCCTTACTTATCATTTTGAATATTCTGATTGGTCCGTCAGATCATGCGATATCAGACCATGCTTACATCACATCGGGTGATGTCAGTTTTTTTTAAGTTAGCTACCAACTCGTACGATATTTTACATTTTTACCCGCTAGGGGTGCTACTATCTATGCTAGCTTCACAATGAGCACGAATAAAACAAAAATTTTCTTTTATATTGGGAAGGTATAATTATTAACTATAAATTAAATATATAAATGAATTTATATGTAACACCTTATTTTTAAGAGTGTTACAATATATCTTTATTGTATATTATTCACACACCTATGCTTGGTTATATCTTTTTTGTTGCTTGTCGCTTTGAAAAGTATACTCAAATAAATTCAGATTCAGTAATTCAAATGATCATAATAAAATTCATCTAACTAAAATAAACACACCTAACAGAATGTCATCTATTCCACTAGTAGCTGGTAAAACAAAACCTTCAAACACTTGGTTCTGAACCAAGATGGAGAAATATAAGGAGCAGCAAAAAAAATTACGATTTTATTTCGTGTGACTATTCGAGTGTTACGTTCTCAAGCCTACACAATGCCATTTCAGTAACAATGGATCAGTGGTCTAGTGAATACCAAGCGTTTGATGTTGAAGCGTATTTCAAAAGTGGCGTTTCTTGTGTTGTTACGCAATGTGAATTTCATAAATGTTTCAATGTGGGCCAAAGGAGATGGATTCCATCATGTAACAAAATTATTCTATGGATGAAACCCTTCAGAACAACAGGTTCAACCTTATAACGGAAGCCTAAAGGTCGTCCAAGGACAGTCAGAACACCAGACAATGTTCAGTGAGTGAAACAAACTGTATTGAATAGTTCACATCAACCTTCTTAAAAACAAACTGCTGCTCTTCAAATGTCGGGTCATACGGTGAGAAGAATAATGCACTACGGTTTAATCTTTCATCCGTACAAAACTGTCATCCAAAACCTTGAGCCTCTTGATTATCCAAATCTTAACATATTTTCAGAACAAATGATTGATTCAATGGATGACGATAAAATCCTAGTCATGAGTGATCAGGCATATTTTCATTTGGACGGGTATGTAAATTAACAAAATGTTCTATTGGTCAGACTCAATCCCTCAAAATTTGTGTCAACGATCACTGCATGTGTGGTTACAAGTTATAGTGTGGTGTAGGGTAACCAAAACATGCATCATCGGACCGTACGTTTTTGAGGAAGGTGGGTGAATTTTTACTGTGAACAGAGTTCATTAAAGAGTTAACCAAGGTCAGAAACCGAAAAACATGGTAAGAAGTCAGGTAACAGCAGACATGGTCCAAACTGTACTGGAGAGAAAGAGGATCAAAGAGGGCAGAAATATGCCTGGCAAAACCAGATGATAAAAAAAGTAAAGTCCAAAACTTTTATCTAATGGTAGGAATGATGGGAGGGAGAAATATATACACTAAACCTGAATCTGATCAGTAAATTGATGCCATAGGTAGAGAGTAAGCACAGAGAGGACATACCATGAATATGTCTGGTTACAGGTACCTCAGGAGTTACCTGAGAACGTTTATTGCAGATATGAAAAGGATAATCTATAATACAAGATTTTCATTTGCTATCACTGGGCAACATTTCAGATGAATTGGGAATTGAACATATCACCCCAAAAAATAACGTGGACAGAATAATTTTTAAGAAAAAGGTCTGGAATCATGTGAAGGACTTTGTAACCAATGTTTTTAGGGCCAAAAAATGCATTTATATTTAAAGTGTTTTAATAAGACAGGATCCCATCAGGTCTTATGATAGGATTCCATCTTAAATTTATGCTGAATAAGTGATGCTATAATGGAATTAAACCCCGATGGAATAAAAGAGGTGGTTTTAGTGGGTTGGAGTCCCACACTGTCTACTGCTACAGGCCAATAGTGAAGCACTCCGCTTCTCCACCTACTCTTATAAAAAAATTATAGAAAATTTACAAACATTCAACCCATGAAGAATTTGTCCATGACATTCAGTGATATTTTGAAGTTTAATCTTTGTAAAACTTGACCAAACCTACAATTAAAGTGAGTTTTTATAACCTAATTAAGACAAAACATTTTTATACTGCACCAGGGAATCATCAGTGTCCAGGTTTGCTACAAGGATATGTTAATGTCTGAGAATGTTGGATAATTTCTTCATCTCTGAACTCAGAAGTAAATGATCCGCTCTGAAAAAAATTTGGTTCCAACAAGTTGCAGCAACTGCTCATTCAGCTACTATGGTCATGGACTTTTTGAGGAGAAAGTTTCGTGGCCGTGTCATTTCTCGCAATGGCGACATTGATTGGCCAGCCCGTTCGCCTTATCTTGTAACTTTTTTCTTTGAGAATACCTCAAATCAAAAGTTTACACTAGCAAACACAGCACAATACAAGAACTGAAAGATGGCATAAGCCAAGTGATTGTCACCATAACACATGAGATGTTACGAAAAGTGTTACAGTTTCACTGCGATACTAGGAAAATTTATGGCATGGAACGGACACCATTTAAATGATGTAAATCTTAAAAGCTATCATATTATTTTATATTTCTAATTTTCATTAATTGGCATTCATTGTAGTTCTTTAAAAAATAATAAATATATACAAATGATCATTAACAGCGCAATTATTGTTATTTAAATTTTTTGCCGTACCCTATGTAGTAATTTATGTGTATAATGCTCTACTGAGAATATGTTTACAACAGCTACAGGATATTTTAAGAAAGACATAAATTGTGTTGATTAACAATTCCATAGATCATACTCTTGTTCATACATTGAGCCCTATGTAGACATTACAAGTATAGCTCTTGGAAGTACTTCAGTGGGTTGAATGATGTACCTTGTGTTATCCAAAATTGTGCGTATCTGAAATCTCCCTATATTTTGGTCAAGAGGTGTTCACTGTATTGTTGAAGAATAGACAAAAAATAAATAAAATTTTGTTGTGTAATGTCAAATACTGTGCAGAAAAATCTCTTCTTATGAACATTTCCATTTCATAGCGCCTTCTATTTTATAGACAGATTTTCAATCCCCAATCCCGTCACATGATTTTTTTAAAAATAAATCACTCTCAATTTGGACATTGAAATATGGACATTTGCTATTTTGAGTCATAAATTGTTTACCTGTCAAAATAAAAATTATATATTTGCAATATATAATACAATATGTTACGTTGAAAATTAAAAAAATTACAGTCTATATCGAATGGTTGTTTTGTTGGTAAGTATAATGTCCCGTTCTCTCTTCTGTACACTGTATGGAATGCACATTGAAACTCTTTTTACACGTCATTGTGATAACATTACAGTTGAGGATACAGAATTCCTAAATCCTTAAGATTCTACCTGCATTTTGTTTTCAATCTGTTGTATGTATATTATGAGACATAACAGATAAATATGATGAATGTAGTAAAATCTAGTTACTAAATATTGTTTACTAAAGTACAGCTGTATCATTGCAGTAAGAAAGATTTACTCTTTAAATACAGAAGAAATGGGTTCCACAATTACAGGTAGTTTAATTTTTCTTAAATTTGCAAAAGAAATAAGAAAAGTCAGTAAAAATAAAAGAGTATTTTGAAAAAAAGATTGCTAACCACTTTGTTGCGGTTAGCCAACAGACTAGTGTCAGCAGTTGTCTATCCTAACTCATGTCATGTTTTTAGTCTGCTCTCAACTGCTTATTTCTATCAGATTCTAGGACAGTTCTGTGTCCTAGCCGTTGCAATTTGTGTATGTAAAAAAAAATTGTCAGCTGCTTGCACAATTAGTTTAGGTCGTCAGCAATGAACTTGTTAAAACTGAATATTTACACAACTAGTTACACTTACAAATTTTGAATTAATAAATTTTCCATCTGATTTACTTTAAAATCTCTCACAATAGCAATAGAAAATTGTAACTTCATTCATTATCTCATACTCTTTCACAGACAATTTATAGCTACAATAATTTTGTATACAGTTATTCATTGATATCTCTAAATAGCAGATATCGCCAAACAACGGGCATTTGATGAAATACAGATAATGTCTGTTGTTTTACTGTATGTGCTTCTAACAGCTCAATCAATGGTTAGTCACAGTACAAAATAATATTCATATAACTTATCACATTTTGTAACAAAAAGCTATCAGAAACTTAGAATGTAATCATAATTTTGAATCAGGATTATGTTGACTTGTTTAGTTTTACTTCAACTATTTTAGAAAATAAGAATTTTTCTTAGTTTTTTAAACATCTTTATTGAATTTTTCTTATGATTAAACAGACTCTTATGTTACAATAATAATATTAAATGTTGAATATAAAATATTTTACATATTGTTAATATCACCTGCAACTTAAAAATTATTTATTTGTAAAAAACCACATGATCAATCCAAAATTCTATAGAATTTTGTGTATGAAAGAAAAATAGTACCCGTCTTTGCTGACAGTTTATGCTATTTACATGTATGATGAACTGTAACCAGTTTAACATGACCAACCATTACCAGTTAGTCTAAGCCTCTGCATATATGCACTGTAGTTAGTCTTATAGGTTTTAAAATGGAAGTTGATTTAAATAGCAAAACCTACATTTTAATTTAATATTTTTTTAAACTAATGGAAGTTGATGAAGCCAGGACCCTCCTTGGGAACAAATCAAACTAAAGGTGCCCCTAGCATTGCCAGGCAATATTACACACGCAAACCATGAATTGGAGTTGAAGAGTGCCAAATGGAGCAGAATCAGTCAAAATATCTCAAATATAACCTTATTTACACTTATGGCTTACTTGATGTGAAGAGGAAGTAGCTGGCTACTTTAAACCAGTCAGTCAGACAGAGAAGGAGAGGGTATTGTGGCCCCAATGTTATGCAGTGTTTGTCACCAATAATGACTGCGGGTAGGAATATAGGAAAAGGGTTTTTTGTTAAGGCTGGATCTAAGAAGGACATCTGCAAGGCAGGATGATTTTTGGTGGGACGGTAAAAAAGATTTTATTCTGGGGGAATACGTTTATTTTAAACATTAACTACTTTAACCAATCTACAGGAGATACATTTTATGTGCCAGCAGATTCAACTTCTACCACAGACGCTGAATTATTAACAATAAATTTTGCTTTGGTGAGCTGCCTTCACCTTAAGGAGGAAAGCATCTCATCGTGACAGACTTTATATCGGCACTGGAAGCTATAATCAAATCTACTTCAGGGGACTACTATTTTAGAACTAGTGAATTGAAGAACATTTTGAAAAGAATCATATTGCTTTCCAATGGATCCCGGTCACTCCAGTATTGTGGAAAATAAGAAAGCAGACGAAATAGCTAAATTTTCATCTACCATGAAGCCTGTTGGAGATCCCAAACTCTCACTTGTCAAATACCGATAAAAAGCTAGGGAGGTATTTCAGGAGAAGTGGGTAGAATGCTGGAGATTGAAACCTAAAACTTTCAAAAACAACCAGCGAGTCCATTATTTTACCCTGATGTCCAAAGATCCACGGCTGCATTCGCAGCACGTACTCAAATTGGCCACATCATTACACAGGATTACCTCAGACACAAACGCTTCAATCTAAGAGACAGTTCACTAAAGATAAATGTCATGCTAAAATAGAGACTATTGCTACTCTGCACAGTGCTAAATCAACTCAGAGAAAAGCTGAAATCAGGACTCGGAGTGTCATTGGGTATAGATAAGATCCTGACAAGCAAGGATTACTGGGTACTGGCGGCAACTGTTTATTTCGAACATCAGTTCGTCAGCGTCCCTGATGCTGGTTGTTCATTCCAAGAAGTAAGTGAATTTAACGGAAATGTATGCAGAAAGTTCAGAAATAACCAGTTAAAACCACAGTTAATAACCACAGAACATGAGTTTTTTTTAAATATCTAATATAAAATTTGTTGTTATAAAGCATTCACATTATTTCTTTTTACAATTGGCAATTAGCTCCATCATACATGTTTATCAAATGATTTACCAGCACTATTTCCCTTCTTCATCAAATATACACCAATTTGGAAACATTTGGATAAAAAATCTAATCTAATATTTATGCAAAACTTGAGCAGAAATGTTTATGCCTACAGTATATTCTCTTACAATTTCAGATATTTTATTAGTATAATAATTGCTTTGCTGTAATAGAAGTAACTTATATGGAACAAAATTTAAACATATCTATTGCTATTTCGCATAACTAAACTAAAAAATACATCTACAAGTAATAAAGGAATAAGTATCCATAAAGGAGCCATTACATAAAAGCTAGAAATATTAAGAGATGGTTTTTCCAACTTCATGCAATAAGACATTTGTGACGCCATTTTTAGCAAAATTGCAATAAAATACCAACACTTTCTTTGAACTGAATTTGAGAATCTATCAAGTCCATTTTTACAGTGTGACAACATATTAAAAAACACATATGTAAGTAATATGCAATCATAAAACCAAAGTGGGATAAATACTATAAACCAATTCCACTGTATTCTTGAGTCTAATCGAAGAACTAGAAGTATCAAGAACACCAAAAGTACAAACCATGTGAATAGAGCTCTATGAAGCACAGCCATGATACTAAGAATCAATTCTTCATAAATTCTCCCTTAAATCAGAAAAAATAACGTATATATAAACATATTACAAATTAATTGTTTCCTAAATTTTTTAGGACACCCAATTTAACAGAACCTAACATTTAATTTCATTTTTAGAAATTGTTCAGTGTTTGTAACTGACTATGTCAAGAAAAATTTGTTTGTGTTTATTTCTGCTAGAAGGATGCAGGAAAATGACAATGAAAGAGAATATTTATAGTTAAGAACCTATACTTAGTAACAAGTTAATCAAGGTTCTCGTGTTATAATTATTGAATATTAATGATAATTTGATACGTTTATATGTAAAGAAATTAAAAACATTACAAAACTATTATTTGTTTTCCTGTTTATTTCAAGAGCTTTCTTATGAAACCATGCCTATTTATTGTGTATAGTGATCACAGCCTATACCACCAACTGTTGGAAGCCTACTTACCAACTGTGTGAACAAGTAATATTTGAGCTGACTAAAGAGTTAAGATGATAAATAAATAATTATAATGACAATAACAAAAGACAAAATATTTATAAACATAATAAAAAATGAGACAAAGAAAAACACAATAAACATATTTTTACTGTCACTGACACAAAATAAACAGTATTGAACTTTGAATGCAAACTACCAGAAATCCCATTTCTCTCCAGAGTAAATTGCTCCAAAAACCACACCCATCTTACATGAACGTGATGAAACAAATATGGCATAAGTCACTTGGTATAAAAGAAATGTTTGTTGAAGCGGGAAGCCGTCTTCCCACCAGTATGGAATGCTTGGCCGTTCGCCAGTATACCATAATTCAGTGAATGTGTTAATCAACAGATGTATGACAAGCATGAACAAAAATATGATTAGTGATTCAATGGTAGGAGGTACTTAGGTAGTTCAGTGTGAAAATATGCATGATAGCAAAATGAAATAGGCATTTGTCTTTGATTAAATCTATTGGTTCATCGGTTGATGAAAAATTTCAAAAACCATAATTTCTGTTCTCATAGATCACTTCAAGCTTTGTGCTTGTTGCTTACAAAAATATTATCTAGAAACACATATAAAAGAAAACATACATAAAAAAGGCGCCTGAGAACTCAAAATGAACTTTGAATTTTTGACATGTTACTACAATGAGGGGGGATGAGGTTAGCTTATGACACTTCTAAATCTAAATGGCAATTAGTAGAATATAGGTACACATCACCAGCATAGAAAAAATAGACATGTTGGTAGATTATAAAATCATGTGCACAGTTTTTTGCTCTGAGTTTGAAATAGGCATTTGATAGTGTTTTTTTTAAGAGTAAAACAATTAATTCATGTGCTTGATGTATAGATTCTTTACAAAACTGCGTCAACCAGACCTATTAGGCTATGTAGCCTTCTTGCCACATTGTTTTGATTCATGATAGGCTTTTTCCTCCACACTGCAGTTGAGACACAACTTTCAAAGAACTTCGGTAGAGAAAAGTTATCAGTTTACTTTTTAAAAAACTCTCACAGAGATATTCTCTTTCCCCTTTCACATATTTCCCAAACATTTATGCAATTTGTTTACACTTTTTAAAATAGTTTGTTAATATTAACTTTCTTAGGTTTTGTGTAAATCTAACAATATTGCTCAATAAAGTTTAATATTTGTAAAATACCTACAAACACTAATAAGTATATTCAGGTATGAGACCTGCTCAATTGCACTGTAATCCTTTCTTATGTGATCTTTTCTCTATTCACAATCCTTTCCTATTCACAGTCAGTGATGGGAAGTGATTTGCAAACCTGTGATTTAGTCACTGTTATTAAAGAATCTCAGTTTGACCTGTTGCGTAGTGAGTTGAAGTAGAAGGTTTTTACCCATGATTAGAGAACCCAAACCATTCACAATTGTCACATCAAGTTAGACGAACTAAGGTTGTTGTTCTTAAACTACCCTTTGTGTGGTGGGTTGGGACAGGATCTTTGTCAGTCACTGCTTTGACAAACAGAACGAACGAAATGAGCTGAAAATTAGAACCTGTTTTTTTTTTTTACTATGAGTGTTCACAGTGATAGTTAAAGAAAGTTCTGAAAAAAATTTGTTTGTAGTAGTTTGTTATTCATTTATAAATAAATTGTTTCATTTAAGTCGATTGTTTTTAGATGTTATTTTTGGTATATATCACATAGTATTAATAAATACAGTCTGTGCCTGAAAGTGAAATGTCTAGAGTAACAAAATAAACAGCAGGAGACGAAATTGGAGCTTAATTTGGACATTGTTTACTGAGGACGAGAGTCAAATGGCATTTTGCACATACACACATAAAACTATTATTTATTACAAAACAATCATACTGATATTGTCAACTCACATGTGATTACTTAACCTCAATAGCTATTAACCACTGACAATCACAGTTATTTCAAAGTAGCTATCACAGTTTGACCCATTAGTGTCATATCACTGTTCACAGTCCTTTTCTATTTATAGGCGCTAAGTCAAATTGATTTTTTTTTCTTTGATACATTGTGAACTTAGCAGTAACTAGGCAATGTTAATCTCTCATATCTTTTGTTTAGTAAATGTGTTTAAATAAAGTGAACTTTGATGTGCTTGAGCATTTACATTTCTTTAACTCTGCATTCACATTTTTAAACGAATTTTTAATCAAATTTTTTTAAAAATAAAACAAGGTTACAAACTTTTCTGATAAGCACAACACGTGTATATCAGCGTTGTTTTTTGTATACTTTTAGCAATATTTAAAACTATACAATGCAATATCAAATAGATTAATTTCATTATTTGCTTAAAAGCTTTTTTTTTCTTTCAGGTATTTTTAACATGCAGCCTTGCAGATAGAATATCTGAGATCTCCAATGCAGTAGCAATAATTGTTTAATTAGTTAAAAAAACAGAGTTTTAATGTTATTTTCAATGATATATTTTGCCTGGATTCTGTTTCTATTGTTATGTTAATATTATTTATGAAATATTTATGTTTTCCTTGTGAGTTTTTTTTATTTAATGTTGGTTTGTCTGGCATCATAAAGCAAAATTTGATGTGCCAGTAATATTGTTTCAATCCAATTCTCGTAATACTGTTGTTATTTATCAGAACAATTCAGTAATGTTTGTGTTCCTTATTGTTAGTTTAATTTGCATTTATAGTTAAGGTTATTTATGAATAAGGTTTCAAGTCCTGAATAATACTAATTTTTCTAATTTTACTAATTATGGATTTTCATTTTGTTGTCAGTACTGCTTCAGTACAGTACAAAAAGAGTTTCTTGTTTTTATGTCATCAATTTTTCAAGATATACACTCTCTTTTACTCTCAGAATGCTATTTTAATACTCAATGAATGCAACCACATACAGTTTATTACAGAAGACATATGAGAGACTTTTCATATTATTGACTGTACTTGTATTCTTTCTTGAGTAATGTTATCAACTATATGTTCTTGTATTATCATAATGCTCTCTATACATGATGAATATAACCATCTTCAGCTTGTAAAAGACAGTCTGACAGTAAATCAACCATTTGCAATTTGATACACAAAACAATTTATGTTGCATTCCTTGTTTTATTTTTTCTATTTATGTTGTTTGTTCTTTCTTATTTAATGTTATATCATTCAATGGTATATTCATGGTATGTACAGTTCTGTTTTTGTACTTGCCAATTCCTTTCAATTCGCATTATAGTTTGCCATGTGAAGTTTCTTGTTTAATACAGTTTAGTTATTGAGGAATAGCGCTTCACAAAATTGACTTTGTTAATACCGCTGCTATTCACTTTTGTTTGTAATGTTTTAGTATTATAATGTTATCACATTTTTTTAGACATCTCTGTCTATTCTCTCTTTGTCATTATTAGTATCCATCTTTTAAAATTTGTTTTGGTCCAAATTTTTTATTTATCTGAATTGTTTGTAAGTAACATATATAAACATGGAATTTTTTAAACCAATTTAACACTGTAAGAATTTTAAAATGAATTATGAAATAGTGTTGCATTATAACACAATTTTAAATTTAACACAATTTTAAATTTTATTGTAAGCATTTTTTTTAATAATAATTTTGGTGTGTCTTTAGAAACAATTGTTAACAATTTGTTATAGTTTTAAAATAAATTATGAAATAGTGTTGTATTTAATTTTCATGACACAACTATCTGTTCTTTCTTTCATATCGATGTACATTTTTATAATTTTGTTGCAAACATTTTCTTAGAATTAATTTTGGTGTGTTTGGAAACCAGTTTTAAAAATTTGTAAGAATTTAAAAATACATTATGAAATAGTGTTTATTATGTTATTCACATCTTTATAGTAATTCTTGATACTGCTGTCTATTCTTTCTTTCATATTAATGTGCATTTTTTTTAAATAATTTTGATATAAGCATTTTTTAAATAATTTTGGTATAAAGAGTCTGTAAATTAAGTGTTCTTACTGAGTGACAAAGCACATTAACTAGCAATACTACTTGTATTTTTAGAAACTATTTTTAAAAAAATTGTAATAATTTCAGAGTAAATTATGAAAAGTTTTATAATTAAAAATGTAATATATTCAGATAAATAAAACAAAAATTATTAGTTACTATGTCTATTCTTATTTTGTACTTTTTTAAAACTCTATTATTGCATGTTAACATTTGTCATTCAGAGTGTAATCACACAATTGTGTCCTTGGGCAATTACATTTTAAAATTGAAGTAACATTAAACATGTTACTAAAATCATTTTATATGATACCTACATTAACTTAACCACTATATCAGTGACCTGTAAAATAATCACTCCACCTATTTTATTATTGCCAATATTTTTAACACAATTTCAATTTTACAATATTATTTCGTTTTATATGAATAATATTTAATTTAGTTTGAGACTAAAGTAATTTATCTGCAGGATAATTAACCTGACTGCTGGAACAGGAAAAAGAACAATTTTTTTTAATGCACTTGAAACCAAAGTGTGTACAATTAAGTTTTACATAGAAATAGTTGTTGAACTTTTTTACTTACTATTCATTTATAATGCCTAAAATAACAAAATTTTACTTAACACATTCGCTACCACAATGTTGACAAAATAACTATTGGTATAGACCAGCTAACACATATGCACCGTTAGGTCTCTGTTCCTGGTCCTACATATGCACCGCTCTGGGTAGTGTAAATGTACTAACAGCTCATATTACTTTTACTCCTCTGACAAATCTGTAGTTTATTTTAACAGCTTGATATATTTGTATCGGTCTATAGGCATGTCTGACATTAGTTGGGACATTTGGTCTCTCAATTATTCAAGGTCAATGACGTCAAAATACAGATGACACCCTTGTTTATTCCTTCGTGCCACTCTGGCAGTTATTGTTTTGAATGACTACGTTTTACTAGGTTTACTCTAAATGACATTTATCACAGAAGATGTTAACGTGTCACAAGTGATGAGTGTGTTTGTAAATATTTTATACTGTGTATGGAACTTAAATTTAAACATATATTGTCTCTGATACAGTAATATTTATATTGTATGTATTTTTTCGATACGGTATATAGCCCATATAAGAAATCTGTCGAGCATGTCTAGCCAAAATGAGTGGGTGTTTGTTGATAGCCTTCTAATGACATTTCTGTTTTTACATGTATACAATGTTATTTCCAATTTACAGGGCGTTTCAGGAGGAATCTGCCATACTGCACAAGCTTATTCCTCTTGCCAAAGTGATGAAAAACGTTCATATAAACCTGGGTCCGGAAATGCTTTATTGGCGAGTTATACAAAGTCAAATATTTAACCTGAAAGTCAGCTCCCTCAATGAAATTAACTTACACTGAAATTTGTAGTTCCTTAATTGATTCTGTTAATTAGATAATTTTTATGCAAAATGAACTGACAAATTGAATAAAACCTGTCCCAGAACTCTATCTCTAATAGTTTAAAAAAAATTGGGGTGCAACAAAAAAGGTTAGGATCAAAAACACACTTTTTTGTGTTTTTACTACAATAACTCCGATTAATTGCATATAAACAAATAAAAATTTTGAATAAAATTTGTAGAGAATTTTATCCTCAAAAAATAATGATAATAAAGTCAATAAAAATGGAATAGTTTACTTTTAAACTCAATTTTATTTAGGAACAAATTAAACTAAAAATTATGAAAATCATATATTGCTAACGAAGTAGCCTGATGATAAAATGTATGCCAATGTCTCTCAAAATAATTTTATTACAAGCCGAAAATTTATTTAAATAATCTACAGTATTAATCATAAAATCACCTAATCAACTTACATTGTTAACAGTATTACAAGAGCTGTTCAAATTGTCCACCTCCATTGTTAATATACATTTCAGCCATGCCACGGCGATTTAAAAAGGCCATTGGATTTTCTAACACTATTGAACTGTTTTTTATTTCTCAGGCAGCAATCATGATTTTGTGTAAAAGTTCATGTTCATTGCCCGGTTTTTGAGCATATGCTAATATCTTAATGTGTCCCCATACAAAGAAATCTAAGGGGTTCAAATCGGGGGATCTCTTAAAAGAAAACTACTCCATTTTTATTGACTCCATTTTTCTTTGTTTATAGGCAATTTAACGGAGTTATTGTGGTCCAAACATAAAAAAGTGTGTTTTCGACCCTAACCTCTTTTGCTTTAACCTAGTTTTCTCTTAAACTACTGGAGATAGAGTTCTGGGACAGGTTTTATACGATTTGTCAGCTCATTTTACATGAAAGTTATTTAATTAACAAACTCAATCAATCCCTTAAATATCTCAGTGCGAATTAATTTCACTGAGGTAGCTGAATTTCAGGTAAAATCTTTGACCCTATATACCTCGCCAACAAAACATTTCCAGACCCAAGTTTACATGAACTTTTTTCATATTTTGGTGAGAGGAACAAGCTTGCGCAGTATGGCAGATTCATTCTGAAACACCCTGTATACATCCTGTAAACACCCTGTGACATCTCAGTCCTGTTTTATGTAAGTAGCAAAATTTAGTACATACTTTATTTGTTTGCAAAATTAAAAAAAAATTTGTTCATCAAAATCTTGTTTGTATTTGAGGGGTTCTACCGTGGGATGATCGGTCTATAGACCGACCGGCTCATACAAGATGTGATAAAAAAATATGGTAAATAATTTTTTATTTAAAAATGTAGTAAACTTACGTCGAATTCGATTTAATCTCCTTCAAAGTACTGTCCTTGGCTGGCAATGCATTTATCCTAATTGAATGCATGATAGGGACCATTTCTGGAAGACTTCTTTCGGAAGGGTGTTTAGCTGCTCGATCGTGGCCCTCTCAATGTCAGGAATGGTGTCAAAACATTTTTCTTTAAGCACAGTTTTAATTTTTGAGCCAAAAGTCGCATGGTACTAAGTCAGGCGAGTACAGCAGATTTGGACAGACAGGAACACTTTTTTCGGCCAAAAACTATCTAATGAGAAGTAAGGTATAACATGGTACATTGTAGTGATGAAGAAAAATGCCATTCGCCAATTTTTCTGAACCGTATAAGATGTTAAGGTCTTCTGATAGCTCTCGAATAGTCATTCGCCTGTTTGAACAAACTATTGTTTTACGTTTTGCAGATTGTCATCTGTTTTTGAGGTTAATGGACATCCTGAATGCTGCTTATCTTCAACCAACTCATTTCTGCTTTTAAATTGCTCATACCACTTGTACACAGTCTTCAGAGTTACCACATTATCGCCATTTGCAGATTTTATCATTTCGTGAGCTTCTTTGGCATTCCTTTGCAACTAAAAATAAAACTTTATGGTAATGCGTTGTACGAAACCCATGATGCGTGATAAACACAACCTCGTTTTAGTGGCTCTGGCAGTCGACTGACAAGCTCCAGCATTTTGAAACTTGTCGCTGCTGGTCTCAACTGAACATGCTACTAAGCAAATTACATCATATGTATGTAGAGTCAGCAGTTACCGCTATAAAAATTCATTCACTGTATTTTTTGATCACACCTTGTATATGTGGCATCCAAAAAAACAGTAAACCAAAATATACATTCAACAAACATACGTAGTATAATATTATAACGACATTCCACTTTTGATCTATAACGAGGGTCAGACTCACGTTAACGCTGTCTGTGTGGAAAGATCGAGTTCTTACCACCAGTCTTTCAAGAAAAATCAGATGGCGCATATATGCACTGCTCAGTAGCGAACATGTTTAAGGAGAACAGCTGATATCCTTTAAAAAGCCAATACTATTTTCAACATGTAAAAGTTTTTGCTGCTGGAGTCAGTAAAACCATTTACCATTTTAAAATCATAGACGAAACTAGTCAAGCAAGAACATAGAGAATAATTATTTCGCCAATTACGAACATAAAATTATATCAGTCACATATATGTGCTGTCTTGTATATGTGTACTGATGTACAATGGTCCAATCTTTACCTCCTTTGTTGGAAATACTTCTTCAGGAACGTCTTGAAGTTGAAAAGCGAGGACAGTAATTCCCGAAATAGTCCTCATTGAGCCAGAAGTGTTAAAAATACATGGCACAAATTTAGCCAGAGTAATAAGTAAAGTAGGAAAAGAAATTCCGGAAGTATTAGTAAAAGTAATAACCTTTAGACGAGAGATGTTGAGGATTCCTAAACACTGTATTATAGGAATAACAGAAGACTATAAAGCTTATTTGTTTTGATAGGAATGAAAGTTGTTAGGGGACATGAAGATAATAATTACATGAAAACAAAGGAGATAATAGGAGAACTTTTTCAAACAGAAACGAAAGATAAATTATCACATCTGAGTTGAAATGATCGGAAAATTTTGTATCCTGTATTAAGCAGATACAGCCACTTGTTTATAAAATCCAAGAGTCAACTAGGTTGTTACTATTTAGGAATATACTGTGGTTGAATTTAATAATAAATACACAAAAACCTCTTAACCACAAACTTTCTTTATTTTACCCTTATGTACATTTCAGTTACAAGTAACCATCCTCAGAGGGATAACATACAAAGACTGATTAACGCTAGAAAAATACCTTATTTATAATCTACAGAACTAGTCACTCCCACTCCGACCGCCGCGGACCCACCTGTTAAACAAGGGGTAGCCACGCCCATAGAGTGAAAGCAAGATATCTCAACTTACTAAAATATAAATTAAAAATACAATACATAATTGAAATTGTTTTTTGAAATTATAACCAACACAAAATTTAATATAAAAATCATAATCCTATTTAACAAATGAATATAAAATTGAATGAGGAATAGGACCTCTATCAGAATTTAATAAATTCTCAGGTTTATGTTTACTAATTTTTAAACTTAGATTATAAATAAGGTATTTTTCTAGCGTTAATCAGTCTTTGTATGTTATCCCTCTGAGGATGGTTACTTTGTAACTGAAATGTACATAAGGGTAAAATAAAGAAAGTTTGTGGTTAAGAGGTTTTTGTGTATTTATTTTCAACCACAGTATATTCCTAATAAATAGTAACAGTATGGCTTCTCGGTCTCAGGAATATAATAGATTCCAAAAGTTGAATTTGAGAGTCAAGTTTTTGTTAGAAGACATTAAATTTCTTAAAAAATGTAGAAAGTTTAGTGTGTTTCCGAAATTTATTTCCGGAATTAATATTAAATTGAAGAATTCTAGAACTGATAAAGTTTTATTATTTGCCAAAAAGAAATGGTTAGATTTGGAGATTAAATTTTTGTATGGCAAATTAAGTAATACAGAACTGGAGTTGTATGATTTACATTTGAAATTAGGAAAAGAAAATTATAATGATTGGGATGAATTTGGCAGAAAAGTTTATATTGTAAATGAACATAAACTTGAGAACAAGGTTAGGACATTAGATAGTAAATTTAGTGATTTAACCAAAAAGGTGTCAGTTGGTTATAAAGGTTGTACTACCGATGATCAGAATTCTAAGTTAATTAAAAACGAAACTGATATCGCTTTCTCCCAGAAGGAGTTGTGCATGTTAGGTAAAGGGTTAAAGTTTTCCGTTTCTAATAATATCAAAAATAACTTAGAAGAATTAGTGGCACACATTGAAAGTGGTATATCTTCATTAAATCAAACTAGCAAGAACTATGTTAGGAAGGCTTGTAAAATCAAGATTGAAGAAAATTTGGAGGTTCTAAGAAGAAAGAAGATGTCTATTGTATTCAACCATGAGTTAAGTTTAATAAAACAGTTAAAAGGAAAAGATTGTTATTACCTAAAAGCTGACAAGAGTAATACTGTTGTTGTTTTGAAAAAAGAAGATTATATTAATAGAGTTAACAATTTGTTAGAAACGGGACCTTATGATAAATTGTCAAAAAATCCGTTAAATAAATTTGTTAAAGAAACAGTAAATGTTATTAAGGAATGTACGAGGGCTGTTTTTTTTTCAACTTCCGACTGTACCGCTAGACGGCAGGGCCAGCGACATCGGCCAGTAATGCATGGCAATCGACTGCGCACCTCTCCCACTACAACCTCACTCGTTTTCGAGCGTCCGACGCCATTACCAGTTTATCCAGTGACACATAAACATGGCTACCTTGATAGAATCTCCCGCCAAGTGTGAGTTGCGAAGTGTCATTCGTTTCTTGCAAGCTGAAGTGTTATCCGCAGCAGAAATTCACCGTAGAATGAAACGAGTATACGGTGAAAGCTTTATGAGTGACAGTGCAGTGCGTGATTGGTGCAGGAAATTTAAAGTTGGACGAGTTGACATTCATGATGAAGGGGGCCAAGGACGAAAGTCGATCGCAAACGAAGACCTCGTTGAACGAGTTGATCAAAGTGTAAGAAGCAATCGGAGGTTTACGATTACGGAGCTATCCAATCAGTTTCCTGATATTTCAAGGTCAGCTCTATACACTATCGTAAGTGATACGTTAGGCTACAAAAAACTTTGTGCTCGATGGGTGCCGAAGATGTTGACTGATGACCACAAAGCTCGGCGAATGGCGTCAGCAAAGTCTTTTCTGAATCGTTACGAAGCTGATGGCGATGATATTTTTAACAAAATCGTGACAGGAGATGAGACATGGGTTCTGTACGACACCCCAGAAACGAAACCACTCTCCAAACAAACCGAAAAAATTCAATAAACGTTCAACAACAGAAAGATTATTGCCACCGTGTTTTGGGATCAAAAAGGTGTTTTGCTTGTGGAGTTTTTAGAGCCAGGGACCACAATCAATGCGGAAGGATACTGTGGTACGTTACAACGTTTGCGGAGAGCTATCCAGAACAAAAGGAGAGGAATGCTCACATGAGTTGTGCTCATTCATGACAACGCCCGTCCTCACAGTGCTGCTTTAACGAAACGTTTTCTTGACGGGTTTAAATGGGACGTTTTTGACCATCCGGCATATAGCCCTGATTTAGCGCCGAGCGACTATCACCTTTTCCCGGAACTGAAGATGATGCTAGGAGGGCAGAGCTTCCAAACTGACGACGCGCTGCAAGTCGCCGTGAAAACCCATCTCAAATCACTGGCGGCAAACTTCTATGAAAGAGGTATTAAGAAGCTTGTACACAGGTATGAAAAATGCCTCAATTTAAAAGGCGATTACGTTGAAAAGTAACTAATAATGTACCTAACTCTTGATAATAAATTTATTTAATTACTCTCACTAGTTTTATTTTTATACCACATTGGAAGTTGATAAAAAAAACAGCCCTCGTAATTTAGTCATTTCAAAGAAAGATGTCTTTAAATTTCATGTTTCTAATCCTGTTTTACCTAGGTTGTACTGTCTCCCAAAAATACATAAAGTAGGTGATGCCGTGAGGCCAATTGTGTCGGGAATTGATTCACCAACCTATATGTTATCTAAATGGTTAGTTAAAGAATTCAGTTTTTTTTAATGTAAGTTTGCATCATTTTCGGTTAAGAATACACTTGATTTTGTAGAGAAGGTTAAGAATATTAGATTAACAGATGAAGAAATTTTAGTTTCTTTTGATGTTTGTTCTCTGTTTCCAAGTATTCCGGTAACGGAAACTTTAAATTTGTTAAAAGAGTTTTAATTGAGAATAATGTCGATATTGAAAGAGTTGACCAGTTTGTAAAATTAACTAATTGTTGTATGAATAATAGTTATTTTCAATTTAATAATAATTTTTATAAACAAAAAGATGGTACAACAATGGGAAACAGCCTATCACCTTTTTTAGCAGAACTCTTTATGAGTCATTTTGAATTAGGATTGAAAAAGAAACTTAGATACGTTGATGATATTTTCGCTATATTTAATATTAAAGAATTTCAAATAGATCCATTTCTAAAGATCATCAATGATCAACATCCTAATATTAGATTTACTTATGAAATTTAAAAAGATAAACGTTTACCGTTTATTGTATTAGAAATAGAGATAAAATAGTTTTTGATATTTATAGAAAGCCAACATCCAATGATAGATTTATTCCAAACGAATCTAACCATTGTAACCAACACAAATTTGCAGCTTTCAATTCTTTAGTTAATAAGTTGATTAATATTCCTTTAAGTAAAAGACGTTTTGATATTGAATTAGAACATATTAAAAGTACAGCAGAATTTAATGGTTATGAACGTAAAATTATTGATAATATCCTTAGGAAGCAAAAGATTAGGATTTTTCGGAAGAAATTAACAACATTACCTTTGGAAACTAAAGAAGAAAGCCGTTTTATTAGTTTACCTTTTGACAAAGTTTTAACCAAAGGGCTGGAGGGAATTTTTAAGAATGTTAAATTGAGAGTTGCGTATAAAAATCATAATAACCTTAAAAATGTATTAGGTAATGCAAAAGATAAAGTAGAAACACTTGATAAATCAGGGATTTACCAAGTTAATTGTAAGGATTGTGATAAAATGTATATTGGGCAGACAAGACAAAAAGTAATAACTAGATTTAAGGAACATATTAGGGATATTAGATATCTGATCAAAGATCTGATGTCTAGTATTGCTGCCCATATTTTAGAGACCAATCACAATCTAGATGTTAATAATGTCAAGTTAATTAAGAATGTTAGAACTAATAAGTTGTTAAATAGTTTCGAAAGTTTAAAAATTAGTAAACATAAACCTGAGAATTTATTAAATTCTGATAGAGGTCCTATTCCTCATTCAATTTTATATTCATTTGTTAAATAGGATTATGATTTTTATATTAAATTTTGTGTTGGTTATAATTTCAAAAAACAATTTTAATTATGTATTTATTGTATTTTAATTTATATTTTAGAAAGTTGACGTAAGATATCTTGCTTTCACTCGATGGGCGTGGCTACGCCTTGTTTAACAGGTGGGTCCGCTGCGGTCGGAGTGGGAGTGACTAGTTCTGTAGATTATAAATAAGGTATTTTTCTAGCGTTAATCAGTCTTTGTATGTTATCCCTCTGAGGATGGTTACTTTGTAACTAAAATGTACATAAGGGTAAAATAAAGAAAGTTTGTGGTTAAGAGGTTTTTGTGTATTTATTATTAACTAGGTTGTTGTTTTAAAGTATAACATAAAATTGATACTGCTTAATCCTTATATATTACCAGAAGCACTAAAATCCGTAGTAAAAGAACAATTGAAAAAATGCTGAAAACAGGAATCATACAACCCTGTAGTTAAGTCCCATTTTATCATAAATAAGAGTCCAGATGGAACACCTTAGTACAGAATTTGCATGAATTATAAAGCCCTAAATTGTATCACTAAATGAGATGCATATCCGTTGCCAAATATAGTGGAAACCTTATACCGTATAAATAATAGTATGTATTTTACTAAAATTGATTTATAATAATGGATTTCATCAAGTAAGAATGCATCCTGAAGATATTCTCCTTTAGTTTACAAGGGAAACATTTTGAATTTAAAAACATGACTTTTGGTCTATGTAACACTACAGCAACAATTCAAAGACTTATGGAAAATATATTAATGGGAGTAAAAATTTTAAAAACTTTAGTTTGACTTGATGATATGCTATTAGCAAAACAATAGAACAAGATGCTCAGAGATTAGATAGTCTTATCGAAGTTAAAACTGCAAATCTCTATGTACAACTGTCCAAGTGCAGGTTCGCTGTGAATAAAGTGGAATATTTAGGTCACATTGTTACTGACAAAGGAATTTTCCCTGATCCTAAGAAAATTCAAGCTGTGAAAAACTATCCAAAACCGCTAAACATGAAAGACGTAAGATCATTTTTCAGTACAGACACTTTATCAAGAACTTTGTCAAAATAGCTAAAACATTAACAGAACTCACTAAAAAGGACACTGTATTTGCATGAGAGAAAATGCAAAAAGGTGCTTTCCAAACTCTAACACACAATTACTGTGTAGTGAACCAATTTTAAAGTTCCCTGACTTTTCGAAACCATTCATTCTTAGTATGGGCATGTCGTCTGTTGCAATTGAACCAATATTGTTGCAGAATCACAAGGGACAAGATCATCCCGTTGCTTACACACAAGCAGGCAACTGAATAAAGCATAAAAAAATTATGGAACAACAAACATGTATAGTCAAGAAAATATGTTCGATGTTACCTAAACAATCACAAAATTCAGTCATTTAAGATCATGCAGCAATCAAATGGACCTCTTCTAGACTGACATGTTGAGCACTTCGACTGAGTTGACTATGACATAATTCAAAAGCCATTATCGTAATCCACAAGCCCTACCGATGCATTACGTAGACATTACAATGCAATTGTTACACCATATTGCTCTAAACAAGAAATATTCTTATAGATAATTATTGTGTAACTAATTGAATAATTTTTACGATAAAGCCGACTCAATCCTGACGGTGGTTGCTTAAGGTTGCTGAAAGTATGATTTATGAGGATGGAGGCAGGTTTGGTTTAAGCAATTTGTTTACTATATAATGGAATACAATGTTAGATTCAAAATGTGTGTGGCCGTTTAAGATATGTTGTGTGATGTTTCAATATTTCAGATTTTTCTGTAAAGATTAGTTATTTACTATGATTTAATATGTAAAAGATATTTAAATTAGTATGGATGTTTGTCTATTTGTGTTGTGTGTTTTGTTTATATGTTGCGTAACTGGATTTTGGATTTGATTTTTATGTCGTTGCTGTGTTTTTTGTGTCTTGTGTTAAATAGGCTACTAGTTTGCCCCATGTAGAAGCTGAGTCATTCATGTTATTTTGTATATACCAGATAAACTGTATTTGTCTGTTTGTTGTTGATAGAGCTGTATATTTTGTCTTGAAGTGTTCGTTGTTTTGTATGATATTTATTTGATAATTGAGTTTTCTGAATGTGAAAGCACTTTTGTGAGTTTCTTTGTTGTGGTAAGTGATGAATATGTATTTATAGTTTTTTGTGTGGTTTGTCAGTATGGTGTTTTGATGGTGTTGTTTATGTTTAATTTTATTGAGTATGTTACCTATAAGTCTATGTTGGTAGCCGTTTTTTGACTGATATATTTTACTTTATTAAGTTCTTCGTCATAGACTTTTTTGTTGCATTGGTATGTTGATCAGACAGTGTACCATATGATTAAATAGAGCGTATTTGTGTTGTGTGGGGTGATTAGATGTGTTATGTATGGTGGTATAAGTGGTTGTTGGTTTACTGTATATTTTGAAATTGTGTTTGAAGTTAATTTTGGTGACTATAAGGTCCAGGAAATTTATTTTAATGTTGTCTTCTAATTCAAGAGTAAATGTTAGATTTTGATGATAGTGTTGTAATTTTGGAGTTGTTTAGTTTGCCGTTGTATAATAGTAAAATGTCGTCTACATACCTATGGTAGTAAATTATTTTATCTGTATGTTTGTTTTTCTGTAGAATGTATTGTTGTTTGATGTGATGGAGGAATATTTCAGCTAGAATACGTGAGATGGGGGAACCTATTGGCAGGCTATCGTTTTGTGTATAGAATTTGTTTTGATATGTGAATTAATTTTGTGTCATGAGGTTGGTGAGTGTGATGATTTTGAGGGTGAGTTTTTGTGGTTTTGTATGTTGTGAGCATGTTTTGTAGTATTTGTTCAATGGGTAGGTTGGTGTATAGGTTTTTTTTTGTCAAATGATGCTATGGTGGAGTTGTGTGGTATATGGATATCTTTAATTTTGTGGATCAGGTCAATGTTGTTGAGTATGGATGTGTAGTTAAATTTTATGTTGTCTCTGATGAGTTTATGTATATAGTTGGCTAGGTTATGTGAAGGTGCGGGTGTGTGGTTGATTAGTGGGCAAATGAGTGTGTTTTCTTTCTGGATTTTAGGTAATGTGTTTACGTAAAACCCCAAAACATCCGCACTAAACACATTACCTAAAATCCACAAAGAAAACACACCCATTCGTCCACTAATCAGGTCTGCCTGATGTAACAGGTTACCTTAGTTCAATGTTAGTCAACCCTGCTCAATTGAGTTACCAGTGGTCTAGCCTTGTTAACAGAAACAGATGTAGATAAAATATATAGGTATTATACACAGACTAAATCCGAAATTTAATCGTCTACAATCTATGTCTCAATCAAAATTTAATCGGAATTATCTATGAAACAAAATATTGTTATTTATACATCAAACATTTTCCAATCTTCAGTTAAAATACAAGCAATCATGTTTTCCAATCATGATAATGTTCTTGCAATTACAAACATTTTACCTCATTTTGAAAGAAATGTTTTTTAAAACCAATCCATTTATAAGATCAAGACACAAGAAACCTTGACCACATACTCAATGACCATATGGAATGAGATGGCTTGATAATGACTGAGCAACTTCGAGATGAGATTAATGAATATTTGGTGAAGTATTTCATTGTACTGTTAATAATTTGTGCTTTCATTGGATTTGTGACTATGAGTTTTATTTTTTATTGTCTTCTGTACAGAACCAACAGTTTTAACTGGGAAAAATACCCAAGCTCCATAGTTCATGAAACTACCCTAGCAGCAGTGCCAATAGTAAATACTATCAACCTTACCACTCCTCCTCAAGAGAAAGAAATCCATCCTGTAGGATTCGCTCCAAAAAACCTCTCTAGAACCCATATCTAGTGTATTTTGAATATTTTGGACTTACGAACTTGAAAGAAAAAAAATATTCAAACTAATGTCCTTTTTTTATATGATTTGCATGCGTTTTCGTTTTTAACAAAGAAGATACTTTTTTACAACCACTTACTTTGTATTTTATATGTTTAATTTTTCATTTCATGTTGATTTTTTAAAATTAATGCATAAACAATTTTTTTTTTTAAGATGATATAAATTATGATAATGTTATAAAATCATTAGTTTTGACCAATACTTAGTATACTATGAAGTTGATTGGTGGTATTTAGTAGCACTAGATGTTAGATAATAAATAGATGTTAGTTGTATTTAAAAAAAGTAAAGTTTTTATAGACCTCCCCTTTTTTTAATGGAGGTTAGTTGTAATGCTACAGCAGAGAGTTAGTCCAATACAGAAAACTAATAGTAGTTTCTATGGTTTCTCAACATCCACGATGAACCCCTGAAACCAACCATCATGGTCATCCTAACTTTGTTTTATTACTTTAGGAAATATCCAAACTTTCGTCATGTGTACAAGTAGTGGCTAGAAATTTCACATTTTTATTTAACTGCAAAATTACCTTTAATATTATCTTGATGGTTGATCAATGAGATAGATTCTTTATATAATGTGGACTAACTTGAAGCATTCCTGGGAGTGGCTAGGACCCAAAGAAGGGGCCTCAATAAAAGCCTCTACCTGAATGTTCTCAAAGGAGACTAAGAGTGACAATGGATAGAGTAGCAGTTGACTTACAGTAGTAGTAGTTGTTGTTGTTGTTAGTTCGTTAGTTAGTTAGTTGTGTGCTAAAATGTGTAAAAGGTATTTGCAAATAGTTGTACTTCAATTTATTTAAGAAATTTTACATACCTTTATTCACTACCTTATTCTTTATACATGCAGAGACTCACTGGTACAATTGTTTTCCTTAACAATTGTATCTTACGACTAACTCAGGCAGACTGGCTGTCTGTTTAATCGGTCTACATAAGACAGATTACATTAACTATTCTCATTTGTATTTACAAAAAATATTTAATTTTGAAACAATTAAAATAGTCAAAATATTATACTTTAAATAAAAATTTGGTTTTTACACCTTTAATATCATAAATTAAAATACAAAAGTTTACTTCTTTAAAAAATGTTTTCAGACAAAGCTAAGTTAATGTACGCTAAGTTAATGTATCCTATATTTACTGATTTGATTGTATTGAAAAAATATCAAAATATTAAATTAAAAACATACCTTGGCAATCATTTGAACTTATTTGCTTGTTTAGCATATATTATAATTTACACAGGTTTACTTTTATAATGTCTTAAAATTTTGAAAATAATAAACTAAACGTAACACAGTCACTTATAAAACATTTCCCCATTGTTAATAAATTTTGAAATCAAATCATTAAATGTTTAATAACAATATTATAACGATTGCCAGCCCATGTCATCCTCTGTCCAGCGTAGCTAGTGAAAGATAGACAAAAACCTTTTTCTCATGGTAACCTAGAACAAGATTCAAAATTTCCTCACTCTTGTATTCAGAAAAAGGCATTTCATTGGTTTACGTATTTGGCATGGCGTCCTTTTGACTAGATTTGTCATGAAACATTTTCAGAAACAAAAATTTTTTTTTACTAGGCCGATTTTACATGAACTAATACAACAAATCTTTATGCAACATGCTGAATTGTTACAAAAAATTATCTAGCATGTTACAAATGGACATCACCAAATATAGGTTTACTAATGATAAAAATATTTGTGAACTCTAATCAAACACATCTGTGTCTAGATTAATTAACAGGAGTCTCTTCTTTGTTTAAAGGGTCGAGAAAGTTAAACCTATAGCGCTTAGATAATGTTACATATTCAATCATTATTCAAATAGGCATTTGTATGGAATTGAAGCTAAATGGACTAATCCTTTATTATAAGCAAAGTATAAGTTTTTTTTAGAATCTAACCTATCCTAACCAAATAACTTTTTATTTATATTCCAATATAAGTATATCGTAATGTATAGTATATGACTATTTTGTATTAATAAACTTTTAATGTTTCTTTAGTAAATTTATATTTTGTTTATAGCCAAACTTATCCTAACAGGTATATAGGATAAGGTACCAATACTTTATAGGTTTGTTATAGATAGCTAATTTAATGTGGTATAAAATAGTCCTTTGTTTTATAAAAATATATTTTGTTTACACAATTTTAGTATGCAGATGCATTGATGTTATAGCAATAAATTTGAATATTTACGTGAATTTTGTATAACCATATCCATCCATCACTTGTAATAAACCCATTTGTGATCGATTAAGATATAGTTCTCTGTTTTACTGAGAAACTTTGAATTTATACAATTTTGAGTGTGTTGGTACTTAGTTAATTAAAGCTTAGCTAGTGAGAACTATTCACAACGGTAAAAAATAAAATAGTCAACTCTAAATTTCACCACACATTAGTTTTTAATAAAAACAAACACATTAGTTCATAACACAGACTAGTTTCAGCAATGACGTCGCCTTCCTCACTAGTCTGATTGTGTTATGAACTATTGTGTTTGTTTCTTTTTAAAACTAATGTGTTGTGAGATTTAGAGTTGACTGTTTTATTTCTTACCATTGTGTTGGTATGTGTAGGTTTATTCAAGTGTTTTTTTTAACTTTAAACATTGTTTCAAAATATGACAAGCCTTGTTTTCTGACATTTCAAATAATTTATTTTGTGTTTAAAATGTATTTCGAGTGATATACATAAATATGAAAAAAGTAATATAGCGCCCTGATTTATTAAGAAATTGTATATGGCAATAGTTTATAGATACTGTACATACTTCTATTCTTTTTTGTTTTCACATATGTTACTTAAAAATAGACTTGGTAAGTGGTTGTGATTATATTGTTAATACTATTTATGGTTTTTGATACTTAAACACACTTTCTTCTTATAGAGAATGTATTTTAAGTTATGAATTTAAAATATAATGATCTTAGTTGACACAAGTATTCCCTCAAAACTATCGTTTGTGTTTGCTGTAAAAAAAAAAACTTAAGATTTGTGTTCAGCAAAGTCAAATTGATCAGCAAAAGAAAAATCACCGATTGGAGCGGTAGTCACTGATTTTAATAATTACCAAATAAAACTATTATAGTTATTTACTTTACAACACATATGAACACAAACATTTGTATATCTCACATACTTAACAAATGAAAAAAAAATCTTAATGTTCTGTTAAATGGTTAGTAACATATAAAAACAAGATAATTTACTGTTTTAATTTCAAAAATTATTTTTAGTTTATATTAAAGGACTCCAAATTTTATCTAACAAAAACTTAAAGGTATGTAAACATTAAATTTTCTAGGTTATGTTTTCTTAAAAGACAATTGCAAAGAAATTAATTAGAGTTAAATATTAAATTATATAATTTTTGGCAGAACACATTATGGCAATACCTACTTTATCTCATTATGAGGCTAGTATTTTGAACTGTTATTAATTTTCCGTTTTGTTCTTATCAAAAACATTCAACATTACTGTAATAACAGATATAAATTAAAATACAGAATATAATAATGCAGCGCCAAGGAGCAGAGTGTCATAAGTTTTCTGTAACTGCTTGTGGGCTGCAGAAACTCTTTTAAAGTACAATATAATATGAAAAGGTATTTAACAATTTATTTCATTTTACGCTATTGTTCTACTGTTTGACAGACATTTCATTGTGCACTATTTTAGGCTATTTTTAATTCAAAGAAAGAAGATACATTTATATATTAGCTTCCATATTTGCAATTTATATATAATATTATTTACAACTATTTCACTAAAACATTTGTAAATATTTTACAAACTTGCCTATAGTAGCACTTACTTTTATTTGTTGAGGACTTTTTTTCGGGAGATGCATCTCCCGAGACGGCTGTCCTCAACAAATATAATTATACGTTACTATAGCCAAGTTTGTAAAACATTTACACGTGATTTAGTGAAAACTAGTAACTCACATGAAGATGAAATCAACAAATATACAACTATTTCGAAAAAGCTATGAACTATAGACTATGGGTTTTTCAAGTTGCTTTTTAAACTGTAATATGCAAATTCGAATAAGTCATCGAACATAAGCCAATTTAGGCTTGGTTTTTTATGCTAACAAACTTCTATTTTATCAATATTTTCCGCACCTTAATCTTTTAATATCTCTCTCTTGCGAAATACGGGACAGCTCAAAAAAAAATTATTTTTTTCATAAACAAATAAACTTAATGTTATTACTAACAGATAATGCTCCGTACTTTCGGGCAATAAATTTATTTTGGAATTTTTTGTTGTAAATTTGCACAAATTAACTACTACATATTGGATGGGCAAACGGTCGATATGAACATGATCATTTAGACAAATTCGAGTGTAAAGGGCCGTTTACTGGTAGGACAAAGATACTGACTCGTTGTCTGTGTCTAACGGCTAGCTGCTGTTTGTGTTACAACCTTTAAAAAAAACATACAATACACACATGATGTGTTAAGCTACGTATACACTATGCCGAACGGTAGCAATATCGAAGTATAAACAAATTCGGCCAGGCCTTGTCGAATGATGCTGGGCCGAATCAAGGATCAAAGGAAACCGAACCGACTAAAGCAGCATGTACATGCCGGTCGGCTGTTCAGTCTACTTCGTGTTGCTGTGTTTCTTTTGCTAGATTTTTGTTTGCTCATTAAATTTTTTTAAAATTATTATTTATACGTTATGAATGGAGTGATAAAGAAACTATTTCATTCATTGATATGTTCCGTGAGCGTCATTTACTTTGGGATCCTACTAAAATCTAGAGTAAAAACAATCGAAATAAATGACACGACGCGACTGACTAATGGAAACCATGGTTTCATTTGCTAATTGCAGACCAGAAGTTAGTTTTTACATTTACGTATTAGTGTGGACTAGACCTTCATTTGCCAGGATCTCCCATCAACGTGCATGCGCGTGACGTCACAGCTGAGAAGCGATGTAGGGTTTACTGCAGCAGTGGGGGAAGTAGTATACTTCGTACGTGTACTTTAATAAAGTTAGATAGTAATGTTGAATAAAATTATTACCAAATCTATCCTGACTTGATACTTCGTAGGTATATTTTAATAAAAATAGATAGTAATTCTGTATAAAATTATTACCAAATTTATCCTGCGTACGTATATTTTAATAAAAATAGATAGTAATGTTGAGTAAAATTATTACCAAATCTATTTTGACTGGATACTTCGTAGGTATACTTTAATATAAATAAATAGTACTTCTGAATAAAATTATTACCATCTATCCTGACTGGATACTTCGTATATTTTAATGTAGGTATAAAAGGAAGAAAACTCACTATGTAAAAATTACATTTAACTTTTCCATTTTTATTCAAAAGACATTTATAAATTTTTTATAATACCTAACCTAACCTATCACAACAAATAAGATTCATTAAAACTAGAATGCTTTAAGAAAAAAAATTAAAATCTAAGTTCGGGATTTGAACCCGAAACTTACGATTAGTAAGCTTGTACATTACCCATTAGGCCAAGAGGTTCTACTGTTTTTGTTGATACTGTTTCTCTTATTACATTGTGGCTCATCGCTCCCCCTACATTCTCTCCCCTCTCAAGGAACCGAGCTGAAGGTTGCGCATGCGCGTTGATGGAAGATCCTGGTAAATGAAGGTCTAGAATTAGTGTGGCACTGCTGTCAGGACATCGCTGGTACAATGTTCGATATTGCATGCTTTGACAACTCTATTAGGTAATGAAACATAGGAATCACCAGTTGCCAAAAAACGCAGCGTTACTGCAAGGCGCTTTCTCACTGTAAATAGATTGTCTGGAGAGTTTCTTTTTTTTAAAACTATTTTTGGGGCAATCAATTTTCAAAATCGGAAATCTTCATTCTAAAAAAGTTTCGAAAGCTAATGTCACATCTGTATTGCAAGCTCAACGCATCATATTCATCAAGCACTAAATCATTCACAAATTCCTTCTTATTATACTTTTTTCTACCTTGTACAAGGCAGAACCTAACCCAAAACTTTCTTGGGCGACGACGACTACGACATTGCTGACTTCCAACAACTGTTATGATAATTGCAGCAGCCACCGCTGCAGCATCATCCGAATCACTCATTATTATTTTTAAAAAATTAATTCAATATAAATATGAAACACTTTTTTTTGTCAACTACGCTTGAATAAAAATGCACGTGTGCCTTCGACACGTTTACGCATACTTAGTAATGTGGACACGGCAAAAAGTCTACCATGCCGTTCCACATTGGCGATTGGCTTTGTCGATTGGCATAGTGTGGATACAGCGTTATAGATGATGGTGAATATATGGTGAATATATATCTACAGTGAATATATGGCATTGATCTAAAACTTGAGATTTATTTTCATTGCGTTTATAAAGAAGGCGTTGTATACGTGGGACTGTTGTTTGATCTGTGCTTCATTGGCATTGGCTGGTCTTTCATTTTAGTAATGTTAATAGTATTAACAGTGGGTGTATGTTATTTAATTTTGTCATGAACGTAATTTAAAGTGTTAGGTTTTGTGTTGTGTACATATTGTAAAACTAAATTGTTTTATTTTATGTGGTATGGATTATAATTGTTTATGATGGTTGACTTCAGTAATTATTTTTGGGTAAGATTTTTTTAGTATCTTATTTATAACTATATTTGTAAAGGCTACACAGTCCTATATTAATGGCAGATAAGAATGAACGTTAGTTTACAATTTATTTGTCTTAATACTTAAAAATCACGATACAAATTTCGAAAGAACATGATGATATTTTTTATTACAAAATTTAGATATCCTACAAATTTAAACTCAACGTTTGTCTAATTCATTTAATAAGAGTACCAGAATGAATTTACTGTCAACTGTCATCCTGTGAATTACTTGAAGAAATATAAGTGGACAACTCAAATTATTCGTATTTTGTTTAAGTTTCATAATGGAAAAAATTATTTTTTAAAATTATCAAGCACAATATACATGATGCCAAAACATATTGTATATAATATCATGACAATAGAAAGCAAATATAGGAAGTATGAATTATAAACAATGTTTTAAAAAGTTCTCTAAAACCTGAACATAAAAATAACAAAATTCACCTTAAAATTTTTATTCAGACTTTGTATGTTCTTACACATGTTATGTACATTGTAAATAAGGATAAATTGAAATGGTGTAGTAAAAATTTCATCATCTATAAAGAAGAATAGATTTATTTATTTTAAATTTTGAAAGCTGTGAATAGGTAATCCTTGACCAAATGCATTTCCGCTTTAATTTGTTTCTTATTACATTAGTTACTTGAAAAAATGTTGAACAAGAAGCAAGTCATTCCAAGAATTAGGAATCGTAAATAGTTATTAAACTTTGGCAATTACTTACTTTAAGGACCCATTTAGACAAATGTATATGACCATTCCTAAACTTGACCTGAAGCTTAATTGATCATTATTATTTGCTTTTATTGACACAGAAGGTTATTTTTTATTGCATTTTAGTTGGACATCTATTCCAACTGAAAACTTTAATATAGTTATATATATGTAGAATATCAAATATGTTTTCCTGTTAGAATTATTTTTAAGATTAAATAATATACACTAATTACAGGAATAATTTATTGAATAATACACTCAAAGCTTTTCGTTGGTTGACATTACCAACATCCTCAGGAATTACAATACTAAGAATCAAATTACTGTTCTTAGTATTGTAATTTCTGAGGATGTTGGTAATGTCAACCAACGAAAAGCTTTGAGTGTATTATTCAATAAATTATTCCTGTAATTAGTGTATATTATTTAATCTTATATATATATATATATATATATATATATATACATATATATATATATATATATATATCACTTTCAGTATATGTTCTTAAACAAGAATCTTGCTTGGTATTTATTCTAGTTAACTTTCAAAGATTGATAGTATCTCCATTATCGAGCATCACTGACCGGGGGTTGTAGTAGACTGCGATATACAAAATTAACCCCAAGACAAACTTAAAAGACTCCAACAGTGCAGAGAATCTGACAATAGAACAGTAACAGTACACCACCCCTTGTGACAACAGCTCGCAGTCTACCACAACCCCCGGTTAGTGATGCTCGATAATAGAGATACTATCAATCTTTGAAAGTTAACTCACATAAATATCTAGTAAGATTCTTGTTTAAGTACGTATAGTGAAAGTGATAAGTGAGTACAAGAAAACAGTGTTGCAAAGTTAAAAATATATATATGTATAAACATTAAAAAAAATCAACAAAAAAAGACATCTCAACACACTAGAACAATATGAAATTTACAAAAATACAAACATTAAACAAATTAACCCAATACAATTCACACATACTCTTTGATAATATCGAAAACCTGCCTTTAAACCGTCACCGCTTAACCTAACAATAACTCCAAGCAGAAAATTTAGACACTGTTGAAGAACGCCAAGGATGGATCAAAAATGTTCTGTCTCAGTAAAAGTTTTACAAATTTACAAAATTAAAGTTCGGATAGTTATAAACTAATGTAAAAGGGATTAAATACTTATTACTTGCAGAAAAAAAATGATTACAACAAAAAATATTAAAACTATAATTGGCATGTAAAATAAACCTTAAGTAAATTAAAACAAATGTGGACTTCCAGACCATTGTTATACATATAATTAATAAATATAAAGTTTATTAATTGTTGAAAACTAAAGGTGTTAATAAAAAAACTCCTGTAGAGTCAATTCTCCTCTTGTTATGTTTTTGGTAAGAGTTTGCTGTAACCTATCACCTTAGATTTTGTTTCTATGAGTAATTAAAAAAATACTTTCTAAATTAAAATAAATTAATTTTAAATGTCAGAGACCATAAATAATGGATAAAACCTCAGTGAATTTTTTATTGACTAATTGCCACACTATATTGTGTCACATTACTAAATCTATTTTAAAACAAAACTATAAAGTATCTGGTTAGGATAGACTTGGTTGTATAAAAATTAACTTTAAAAATATATTAATTAAACCATCTAGTTAGCTAGTAATATTTGAATCAGTTTGTGGATAGCAAGTACATAAAGTCATTGTTGTAAGGACTTTATTATCATACCCGTTTCGATGACTTAATATCATTAACAGCAGTGATACAACTAATATTTATACTAAATTAGTGATGTAAATTATTATAATAATAATATTTAGAATTATGAGTACATTTATTTATTATCTAGCATGTTGTTTGTTTTGTAAGAATGATTCAGTGTTTATTGTAAACATGGAAAGAATTTGAAATACTTACTACTTTCATGGTAATTGTTAACAAAGAAGTGATCATTTTTTTTATGATAACCATATAACCTCCTACCAAACCAGGAGGTTTATGATAACCATTTAAGTGATCTGAAGCTTGATGAAATAAATATTTGCTTTATTAAGTGTTGTGAGTAGTATAATTTAAGAGGCAGATAGATTTTATGGCATAGTTTGATTTTCCCTGGTGGTTTGAATCTGTACAATAGTGTTGGACGTGTATATTTTTTCCATATTTGTAATAAATATGTTTCCAGACCTACATACAGATTTGCATCAATTCGTAGTGTATTATCAAATATTTTCTCAGACCATCCCGTGCACTTTGCCTTGAGAGATTGCAGTAAGCAAGACGTGAGGTAGAGGGGTCAGTATGAATACTTTCCTACAAACATGGTAAGGACTGTCAAAACACTGACTTGCTTGAGACAGTCGATTTAAGATAAATTCAATGATAAATAATCTTCGGTATGAAAAAACAAACAATCTTGAAATATGTGTAGTCATATTGGACGCAGAATCTGTTGGTGAATCGAACATTCTCAATATGTAAGATGTTTTCGGAAGTGGTAGTACACGCATGGCTAAGTGCACAGTTTATGGTCATTTTACTGCATTATTTTTTTTTCTGACTCCAAAAGGGCTGATCAGGCCTTTCATAATATGTACACTACAAGCTCTTTTGTTAAACATATTTCGGCTACGAGTTGTTGGGGTAGTATTTTATTGGGTAATTGGTTAGTGCTGAATAATTAGAACCATGAAAATACATAACAAGTTTAAGATTTATAAGTATGATGCCGTCTACACAATTCGTATGACCGTCTTCCTATTTTAAGAGAAAACCTTATTCACAATCCATCAGTTTTTTCAAATGTTAGTATTGGTAAATGTTCTACAATTTCAGCTTGGAAATTCTGTATTGCCTAATGTAGTACAGATTTGAGTTTATCTAGTCATTTAGAGAATTTCGTCTTTCATCAGAATACTTTTTGAAATAAAGCTGTGTTTTAAATTTAACTTTGATGATCTTTTATAATGAACTTCCAATTTTCATTATAGAAATAAAATAATTTTGGAAATACCAGTATGGTAAATATTACCATAAATGTAATTATTTGCTTCACAGTTGCTGTCTGAAATTTTTTCCATAATGTCATATTACATTTAGGAAACTGCAATTATCATAAAACGAGTCATAACTTTGAGAAGAAATGGCAAAAATGTTAGAGATAAGATGGAGCTCATAGCTTTATCAAAAGAGCAAAGGTCACTTTCAGAAGTCTACCAGCTTGTCCTGGTTTCAGATGGAGAGTAATTTTTAGTAATTATAAAAAAAAATTAGTACAGCACTTATTACACAATACTTATTATTAATGATTATTTTAAACTGTATGATGTTTACTGTTTAAAGTTTTAATTTCAAACATTAACATTGTGTCATTTTAAATAAATATTATAAATGAATAAATAAATAAAATCGTAAGCCAAGGTAAATATTTAATAATAAAATCAACCGACACTCACAGGAAATACCTTTAATGAAACTAGTTTCAGTGACTAAGCCATCTACATTGATGATGATTAGCAGTAAAATATCGATAGTGTATAACTAGTAAAATGTATCTATACACACACATACACAGGGTGTTTCATTATAATTAGAGCTATGAAAATTAATTAAAATAAATATATTTCATTAATAGGAATAAAACAAGTAATTTATAAAACCGCACTTAAAACAGTTTATTTTACCTGTGCTGCTCAGTAGTTAACAGTTTGCTCGCTGGGCATGGATATTAGAGAAATAAGTTTTTCTAAATGGAAACTACAGTTACTAGCATGATTTACATATCAAATGTATATGTACAAATTAATTGGTTTTTGTGAAAGGGTGTAAGTCTCAGTTTCAAAATTTTTGGGAAATCAAAAAAAACTTTCCACATTTTATATTTACTAAAGTAATTAAAAATATTTTTTATTGGTATTACTTATGGTATTTGACAATCTGTTAAACTTATACTATGTTTGTAAAACAGGTTTCTTTGTAAATAAACCTTAAAATTAGTAAAAATATACCCTTTTAACAAAAATCTTAAATATTATATATTAAATTTCACAGAAATGAAATAGCAAAACTTCAATGCAATGTAAATCATGTACTTATACACACTCAATAGGTTATTTGTACAGTTACAGGTATCATGTTTTTGAAAAGTGAAGATAATGCATAAAATATCAATAAGAATTTCATCATCAATTGATTTAGGGTGAAATCAAACCTCAGTATCAACAAATTCAGCTGGTGTTGTGTTTGGGGTCCAGTTTTTGTGCCTTCATAGTGTGGTTTATACTCATGAACTCATTCATTTCCACAAAGTCTAGTATTTTATCTTGTTTAATAGACACTTTTCCAGCTGCATACGCGAATCACAGGGTGGCTGAATTGTGTTGGCTCTCAACCAGCGAGGAAGCAAATTGTTTGTAGTAGAGTATCGTTGAACATATCTCTTTTTCTTTATTATAATCAAATTGATACAATGTGCTTATCTGAAAATTTACCTCGTCTGACCTCTTCACCTTTTTTACCCTTCGTCTCTTAAGAAATACATGAATTTGTATAATGAACCCTCATCCAATTTCTAAAATCATAAATTTCTGAACTTTCGATTTTGTGTACTGTAAACTCACCAAATTTTGACTTACTGGATTTTATGTGTTGCAAGACCTCGTTTACATTGTATATGCAGTGATGTGCCTTTAAAGATTTTGAAATAATACCAAAATCTCTACCGTATGGCAAAAAGCTATAGCCATGGACAGGATAGTATATTGGTTAACTTTATTAAAATGGTTTGAGTCTTTAGACAAGGCCTGATTTGTATTTTGGATGCAAAATAGTTATCATAGAAAATCCGCAATTCTGACTATTTTTCAGGGAGTCTTTAAAAATACTTTTTTTGAAAGTTAAGATACCTCATCAAGGCCTTTTTTTGCTATTTTTTTGTGATACAAATTAATAATAGTCTTGTTGTCTTTAATTTTATGTATGTCAAATATGGTTAGGGAAAGTGTAACTCTTTTACTGACATTTTTGGAAGTTACTGTTTTCATGATAAAGTATAGTTCTATTGTTCAGCAGCGACAGACGACTCATGTTTTGTAGCTGAATAAAACTTATAGATTGTGAGTTCAGCTTCAGCAGCTGAACTCGTTTAGTCTAAAGATTTAGTTAAGGTAATTTTACTCTGTTACTTATTGCTTCACATTTGCATCAGACATCCACCTGCGGATGCAAAACTTGAAATTAAATTGCCTCTATATAAATTCTAATAGAAAAATTTGCTCTAATAGAAATTTTTGTTATGTTTAAATGTGTGACCAATGGTTAATGGGCCATAAATATTTTTAATTATGCTGTAAGTTTTGAGAGTCAATAAATATCTCTTAGAAAGCTAAGACGTCTAGTCTTGTGCATGGCTTATCATACAATAAATTATAATGAAGGAAACAAATCTATCAGCATTCATTACTATCTGGGCTAGTTTTTACCCACTACTAATAAATTGTTGTGACTAGCTGACCTAGTTCTTATAGCGCAGTTAGGTAACACATCTATCTCAGCGCTGAATAGGACATGTATCTCAAGCAAATCAAGAAACTATACCACCAAGATCAACTGTGGTCACCAAGATCAACTGACTTCATGGCATGTGTTTTCTTTCTTAAGTTTTGTGTAAAAAAGGGGTTGTCCCTCTAATCTAGTACAATATCTCATAGCCAAGAGATAGTATCATTAAAAAAATCAACTGTAACAAATTTGACATGTTGGGATGCGTTTGACAAAAGGTACTACCAAAGGTGATTCTTGTAGTCATATCTATATTCACCTTAGTACATTCTCATGTCAATCACTTTTCTTTTTGAAGTGTTGTGGTTAAATTTCTCTTTATGAACATGTTAAGGCCGGTTTACACTCTACGTCTTATTGTACGTTTTGTGGGACAGGACAAATCCTATCTAATAAAACTTGGCATGTTAACAGCAAAACGTACGTCTTGTCAAATCGAAATGAAATCCAAGGTCAAATTGAAGTGCTGATGGGAGAAGCATCATTTTTCGAGAACTGATAGGACAAACGCGTAGACTCATGTTCACACAAGACGTCTGATCTTGGCTAAGTTCACGAGTAGCTCCACTGCAGTTGGCTTTCATATCCCCTCAAAACCTAATAATGTTTGACTTGGGACAATACACCCACGATTTTCTCAAAGAATACATTGAAATGTATAAAAGTTTTCCGTGTTTGTGGCAAGTGAAAAATTAAGGCTATAGTGATGGTATTAAGAAAAACTCTGTGTATGAGGAACTTATAAAATAAATACAAAGAAATAGACATGATGGAAAATAAGAGACAGTTACAAAATAAAATAAAATAAAACTCGTTGAGATAAGTTTACAAAAAAGATTTTAAAAAGGTGAGGGTATCTATTTTTAAATTATAACTTCAATTTGTTACTATAATTAAAAATTATTAGGGTGTAGGTTATATTTCAGTCCTTTTTTTAATAGTGTCAATTCATTTGTATTTAATTTGATATTTGTGGTGTTAATGGTGCGCGGATGAAATTGGTGGTCGGTATATTGGTCCCTATGCATTCACTTAGTTAAATAATTTTTAATTACAGTTTAATCAGTGAATTCAAGATGATTACATCAAGAAACTTTAATTTGTTAGTTTAGTGATAGAAATAGTTATATTTTGTCATATTTAAAAATTTCATAATTTTATAATTTCCTTACATTTGAACATTATCATTAACTATGTGACAAACATATAAGTATATTTTTAAAAAAGCTTACTGAGGCGTAACATTTTTGATCAGATTGAGCAATTTTCATCATTGTCTATATTAGCCATTGGAAAGCATTCATGAGATAGGTAGCAGCACAGTCAGATATTTTTTACCATTAACTATATACTTTTTTTTAAAGGGTTTTTGTATTAGGTTTCATTTAAAATGTCTTAAATGTTGTGGTACTTTGTAAATTTTATATTCCATTTTAGGGTTAATCTAGAGGCAGCTTTTTTATGGTTGTGTTGGTGGTTTTCAGTATTGTGAATGAGGGTTCTTGCCCGTTATTGGTTTTCTATAGGCGTTAAGGATTTTTGGTGTAGAAGATTTTGTCGTGAACTTCTGGATGTTTATTAATCTCGGTATGTTTCAAATCCTTATTGATTTTGAATTAAGAATTTCTAACAGTCTGAAAGTGTACATGATTTTGCTGATGTTTGTAGGCCATTGTTTTACTTTTGTTAAAATGTTAGGATATTTAGGCTTTCAGTTATAGGAATATTGTTATATAGGTTTATCATATCAAATGATAGTAGTATCAAGTTATGGTATATTATGTCTTTTATTTCAGATCTTTCCTGTTTTTACATATGTGTGTTTTTTAATGAGTTGTTTGATTAAGTATTTTAACCAGATTATGTCTTTTGAGTTGTGTGATGTGTTTTGCTGTCAGAGAATAAGTGGTTTAGATGGTTTTGTTGGTAGCATTTTTTCTGTTTAGAGTTGTTTATTTTCTTGATTTTTGTAATATTTCTCAGTAGTCTATTGGAATTTTTAAATGATCTAATGAAATTTTAAATGATCAAGATGTACCACAGATGCCACGGATACGTCTTTAAAACCAAGTACATTGCATTACAGGTTTCAGGAATTATTTGGCTCAGCACTAGTTTGGATATTATGGTTGTGAACTAAAAGTCCTTGAGGCTGCATCATATTGCAAGATATCTGGGAGTTGCTGTGAGTCTTTCATGGGATGTAATGGCTTTTCTGATACAGCTGTCTTGTTTCAGTATGTATGGTGTTACTAACTCTAGCAATTAACAATAGGGTCTTTCACAAATAATTGTGCCAGTAATCAGTTCCGCTCCTCAGTTCTTTTTGGTCCGTGTTTCAAGACGGGTCGGATAAGTACCCAAAGCTGAAGCATCGCTGTCTGGTGTTTTACACCGGCCCGACGACACGGCACGCCAACAGCGGATCGGTACGGGAGTCGGACCGAGGTGGGCCGAGCTCACCGAGACGCGACCGCGCTTGCGACCGGCTAAGGGCGCCTTACGGCGGTTCAACACCTGCATGCTTTACCGTCGGGCGTTCGGTCGGGACACTTGGAGTCCGGACGGCAACACACAGGGCCGAAGCCAAGTGCGACCGCAGTAACGAGGTGTGGGAATACTGGCTTTTTTTTCAGAAGCCACTCCCTTAACAACCATCTTGTCTTTTGCCTCTCAGTCATTGTAAACACCAACTTCTTAGAAAGCAGCTTTATTTCCTTCATAATATAAAAAAAATAGCTCAAAAAGATTCACTAAAGAAACTTCATACAAGTCAAGAGCTTGGATTTAAACTGAGGTAGAAAGCAGAAGGGAAAACTTTATATAACTATATAAAATAACTGTGGCGTAATGTTTAATTTAAATAAATGAAACCTCTATACCTCAAATGGCTATTTCTTTCATTTAAAATCTTATGTACATTTCAATTGCATAGCAATCATCCTCAGAGGGAATTTACAATTAAATTATAGGTCATTTGTGATATAGAGGTTTCATTTTGTTAAATTAAAATGTAGTATATGTACACTGAACAGAACGTACGTTTTGTATGCCTGGCAAAACATACAATAAGACGTAGCGTGTAAACTGCCCTATAGAGTAGATCTTCATCAGTTATGCAACCAAACAAATGTGAACCATGATTTTCTCTCTCCTCCCAGTAACCAGGAAGATTCATGTTACTATCTGAATCTGACTTAACAGGTATAGACTGATATGTTCAGTTGAAAGCAATTATATTTGAGGTAAATGACTCTTCCCACACTGCTCAATTTCACCCTTCCAAGTATTAGAGAAACAATATTGCTGTTTATCCTTCTGTAGTTTTCCTTATCCTTCTTTCGAGAATAGATATCTATTATAACCCCCCCCCCCCCAGTAGAGAGTATGTTTATATTCCTTCTATAGCTTTCCTTAACCTTCTTAAGAATGTAGACATCTATTATAACCCCCAGTATAGAGTACGTTTATATTCCTTCTATAGCTTTCCTTATCCTTCTTAAGAGTGTAAACATCTATTATAACAACCAGTAGAGAGTACGTTTATATTCCTTCTATAGCTTTCCTTATCCTTCTTAAGAGTGTAGACATCTATTATAACCCCCCGTAGAGAGTACGTTTATATTCCTCTTATCCTTCTTAAAAGTGTAGGCATCTATTATAACCCCCAGTATAGAGTACATTTATATTCCTTCTATAGCTTTCCTTATCCTTCTTAAGAGTGTAGACATCTATTATAACCCCCAGTAGAGAGTACGTTTATATTCCTTCTATAGCTTTCCTTATCCTTCTTAAGAGTGTAGACATCTATTATAACCCCCAGTAGAAAGTACGTTTATATTCCTCTTATCCTTCTTAAAAGTGTAGGCATCTATTATAACCCCCAGTAGAGAGTTCGTTTATATTCCTTCTATAGCTTTCCTTATCCTTCTTAAGAGTGTAGGCATCTATTATAACCCCCAGTAGAGAGTACGTTTATATTCCTTCTATAGCTTTCCTTATCCTTCTTAAGAGTGTAGGCATCTATTATAAACCGCAGTAGAGAGTTCGTTTATTTTCCTTCTATAGCTTTCCTTATCCTTAAGAGTGTATGCATCTATTATAACCCCCAGTAGAGAGTAAGTTTACTTCAGGTATACAACAGCATGTGATGCAATGATCCAATCTCTCTTCATATCCACCAGGCGTTTTATGTTCCTAATTTAATCATTTGTATCCTTTCCTGTCCTTTGTAAGGGACAATAGTCATACTTGCTGGATTCTTTGAAACTAAAAAAGTTTTTTTTCGAATAACTCTAACATTGGATAGCAGAATTAATAATCCATTGTAGCTATTAATGTAGGTCTAGTAGTAATATGCAAGCATACTACAGCTGTTTGAACCGTATTCAAGCAACCTTCTAAATCAGGGGTTTCCAATCTTTTTGGTAGACTGCCCCCCTTTTCTTGAAATGAAAGCCTCATACGCCCCATCTACTTCATGCTATAAATAAATGGCATGGGCGTATGAAAAAGAAAAAAATATATATATTAAATAAATAAATTGTTTTCAATGTATATATGTTGTAAACAATTCATTTATTTATACATACTTTCACAAGAAACATAATACAACATTTCAAGTTTTAATTCCCAAGGCAAATTTTAACTGATTAGGAGAAAATCTATTAGTGAGATGGATGAGTTTAAATTGTTTTCACTAGCATGCCTATTGGAGGTTGTATTCTAGTAAAGGCACAACACAAGGCATTAGCAACATCAATGCTCCTATATTTTGTTTTTTTTTGCAACAAGTGCTGAAAATATTTTTTCGCACAATTAGGTGCTTGAAAAAGGCAAGTATAATCGAAGAGTTGCCTGTGATACACTGTTAAATGTTTTATCCAAAATGAAGATTTGACCATTGTGGCGCAGTTGCCACATTGAATGACCAACTTCGTTTCGTGACTCTTTTGTACTATTTCTTTTTTCAAGCTGTTATGTTGATTTAATTTCAACTTTATAAAATTAGCACAACCTTTACTTATATTTCTTTTATAAATGCATACATTTCCTTTAAATTTTCTGAACATCATGGCCAATAAAATTACATATGTAAAAAAATCTAAGCTGTAAATTTAGTTTTAAATTTTGATAAATTGTGTACTTAAATTTTAACTAAATGAGAATTTATGTTACTATTTTCCAACTGGTGTTGGGCCTCACCGGACTTGCCTTCACGCCCCCCAAGTGTCTAAAGCATAGGTTTCAAACTGGGGAGTGCGCCCCTTGTTGGGCGTGAAGGAAAATCAGGGGAGTGCGAGACCAGTTGTAGAATAATAACATGAATTAAATATGCTTCATATTACAGGAACAAACTTGATGTTGTTAATGACTTGGGTTGTGCCCTTACTAAAATACAGTCTGAGATAGGTATGCTAGTGTAAAAAATTCAAGCTCAAGTATTTCACTAACAGATGTTTCTCCTATCAGTTAAAATTTACCTAGCAAATTAAAATTTTAAATGTTATACCATGTTTTTTGTGAAAGTGTGGATAAATAGATTGTTTTCAACACACACACACACACACACATATATAATATTTGATTCTTTTTCATACGCCCATACCATTTATTTATAGTGTAAAGTGAAGGGGGCCGTAGGAGGATTTTATCTCAAGAGGAGGGGGTATGGATCCATAACATTTGGAAAATCCTGGTCTAAAGAAATAACAACATGTGTCACAAATGCTTCTCTATTATACAAAAAAGAAACTTGTATTTTACAACAGAAGTATTTGTCATCAATGTCCTCAAAGAAGCACTTTTGTTGCTTTAACTAATGGTTTTATAATGGTAATCTTGATATCTCCATCATTTATTACAAATTTGATAATTTCGGGAAACAATCTATAAAACTGAAAACTATATAAAATGTATAGTAGTGAATCTGCAGTGGAATGGAAAACAACAAAAACGCGACATGATGGACTTATAAACATTATTATCCCTCAATAACCCTAATTATATAAAGGTTTTCTTTATAATTAATAATCTAATAAATAAAATTTTGGATATCAGATATTTGTAGTTCTCTCTCTCTCTCCCTCCCTTTCTCTTTAACCCTCCCTCCCTCTCTCTTTATCTCTGCTTGGTACTTAATTTTTGGTTCAAGATTTAAAAAGGAGAAATTTATTTGTTTCAACATTTACATTGATTTGTACTACAAAATCAATGTTTTACAATTATTTTTACATATAAAAAAATGTATAAATTGAGTAAAAAATAAGTGCTTATAGCTAGGAAGATAGTTTTATTGTATGCGGTATCAAGCAGTAGTTTAAATAAATTATAAAAATTAAATTACATTTTTGAAGGCAATTTTCAGCTCTTGGATCTTACTGGTGTTAAGATAAAAACAGGTTTTAGATTATGAAACTCATTTCAGTTATCATTAACCGAAGCCTGTGGGGAGGGGACATTTGTAATGTGTCTAATCCTGCTGATAGCTAAACTTAGTTGAGGAGGGTCTTCTTATCAGATATTTCCTCTTCCTCCCACTTTGTTGCTGTTGGTTTGATATATTCTACTTATAATGACCACTGTTATGCCCATATCTATCTGCTTGCTTTTTTATGAATGGCATAGATTATATTGAAGGTGATGACAGAAATAAGTGAATACCTTTTCTTGAAGCATGCAAGGAAATTAGTTTAAACAGTTATGTATAATTCTATACTCACACACACACACACACACACACACAACACACTGTGAAAAAGTTTGATCAGTATCAAATAGTTACAAATAAATTAGTAACAAGCATGTAAACATAATTAGTTGAAAAATTTATTTCTTACTGGCCTTTGAAAGATTAAAAAAATAAGATATAATCCTTGTTGTGGCTTTGCCTGCGCAAGTCTAAAGTTGTCATACTTTACATAAACATCAAAGAGTATTTATTGTTAATTGAATTATTGATATTAGAAAAACGTAGTTTATTTTAAATTCATTTATCAAATCCGTTGACAAAAATCTATAAATAAGATATTAGGTGTTTTGTCATATTTGATGAGACACTGGTTCGTCATTACATTCTGTTGCTAGAAATGGCAATTGTATTCTGGAAGTGGAGGCTGGTCTAAAACCTATTGGGTTGCAGATCATAAAGTGTTAGTTTTTTTTTAAAGGCAGTGAAATCGTATTCATAAAAATTTAAACTTCTGTTATAGAGAAAATAGATGGATACTGCGTATTACTTTGTGATTTATTCTATTGTAGGAAGTATATTGGCATTTTTTAATTTATTTTTACTTATTTAAGACACCGGATCTTAAGTCATGGGTTTATTTATTAACAAACCAATCTCAATTGATTTTTAACTGTGAACGTCAATAAATTCTGTTAAAATCCAAATTATGAAAGCAAGAAAATAAAGAAATAGAACTTACTCGTTTGACTAGAAACTCAGAGTGGAGCGTCTCTTCAGACAGTGCCGATCTTAACTGAACACTCCCAAGCTTGCAACCCGTCTGCAACCTCAAAGAACCTTATGGCGCAGCATAGCTGTTTTAGTCCGTCTGGACCTTGCAATACTTTCCCTCCATTAGGAGTGATGCCACTGGGTGTTGCAGGTTTCTAGGTCGAACAAGACTGTCTGCGACTGAGCAAACAGTCACTGGGATTCTGACATTTTCATAATTATTTATAATGATGGATCATGTTATATGATGAATAATTGCTCATAACAATGTACATAAACCTTAGAAAATAAATTTATTTTTTTTTATTAAACTCTGGTTTGGGGGTTGCACAACCATGCAACCTGCCCACGAGCCGTCACTGTATTTTGGTATTAGTTTCCACAATCCTTTATTAGTTTTTTTAATGGTATTGCTTTGTGAATGAAATAAAAAGTCTGCCTAGATTTTTATAACCTCAAAGGAATGAAATAATTTTTGTTTAGTAGATATAAGTTAGTATAGAATGGCAAAGGCTCACTTGTGTTAGATAAGAGTTGAAATTCCTAATTCTTTGAAATAACCAAGCAGCAGAGGTCAGTTCTTTCCACAGTATTACATTAATAATTAATGGATATCAGTCATTATGAATACTCATGTAATCTTTATTACTTTAACTTTGTGATAAAACGTTCCTTGTAAATAAATGGTTCAATTAAAATCAAATTACTTATTTCGTTTTAATGACTGTGTGTTTTTTCATAGTATATGCTGTGCCTTATTGAAGTAGAGGAATTTTAAAGTGCTGTAATTTTTTTTTTGAAAGTGATTGCATTGGACTGTAAATACATTTTAAGAATAACAATGTATAAATACATTCTAATTAATTTATTTATATACAATGGAATTCTAACCTAAACCATGGAAGAAGGAGAGTTTATTTTAGGTGACGGTAGCTTATAAATATTGCTGTGCCAGGTCATTCCATGTAAAATCAACACAGTCATTTTACCTCACCTTCTCAGATTTTAATGAACTATGATGTACTGGTACACCCATATAGATTAAGAAAATTACAAAATGTCAATTTGATATCTTAACTGGTTTCAAAGTTACGCCTTATTTTAAAAAAATGCTCAATCCACAAGTTTGTGAAGCTTAAATATGCTCTAGCACATTCAGAATCAGAAAGACGGAAGAAGTGTCATTGTGTATTATTTTTGAAACAAAGATATATATATATGTACCACTACATGGGCCGTAATAAAATGTTTTTTTACTGGTTTTAAAATATAAACCTAATTTTAGATATTTAAAAATTTTGACATTTCTCAAATAGTCCTTGTGGTGAATATAAGTTTAGCTTTACCTTTATGAGGTAGTCCTCTACCTAAAACATTAATATTATACTTAAAAGACTGTGAAGACTATAAATTAACGTGTATGTTTGTGCTTATGAGTAAAAATTAAATATCCGTGCATGAACCTAGTAGAAAACAGGTTAGTTTCATGAAAGTTTGGTTTGTGTTAGTCATGAGTGTTCTCCATTTTCCCACACCAGAGAATCATCTGTTCCTAACTTCCTTAAACATAATCTTTCCATCCCATCGCTTTTATAAAATGGTAGACAGTTTCCTGTGGCCTTGGTAAGAGTTTCTTCCTCAGTACTATGAACATGCAGTCATGGGTCTTGATTCCCCTTCCTCACCCAGGTGAAGCTAGTTATATACTGATATGTTACCTATTTCACCACCTTTTGCAGTCTCTTATAGGCGTAGTAGCCATAGTATGGCTTTCAAAATAAAATATCCATACCATTGAATTTTTGTAAACATACCATAGTAATACTGGACAATGCAGTCTTGGCCTCATCTAGAATGACTTCGTAAGATTTTATCAAAGGAATTGTTTGAAGAAAATCAGTTCAAAGCTCATGCATGATTCATTGAATATGAGTAGAGACTTCATGCATGATTTATATTGCCTGCATTGGCCACTACTCCTGGTCTTGCAGAAACCAGAAACAGAAAGAAAACACAAGCCGTAAACAGTTTTTATTCTATCTTTTTTGATAAATCTTTTTTTGATTGCTTGTAAAATATGATTGATTTAAGATACCCTCTATAATAATCTTTTTGTTACTTTCTTTCAGTAAAATGTTTTAAAATTTACTATGATCATGTAAAATGTTTCAATTTGTTGATAGTGACAGATAATCGAATTTCCAAAGACAAAATTTTGTTGCAATTCTTGCAAAGGACATTTATCAATAAATAACAATATTTGTTGATTCCATCTTCAACTTGAGCTACTAGTTTTCACTAAAACACTTGTAAATATTTACAAACCTTGTCTATAGAAGCACTTATATTTGTTGTAACAAATATAAGTAAGTGCTACTATAGGCAAGTTTGTAAATATTTACAAGTGTTTTAGTAGAAATAACAATACTCTTTTCTCTTTGTTTTTTTAGCTCCATATCCCAATCCTTGAACTATTTGGTAAACACTTCAGATATGTTGGAGGGGTTTTTTAGTGGACTTTACTTTTTTTCATTGTATATGACTCAGTATTATTCACACTCTTTGAATTTTGTAACTTGATAGTTACTAAAGCTTTTGTTTTTCTGATTTGTTCAAATCTGTCAATAAATAGAACTTGTAAATGTTTCCCTCCTTGTAAATAATTCTTAAAATATGACATTTCATTTATAAAAAGCCTGTTTTACCTGCATTAAAGATTTTCATAAGAGAGTAATCATTAATTGTATTAGTTAATTGGTATAATTACCAAAGACTAAGCTCAACACTGGAACTCTTACAGCGTATGGTTTTAAGAAGTATGAATACCTGCTTTATATCTTTTTAACCACCCATTACTTGACTGTATTTCTGCATGATTTTATCAGATCTTTATGGGCTGCGGATTTAAGAAGCCATTTTTACAAAACCATCCCTGTCATGCAATTTTTATTAAAACACTCTTAAAACATTTCCATTAAGCATTGCTAGATATGGAAGAATTTGGATTTTGAGATGAAACATTGCTTTAATATGACTCTGTTGTTTATACTGCTTCTGAATTTTCAAGTACCTGGTCTTTGTTTTCAAGGTGATTGTTAAAGTATTTGACACATTAGTGAACTTTACAGTTATTTCAGGCCTAGTTATGTTTCACAGCTTTGATTAAATTCTGTTGAAAAGTTATTGATATTCTGTTTAAAAGATAAAAATTTTCATGGCTTTTTCACCTTAACATTACCGTGTTTCAACACTTTTAGTCATGTACCATGTATTGCAGAATGTGATGTGAAATACTTTACAAAAAACTAAAAATGACGTTTCCTGTTAGTAAAAAGCAGTTGAAACATTTTCAAGGCTCTTAGTTTTATTTAATATCATTGTAGAGAATAAATTGTATTTTGAAGTTTTTTTAGCATATAAAAATGAGTTTTTATGGAAAACATTTTTCTACAAAATGTTTTTTACCCTAAAATGTTTAGAAAAACAGACTTATAAATTTTCATATATTTTAACTGTTTTTCTGTCCTGCTGACATTTTATCGGCTCACAAACCTTTACCAAGTTAATCAGGAAACAGGAAAAGATGTTTTAAATTTGATATTTTTAAAGTTTATCATTTTCAATATTTTTAATTATCATTTAATAATTCTAATTAATATATCCTTAGCCCGACAAAATTCAATTTGGAAAGGACCCATTTTATAGTTTCCTGACATTGTCATATTTGAGTAAAAAATACAAACATTAATTTTTATGTATAATGGAATTATTTATGAACTTTTATTACCCCACAAAATATTGATATCACTAAGCATCATTAAGTTGCTTGTCACAACAGCTAAGGGGTGATTTTTCCACATTTCTTTACTTTCAACCTAAGTAGGTACATATTTTCATATCTTATGAATCTAGAATATATTTCCTACAAAATGTATTTCCTGAAATTCTCATAAACATAATTTTTAAAAAATGTGTAAAATTGAATATACTTAATACAGGTATTTTCAATTTTCTATGGCTATAATACTATTCTTACAATTGTAAGGAAAAATCCGTATTTTATAATTAAATTTTATATCACTCCAAAATCTCTTATAATTTTTATAAAAATTCTGCTTGTTGTAAAAAGTTTACATGGTTATAAAATAATTACAATTACAGTATTTATTTACTTAGACTGGTACTAATTCACTAATAATATTTACAAAATTTAGTTAAATATATATATATATATATATATATATATATATATATATATATAGTGAGTGATTCGACAATGGTCAACGACCGAAAGGTGCCTCATCACTCAAGGTAAAATTATTGCACTTAATGGTGGATAAAATTACTCACACAGTAATATATTAACTTCATAAAGTCAGTGCAACGGAAAAACAATGGATAATGTTAAATATCAAGAATATATATATATATATATATATATATATATATATATATATGTATATATATATGTATATATATATATGTGTATATATATATATATATATGTATATATATATATATATATGTATATATATATGTATATATATATGTATATATATATATATATATATATATATATATATATATATATATATATATATATATATATATATATATATATATATAATATATATATGTCGTTATTGAAGCCAATTATTTTATGTAAAATGTACTTTTCAGGATATGAAAAAAACTTTATTACTTTTCACATAAAATAACCATGTGATTTATAATTTGAAAAATAATGGTAAATAATTTGTTAGTAATGCTAAAGGACAGGTAAATGCTATATTATCATATATTTCCAATAAAAAAATTCTAACCCATTTTCTAACCCTAAAATTCTAAGACATTTTACACGAACAACAATATGCAAACTTAACATATAAACTGAATGTGTTGTTGGCCATTTAATGTAGTGCTACTACAAGAACTGAAAAACACCTTACCACTATAGAGGTTTTACCCCTGATATATATAGGGTTGAAACTACAAATTTTATTTCAATTTAAATATTTTTAAAACTAGTATTTGAAATGTATTTTCAATTCTATTAGATTTTATTAGACATAATTTATTTTAATAGACACAATTTATTAGATTTAATAATATGTTATTTTAATAAAATTATTTATTAATTTTTGTTTATAAAATATCTGGATAATAAAATGGGTACTGTGGCTTCGTTGACCCATATTAAAATCTGATACGATAGCCATTAGCACGATTAATCAACACCATTGAAAATCGATTTAGACATTTAACTATCAATTTATTTGATATTCAAATACCTACAAAAATGAAGACATGTTGCAGATATGGGAAAAACTGAACCCTACATAGATCACACTCATGATAGTTACTAGAGCGATTAACAAAACAATATATTTGCTTTCAAGTAAGATGAAAACAATCGAGTCAACTGTACTTGAAGTGACACTCAAAAGGACCTTGTGATGTATGACATCACTGTGGGAAGAATTAGTTCATCAATCTTTTTTTAGTTGATCAAGATTGGTTCAGTGAGATTAAAAGAAGTTCCATTTACTGTCAAATTCTATTCCTAATATACTCATCTTCATTTGTGCTAGGAATATTTCTATATATTTGAGTACAGTTTTCTGCACATTTGTTTAAAGACAGCCATGCACTGCAAGAATTAGAAAATACAATGAAAATTTTACATTATGTTAATAAAGGAAGTCGTTTAAATATTCTAGAAAATTTATAAATTTATAAAGGAAAGTTAAAAAAGGAAAATGTAATGAACAAATAAATAAATACACAATCAAACTTTATATTTAAAAGTTTACAATTATTAAGTAGTTGGACGCAAGAAGCAAGAGTAGGCGTGCACCAATAGGATGCGATGTCTGGAAGTAGTGAGGCATGGCTAATAGTATTAAAAGACGAACTCAAATTATGGATGAACAGTACGATTTAAGTTTTGAAAATGGAGTTACTCCAAAACAGAGGAGGGTATTGTAATGCTAGTGAAGGCAGAAAACTACTCAAATATATAGTCAAATTCTAAATTGATTTTTAAATCACTGATGATGCCGTTAAGTTAATGTATTGTTTTGTAAAATAACGAAAACTAAGAAACTAGTAAAATTCATATTTTTTAATGCTTGTATTCAAACACTTGTCTAGGGCTACACTTGCCTATAGGAACACTTACTTTATATTGTTGAGAAAGGCTGTTTCGGGATGAGTTGACAATGGGACACATCTCCCGAAAAGGCCATCCTCAACAATAAGTGCTACTATAGGCAGGTGTAACAATTTGCAAGTGTTTTTAGTTTAAAACTTGCTTAAGCTTTTGAAAAAATCTTAAAAGATATTTGAGTGGATGTCAGTATTATTGTAGAAAATGTGTTTATGGCTTCAGTATGGCATCTAAAGCTTTATTTAAAATAAGTGTTTGTTTTATTAATTTTTTTTATAGTATTTAAATTTGAGCAAATTTTTAGAGATAATTTTTTAATATATTGAGTAGTTATATTGAAAAGAAATATTTTCAAGTTCTTCATGTTTTTCTGAACGTTTTAATGAATCTTGATATACTATGTGTAGAATATGCACAGCTATAATTTATTTTAAAAAAATGATCAACTATAAGAGCTTTGAAAATGCCACTGACATAATTTTTTTCAATAACTGTGAACTTGGTTCATAAAAAATTAAAGATTTTAAATGAAAACCTTTCTTGGTCAGTAATGATGATGATATTAAGTTACTTAGAGCTTAGCTAGTGAGAATAGTTCACAATGGTGAATATTAAAATAATTCAATCAAAATCTCACTACACACTAGTATAATAATATATACAGATTAGTGTAAACGATGATGTTGCTCTCATTAGTGATTGGCTACTGAGTAAAATTGATTGGTGAGTTGCTAATCACTGATGAAGCTGCATCATCGTCGTAACTAGTCTGTGTGTATTAATAAATGCCTGTGTGTAGTGAGATAGATTTTGAATGAACTCTTTTAATATTTACTGTTATGTAATGATGATGACATTTAGGAATGATTCGATTATATCTACAAATGGCTGATTTGGCATGGATGCGTATTTACAATTTATGAAACGCTCTCAGCCAGTGGCTGGGACGAATAGCGGTTGTGGATAAAGCACGCATGGTACCGTACTACAATGTACCTACGATTTCAGCCATGACTGCCTTGCATTACATATGATGAAATAATTATATTAGGTTACAATAAAAATCCTCTTTTTGTTATTTTTATCGATTCATTCATGTTCTATAATAATGTACATCATTAATAAATATTGTGGAAAAGATAAATTTAGCAAACTTTTATTTACAGTAATTTTTTAGACTACAAAAAACCTCCCTACATTTTAGGTTAGGTGAAGGAGGGGCGGGGGCGATCAATACTTTGCTGTGGCTCACACCGTATATGGTTGGTACAAATTGCCAGTGTCCTGGCTGGCACTACAATGTATCTACAGCGCCATTCAGCTTACACCATAGATAGATTGTAAATACGTGGCTTGGGCGGTGTTTGTGTTATTTATTTTTGTTCTGTAGTGTATAATAGAAGTATATATCGCTATAATATACTACACTGCTAGTCATTTTAGAAATTTTTGATTGTGGAGCTTATTTTCCTTCTCATAGCAGAGTTTGTTTGCCCTAAAATCGCAAACAAACTAACTGACATCGTGCAATGTTGCTTAGGGTCACACACCACTACTATGTCCTTCAGTTTATATTTTAATAATGGTTGCCCCTGCATGAAATTGGAAAATCTCACTGAAATATTTGCTTCTAAAATGACAACCTTATTAGGATATGCAACTGAAAAATAATATCAAGTTAAATATTTTACTTTGATTATTTTAATTAGTTGTGTAAGATACAGTATTATCAATATCTTCAGCAATGACTAATGCTTTACTTATGAGATATTATTATTTAGATTATGTTAGTACTTTTATAATGAACAAAAATTGTTTATCTGAACAATTTAGAAAGTTATTTTACAACTAGACAACTAATGTTGTCATTTATTGTTTTATTTGAACGCATTTGAGAATAGTTTTCATTCAATGAGATTAAAATGAAAAGAATTTAAATAATGTCCTTCATATCGAATTTTATTACATGATTTTGGAAATCATATGCTAAGTATATTTTTATATTTATCCAAATATTTCAATTTGGTTATTAGAAACTATGCAATGTTATGACTGGTTGTCAGTTAATGTCGATTTCACATATTGATAGTATATAAACGGATTCAACTAGGTAAATTTTAATCTTTGGGACTTTTTCATATAGATGTAATTACAAACCATTTAAATTAATGAAATTAGATTATGATACAGCAGAGTCTCGAAAACTAAACTCTAGAAAATGAGACAATTCATACAACCCGACACGTCTGAGGATAGATAAATTTTAGTCTCTCCCTGATCGTCGGCGGCATGTGAAAACGAAGGGTGAAGAGGGAGTGAGAGGAAAAGCTGCGGCCTCTCTATTGTTAGTGTCAGAGCATTATTTATTTATTACAGCCTATTACTTGATCTTTATTAATTGATATTATTATTTGTTTATTTTGTTCCATTGACTGTTATTGCTTGTAATTATTTAATATTTTTCAGACAAAATTTTGTAAGCTTTAATTAATACCTAGCCTATTTTATAACACAATTAAAACATGAACAATAAAATAGTAAGTGTTGTATATTGTTGTAAATAACTTGTAAATATTATACACTATAGCAAACAAGTTTGTTTTGTTTTATTTTTAACTTGAATTCCGGCAAACTCAACATTCTTAATACTCAACACCATTGTCCACATTGTGTCGAGTTTTCAAGAGTCTATTGTAATTTTTTATGTTTAAATGTACACTGCCATTGCTAGCATTTTAACTCGTAGACGTAATGCAACAGACACCTGATGTGTCAACCATCCTACTTTTCCAAAGTCAATATTATTTTACTACATTTTTTAAACTACAGAATCAAAATATAATTTGAATTAAAAAATTATAGCTCATTATGAAGTAACATGTTATAATGTACTGACAGTGTTTATAATTTTCCTGTAATATCTGAAAACAAAAGATAACTAATGCAAGCAGCAGTAATCTTATTGTACGTAGTAAAATCTCATTTCCCAGTTTAAGTATTATGAAATGTTCTTTTAACCTCAAAATAAATTGAATATCAAATGTTTCTGGTTCTAAATATTTCCTATTACATTGGTTTCAAGAGGTTTACAATTTTAAAAATGTCACCTTCATTTTTCATGTTTTCACTTTTACTTGATTTGTGATTATTCTAAATACTTCAAACAGGAATTTAAGGTGTTGTAAAACTCATTAGAACATAGTTGAGTTACCAATTTATTTAATTTTGTATAATTGAGCCTTTATCAGTCTAAAATAACATTATGGGACACCATTAAATTGGCGCTATTGAAGATTAATTTAAGTTAAAGACATTATTTTTTATATTAATAACCTTTTAGTAATAAATCATACAGAGAGGATAATTAGTCCTGAGTATGTTTTAGAAAAACCTAATGCTCGTAATCTAGTCTGCAGTAATTTGGCATACCAACACTGCAATTGGTCAGGGGTAAAAGAGATCTTGATCTAGGATTTACCAGTGTATGTAGGTAAACTCACTAAGTTGTGGTAATTGTTCTCAGAATTTAACATTCATAAGGACACAGAGGAGAAATATTTCAAATAATGATAGCATTTATGTTTGTTTTTTGTCTTGAATGACCAAAACAAAATACTAGAGTAAATAAATTATACATCGATATTTGTTTCTTTCCAAAATTATATATACATATAATCTTTAATATCATTATTGTTTTTATATAAGCACATAATAAATAGCGGTTTTAAAAAGTAACAAAAATATTTTCTTTTCTTTAAAAAAGTATGTATTCAACTATAATTACTGTCCCGGGACCTTCATTGTATTCTCCCTGTAAAATTGTACATTTATTCCAAAGTAGTTTCCAGTTTGTGAAATATTGCTCTCTGTAAATACAGTTACAGTATTTAAATATTGCCATTGCCTCAACCTATGATTTTGAGCCTAGGAAGTTTGTCAACCATGCTTTGGGGATTAGGGTGATTGTGGCGTCAGAACATTATTGTATATCTTACAAGGGTTTTATTTTGTATTAGGGTATAAAGGGTTTTGGATAAATAAAGTGTAATAAGCTAATGTATAACCTTGATGTTGTCCCTCGAAAATTGGGGTCATTGTGTATGAATTGCTTGACACAAATTGTGTAGAATCTGTAGGTATTCCATATTGAAACCATCAATAAGTTAATTGATATTTTGTCATATTTGATATGCTTTTCTTTGTCTTTTCTTCTTAGAAAAATTCCTGTATTGGCGATTCAGCCTTCATTTTATCATAACCACATCTTTCACCATCAGACCTGTTTGTGGGTGACATCAGAAAGAATTTTCCCAACTTTGGTTAAACAATACTGTTTTTGCTAATTGCTAAAAATTCAGCAGTTTCAACATAAAATTTGACTGTGGTCAAAATTTTGGCTGATTCTACCATCAAATCATTAGTAAAACTCATTTTCTATAAGCCATACAAGGCTCTTATTTATTCTGTAACCTCTCTGATGTCGATTCTGCCATTCTAAAAGTTATAATTATTCGAACCTTTTCAGCTTACTTGGTAAGCTAGATCTTCAAACTGTAAGTGATATTCACCCTTTTGATTTATTTTGTACCATTCTTAAGCGTTAGTACCACTCATACCAATATGGTACATAGTTTTTATTTGCCAGAAGCTTTTATTACCATTTTGAACATTTCTCTACAGTTCCGTTTTTATGGAAAATTAAAATATTAAAAATCAACTGCTCTCTTAAACAACATTTCTTTATATAAAACACTCATTTATTAGCCGAACACAAATTGAGCATCACAACATTCTTCCAACTGATATATTTATTATTGGCAGGACTTCCAATTTTGACAAACAAAATACTATTTGCTTTTACTAATCACAATTCATAAAATTTTTTTTTTTTTTATTATACCATACATTGCCATTGATTCAGTGTGACTTGTATAGCATTGTCTAATATTATCTTTTGTTAACAGGGAGAGAAAAACAATGGGTTTGAAGTGTTGTACCATAATATGAAATATGGTTTAGTTGCCAGTAAGGAGTTGGCAGAATTCCTCAGAGAAAGGTTAGTTCATAAAACTTATCATTACTTTACACTATCTATTTATTATCTATCTATCTATCCATATATATATATATATATATATATATATATATATATATATATATATATATATATATATTGAAATGTTTCAAGAGTGTAATGTGTTTTTTTTGTGTATCTATTTATATTTCGAAGAGATTGCCGTTTTGGATTATTGCCACTAGGTAAGTCTGTCAGTCTCCTATCTAGTCCAAAACTTCCTAAATAAGCTGCAAGCTCTACTAGAACTAACCAATATATATATATATATATATATATATATATATATATATATATATATATATATATATATGAAGTTACAGTGCAACGGAAAAACAATGGATAACGTTAAATATCAAGAATTTATATATATATATATATATATATATATATATATATATATATATATATATATATTAACATATGTTAATATATATATATATATATATATTAACATATGTGCAAATTAGATCAAATAAATAGTTATGCAAAATCAATTACAATGTTGTTAATTTTTGTTTTCTTCTATTTTGCTGCCCTAACATTACAAACACTGAATATATTATCAAATTTAGATTTTACTTGTATTTGTTCATTTATCAATTCATTATTAGTATTATATTTATGTATTTCTAAAGCTTCATAAATATTCATTCTCAGGCCTTTGTTAATTTCTTTTACAAGTATCATATTATCTATATTAGGAAATATGTGATTATTATTAATACAATGACTAGCAAAATTTGATTTATAAATTTCTGGCTTTTTATATGCATTAAAATGCTCTTTATATCTATCTTTAAGTTTTTTCTTAGTTTGTCCTATATAAACTTTATTACAATAATCACATTCTAATTTATATACACCGTTTTTTTCATGCATATTATAATATTATTATTAATTACATTTATTAATTTATTATTAGTATTATATGCGAATTTTATGTTGGTACCTTTAAACAGTTTTGTGATATTTTTTACTTCATTACCAAAAAATGTAAATGAAGTCCATATGACATTTTCATCGTTATTTTTGTAAATTAGATTATTATTTTGTTTCTTTAAAATATTATAATTAAGTTTATCAACGGTTTTGTTTTTATAGCCATTCTCAATTGCAATTTGATAGATAATGTTTTTCTCTCTTATTTTGTTTTCATTATTCATAGGTATTTTATGTAATCTATATAATAAATTGTATAATGCAGCCATTTTTTGATTATACGGATGGTTAGAATTATTAGGTATAATTTGGTTAGTTTGTGTCGGTTTACGATATATGTTAAATTAAAATTCATTATTATGTCTTATAATTGTTATATCTAGAAAGTTGATCTTATTATTTTTCTCCATTTCATAAGTAAAATTAATATTTTTATTTATCTCATTTATTTTATCTAGAATAGTTATTAAGTTTATACCATTATTATTAGATACATACAAACCATCACCTACATATCTAAACCAATAACAGTTTTTATCAAATGTCTGTATAATTTTATTTATTTTATCATCTATATATTGTAAAAATATTTCAGATATTATATTCGATAAGGGAGAACCCATGGCAAGACCATCTTCCTGTTTGTAAATTTTATTATTATATGAAAAATAATTTTGATTTAATATTATTTTTAATGTATTTATAATTTCTAATATTAATTTTCTATCTTTTTCATTTTGCTCTAATCTAGATTTTATAATATTGAGAGTCTCTTTTATAGGAATATTTGTGTACATATTTTTTATATCTAATGATATTAATTTTGTTTTATTATCAATATTAATTATTTTTAATTTTTCAATAAGGTTAATAGAATTACTTATGGTATGATTATTATTTAGTTTAATTTTATCTTTAAGAATAGACGTTATGATTTTAGATATTTTATAAGAAGGGGCATTCATAAAATTTACTAATAGTCTAATTGGTTTCTCAGTTTTGTGTAATTTAATAAGTCCATTCATTATTGGAATTTTGGATTATCGTTCATATAATTACTAATATTATTTTTATTAAATAATTTATAAGAAGATTTTATTAAATTTTTTATTTCATTTTGGTATTTCTTTGTAGGATCTTTATATATTTCATGAAATTGATTTTCATTTATATATTTTTCTGTTTTATTTATGTGTTGGTCCTTATCAATAATTACAATAGCATTACTTTTATCAGCCTTTACTGTAATTAGATTGTTATTTTGTAGTTTATCTTTTAAATCTTTAACTCCTAAATATGTTTGTCAATGGGTTTTATTAATTTTAATTAATTTTAATTGACGGACCTCAACGCAGTGTCATGGCTGATCTTAGCCTCCTCATCTTCTATATCGTCATCTTCACTCTTCCAAGACCTTGACTATCAGATAAATAAATGATCTTACACAGAAATGTGAACATTTATAAATCACAAATTGAAAAAAATAACTATGAATGAAGACTTTCCTAATGCCGAATCGATGATTTGATCATCATTGAAATGTTCAAAACCGGGTTCATTTGCGTCACAGTTTATCCATTCAACGATGTTTTTTCATCTACACTTTTGCCTTTTATTTCGCTGGCCCGAGTCGGGATGCTTCCCTTTCAATGTAAAAATTAGTACGTACATATTTACATATCTATTCCCGTCATCTTAACTTCTATTAAGCCTTATATGTATTTACCTCGTAATTCACTGTTTGGAAATTTAAACACATGAATCTGATTGGAATAAAAATTGGATATTTGTAAAACAATGGCAGACCACGGATAATCCGCAAACCAGTTAATCCGCCCACAGATACTCAGGAGTTTATATATATATATATATATATATATATATATATATATATATATATATATATAAATATATATATATATCACTTACACTTTAATGTACTTACCAAGAATCTTACTTGGTATATTTGCTTTTGAAGTACATTAAAGTCTAAGTGATAAGTGAATACAAGAAAACATTGTTGTAAAGTATATAGCAAACTCTCAGGAATTGATAAAAAGTAATACAATTTGGAAGCAATGCTTGAAACATTAAAATTTTGAAAAAAACCAAAAATAACATTTCTCTCTTTTACACACACACGGACTGTAAGAGTTACAATAAAAATTCTAAATTGAAATTTTTTTAAACTAATATAATTTGTAAAAATAAAGACTAAAGTTGAAATGTAATGCCGTAAGCATAAAATAAATTATCTTAAAATATAGAAATGAAGAATAGACAAAGCCATTTGAAAAAGAATAAAGAGAAGAAGATCCTCGGAAAATGAGTAATTAAGATGTTATATTGAAATAAAGGTTTTGGACAATTACCTGGAGTGTTTTAAAAAAACAACGGAACAGTTTTGAGTAAGTGCGATATATCACACCACCCTAGGAGGCATCTCATTGGTTGAAATCGACAAAGAAAGTTAATGGCTGAACTGGGAAAAGAGGCCTAAACGGGCAGAGGAAATTCGGTGTTCTAACAGTAAGGACGTGGTTCCGCTCCGTTTTCCCAAAGTTCATGTTAAAAAAGTGTTCAATCAGGAAAAATGCAGTGTTAGAAGGGTTCAGGGTGGATGCCTCAACATGGAATCTTGTATGTTTCATAAAGAGAGGAAACTTCCCAAAAGTAACTTCTTAAAAAACTAACATCGTGTTGTGTTGCATTTTTCCAACCAAAGAGGTTAAAAAAAAACTATTGTTTAAATGAATGAAGTAAAAAATTTTAAAGATGAACAGTGATTAAATTACAAATTAACAAAAGTGAAATTTAAATAAAGTAAAAGAGATTGTTAGAAAAAAATTTTGATAAATGTATATTCGTAAATTCTGAGTAAATTAGAAATAGTGATATACTCAGTTCGGAAAATTATAAACGATTGGCTTTTGAAAGAAAAATTGCTAAAAATTTGAACAGGTTGAAACAAAGAAGATGAAGCCATGATGACAACTCAACTACCCGCCAGCATAGGGAGGTAACAGAGAAGGAAGATGATAACCCGTCAGTCCACCTACAGGTTCTACAAAAAAGGATTGCTGAAACAAAATTAGAGGTTAAACCTAGCTTCTCTCTCTTTCACAATAATAAAAATTCAGTTTAACTATTTTGGGGAAAATTAAAAAAGAAGTGGATTTGTTAAAGTAAACCAGATTATTGTGATGTCATTTCGACATAGGAAGCTAGTAAAAATGGCAGGCACTAAATAGTAAATAATACCATAGACACAAATATTAAAATTTGTCTGTAAGTAAAAAGTATATTTGGAGTAAATAATACAAAGATAATTTGGTGACTAAAAAATTATGTTGTATAAGCTAGACACAATTTTAGCTCTAAATTGTAATTAATTAGAGGAAGAAAGTAATATAAATACACGCAAATTTTGCTAGGGTTTATGATTTTGAAATTTATGAAGACATCAGAATTGTCTGTTTTAACTTGAAATTGATTGGAATTTATGTCTATTAAATAAAGATGTTTAATACAATGAATTAATTATGTTACCAAAATACAGGAGGTTCAAATAAGTAATTTTAATGGGTAAAAATTTGTTTTGTGAATGATATTTGATTTTTTCTTTTTGTGTATCTGATTTATAAATTTATGTTGGCTTTAAAAGGTCTATAGGTTAGATTTTATTTTGTTTCCAAATATGTGGGATTTCTGATTATTTTAAGATTTAATATGAGGGTTTTAATTAATATAAATGACCCGACATCTCCAAGCAGAAGACACTAATGAAGGTCGCCACATAGCGATCGAAAACGTCCTGACTCAGTAAGTTTTAACAAATTTACAAAATTTAAAGTTTGGATAGTCCTAAACTATTATTTAAGTGATTAATTAATATAAATGGTTTGAAATGTGTTTGTTTTGTTTTAATGAGTTAAATTAATTAAATTTATGTTTGTTTTTAAATTTGTTTTAAATGAATACGTTATAAATTTTCAATATGTTTGTCAGGTAATAAATATGTTTATTTTGGTTTCAAATGCTGAGTTTTAAAGATTAGCTATTTTTCATGACTAAGTTGAATTAGAATTTAGTTGGTTCTGTTGTCTTAAAAATATTTTGGGGTCAAATCAGAATAAAGGTTGAGTTAAATTTGTAACTTTAGATATGTTTGTTGTTTAAGGGGAAATTTTGTGTTTTCAAGACGAAAAAATGGGGTTAAATTTATTTTTAAAATAAATAATATAAATAAATTAGATACATAATTCTATAATTAAGATGAGGCTGTAAAAACTGTTTTTGTTCTTAAAGTTGGGGGAAAGGTACAAATATATTGCGGTAGCTAATTTAGAAAAACAGTAAATAAAATTTCTGAAAAGAACTGGGTAAAATAGGATTATAAAATAAAGGGAAATTACGAGAACATTTAAGAGCATCAAATTCTGTGTTACAAACTGTGCTGTTGTGGAAATTTGATTATTTCAAAAATAAAATTGATGTGTTTTACTAACTTGCAATTTGAGTAACGATTTTATTTTATTTAAACACATTTCTTAATTCTAAATCATTGGTCATTAAAGCGAAGGTTGCCTGTAAAAGAATTCATTACTCAGGAACAAAAGCCCAAAGCGTTAAATCTCTGTTAATTAGGCTTTTTAAATAAAGTCCAGTGACAGGTTCTCTGGCAGATTTTGGCAACCGGTAGCACAGAGTTTGGCTACTGGCCGAATGAACTTGTTTCAAAATTTTTACCTTGTAGCTGTGGTTCGGCAGACTGAGACTCTTTGAGGGTGACGGTCGGTTATAGCGGCTCGTCGCAAAACACACACACACTCACACATCTATAAACTCAGTGTTATTTTTAAAACAGAGCTTTATATTATAATACACTGCAATGTAGCTACAAAGTATCTGAATAACACATATTTGGTTATAACTGAACAGTAGTTTCTAACATGAACCTAACCAGTTGTCAAAGGAATTGTCTTTATCTCATTGTACATTATTGCATTGCAGCACAGAAGTTTGGAGGTCATTTTTCACTTACACATTAACTGGTAACTCATTTTAGTAAGTTTAATTTGATTTCTAAAAGCAAATCCTACCACGATCAGATACTGTATTGTAGCTATTTTCTAATATCGCTATATTCTAATGGGGTAGAGCATAGTGCTCTGTTTTATAAAGAATCTTGATTTTATAAAGTTTCCTGCGTTGTAAAACAAAGTGAGACAAATTTAGCTTTATGTAACTTTATTCTAATGTAGTACAATATATTGAAAGAACCTCAATTTTATAAAGTTTTGGTCTTTTAGAGTGAGATAAAATTGTCATTTAAAACACAACATTTTTTGGAACACAGTTGCCAAGTTTTTATATTTTATTTGTGTCCATGATGACTTCCTACACCATCAAGTATAATGTGTTTTTACAAATATCAGTGAGTCTTGAGAGTGATATGAATGTCAAATTCTGCGTATACTAAGACTACCAATGTTGCATAATAGTACTAAATTTGGTGAATTTGGTTCTTTGTGGTACCATTGTGATATTGTCGGGTTCTGTGCTCTTTTTCTATTTAAGACGTATAAATATGAATTTTCCTCAGTTAATTCTAATTATCTGCCATTGTATTGTAATATATATTATGATTCTAAAGTGTCTTGCAGGCTCTTTAGAATATATATTCTATACATTTTTTAGTTGGAAAATATCATTTATTAAATACAAGAAATTAATTCATTGTATTGTAGTGTCAGTTTGTTTGGTGCCTGGCCCTTGTTGACTTGAAAACAAAAACAGCAAAAGCTATTTATCGTTTACGGCAATTCAATAATATGCTAATTTTTATCAATAGGATGAAGTTATATAAATAGCCATTCTGGTGGAAAATGGGTTTTTAAGAAGAATGATAAATGAAGTTAGTTAAGGATTTTGCCAACATTTTAAAACTATCATTAGAGAAAATAGAGATTTTTTTATGTATCTGCCATCCCAGGTTCAATCGATGATTTTTGATGCAGTAGAGATACAACATTGCCAGTTAGATTGATCAGAAAACAAAATCAACTATTACAATAAAGTTGATGACTTGTTATAGGTAGTTTACAGACAGCGTTGAAGCATGCTGCCTTGATTGTGCTTTGAGTTGAAATCTTCTTTATCACTTTTTTTTCCAAAATTTAGTTTAAATTTGTATTGAAAGTTGCAAGTTGTTTCTACAACTCTGGTGTTTGTATGTTGCTTTTGTTTTAATGTTATATTTGAGATTTTAATTTTTTTAAGGGTTACTAAGTTGAGGTACGTAGGTCGTGTAATTGTAATTTTTGTGTCAATTGTTTAATTAAATGAATTTAATGTTTGGCAGTGTTATGCTCATGTGTTTATGTACATATGCTTGCACAGCCTGTTAATTTTTAATGTATTTTGTGGTTTAAGATCTACCATTTATTCTCTATCCAATAAGCTTAGGGATTTCACATCTCAATCCTTTGTGTTTATCGAACGCTTTTAAACCTTAGGATATATATGTTTTAAATCTCTTATAACAATAAATAACTGTTATCTTTGAACTTGATTCAGGATTTTATTTTTTTAAGAATATATTTCCTAATTGTTAATTGTGCAGTACTGTCTCACTAATCCAACACTAACGGGATAGGTAGTGTCTAATTACTGAAATTTCTGGATGACTGAATGTAAGGTTTACATACATATGCACCTCAAAATGTAATAAAAATCTTTTCAAGTATAGCTGTATAACATTGTACAGTATTACATTTTTATTTAGTTACTTAGAGCTTAGCTAGTGAGAACTATTCACAACTTTGTTAGTAGTAGCCAAGCACTGAGGAAGGCGACTTCGTCGCTGAAACTAGTTTGTTTTGTATGTTTATTAAAGACTATTTTTTGTGAGATTTTGAGTCCACTACTCTGACTTTTACTTTTGTGTCAGAATTACATTGTTTTACAGTAATTTATTATGATATTGACAATAAAAACACGATGTTGCTTATTGTTTGGTTATAAACATAATCAGGTTTAGTACAGTAAAGTAATAAGATACAATACCATTTACTGATCCAATGTCTGATCGGTGTTTACCTTGTGTGAAATAGATGTAGCTATACACTCTCACTATTTAGCAAGTAATACTGTGCTTATACAAGATAACAGCATACACTAGCCTCAGCACAACAGCGAGAAACTGATTAGAACTCAATGAGTCACACATGGATGTAGTGTCATGTAAACAGGTCGCACATGCATTACCTAATTACTAAACATGGTGCATTGGCACACAGCCAGATTGTAGAGACTGTACTGTATTGAATTTTACAGCTTATTGTTTATGTAAACAATATTCAGTATTCTTAATTATTTTTTTTACGCTTTTGTAAAGTCTTACTACAATTTCATTACATTAACACTGCTTTAATGAAACTTATTTGCTCTAATTCATTCTTATCTGCTTAAAATGATTTTGTGATCAGGTGATCAGCTGTTCATTTGTAATCCCCTGGTATTTTGTAATTAGGTTAGTGGTGTGATTTACTTATTAAAAAAAAAATAATTATCTTTATCCACTTCCTGTATTCTTTATACTTACAGAGACTTTCAGGGTCAATTGTTTGGGTAAACAATTGTAATCTTACGATTAACTAAGGCAGACTGGCTGTCTGTTTAATAGCTCTAATAAAGACTGGGTACATTAAAATTCTCGTTTATGTTTACCAAAAAGATTTAATTTTGAAAACAATTCAATAATCAAAGGATTACATTTTAAATTGCTTCATAAAAGGAACGATTGTTTCTAAATGTGTCAGCAAGTAAGCCCTAGTACTCACTTAGTTAAGTAATTTTTAATTATAATTTAATATTTAACCCAAGTTCACTTTTATAACGTATTTATATTTTAAAACAACAAACTAAACATAACAAAGCCGCCAATAACATTTCCCGTTTTTAATAAATTTAGAAAATTACATTTTTAAAAGTTTAACTGAAAATTTGACAATAGCAAGCCCATTTTGATCCTCCCTCTTAGATGCTTCGCGAGAGAATGGCTAGCGGTCTATATCCCCAAGGAGCTTAACTCATGAATTCGGAAATGCCCCCACCCTTGTGCATTCAGAAACTTCCTGGGAACTTCCTACTAGCTCTGTCGATGAAACATTTTCAAAAAACCAAAAATTTTTTTAAAGCAAAGCCGATTCTACATTAATAAAACAACAAACATCCATAAACATACTGAATTGGAATCAAAAATATTTCAGCATTTTATATATTCTTTAATTTTCCCCCTGGTCTTTTTTTTATTAGTTTGTGTTGTGTTGCCTCTCTTTATACTATAACTGTTTTTATATGTAGATCTTTCCTGGAAGCCCCATATACGTGGATATTTGGTTTTTGTATTTCCAATTTTATAGACATAGTTTCCACCTCATTAAACCAATTCTCTTGGTTTTCTCACCTCGAAAGTAACTAAAGATCTGGTGGGTTATTCTTTCATGACTCTCCTCTGTCATGAATGAGTACCATAGAAATGAATTCTTTAAAGTCTTTCCAATTATTATACATAATTACAATCTAGGGCTTTTACAATCTATAGTTTCCTAGATCGGTTTTCTAGAATTTTGCTTCTGTAAGGACTCCTACAGCCCTTATTCACTTATGTTATTGGCTGTGCTTAGGTCTTCTAGATGGATTGAAGTAACATATTTATTTAGCATTATGAAGTACTTATGTTATGTTCAAATACTGTTACCATGCCAACCCCATTATTGGTCCTTGTTGCAGAAGATTTTCAAACAAAAGAGGTCAGGGATTTGAATACAATATTTTTTTAAATAGTTAACCCTGTTAATACATTTAGTGAGGCTCACTCCCAAGATGTTAAGAATATAGTTAGTTCAATGAAACCTCTATACCACAAATAATTTTTTCCTTTATTTAAAACCTTATGTACATTTCAAATGCATAGCAACCATCCTCAGAGGTAATTTACAATAAAAATACATTGAAGCAACATTTATCATCAAATATATACACCAGTAACTACTTCGCCACACCTCTTTTACATTGTTCGATCAATCACGTTGCAGTAAATTCCCTCCTCTACAACTAGGTCTGGTTCTCTCAACTTCCGTAGTGAAAAGTTACCGTTACACATATTTTAATTTTAACCAAAGTACAATTAAACATATCTTTTTATTTTTTTTTACAAAATAAGACTACAAATATCTACTAATTAATGAATATAATTGAGAGATCGGGATAGGCCCTTTATCACAATTTAATAAATTATTTTTGTCATATTTATGAATATACAAACTTCTAAACTATTCAACAGACATTTTGATTTAACATTTTTCACTAATTTAAGATCATTTATTTTTAGAGTGTGTTTGGTGTTTAGAATGTGTTCACCAATACTTGATTTTCAGGTTTTTGAAATTTTATATGGCTAATATGTTCTTTAAACCTGGTTCATATATTTTTTTTTGTTTGGCCATTATAAGTTTGATTACAATAATTACAATTTACTTTATAAATCCCAGATTTATCCAACACCTTTATTTTGTCTTCTGGATTACCTAGTAAATATTTTAGGCAATTTAGGCTTTTGTAAGCTACTTTTAAATTTACATCTTTTAAAACTTTTCTAAACCCTTTGTTAAATTTATATCGAATGGTAAGCTAATGTATTTATTTTTAATATTTTTTTCTGATATTAAAGTAGTGAAATCATATCTGAACTCATTTAAATTTTGTTACCTCAATATAGTATTTTCTAATATTTTAGGATCACATCCATTAAATTTAGCTATTTCTTCAATTCTGGCAAATTCACATTCACATCTATTCTTATTCAAAGGCATTGTAATTAATCTATTAACCATAGTATTAAAAGCTGCTAATTTATGGTATCTATAATAATTAGAATCTACTGCGATATATCTATCATTAGTTGAATTTTTTCTATACATATCACATTCAATTTTATTATTTTTTTAAATATATAAAACATCAAGAAACTGTAAACATTTATTATTCTTTATTTCATAAGTAAATTTTATATTTCTATGTTGATTGTTAAGAAATTTTCTACGTTACACTCTTTAATATTAAAAATTGCTAAGACATCATCAACATATCTTATCCATACTCTAAGAAATTACAAGACTTTATTTTTTAAATCCCTTTCAAAATTGAGACCGATTGTATCTGGGATTGACTCACCAACTCATCTCTTGTCAAAATGGTTAAGTAAAGTTTTTGGAAATTTTAAATTTAATATAGAATCCAGCTCAATAAAAAACACAGGAGAATTTATAAAAAAATTTAAAAATATTGAACTAACAGTTGACAAAATTCTTGTATCGTTTGACGTTAGTTCACTATTTCCAAGTATACCAGTTGCTGAAACATTAATTTTGTTAAAAGAATTTTTAATTTAAAATAGAGTAGAGATTAATAAAGTTAACCAATATGTGAAATTAACTATGTGTTGCATGACACAGAATTAATTTTGCTTTAACAATGAATTTTACCAAAAAAAGATGGTATAGCTATGGGGAATAGTTTATCACCTTTTATAACTGAACTTTTTATGAAAGTTTTTGAAAGGGAATTAAGAAATAAACTCATATTTTCCTAGAGTATGGATATGATTTATCGATGATGTCTTCCTAATTTTTAATATTAAAGAGTGTAACGTAGAAAATTTCTTAACAATGATTAACAATCAACATAGAAATAGCTTTGAAAGTTAGTATATTCATAAATATGACAAAAATAATTTATTAAATTGTGATAAAGGGTCTATCCCGATCTCTCAATTATTTTCATTAATTAGGGTATTTTGCTTAAAATTGAAATATGTGTAACGGTAACTTTTAACCACGGAAGTTGAGCGACCAGACTTAGTTGCAGAGGGGCGAATTTCCTGCAATGTGGTTGGACGGGCAATGTAAAAGGGGCGTGGTGAAGTAGTTACCGGTGTATATATTTTGATGAAAAATGTTGCTTCAATGTATTTTTATTGTAAATTACCTATGAGGATGATTGCTATGCAATTGAAATGTACATACAGTTTTAAATAAAGGAAAAAGTTATTTGTGGTATAGAGGTTTCATTTATTTAAATTAAGCATTATGCCACAGTTGATTTATACAGTTATAATATAGTTAGTGTTAGAACATAATGTTGCTGCCACTAATTCTGTGATTTTCTATTTATTATTAGTAATTATTGCGTAACTGAGTGGATACTTACTCAGTTACTGAAGTTACTTGCTGATACGTTTCAAAATAATCATTTCATTGACAAAGTCAACCTGTTACTCATTATTTTTTTCTATTTGTCATATAAATATATTTAATGAAATTTATTAAAGTTGCTTGATGTAATCATCTTGAATTCACTGATTAAACTATATTTAAAAACTACTTAACTAAGTGTATACGTAATGGCTTACTTGCTGGCACATTTCAAAACATTCGTTCCTTTTACAAAGCTAACCTTCTACACTCTAACGTTGTATAGAGGGTTAGCTTCGTAAAAGGAACCAATGTTTTGAAACCCGTCATCAAGTAAGCCATTACATATTTACTTAGTTTAAGTACTTCTTAAGTATAGTAAAATTTATTGCTTTTTTTATGTGAGTACAACTCGTTCTCTTTTCACCTTATTGTACTTATTTATTGTTCATTTCTTTATTTTTTGTTTTGTAGTTTAAATGTTCTGTATTTCCTTGTATTCTAAAAATTTGAATCACTCCAGCCTGTTCAGGTGGGAAAAATGAGAAGTTTTTGTAAAATGGAAGTTTTTTTTATTAGGAAGCTCCATGGATATGGATTTCATTTTAGTAATGTGTTTTTTTTCAGGTCCAACATTGAAGAATACAACTCCAAATTATTGGGTAAACTTGCAAAACAAGCTGGCAGTGGATGTGTTCAAGGAACATTTGCTCCAGTATGGCAGATCCTCAGAGCTACAGCTGAAAAGCTAGCTAGTCTCCATCAACAAATGCTGCAAAAAGTCTCTGATCTTGTGAAGGAAGTGACAAAATACACTGATGAACTGCATAAGAAACATAAATCTGTAAGTAATTAAAATAAAAATTACATGATAATAGTATTCAAAAAATTAACCTGTGTTTTCTTGACTCTTAACTGCCAGGTGTATATAAGATACCAGGACATCTGTACATAGTCTGGAGGATAACATTAACAACTATAGATAGGAATTACGATACTTTAGCATTTAGTAAAAACAACAAAACGTATACCAATGAATAGTTGACATTGTATTCTTTCATTTTTGTGTATACTGATGTAACATTTTTTTAATATATTACCGCCAAACTAGTATTTTACCGCCAAATAGTTCTTAGAGCAAACGGTTCTAATTGTCGCCACGAGAAACCGACAGTTGACCGATAGTAAAACGGCTGTCAGGGCAAAGTTTAATATTTCCGGTATAGTTTTTAGAATGAAATAAGAACAATCGTTGAGAGAGACCCAGACTAGCGAGTCGAGAGAGAAGACGTCTTCCTGGCAACCAACGGATTGCATCCAACTGAATGCTAGCTTCCCAAGGGAACCAGTAAGAGGTAACACATAAGCCTTAGTAACGACTCAAACAGGTAAAGGATTTATTTAATGTTCCTTTTTACATTTGCTAATAATTCATACGTCGATTTGAACGCACTGTCCACGGCCTGTGAAGGATTTAATGTCCGTTAATTGTACTCAACGGTATTTTAGAGTTAATATCGATGACTTCCCGTTTTATTAAATCCTCCGACGGCAGTGGCGTTTGACAAAAAAACTTTTTTTAAATATATTTTGATGAGGTAAATTTTGGTCTTTCAGAAATGAGGTTTTATAAAACTTGGCTTTTTTCTGAAACTAAATTAACTTCTTCTTTCTTAAACTATCATTAAAAACCACTTTTGATTTCCTCTGGTGATATGTGAAAGGGGCATTATAAAGTAATATAAACCTTTTAAAAAAAATTTTGGTTTTTTACCTCAGATGACAGACTGAATCTTGAACCAATCACGAAAGAGTGCTGTTTCCAGTATTTTATTTTCATTTTACGTCTGAATATCGGAGGTTCCGCATATGAGAGGGCTGGGTAGTCACAATATGAATATACCATCATTAATACACTTGTGTCAACAATGAACTTTTTTTTATACCAGTTCAAAAAAAATCTTTATCATGTTTGAGCCACTTCATACAAATTATTTCACCTCCTCATTGTTACTGAATTTCTTACCAGGTAATATCTTTGAATGGACCAAACAAATGAAAATCAGAGGGAGCTAGATCTGGACTGTAAGGAGGATGAGGTAGTATCTCCCAACCCATGTTTTCGATGGTTTCTTTGATTAGCTGGTTAGGGTGAAGAAGAAAGAGTAATCATATAGCGAAATCACCTCTTTTCTTTAGAATACGCAACTGTTTGGCTTTATTTTATTAATGAGCGTGTCTGAGTTGTATATATTACGCTGATCTTCCAAATAATTACCAAATATGACACCTTGGGCATCCCATATAAGTCACATGACTTTTCCTTCTGATATTTGTGTTCTGACAGATTTTCTTCTATTCCATGTTTTGTCTTTTGACAAACATTTAGAAAAATATCACCTTCTTCATAACGATTTTTAAACTTTTTATACACTTGTTGTCTTGTTTTCATGTGTTGTTGTGTTAGCTCTATGAGGCTTGTTTTTTTTATCATTGAAGTGTTACTGCTTTTGAACTGTTCTACCAACTTATAAAAATGTTCACAATTAATACAAGTGTTACATATACTATAAAATATGTTGAAAGAAAAATTTATCTGGATATTTATCTTTCAAATGCAAAAAACATATCACTGAACGTTGTTCAATTAATGTGGAAACTTTAAGTATAAATATTAAGGTTGAATGTAGTTTTGAGGTTATAAATGTAACAATTTTAGTATGATAATTGTTGTCAGCTGATTTCAGTGATACCAACATGCAGTATTAAAATTACCAAACACCCTCTAAAAACAGTTTTATTATGTCATCAGTTCGTCTTTTTAATTATTGAAAGGCCATCATATTCTTGATTGTCATTAGTTGAAAGATGTTCTTACCAAATATGAAAAAAGTTTAAAGATGGGGCTTTTCAGCTGTTGTTATGGATTTTCTTTTTATTCTTGTTTACATTTTTATAATAGTTTAATATTTTCAGATGCGTGTTTATGTTTCCTTCCATGTTTTTTCCATATCTTCGTTTTCCTAATCGCATTTTGTCATATATGCAACACTTCCTTATTTATATATTTTTTGTATATTTTACTTTATTCAAAATTCTTATTTTTTTCAAATTTAATTGTTTTCAATCCTTATTTTATTTTAATTAAATCATTATAGGCAATAAAGACTTCAATTGTATTTTTCAAGGAAAAACATTTTTTTAAAAAATTATTGGGAGATAGGCCCACAGTAAGCTTATTATACTGACTTGAAAGAAGTTTTACAGTATTCACTCAGTTACGCAATAATTACTTTTAGTGACTATCTTGTTATCATTCTTTCAATTACTTTAGTTTTGTTGTTTAATTTTAATTGTATTTTAAGAACGTTTGAGGTTAGTAATAACCCTCTTTTCTTAGTACCAAAAGAGATTTAGCTAACCCCCTCAACCATATCTATACTTCATTTCACATTCGATACCCCTGTTAGATATTTTACAACCACAGAAAAAAGATGACAACTAAATAACCTTTTGTTATACATCTAAGTTTTTGTCGCTTATTAACATTAATCTTTTTAGTAGAAATTTGTTACTTTAACCAAGTAACGTGCACTACCTTTATATAAAATACTTCACTGTAAAATTGTCTAGGTTAAGGAAGAAGAGGGCGGTACATTAGAAATAGCTCAGTCCATCCAATCAACATCAGTAACATTACAGAAAGCTAAAGATACATATACGCAAAAGGGTATCGAATTGGACAAATTGAAAAAGGAGAATGCCTCTCCCAAAGATTTAGAAAAAGCAGAAATAAAATTAAAGAAAGCCCAAGAAGAGTATAAAGCTTTGGTAGAGAAGTACAATACAGTCAAGGAAGAGTTTGAAAACAAAATGTCTTTAGCGTGTAAGGTAAGTCTGAATATGTTTCATCATTTTTGTCTGATTAGTATTTATAGTAAAACGGTTTTCTTGAAACGTCATCAAGAATAATATAATTGAATGAAATTTTTGGCAATTATTTTCACAAATATTTGGTATCCTATAATTATTAACAGAAACAATCGTTGTGCATTATGTTCAAATTAGCAGGCTACATTTGTTGCTGTAGGTTAATAATATTATGAAATGTTAATGAGTTTTATTTAACTTTTCAAAATGTTTTTTTTTCATTTTAGAGAAATATAATCACACAGTTTTTCTACAGCTATACAATTTTATGTTATTAATAAACATAAGTATGTTGTTGCCTGACCGAATGAAATGGTAGCTAATTGTTCCATTTGGCAATTTGTTATTTTACGCAAAAAGCTAAATTTATTGCTATTTTTTATACAACACCCAACCTAACTGGATACTTTGTAGCTATATTTTATTTAAGGTATTTAGGACTATATATTCCTGTTGAATTACTTAATCAAAAGTGGCGAAAAAGAATTGTCATTGTAGAACAATGAGTTCATGGATTTTCCTGTTTAATGTTTTTGTATTAGTGTGTTATTCCTTCTATTAAAATCCAAAACATTTGCAGGTTATCAGTTCCTTCATTGTTTCACATTCAATCACCACATCATATGTTGATCCATCTTCCTTCATTTACATATTTCTGTGCTTAAATCTTCAAAGTCCTTCCCACATTCTTGTTCTTCATCAGGCTTGATGTATTCAACCATATACATTAACCATATAACCAAGGCTTATACATTAACCATATAATTAGTTTGACAACTATATTAGCAATTAGTGGGGCCAGTTTATTTATTTCATATTTCACTAAACGATGTACTAATATGACATTAGGTAATCATGTAAAAGTTAAAATTTTTGTTGTTCGTTGTCAGATGAAATTATAGTAGAACAAGCCACTGACAACATCTGTTTGCAGACAGACTACACAGAGTGCAAACAGTTCTATAATTTGTAAGATTTCATTTCTAAAAATATAAATGTATACATCAACTATTTTCTTATCAAAAAGTAAATCTATTTTAGGTATGCAACTCACATGTATGAAACATAACCCTTCCTCTTATCCCATACTAGGGAATTTTATGTCCTTTCCTTAACCACTTATCTTACTAACACGAGATAACTCGGAATGTGTTTTCTTCTACTATGATGTGTTTCACTAAGCGATAGAGACCAATAATGTAAACACAGGTGTAGATAAGGCTCTGTGTCACGTCCCAGACTATTCATAGCCATGATTAGCTGACAATAGAGACCAATAATGTAAACACAGGTGTAGATAAGGCTCTGTGTCACGTCCCAGACTATTCATAGCCATGATTAGCTGACAATTGTTTACAATACTATGATAACCCACTACTTTTCAGACGTCTGTGCATTTTATCACTGACTCTTATTTACAGTAATAAGTTCATTCATTCTTATTGACAGTTATCGTTTATTCTTGCATTCGTTCACAGATCTTAGTTTATTTTTAAGCTCGTTGTTTTTACTGGATATTTTGCCGCTTTCCAAATTTGTTTAGCCTTCTTCAACATTAGCTTGAACGTATTAATGTCTTGCCAATATAATGAAAGCATTGACATCTTAGCTCAATCCTAACACCCCTTAGGCTAACAGGGCGGCACTTTTCAGAGATACTACACATACTGTCAAAAAAATAAATTCAACGAAAAAGTGTGTAACTATTAATTTACTCATCTTTATTTCTGTTAGGAATATTTCTATATGTTTTAGTACAGTTTTTTTGCCATTCCTAACGATTCAATATTCTCCTCTGTTGACGCGTTTCGGAGTAACTCCATTTTCAAAATTTAAACCGCACTGTTACTCTTACAATTTACGAGAATAACATTACGATTTAAGTTTGGAAAATGGAGTTACTCCAAAACACGTCAACAGAGGAGAATATTGAATCGTTAGGAATGGCAGAAAAACTGTACTCAAACATAAACAATGTGTAGTTTGTGCTTGACCACCTGATGTAAACAGCAAAAAAAATAATTGAAATAAGGAGAGAATCCAGATATTTCCGCCTTGACTGTGATGTAGCACTTCGTGTTACACTGTTTAAAATTTACCATATTTTTGGAAATATATAAAACCATTTTTACACATTTTAAGTACATTTATTGATGAAAGTGTATTTAGTTTGTATTTTTGTGTATAAATGAATTAATTTTTTTTTACAAGTGTGAAAGTAAAACATTCATAATGCTACTGTCAAACCACATTCAAAAGCAGCAATATTTGCGAACATATCAAACATTTTGTTGTTGTTACAATCACTTCAAAGTTCTAACCTATATGCATAAATAACATTTCATTATATAATGTGGTAGTTAATAACTTTTGCATAATTAACTTTCACTTAATTAACTACAGAATTTTTTTTTAACATTTAAAAAATTGTCTCTAAACATAGCTTGAGATGGTATCGGATGTAAGTCCTAAAGTGTACTTTTGTCTTTGCTTATATAAGCCTTTCTCTCGTATAACCATTGCACTATTTAATCTCTCTGCCGAAAGAATTTCTTGAATGTCATCAAAGTCATTCAGTAAAAACAAAAGGTTCTGGGATTTGGTCATTATCTTCTTGGCATTCGACTACCTCCCGATCCTCATCTTCATGACTTCTAATTTTTTGCAATATACCAAAACCATCGTCTTCATCATCAATATCGATGTCTATATTTTCTTCTACAAAACTGTTATAAGGCATTTCAAAAATCAATCGATTGGTCTATGAACATTAAAGTTCTCTCGTTTCACACTAAATAGTGCCCAATTGTTTAATATCTACACAAGTTTAATCAATACTTAATTTGCAATTATATCACTATTTACAAATTACAAAATATGAAATTCAAAACATGAAAGAGTGGTACACAGACCTTTACTTTGAGATATTAGTAACACGAGAGGTGGCATGCAAATGAATTCTCCGTGATGTTTTAAAAATTACTGTCGAACAGAAACTAAATAACAACATGTAAAATGAGTGATGTGTTATTGTTCCTAGAAAGAGTCTCATGAACTATACGGAGTTTGGTGAATGCCAATAATGCGCTGCTAATAATATTCAACCCCTTTGTTAGAAACACGGAGAAAAACTGCTAGGCCACCTGTGACGGGTTAAGAAATATAATGTACAGTAAAACCTCTTAACCAAAATATGAGGGAGGGATGTATTTCAGATAAATGAAATTTCGGATATCACACATATAATACATATTGAGTCCAACCCAATGAGGTATATGCATGAGCAGGACTCGTGATGGCTACACAGTAGCCAGATTTGGATGATAGATAGTTTTATTATTTCAGAAGGACATATGTCTTATAGTCCTTTGGGATTTTAAGTTGTGGTAATGCCCGTTTTGTTTTTGTAGCTACGTAATAAAGGATCCAAATTTATTTGTTACACTTCTCACATTGACAAACAATAATAAAGTATCACCAAGGCTATATTTTGTGAATGATTACAAATAAAGAGATGCTTGATAATGGCATAGACGGCAGGTGCAGAATATCGTCTTCCCTGAAATGGACAATAAAATCATTTAAGAAACTTTTTTCTGTGTGATTGTTGTGAATATTTACAATGCATTTCTAGTTTGAAAAAAACATTTTTGCTGATCATCTCAATTCCATTAAATATATTTTTGCTTTGGTAATATTACTGAGTCTTATGTCAGCAGGTCAGGTAAAAAACAAATTATTACATTTAATTTATTATTATAAGATATGTTTTCATCAAAGCTTCCATATGAAAGGTTCTGTAATATTTTATAAAATGTCTTGTTGGTAAAATAACAAAATTGTTTTACTTAAAATTTTTAAAACGTGATCGGTTTTGTAATTCTTTTTGTAAAAATACTCTTTTTTGAGTAAACTGAAGACAGTGGATAAAAAAGTTTGAAAAAATAGTACTATTTCAAGTTTTTGTCATGAACTATAATTTTTTTATGAAATGCCATTCATTATTGCAAAAAGTAAATCGATCTTGAGGTCCAACTGAGATTAAAATTATTGTTACATCAGTGAGTTCAGAAGGGGAGAAGTGATTATACAGTAAATCTTCAACTGTTTATTAGTAGATATTTATAAACGTTGATCATACAAATTAGTATACCAATTCCAAGAGGAGGGAGACCTCAGTCTGTATTTACAATTTACTTCATCAAAAACTGTTTTGTGCCCTAATGTCAAAAGTATAAATTTAAGTATACTATGTATTCATTTCCAATGAGCTGAGTTTTAGTTGAGCAGGGTTCATATGCGACATTTTACTGCATTAACATTTTAAAATTTGGTCTGAGCCTAGAAAAAACATTGTTTTAAAACTAAAAACCAAACAGAAACATTAGTACTAGTAACAAGTGGGTTTATGTAATATATCTTAAAAGATGTATGGATCTTGAAAAAGTTTTAATAAAGGAAATCTCCGTAATATTTACAAAAGTATAAATTTTGTTAACATTAGTAGCAGTCCATATTTCCAGTTTTAAATGGTCATGCCTTGATAAATCCCATGGGAGCAACATATTTAAAATTTTTTTCTAATTTTTCTCTAGTTTTCTAAATTGTTGTACTTTTTTTAATATTTGGAGGGGTTAGAAACATAGTGGTGTAAGTAAATTTTTTTTTAGTTTTGAAGTAGGGGCAGATTCTTACAAAACAACAAATTTATTCAATATTGGAGTAAGTCATATTTCACATTTTAAATGCTAGGTAACAGCATTTCCTTACTGCTATCAGAGGAAATATGAAAATCTTTTTGAGAACTAGAAGTTAACTTTTAAATCAATAATATTGACTTAGACCACCATGATTATAACTACTCCATTTGTTATGAAAATACTCAATATTTATGAAAGTATAAATTTTGTTAACATTAGTAGCAGTCCACATTTTCAGTTTTGTATGGTCAGACATGTTAGTATGTTCACACATAAAGTCGTAATATTCTTTGGTTTCTGTAAACAGTTTAATTGACCGGATCTGTATGAAAAATATTTTGAAAAAGTCTTGATTCTCTAGGTTCCAGTGGGAAAACAAATTTGTTATATATGCCTGATTTATTTGTACCAAAATCCTGCAAAGATCTATAAACATGTGAGACAAACCGTAGACATTGCACATAAAAGAATGATGATTTAGTACTCTGTGAAGCATTTATTGACCATATAATATTAAGTATTGAACCTAGAGTCCAATATAATACACAGAAAACAAAATCGTAAACTTACAGTAATGCTAATCTGAGAGAAATGATAGAACGTTCATGTAAAGGAATGCTCTCACTGACCGTAGCGTGATCTCACATACTGGTATGTGAATCTTAATCAAAGGGTTAAAACTACAAGTTTTATTCTGTAATATTTAAGCACTGAATAAAGAGATTGATTTTAACTTTTTCCACAAATATTTTAAAGTTTTTAAAAACTACCTAAATCCTCGAAAGTACACGGAATGAACTTCTCAGTAACATGTTCAGTTATGTTTCAGCACTTCCAAGAGGTAGAAGAATCTCATTTAAATCAGATGAAAGAATTTTTGAACACTTATGCTGAGCTTGTAGAAAACAATCATCACCTTATTGGAACCGTAAGTATTTGCTTTAGCGGTATAAAGTAATGAGATTTAATAAATTAATAGTAGATTTCATTTAAAAAAGTTTTGATTTAAATTTTTAAGTATATAAAATTTTAAACAATAATATTTTTCATGTTTATAGTTAATAATCCTGCCCATTATCTATCTGTATTCTAAAATCAGAACACAGCTTTGACATTTAATTATCATATTTTGTCTGTATTATATTTTAATGTTATATAGATGAACTCTTGAATACACAGACATTTACCATGACCTAGAAATCCTACACATCAACAAAAAAAGGACCACATTTCAACACTCTAGAACAATATGAAATTTACAAAAACACAAAATACAAATATATTAAACGAACAAACCCAATACAAATCAAACATACTTTTTGATACTATAAAAAACCTTCCTTTAAAACCGTCACCTCAACCTAACAACAACTCTAAACGGAAAATTTAGACACTTATGAAGATTGCCATAGTATGATCGAAAATGAGTAATTTAATAAAGTATACCAAACTGAAGACATGTCTTTGCAACCACTACCTTATGTTAGCAAACTTTATTTTCTATTTTTAACCAAATCTGTCCTTTGTAGGTATATTATAATGTAATATTATATATCGTGCTCTGATTTGTAGAATAAAACCTGTATTATATATAGTTTTGTGTGTGGTATAAAGTGAGTGTTATTTTTGTCTTTTCAAAATGCTTATTTTTTGAGGTGTCACCAGGTTTTGTTATTTTTTTCTTTTCCTGAGAAATTTCTTTATCATTAAGTATAATGTTTTGTTTTTTGTAAAGTTAATGCTTTCTGGCTAACTGATAATACCATAAATTGTTGGGTCTGCTCTAAAAATAGTTGTTTGCCAAACCATTATTTTAATTTAATCTCTATCATTTAAGAAGTTTCTTGATGTAATCATCTTGAATTCACTGATTAAACTAAATTTAAACTACTTAACTAAGTGAATACGTAATTGCTCACTTGCTGACGCGTTAAGTAGTTTAAATTTAGTCTATCATTTACTATTTCGTTTTACCCAGTAGAAACTACTTACTATCTTCAGGTGTTTTTAATGGTATGCTACAATTTTTCTAATTTTTTTTCAGGTTCACTTAGAATTCAAGAAACAGTGTTTAGAGATGACAGTGGATAAACTATTAGAACAGTTTGTTTTAAACAAGTACACAGGTTTGGAGAAGCCAGGTAATTTGTTTAGAATGATTGAACCTTCATTGTATTTTTAAATGAATGATGTATGTTATAACAAAAATTATTTTGCTTGAATTGGAGTATGTTCTTACATATTTTCACTCCATTGAACTATTTCATGTTTGACTTTGCAATGTGTTTCTAACTTGTCATGCGATTTTTATTTAACCATATCTAATTTGTGTACTTAATATCAATAATTTTATAATAAAACTTGTGTAAAAAACATTTAGAACTTGAAATTTTTTCAGGTTTTATAGTTTGTTGAATATATACAAAGATTAAGAAATATTGTGTTCAAAGATGGAAGATAAAAAATAGAAAATTATACCTATTTAGATATAAATTGCTTGTAAAAAACTCGATCATGAATGAAATACATAAAAGAACATACATCTGTTTTCTCTTAATTACTATTTTCTATTTAAAAAATAATTAGAATAATTAATAGGAAATCTATCTAAAATTTGAAGTATTTAACTGTTCTAAACATTTAAATCAATAAAGATAATAAGTAGAGTAAAACCTTATTAACTCGGCATTATTCGATATGCAGACATATTATTATTACGGAGTAATTTATACCATTTCAATTAGTAGAGCCAACTTAGACAAATGATGAACCAATGGACCTGGAGAGGGTCTATTTACTAATGCAAGCTTTTTGAAAATCATTATATACAATTTCAAGTTTCAGTATTTTCATTTTTACTTTGTGTCCTGCTTTTCTGATAGTTTTATAGCTGTCCTTTTTTACCCCATCATTTTTCACTTGATTCGTTCCTTTTAACTTACCACAGCAGTTTTTGTTTGTGTTTTGGTTCATCTTTAATAAAGACGTATTTTTTGTTCTTTTCTTTAAAGTGTGGAAAATATTTAACAGTTCAGAAATTTAAATGGCTATCATAATGGTTTAAAAAATAACTACCGTACACCCATTTCTTTATTAAAATATGTTATTTTAATTTTTTTGTGTGTGCCTACTAATTGAGTTTCATTGGCAACCGTGTTTATAATTTCTGAACGTATTAATAACGTATTGTTGAATTATAGTTTGAAGCATGTGCTTTTGTGTCAAGAGTGTGTTTTGTAGGACACATAGAGTTTGAAGAAGTAAATGTTTCAACAAGTACAGCAGACGGTCCAGGAGATGGAAAACCAACAGCTGTGGGAACTAACAATGGCGAGACGAAGCCACTCAAGCGAGAAGGTAATGCGAGTCAGTGGGAGCCTAAAGGTGCTAAACACTCCCGCCGGACCACTTCCCTCCTCAACCTCTTCATGTCTAACTCCCAGGGTATGTCGTTTAGTGCTATGTAAATACAACATTCCAGAAAATGTACATTTTACACAATATAACTTACATTAATAACTCCAAGTTGTCAACAATTTTTTTAAAACAGTATTTTTTTTCTATGGTAGTTGTCATCCACCTTAATAATATCATACTAACATTCATGCAAATAGTAGTACTGACACAAATGTAATTATGTAAAGTAAACTGATATCTACAGTAAACATACACGATACTAAAGTGGTTTCTAGAAATCATAAAACTGATTGGCAAATACAATGTGATGTAACCTATTTTGTTCTACTCTGCAGATTCCTTCAACGTAGCAATCTGGTGAGAGAGATTTTACAATAACTATTTATAACTGGTTTACATATTCTAAACATATTTTGTTGTATGTTTATATTACCTTCATTTGTAACAGCAATCAAAATTTTTATCTCTTCAGTTATAAAAGGTATTTCAATGAGTCCTGAACTATTCAAGTGATAGTTTTCCTTAGCCTTTTAACTATCGGATTTTGATAAGTGGCATTGAGGTGATAAATAAGGGGGTGTCAACATTTAAGATAAATAAGCAAAAACATATATACAACTTTGTTAAATAATCTGTGACAACATGTTTATTATGTAATTTTCTACTTAAAAATAGAAACAATGAGCAAGGGAATACATGTCTAACACACCACTGACAAGACTCTCTTGTAGACGCAGCATAGTACTAATTCTGTTTTTACTTCTATTCCCATAATATTATCTAGTCCATAGTTTACACAGGGTGAATTTTAATTATATTTATGGAAAAACTGCTATTTTGTTTGAATGTCACTATGATATAATGAGGCGAAATCTTTTGCCACATTGGTCCTTCAGTTAGGTTTAAAAAGTATTTTGTTTCAATTTATTGATTGGGTTTAGGCACTGCATGACAGATTAGAATTAATGGTGTCTGGTTTTGTAGGGTTGTATTAAGTACTAAACATTAGCCCTATAATGTTTGAAAATAAATAAATATATATATATATATATATATATATATATATATATATATATATATATATATATATATATATATATTATTATTATTATTATTATTATTATTATTTTCAACATTTTTTTAAACGTTTGGAAGAAATTATTTTTGACAGTTTTAATATTGATTTTATAAAACAACATTTATTTGAAAGAATAAAAGCGTAAATAATATTAGTGGTGATTATTTCAGTATTATTCTATTATAAAAAAAGTTGTTAAAATTACTAAAAATGCTTTTCAATCATAATAAATGCAGGGTTAACGCTTGGCATTTGTAAAGATCTATTTATGCTTGAGTATTTCAGCATGTGCAAATTTGAAGGAGTCTGAAAGGAAACAATGATTGCAAAACTATTTTTGCTCAGTTTAATAGGTGATAATGTTTAGAGAGAAGACTTGTAGATTATATGTTGTCGTTGTCAGGCTGCAGTTCATCAGTGATTGGGTAAGTGTCTGAAGAAAATATATTTGCATGGTGATCAATAGAACAATGGGAAAAACTACACTTTTTACCTTTAAAGTTATAAAATATTAAATTGTGTTTCAGTTGCGTATTTAATTCATATTTTTTTTATATATTAGGTTTACTTATTAAATGATTGTTGTAGCTGATAACATTACATATCAAAAATCGTAGTTTCTTCTGTAGGATTGAAGAAAATGTATAAATAGGTTGTTTCGGCAATACAATATGTAGTTCTTCGTATACATTTGATTCTGATGGTAAGAAAAGTCACTTTTTGCTTTTTATGCTGTTATTTCAATCAATCCTGTTAACAAAAATTGGCCATTATGTACATAAGCTTTTTTTGCTTTTGCTGCTACCTTTTAATACAACTTTAGTTTTCTGATATTTCACTTTACCTGGAGTTAACTGAAATACGTTTTATTGTAATTACATAATATTGTGAGCACTTCGTGTGTGTACAAATTTTTAATTTGTAATAATTTTTGTATTAGCAATAAACCCACCATTGATTTGGAATTATACATACCCTTTATATTGTGCATCTATACAATGTTGTGGCTAAATCTTTCAGTAGATTAACAAACTATGACAAAAGTAAATCATTAGGTATCAATAAAGTAGCAGGCATTTATAAAACGTTATTGAAACTTTTACTTCTTCCTTCTTTTAACAGTCAAGCAGCTGCTTAATGTAGCCGATGGTCTGACTTCCTTTGCACACTGCCTCTGCTAGTGTTCGGTATGAGAAACTTTTCAGGATGGTGTCCAGTTCATTGATCTTCCTTCTGAGTATATCCCTGCCCGGTAAAGGACAGCAGCATAAAAACAAGAAGTCCTCCACAGTTTCCTCTTCCTCCCTGCATGAGAGACAGATGGGAGTGCTTACCAAATTGAAACGGTGCAGTTAACCCTATCTTGAGTCATCCTATCTTTGCTCTTGTGGCAAAACTGGCTATTCTTCTTCTGAGATTCAGGTAAAGCAGGATCCATCAGTGTTTCCTGCAAACAATGCAAGCTTCAACCCATTGTCGTATTATTCTAATGATCATTCCACTCTTCAGTTAATATGGCATCCACTATCACTCTACAATGTGTGTGGGAGTCGGGAGTCTCAGGCACAGGGCCCAGTTCACGAATGTCTCTCGCTATGCACTCCAATCAATTATTTCTAATTACTCCGCAATGAGCAGTAACCTTTTTTCCCAGCATTACCAAAGATTGAACTATGCGCTGCATATCATTAATGCGGAAGCTCTCAAGCCTACGGTGGAAATTTCCTGTATACTGTGCTAGATTGAGTGTGTAAAGTGATAGAGCCACCAAAATTTCTCCTTGAGGCTCTTTTTATTTCAATGATCGCTTTCCTCAGTAAAACGTTTTACCAGTTATAGGCTGTTCAGCTTGGACTACTTCTATCTTTCTACCAAACCTTCTTGGCTGTTTGCCTATTGGTACATAGGTCAATTATCTCCTGATTCCACCAGTTATTTGCATGCTTTGGTGTGCCACTTCGCATTACAACTCTGAGCCGTCTCCGCAGTAAAGTAATACTAGTCTGCTGGTTGTATTTTGTATTCCATATGCCTTACATTTGATATAACTCGCTCATTTTGGTACAATGTACATTGCAAAGCACTTGAAAGTGGTCACTGTCTAGATCATTTCCAACTCTTCAATTTTGAAGGATTCTTGTCATGTTTGAAGAAGTAATTGTCAGGTCCAATATGCTTTGGCTTTCCGTCACTGGTGACTGGTATGTTGGCGACTTTTTGTTAAATAGAACATAGCTATTGTTTTGTACCCAGTTGAAAAGTATCACGCCAATTACATTCCCTAGGCCAGGATCCCAGCTTGTTATTGTGGGTGCCTGTTATTCAAGTCGCCCACAACCCGTTTGTATACAGGTAACCCGTTTATCTGAACTGTATAAGGCATCCAGGTCGCGCTCTTTTCCTCCCTGTGAAAGAACATACACATTAAAAATTGTGAGTGATAGACTAGGATTTGCTTGTATCTCGGTTTTAATAGATTCCAGGTTGCTAGCATTGCTCATTTCTAATTCCTCAACTAACAATATTTCATGAATGTATGTAACAAGTCTACTGCCATTTCTTTGCTCTCTTAAAATTTTAGCATTTTAAAACCTTTAAATTTCAGATGATGTTCACTATTTGACGATAGCGATGACTCATATGCAAGCAATTTTAATGCGCATTTATGATAACTCACAACCTTTTTTATTAACTGGCCCATTTCTTGCAGAGTGATCATGTGGTCTAATGCATTAGTTTAATGTAGTCTTTCTCATTGACTGAATTTTCCAACCTGGAAATTTTTAGATTTTCCTTTGTTTTTTGTATTCTTTCTAACCGAAATGTGTCCTTGTGATGTGTTGTTTTCAGTCGTTCAAATAGTTTTCACTGAAAGTTCAAGTCGGACACCATATCTCCATGTGTTTGTAAAAGCCAATACGTCTGTTCCCCATTATGAGGTTTTTGTCAATGTTTAAAGTATTCAGCAAAACCTTTATGCTTTGCTTTTCTGTATTCTATAAATGGATTTTTAATCTATCAAGATTCTCGCAGTATTGCTGAAGGACTTGCATTTTTGACATGCACAAGGGACTTTCTCTGTCCCTGAAGAAAGCTACTGTAGCATTCGGTTCACTGTAAAGAAGTATCCAGGGGCAGGACAAAGACTAACCAGCTTACATCCCAAACAAAATTTTCATTAAAAAAAAACATTAAAAAACGATTTAAGTAATTGTATTAGAATGATGGGCTAAAATATCAAAATTCTGTTACTTAAAATTTCTAAACCAGGCATTTTTTATCTTAATTTTATGAATAAGTCATAGTTTTGGACCAGTTTTAAGCCCTTAAGTCTAATCCAGTATTTTTTTATTGTTTTTCAGACAAGTTGTAAAAAGATTTATTTTAATAAACTTTTGCTTGTTTAGTGTTTTTTTTTTTTTTTTTTTTTTTTTGTTCCCCCATGAAAGATACAGAGTGGTATCATTTTCTCTTAATTATTACCACAATTCTGTGTTGGTTGCTGGTTTTCAGATCTGGTTGATCTTGAGAGATGTAAAATTTTCATTAAATTTTTGCTTTTCATTAGAGCCATTGAGTGTTCCAAGTTTAATAATACAAAACTTTTGAATTTGATTTTTTGTTCAAACCTGAAAATTAAATTACAGTCATGCGTTTTTAACTTAAAAAAAACATTTGGTGTTTTATGGGTTGTTTTTATTTTAATGGAAACTTTTTGCAAGAGCAAGAATTTCTTTATATATTATCTTCTAGATCGGAAGACAAACAACCAGACCAGAGTTGTAGTAATTAAAAGGAAGAATTTGGTGGGTATAAAAGGTTTTACAATGGTTTGCTGTTATTCATCTTTTGGTACAAACCTGCAGATTAAATCTGAAATAAAGTTATTTCCAGAAAATCTCAATGTTTGTTTTTATTTAAAATGTTACTGCATAAGTAAACATTATTTTAAATTACTAAAACATTATTTTAAATTACTACTTCTAGTATCACTTGGCAAAAAACCACTACTTACTTATATTTTTTCAGCAAATGTATTTCTCACTAGATCAGTGCATTATTTAATGCTGTGAGTCACGGACAAAAATCACAGCATTTAACAATGCACTGATCTAGTGCAAAACGCATCTGCTGAAAAAATATAAGTAAGTAGTGGTTTTTTGCCAAGTGATCTTAAAGTAGTAATTTAGAAAACCTCAAGATGTACAATACAAAAACTGCAAATTATTTTAACACTTGAGATGATCCCCCTCCCCTCATTTAGTAAAACATATAGAGTAGGCTTATGATTGTAGTGTTGAATAATTACATTTTTTATTTTTATACCTTTGTACTGCTGGGTAAAAAATAATTTAATTTTAATCCTTCATATTTGAAAAGTAAACTTGTATTTTAAAGTAATATCACAAATGGGTGTAGTTTTTCTCATTGATACTGTTAAGTAATTGAATTCATCATCTCTGGTGATTTGTCTGAAGTTTTCTTTGGTCATGTTTTTTTTTAACTGTAATTTAAAGTTTTCTAAATTCCAAATCTTATTATATAGGAAAAGAAAATATTTGTCTAAATTGATTGAAATCAGGCCTAGGTACAGTTATAACCAAAGAGTTCCCCTTATTATTATAACTTTATTCTGTGAGTATAAAAATATTTTCTGGATTTGTATTCATAATTTATGTTTGTTAGCTAATATGTTGATACAACATTTTAAGAATTTTGTTTCTTTTGTAAGGATTGGCAAGATGTATGAAGTTCTAGATTAGCAACAGTTTTACTTCAGCATCAGAACAAGGCCTTGTTATTCTGAAATAAAAACTTTAGGTTTATAAAAAAATTACATAGAATCATCAAGCTAAAAGTAGGTTCTTAAAATAGTTGCACTAAAACTCATCCCTCTTATTTACATATTATAACGACAAATCATTTTTACAGCAAGATATTTCTGCAGCAAACCTTAGGAAACTGGTTATTATACAAACAATCAGCAATATATGAACAATTTCTTACTTTTTAAAAATATTATCATTTTATGATTTACAAACTGCAATTAAATATAACATTTTTTATGGTTGGCAAAGAATAGGTGTACATGAGGTAAACAACACTAACCACGAGACTCATGAACTACTTCCAGTTCGTTGGGAGTTTTGTAACTCTCTCACAATTCTACTTGCTATCTATTCGTCCTTGTCCTAGCTGGTAGACATATCTCTACAACTCCAACAGGAGATTTATCTCAGGGCTTTTCACATTGCACATACAGACCAAAGGACAATAATATCTCTACTTTCACCAACATTTTCATATTCTTTATAAGGAATGCAGGCATATCCTATTGTGCTGTTAACCTTCTAAACACAAACGTTTACCTAATAAAACCAGTATTTCTACCTTCTTATTTGTTACATTATTGATTGGAAAATAAAGGTAGGAGGATGGGAACAATGTAAAATGAATAATATTTTCTAAGTAGGTAATAATATAACTTCAATATTTATAAATTATTTGGCGTTGAATTTAAAATCATTTATTTAATAGTTTGTCAAATATACATTTAAACTTACGTTCATAACTATTTAAAAACATATCTGAAATGACATTTTTATTTCTACATCATTAATTATTTTTTTTATATCCTGAAACTCTTGATTTTGTCTTGGGGTTTCTGGTATTTATAGACAAAATTAGGTGTTTAAAGTTGTAGTAGATTTTATTAATTTTATATAAGTAAGTATTAATTTCTTTGATATTTTACTTCAATCAGAATAACTGTTTACTTAATATTAAATGGATTTAAATTATAGAATCGATGGACAAATTGAATTGCCTAATTAATCTATACTGTTCAAGTTGGGGAAAGGGATATTTTTGTGCAAGATTAGTTTGAAATAAACAAATTTGTATTTTTTATCAACTATATTAGTTATCAACTTATGGGTTATTTTTTCACATTTATTTTGTATGTAAGGTTTACATTCTAAAAGATATTTTTTGGGTGGGTATTTGAACCAAATCAGTTATTACTAACATATATATATTTGAGTACAGTTTTCTGCCATTCCTAATATTACAATATTCTCCTCAGTTGAAGTGTTTCGGAGTAACTCCATTTTCAAAATTTAAATCACACTGTTCGCCCAAACTTTAGGTTCGTCTTTATATACTGTTAGCCACACCCCTACCACTTCCAGACCTTGCTTCCTATTGGTGCACGCCTACTCTTGCTTCTTGCATCCAACTACTTAATAATTTTAAACTTTTAAATATATCGCTCAGAATATTGTAATGTAATATTGTAATGACAGAAAAATTTACTCAAATATAAAGAAATATTCCTAACAGAAATGAAGATGAGTATATTAATAATATTACTAATATTTTTAAGTATGTAATTGAGACCACATATAGAAAATTACAAATTTGTGTGCTGAAATAGTGGAATTTAGAATAAACAAATAAATTAAGTAACTATTATTAGGTAAGGCCATATGAAATATTTATTATCCAAACATTTATAGTCTATTCTTTTTTTCTCAAAAGTAAGATACTACACTATTTACTTTGGTAAATTACTTAGTTTGGTAGTCGCAAGGAATTTTCTACTGGGTGTAGTATCAGCACTTTGAAATTCCTTTTGTGTGTCGACCAACTATGATTCCATCACTTGCACTTACTGCTAATTGGTGTTATTAATTTTTTAATGTAAAAAAAAATAGGACTAAAATTGTATCACAAGTTGTTTATTATGAAGATATTATTTAACAGCAATCTTTGTTTTTGCTAGTGGCAATCATTCATCGAAGGATAAATAACATTACACGATGAACTAAGAACGTAAAATGCTTATTAGACTCCTGAACCAGATCCAGTTTAGTAATGGTTAACAACATCATCTAATGTTGTTCTCCCTTCAATGAATGATTGGCACCAATGAGAGTACATTGGTCTTAACATAATGTCTTTTTCATAAACATTATACAACTTTTGATGAATTTCAGTTGTGTTTTTATTTTTACAGTTAGATATTAATAACACCAGTTGGTAGTAATAGCAAGTGATATCTTCATAGTGGCAGGAACTTAACTGCTGAATTGATTCATATGCATTGGAATTCAACAGTGCTGCTACTACACCCGGATACAAATTTACCGTGATTCCTAGACATTGCCCCTATAGGACAAGGATTGAAAAAAACTTGTGTAATTTACTTTTTAGATGACCTTTGAACATTAAATCGTTAATGTTTGCCGTAACTTAATTTTGCAAAATGTTAATTTCTGTGTTAAATGTTAAAAATTTGTATGTATGTTTGAAGTCCCATTATATATAAAACATAAGTAGGAATGAATAGAGTTTTATAGAATATTATACCAATAGGGACTAAAATGTTATAAACTGTATATAATCAATAAAACATATTTTTCCTAATAACTATGTAACTGTGGTGTAAATGTTGACATTTTGGAGTTTTGCATGGTTTTCATACTTCAGATCAACACTTAAAATTACATTCATAAAAACAAACGTTATAACCCAACTATGGGTTAATACTAATAACATAATAAATGTACTTATTATAGAATGTTTTACTTCTGCAAAGAATATACATCTCAAATAAAAGTTGTAAGAAAACCAGTTTAGGGGTTTTAGTTTTATAAAAAATTTCTAACTTTGCAAAACTATGAATTTCACATTTCTATAGCAAGATACTGTATGCATTTTTTTTTTAAAGCAAGGCACTTATGAGAAACTCTAATTTTGATGTGCCTGTCTCTCCATTCTCCTTGTAACTCTGTACAAGATTCCAGAAAAACAAACAAGAAGTTGTTTTTTTGCTATGAAATATGGTATCTGGTCTTTGCCATGTTCTATCCAAAATGTTTTAAACTGACATCTTTCCACATTTCTGGTGTACTTTAATAAGAAATTATGTGATTCAATAGGGTAAAATATATCCATTCTTTATCTTACTATAAATGATGACTTGATCTAATAACAATTCTGTCTACACCAAAATCTTTGGTAATTTCTAAATTTTAAAGAGCTGACAGTCAATATTTGGTCGTCATAACTACCACTGATTCTTCTATTTTGGTAGCCCTGGATTGCAGTTTGAACTGTGCTAGCATTTGCTGCTGTAGTACCATATCGTGGCTCTTGCCACTCTACGATTCTGTAAGGAAAGCTTATGAGCTATTTGACGGCTAATATTGATCATCTAGTGCAAATAGACAATCATAATAATATTGTATTTAATATATTATTATAGAATATATTTAAAACAACTTCTATAGTCATAAATGAGGTTTAGAAACGTTGATTAAAACCTCTCCAATAACTCATTATATTAAGAATTCAGATCATGTACCTCACAAGAATTTATATCCTAAAAATATCGACATAATGTTTTGAGACGTATATGCATCACAGGTTAATTTTTGAGAATTTACTATTTGCTATTTAAACTGGTTATTTTATGAATTAATTATAAGAGTAAAATTTATAGCTAATTTTATTTCAAAGTAATGTTTCTTTATTAGTGGAAAAAAAATTTTAATTGAAAGAATATAAAAATATTCTAGGGAATTATTGAAAATTGTTATGGGAAAAGTTAATTTAGTTATATAATGAAAATTTTAGTAAACACCTAGTGTTGATCTGGAGCAGGAGTTTGTTGCTGCTTTTGTCAAAGTTTTGTTTGTTTTGTGACTTTTGTATTGTTGTTTTCTTTCTATATAAAAGTATATGTTTTTTAAGGGTATACATTTTGTGTTTGTATTTGCTATTAATTTGTAAATACACAAAACTGTGTGAGAAACAGCTTATGTTTGATATTTTTTTTGATCACTCACTATGCACTTTTGGAGTGTTTTACACCTTTAAAGTTATTAAATTTTCCAAGATTTTTATTTTCAGTGAATTGTGAATTTTTTTTTGTGAATGAGAATTTTGCACAAGTATTTTCTTTTTGAAGAAATACACTGTTATGTCTTGATATATACATTACTAAAATTTTGTATTAACACTGCTACTAATCAATTTAAAAATAAAATTTCTTCTTTGATTAAAGGTTTTCACATTATTTGTATTTATTAGTAGCAATTTAAAGTCATCTTCAGGTACTAACATGTGGCAGTTCATATATACATAACCTTATGCATAATTTAATAATTCTTTAATATATTAAAATCAAATATTGTTTGTAAAATCTTGCCCAAGTAATTTTTCCATGTGCTATAATTGTGCCTGTCTTTGTGACTTCTTAGGGATTACAATTTATGCTTCTATATTTTTAAAACATCTTTTTTAATTACACAATTCTGTTCATAATCCTTCGTCATTGGGCAAGCCCAGAATTGAATGTTCACCAGAGAGAAAAGTCATTAAAGTTGTTACTTTTTGTTCATGAACTGACTTATCATGTTTCTCTTACTTAATTACTATGTGACACTGACAATGCAGTCACATATTTCAGCATATTGCAAAACAAAAATCATATTTGCTTATAAGTTAATATTTTATAATTATGCAAATCGGTTAAATAGTGTGTTATATGTTATCAGGTAAAGATGGTATCACAATTCTAAAATTGCTAATACTAAATATATGTTTAAAATGGCCGGTGTTTGCTATTTTAGCAATCCTAGTGATAGCAACTTGTTGAATAGTTTCATCTTACATATTGAAACAGACGCTACCCTTTCAGCACACATGATAAATATAGCTTTCTAATCACAGTTTTAACTTACAAAAATAGATTTATTTCTACTAAATGGTATGTTTTTAGACTAAATTATCAAAGTTATTCTTTAAAATGTAATGCAAATATAAATCTTCTCGCCCTTTTTTGATAACCTCGTCCTTAATAATAAAAAGCTTTTCATCTCTTTCACCACTCATCACTTTAATCTCTGAAATTGACTGCTCCATTTTATAAAGTTTTCGTAACACCATCTTATTCATAACTTTTTTAACTATTTATAGAAATGAGAAAGCATTGTTTCCCACATATATCGTACGATCTTCGAATTTGTAGGAACTATAATCGAAACAGGTCTCCCAACTCTTTGAACTTTGTTATTAAGGTAAGATAGTTTGTGCCCGCTCACAATAATGTAGAGTACTAGAAATACCATTGCTGTGACTCATTTAATTCCTCATTTCCATCATTTAGTACTAAGGTAAGATAGTTTGTGCCCGCTCACAATAATGTAGAGTACTAGAAATACCATTGCTGTGACTCATTTAATTCCTCATTTCCCTCATATATAACCACAGTATTATTACGGATACAAGCAACTTTGCTATCTTTTGTTTGATGGATATAAAAAATTACAACACAGTAGCGCTTATTTTAAAAATCAAATAAATTAGAAAGACACTTGGCTGCATATTTCTAACAAAATTGGTTAGTATTCTACGCCTTTTCATTAAAAACTCATAAAATAATTCAAAATTGTCATAAAATACTCAAAACCAATACCGTGTTACAATTTTTATATAAAATATTTGTTAACACGTTGAGTGCGCCGGGCGTGATGAGCACTCATGGAATGCACGTGCTCTACTAGCGCCAGTGACTGTAGGCATTCATGTACGCCCCGCCTCTCAATTCATTTGTTCATTGTGAGGTTATTTGTTACCAGAAAACATTGATTCGCTTCTCTGTTATTATGGCAGTCTGTGAAAATTTCAGTTCATTTTGTTTTTTATCCACCATTGCTATCGGGCAGGGAACTGTTATCATATTAATGTTACTTGGAGTGTGTTATAGTAATCTTTTTTAGTTTGTGTACAATGAATATGGATAACGAGGATGAAATATTAGAGAATGTCGACTGTAACAACATTTGTCTAACTAGACATTCTCCTAGAATTCATCTTCATTATACAATTCATTGTGCAGGAAATAATAAACACTAATATGATAACACAGTCCCTAATCTGACAACAATGATGGAACAAAAAAAAAGAAATGCACTGAAATGTTCACAAAAACTGGCACTATAACCGTCAAGCAACACAAAATATTTCGTCAATGGCTAACATCACACTGAACCAATGAATTGAGAGGACACTACCGCCACGGGCGTTCATTCATGCCCGTCATACTCAGCGTGTTAAGGAGATTTTACAATTAGGATAAACATGTTCTGAGGCTGAGTATTCTCCTATTTGCTTATACATTGCAGATAAAACAGGACTTTTATTATCGTACTTTACCCGAAGGTACTTCTGTGTTCAAAAATTAAAATTCTAGTGGTTGTAAAATATGTAAACAACGTATAATATCATTCAGTAATCACTTGTGACTATAATACAGTGAGTTCAATGTGGTACTTCTGTACATCTTGATTATGAGGTCTGTTATTGTTATCAAATATGCTTCTGACAAATATGATTACAATAAGCGGCAGCTACTGTATTTCTTTATATGATGTATTACTTTCCTAATAGTGTCTTGAAGTAATATCAGTTGTAGAATTACAAATACAATTTATTTAAATAATTATTGTGTTTATTTAAATTGCATTTTTTGGTTAAAATCAAGGTTACATTTGACCACTTTTGAAATGTTTTATTTAATTCTGTCCAACATCAGTTATGAATAAATATTACAACAAATTTTCCTATTAATTGTGCTCAACAAAAAATATTTTTCTACCTAACACTTTTCCAAATTGTACAAGACAAAGTTTTCATATCCTACCAACAGCAGCATTATACTTGTGTGGTTTATATTAATGATAAATAATGTAATGTAGGTTTTAATAAAAGTAAAAAAAAATAAAATGTAAGTACCTATAATTATTTACAATTATGTGACCTTACATTGAAGAAACATTGTTAGGACAAATAATTTGTTTCTCACACAGTTTAAACTTGTAGATGTGGGTTTGCTTAAAACCACCTGTTAATCCTTTCCTTAACAATGTACTGTATATTTGTCTGCTAATACGATGTTTTATTGAGCTTCCTTCACCATAAGGATTCGCATGGTTTTTATTCTAACTTAAAGAGAATAGTGTATTTGCTAAACATAATCTAGTTTCTAATAAATTCTAAACGATGATTAATCTGTGTTACTGCACTAGTAGCAATAATAACAATTAGTGTTTTTAACTCACAAACATTCACATCTTTAATATAACATAAATTAAAATTTGTTTTAAAAATCCTAAACGTATTCCTTAAATCATAACTTTTCAATTGACTTCATAGAATAATTTTTAACTCTAATTTTGTTAATTTTTCTGTTTCTAATAATAGTTATTAACAACACTGTATTAATAACGGAAAGACGTTTATGACAATAAGTTATGTTAGACAGAATCACAACAAAAAAAGTAAAAATTTATTGACTAACTGTAATCATTTGTTTAGATTAAATCTAAGGTCAGAAGTGTATGAATTAAATGTAGTGAACTTTCAGGTTTATTTTCACATTTATTTAGACAATTTAAATAAATTTTGACTTTGTTTTCTAATGAACAACGGGACTAAGAGCCTATAATGATGTCTTAAAAATCTTTGCTGTTATGAATGTGTTATGTTTGGTGGTAATAAATCAGTTACTCCATAAGTAAATTTTTTTTTATAAGAGATGTATCATATTTTTATTACAACTAGGAATGTTATTGCTGTATTCCTTCAGGACAGCAAATTTAGTTTATAACAAGTTGCTTTTTTCAATCTGCAATTGACCATGAATAAAAGACAACAAAAACATTTTATTAAAGTAGCAAAAGACTTGGCCAGTGCTCCTTGTCATTCCTCAGTGGAGGAGGTTCAATGACTCAGTGTTTGTCGAACCTTGTTGCTATATGTGTCGGTCCGCCACAACCACTATGTCTTGTTCCCCACTGTGCCTAGATGCTAGAGGTAGGTACACAGCTGTGGCCTCCCATCTCTACTAGTTGGCGAACTCCATTTGTGCGAATTTCAAGTATCTTGCTGTATGTTAAGAGTTAATACTAAACCAAAAGCACACTTATGGTTACTCTTTGACATAATCACTTTGACAATCGAAACAGTTGTCGAGCCTGTGAATAAGCATTGCAATGCATCTTCATAAAGATTTTGCACCTGTGAATTTTAATGAGTCATCATGTTTTGTTTACGCTTCTTGTTAGTTTAGAATCACTGCTCTTCTAGCTACTTCTCAGTTCGTGGTAAAGATTGAAGTAATAGGTTTAAACTATGGTGACTGAATGGAAATATCCCTCTTAAATTACTCTTGGAGCTGTTCCATTCCAAAATCACTGTGAAGACAGACTTTGTCATTGATCAGTTCACCACAGACCGGTGTTTTCAAGGAAGCACTGGCAATGAGCATGCACAATTTCCTCAGCACACATCTTCTTTTATGGGAAAAAAGCGGCATACTGAAATTGTTTTGATCCAGGACAATTCTTGTCCTTACAGTGCTTGTGCGACCCAACAGCTTCTTAAATATTTTCGATCACAAGCTATAGAGTCCTAATGTGGCATTAATTGACTTCTGTTGTTTTTCTAAACTGAAGAAGTAGCTAGAAAGGCTTCAGATCTAAAAGGTGTTTAGGAAAACACTTTGTCATAAAAGCTATTGTTAGTAAGTTGGCTTTATAGGCTAGTAACAGATAAACATATCGGCTTATGTAGTAATAACATTTTTGTTGGTATCTACCTCCCACTCTTTCTCTCTCTATTTCTGCCTCTGTCTCCTGTTACGTCTTTTTAAAATTTAAAAACTTATGTTTTTTCATAGACAGATTTGAAAGCCCTTTGCTGCTTTTTTTGTGAACAGATTAATTTTTTACAGCAGTCTCTAAAGAGTCATATATTGTTAGGAAGTTATTTGTGAAGGCAAAACAATAAATAAATTATTTTTATTGGTTCATTTTTATTTATGTTATAATTTTCAAAAACTGATTTTAAACAGTAGTCCAAGTTTTTCTTAACTACAATAATAATACCCGACTATATACTTACATTTGTGTTTTAAACTAAAGAGTTATTTATTTGAAGTATGTAAATATTTATTTTCAATAGAAGTTATAAATTTGAACAATGTCTGTCACATTGCAATCTTATAAACAATATTTGATAAAACAACATTTGTAGTATCATAACACAGGTAGACTAAAGTAAAATACATACTTTTAAATTGAAATATAATTTGTTTGAAAAAAAATCAAAATTTTTTTTGTTTATAAAGAAAAGCAAATCAAACACATTTCTTGCTGATATCAGTTGTATGTACAATGGAAAGTCAATAAACAAAATTAATTGAGACCAGCTATGGTTTCGATTATCAATTGGTTCAGTTTAACATACTTCTCATACTAAATCAAAAATGGTAGTCAAGCTTTTTAATTAAAATTTTTAAATATAAACCAACTAAAATATCATCAAACGCTATAAAAAGATATTTACATACCTTTTCATTTTGTTAAATAATTTTATGTAGAAATAGCCCTTTATTATGTAATTGACTATGGAACTTTAATTATTCAAACAACCGTGTATATAGTACATTCAAATTTTTATTTCACATTTTTAAAAGACATACATACAGTACTGTACCAAACGTACTTTCACTAATTCATAATAAGTGAAAATTATCAGTTTTATTTATAATTTGACACTAAGGCAAATTTTTTATCTTAAAAGAGTACACTATAGTATACAGTCTCCAGTAGTTTTCCAAGAAAAAACATTGTTCATAAATTTGTTTAATAGTACATGGCCTTTATAAGGCAATTAATCTCTTATTTGTTTCAATAAAGTGGTCATGCACAATATTGTTTGATTTTCATAGCAAATAATATATTTACGCTATGAAATGTATAACTTGCAAAACCAAACAACCAATACAGACTGAGAGAACATATAGTAAACAATACATACGCATAGTTGACAAAACAAAACTGAACTAGGCGTAAAACCTACCCTGGTAGACAAATTACTTATTGGTTTACACAGTAATGTAGTAACTACAGTTTCTCAGAAAAATTACTTATTACTTACAGTCAGCAAAATAGGTTTATATTAATATAATTTCCAAAGTGACTACAGTTTTTCAGATTGATGACTCATAGCTATAAACTGTAAAATAGGTTTCGATTACTGATGTTTCCGTTTATCAACATTCGGATCTCCTATGCTTTGCTCTAATTTCTTACATATGTAGTACAATTAACAGCTTTTACAAAAAATACATATTTAGGATATAAATAAATCATATTTACTTTTAATTATTTAGTCAACATTTCCACTATCTTGAATTAATATTTTTTTAAATTATCAAAATAGATCCCAGGAAATATTTTAATTTGATAGATTTGGTTCAATGGTCTTTATATTAATGTAAATATTTTTCTAGATTTTTTTACTACAGTTTCTATTTCATTATTTGTCATTTTATCGCACTAGAAACACAGATTAGCAGATTCTTCTGCTTGGAACACAGCCAGATAACTTGAGTGTAATGTCTGGTGAGTGATGAATCTAACAAATTTCAAGCCTTCTGTCCAGGATGTATACTGAATCCTATACTAGACTCGAAAATAAGTTCGGAATTTAATATAGTTGTATATGTTATAATTTAATGCAAATATGAAAGTCTATTATAGTTTGGAAAGTATTCCTAAACGAAGAACTACTATGAAAAATGAGTTAATGATAAAAGTTTTCAATTTTTCTTGTCAATTTAATTAACAATCTTTTGACGCAGTAAAATGACCAGACTGTTTATCGACTGATTGCTTTTGTCCAGTGTAAGATACCCGATTTTCTTATTAGTATTTATATTCAATTCAAAACAATTTTATGTTCTAAAAGTCCTGTAACTTTTTTATATGCAAAAAAATTTAATTAGGTATATATTTCATACTATTTTAAAAATTAATATTTTAATGACATAAATTAGGGTAAACAAATAACATTTTATTGTAAATGTCATGAAAATGTTAGCAAATACACTGCTTATTAAATCGTTTCAAAATAATAATCAGTTAATATATAATCGGTTCATTTGAGAAAAAATGGAACTAGTTAGGTTATCAAATGCACTGTGTTAATTAGATAATGTAAAGATTATGTGAATCCTAAGGTTAGGTGGGGAGTGTCTGTGTTGCAGGGTCTCATGGGAACAAAGATGCAGGGGCCGCCTTAGCTAAGGGAGGGAGCTCCACTCACCCTACCTCTGCCCCCACTAGTCCCATCTCTAGCACCACTGTTTCCACTTCCGCTGTTCCGCTAACACGCAACCCTTTACGAGGATCCAAATGTAATTGAAAATTAAATTCCATTTTTGTTTATCCTTTAACACTTGTGCTATATAAATGGTTCAGTGACAATATTGTTTAATATATATTTGTTTGTTATTTAATATATATATAGTTGAATCTCTAATAGAGTTGAAATCTCATTTGAGATTTATTGAATATTTACCTTTGTCTGCCTTCTAAATACAGACATCTAAAAGACAAACCACACATATAAACTAAACCTTGATATATTTTGAGATTACTTTTAATTTTATTGACCATATGAGAGCATAAAAAGTAAACTGATATATTACACCAATATATAATATTGGTGTATGTATAACCAACATGTATGTCAGGTACACATACTAATAGAATACATGATATATGGAGACAGAATTGAGAATAGTTTATGTAGATACAAAAACAATATTTTTTTTTATTTGACTTTAAATCTGTTCAGTTTATGTAAGCAAGATTATCTTTTCTACATTAGGCAGAGCGCAAAAGTAATTGTGACGCAGTGGCCAAAGCTGTCGACTTCCTAAAAGAATACAGTAAGCCATTGAGCAATGCACCCAGTACGTAGATATTTATTTGTTTACAGAATTGGTGTCGGGTTCTACTCAACATAGGCTCTTACCCCTTTATTCTGCATAACTACATTCCAGAGAGTTGAATAATGACACATCAACTACAGTATCCAGCAAAATCATAAATTAATTTTTGTTGTTTGTTGCTATTTAGTATGTTTATTAAAATAATTTTATCTGTTTTCATCTTGAACCTGGGCTACTAGTTATACATTTTAAAACTTATATTAAAATGTAACACTTGCTTATAGTAAGTGCTATAATAAACACCAAAAGTGAGCACGGCTACTTAAAAATGATAAAAATAAAATTTTCTTCAAAATATATACAATAAAATAGATAATTGCTTAGTACAAATTTATTTTTAAAATTAGAAAAAAATATTTATTAAAAAGTTAGTTTTGATTATGCAATATTGTTTATATAATTTTCAGTTACATTATTGAAAACAACATGATAATTTAAACAATATTCATAATTAATACATTATTTTACAAAACTAGTAAAAGATCATTACATAATAAAAGTAGGATGTTCAAGAAATAATGTTTTTTTCTAAATATATGGAATATTGTAAAATTGACATATTGATTTTTAAGATAATTACTTATAAAAAAAGTAGCAACAAATATATATGTAATAAGCAATTTTAAAAAAATTTTATTTTGAAATTTACAGTTATTTTATATATATATATATATATATATATATATATATATATATATATATATATATATATATAATAGGTTAGATCTAGTAGAGCTTAAAGCTTATTTAGGAATTTTTGGACTAGATAGGACACTGACAGATTTACCTAATGGCAATAGTCTAAAACTACAATCTCTTGGAAATAAATAAATAGACACATATAAAAACTTATCACACTATTGAAATATTTCGATCAAAAATGATCTTTGACAATCAAAAAAGACAAAAAGAATAGACTAAAGTGAACCACAGATGTGTATAAATATCCAAATGTCACAGATTTACAGATTTATAGTTTATGATATAGTGCTATATGTGATTTGTATAAATATTGATTATTTGAAACTAGATATCTAGTTTCAAACAATCAATATTTATACAAATCACATATAGCACTTTGTCATAAACTATAAATCTTTGACATTTGGATATTTATACACATCTGTAGTTCACTTCAGTCTTTGATAAAGATAATTTTTGATCGAAATATTTCAATAGTGTGATAAGTTTTTATATGTGTCTATTTATTTATTTCCAAGATATTGCAGTTTTGGACTATTGCCATTAGGTAAGTCTGTCAGTCTCCTACCTAGTCCAAAAATTCCTATATATATATATATATATATATATATATATATATATATATATATATATATATATTACGTTGTCCATTATTTTTCCGTTGCACTGACTTTATGAAGTTGATATATTACTATTCTAGATACTTTTATCCATCACTAAGTGCAATAATTTTACCTTGTGTGATGAGGCACTTTCGGTCACTTGACCATTGTCGAATCACTGATTAATTTTTTCTCCTTTTTTCTGGTGTAGATGTTCGACACATGGATGTTCTGGTATGGAACATCCACACCAGAAAAATAGAGAAAAAATTAATCAGTGATTCGACAATGGTCAAGTGACCGAAAGGTGCCTCATCACAACGAGGTAAAATTATTACACTTAGTGGTGGATAAAAGTATTTACAATAGTAATATATTAACTTCATATATATAGATAGATTTTTTGGACTAGGAGACTGACAGACTTACCTTGGTAAGAGTCTACTCTGTAGTCTTGAAATAGAAACACATAAGGGTTTCATAAGGGTTTCATAAGGGGTTTCATAAGAAACATTTATGTGTTTCTATTTCAAGACTACAGAGTGGACTCTTACCAAGGTAAGTCTGTCAGTCTCCTAGTCCAAAAAATCTAAATAATCTTTACCAACCAAAACTAACCTAAAATATATATATATATATATATATATATATATATATATATATAAAATAACTGTAAATTTCAGAACACAAATAAGGTGTAAATGATAAAATGCATTTATTGACAACAAACAAATAGTGGACAATATATATATATATATATATATATATATATATATATATATATATATATATATATATATATATATATATATATATATATATATAATATTGAACTATGCTTTTTTATCATCACAACTCTCTAAACTGATGTGTCGTCACCTATCTCCTTGTGTCCATCGCAGCTTGTAGTATCCAAATTACTTCGGACAGTCATGTGCACCATTCCTTACTTGTATGAAAACTGTCCGAATTACAGATAATATGCTTGGATTGCATGTTATATAACCACTTCTAATATTCAGTTTTATTATAATCATGAAACGTACTTGAACATACTTGGAATATGAAATATTTACTTGCCAGTGAACCTGTGTTTTGGTTACACTTGAATATTGTATAACCGTTTTATAACAGTATGTTTTTGATTCATCTCCTGAGCTTCACTTTCTTAACAATTTTGTGAAATTGCAAAAATGTCATCATTTTGGGATGTTTATAGATTGTAAGATTTATTTATGTCAGCATAATCAATTATTATTACTAATTTTGTAACTCAGGCTTTATGTTACACATCTGTTATATTCATGTAAATATTCTTTCAAGCTTATAGTTCTTCCATTAATTTGTTGATTGTGAAAATGTTGCTTTTATTCATGTAAACATGGAAATATAATCATTAACAGACACAACAAGAGTAACATATTATTTATACATTATTTGCATCTAGTATAGCTCATAGGCTACTTGAAATTTATAGAACATGATAGGAGAATGACAAACTTACCTCCATAATACTTGTCTTTGTAACATTAACTCTTTAAACATTATTTTAATATCAATTGACTTTTTATGCTCTTATCTGTGGGTTTTTCAAATTTATATTATGAAGAAACACATCAGGAAAATTACTAAAATATTACTTTGCAGTTTTTAGAATGATACTTAGCAATGATATTTTAGGATTGCACATTACATTACATGATTTTAAAATTTAGGCATTTATTTTACAAACCTTATGTCTAATAGCAGTCAGTAGTATCAATGTGAATTAGATAAATTTAATTCCTTTGTTTAAATTTTGAAGTCGGAACAAATTGGACAACAATAATAATCAATAATGTTGGTTATTGTAATCATCTGGATTTCACTAATTTAATCGTAAGTAATTATTTGAAAAACTAAGTGAAAACTGTTGCTTACTTGCTGTACTGTTTTGAAACTGTCGTAGCAGGTTAGGCTTTATCAATGGAACAACTGTTTCGAAATGTGTCAGAAACTGAGTTAATAGGTTTCACGTAGTTCTTCAACTAATTACTGATATTAATCAGTCGTAAAGTTCAAATGTAAATCTAATACTCCTAAAATCCAAATATAAATGTGACGTTATAGATTAAATCATGTTTAAAAGAGATATCAATTGTTGATATGCACAAAAATAAACTAACTATAACCTTGTAGTTTTTTTTATATTAAAATTTTTTTAATATATACTAAATAAATTATATATCTTCTAATATTTAATGATTATAATATTCATTTAACCATTTATGTAGCCAGTTTTATTTTAGTCACATGTAGTTTGTGTAAGCTGTTAAATATACTTTCTGTCTAATGAATACACTTTTAAAACATCAACCTTTCCTACTGTTTTTTTGTGTATTGACCATATATATAAATTTCTACTAAGAGCAAACAATATTTAAAAAAGCTGCATTCAACAAAACTTTTCAATGACTTCAGTTATGCCAGGTTTTAAGATAGAACAGAAATCATGACTTACTGTTGTAAACTAAAACACAACCCCCTACTTCTAGTCGAAGCTTTTAAAAACATCAATACACTTTTCTATAGAAAATAATTTTTTTAGTGTATGATTTTGCTAACAAAATGCACCTCTAAAACAGTTGCGTACATTTAGTTGCATTATGTAGCCTAGAGGTGTGGGCTGCTATGTAGGAGCATATGTCTATCTCAGTTGGTAAACTTGTTATAACATGAGGTCAATTGTATTGTATTGTTGAAATGAGCAATTTTTTTAAAGACATGAATACAGATACAGAAGACAATAATAATATTGCCTAATGGTAGAATATTTGTAATAGCTGAAATTAATATTTCGTATTTGAGGTCTGTTAGGAAAATTCCAGGATTGTGTAGAATCTATCAACATGCTCTATGTATGACGTTTTTGATGTTGTTGTGTATCATAAAATTGACAGAGGAACCTTATTTGTTAATGACATGCAATTAAAAAAAACAGTTGGAATTGTTTTATGTTGTGCAAAATTTATCCCAAGTTTGATGAATAGGCTGGTTCAAAAACTTTATTTCAGTTCTTGCCTTATTCTGATTCGGCCTTTTTTTGTTCTAACAAATTTTTATTTGAGGAAAAATTTATGTCTCAACACATCACTGAAAATGACAAAATATTTACAAGAAACTTGCAGAAGTATAAAGCAATGATGTTTTAAACAGAAACCACACAACATTTAATCCAGTAACTTTGGTGATTTTTTAAGTAGGAAAGGTAGCATTGTTAAAGGTATTTTCGTGTGGAGGAAGGATTTGTAGAATAATTTGTAAGATTCTGCATAATTTTTAATGAGGTAGTCCTGGAATAGTCTGAACAGACCTTGTATATGCATTTAAATATTGTAAGTATAACATTATTATACAAAATTTTCCTGTACTATAGGTACATTTTTGCCAAACTTTGTGTAGGCTGTATACATTGAGTGTTCGCTTTGCTGCCTTATGCTTGCTTAAACAAAAGAATAGAGGGTTTGGTGGATTATTGGGGCTTTTCTGGTTAATTTATAAGACTTATCTATTAGTTATGTACGATAACCTAAATTTACAATTATGTTGCATCTAAAAGTGCCGAGTGGTACTGAAAAGAACTTTCTTCTAAATTAACAACAGATGCAGAATTGAAATCTTAACAATATTTCATGATATACAAATTCGTTTTAAAAACAAGGTGAATTCAGTCTCTTTGAAAGTAGGGCGTTAACAGCACCTCAACGTTTGAAAAGGTAAATTCCTTTTAAATACTATTTCATTTCTTAACTCTTGTTCAGCATAAACAAACTTGTGAATTCAAGATTTTCAGCTTTTTGTCTATAAAATAAAAATATAATTCTCAATTTTTAAATCAGGTAAACTATCTGTTTTAGTAATAATCAAATTTTATACAAAAGTGTTGTTAGTTCAAATTACTTTCTGTCAATATTTCATAAAAATCTTGAACCCTCCACAGTATTATTTGTATTCTAGGGAAATCACAGTAAAATTACAATTTTTGCTTGGATGTTTATGCCCTAGAGATTTTTATAGAAATATGTCTTTAATCTGTAACTTTGGCTGTTTGCCATGATGTACATAGCCTCATGTAATATTTGCTTTAAAACTAAAAACTCATTAAATAGATTGGCTTTATTAACATAAGACAAAGCCTGATGAGGAGTCACTGAAATAGATGAATCAGAAAATAACAAATATTAAATCTGAAAAGTAACAGATTTACTTTGCAGTAATATTCCCCTGTATATAATATGCATTCATTATATAGGGGAAATAAATTTATTGCATTGGGAGCTGGGTAAAAGAAGTGGCATTTCTTTAAAGTGAATATGCATTTAGATGAATTGTTTCATAATAGTTATCCAACTGTTGATTCATAATAGAAATTTATCAATTTTAGCTCTATTTGTTTAGTATGGTTAAAAAGAGATGCATAATTTCTATATATTTGCATACAGTTTTCTGCTTTACCTAACGTTACAGTATTTTCCTATCTTTGACGCTTTTCGGAGTAACTCCATTTTCAAAACTTGAATCACACTCTTTTTCTTATAAAAAAGTACGATTCAAGTTTAAAAAATGGAGTCACTCCGAAACGTATCTACAGAGGAAAATATTATAATGTTAGGAAAGGCAGAAAACTGTACTTAAATATATAGAAATATTCCTGATAGAATAAAGATGAGTATATTAAGAATTTTCCATTGTTTTTTTAATTTAGACAGATTCTAGAATGCTTTATTTATCAAAACACATAATCCAGACAATGAGACTTCACTAGTCTTGTGTATTATACATAATTTGTTTCTTATCATTAATAATGCAATCATAGTCTAAATTTTAAAATAAGCAAACAGTAAGAGGCCTGGCGTGTCATGGTTTTAAATAAAAAACAAATTATCAGTCTAGCAAATCTGCTACGAAATAACTTTAAATAATAAATAAAGGTTTTAAAATTATTATACCCTTGATAAAAGAATTAGATTTGAAACATTTTAGTTCACTTGATACATAAATTTTAAAGGCATATTTTAACATGCCTAATTTTTTTAAATCTTTATTAGTTTAGTAGAATTACTTTAGCAAATATAAACAAATTCATTTGTTACTAATTTAATTCATGTACAGTCCTTATTGCTCCCACAGTTTAGTCTATAAATCTTTTTAAAACTGTTTAATAATGAATTGAAATTATTTTTCTTTTAATAATATTTATGATTGTCTTTCAGCAAATCAGTATTTTTAATCTGTTGACAATATGTGTTTGGCCTAACAATGCCACACAGGCGTTTTTTAGTTTGTCAAACAATATTTTATCGTTATTGCTCAATTTGTCATAAGTAGTTGCGTACTATAGAATGTTTGTAATTTTAAAAAAATATTATTTGTTATTAATCATAAATATAATTAATCTTTCCATTTTTTACAGATTTTAAACTGATAATGAATATTTGTTTTCAGAATATTTAATGTATTTGTAAACATTTTAAATTTATTTTATTAAAACTTAAATAAAATTATTTTTTTTAATACGAATAATACAGGCATACATTTACTTAACATCAACAACACCTTTGTTTCAAAAGTGTTAATTTAAAATATCTTGAAGGAACCTTATTTCAAAATTTCAACAAGTTGCTACCTATACCTTCTATTAAATAGGTAACATAAAGTATGATTATTATGTATTTGTATTTTTATCACTTCTTTGTTGTTTGTATTTATGCAATGAAACGTTTTAAGTATTTAAAATGAAGTTTTTAAGATTTATCTCATTTAACAGTTGTAAAATATATTTAAAAATATTCTAATTGAAATATGTCACCTTGGCTGCTAAAAATTAGTTTATTTAATAAAAAATTGGTATTCTGTATTTTATGGATAATTTTTCACTATTAAAAGCTAACATTTTAAGACATTACAGTGGTCTTTCTCAAGATACCTAATATATACCTTGCACGTTACCACACATGATAGCATCAGTTCTAATTCAGCATCTGTTATATGCACATTGATAGATTCAGAAAGATCAATGGAAATTTATTAAAATGTTGGATTTTAAACAAGGAAAATGATGCAGCAACAAAGCCAGAATATAGTTTTTAATATTGGTGCAACCATTGTTAAAACCAGGAATCTTTGAGTTGATTTTATAACAAGAAGTGACTTATCTTTAATATATATAAGGTAATGTTAAGTGATTTTTTTTTTAGTTCAATAAAGAATAATATTTATTGCTAATACTGCAGCCACTTATCACTGCAAAGCATTGTAAATATTGTGTAAGATGCATGGTACCCTTTACTCCTGACATCCTGTTGAGATCAAATCTGAATTTCTGTACTCTAATAAGAAATCCTTATGCTTTTGTACTGTTATCCTGATGTGCCACTTTGTATTTGTACACAGTATTTGTCCATGAGAAAGTTTTTGCTTAGTTAAGTAATTTACGCACAATGCTGAATGTAAATTCTTAACGCTTATCTTAACAAGCTTTTTTTAATAATTGTAAAAGAATTTTGCTTTTTACAACGTAATGAAAATAAGACAAATAAAATATTTTGGCTTTGACATCAAGCCAAATTTCTCATTACACAATAATTATTAAAAATTTAATGATTTACCATAAGAACTTGAATTGTTATAAGGTGATATACATCTGGTAGCACTGATTTAAACATTGAATATTATTGTCAAGTGTTTTCAAGTTTCCAACTTATCTACCTGTCTTAAAGTTATACAAGATATCCAATAGTCATGTTTTGTCCTGAGGTCACAGATGTCCTCATATACAATTTCTCTATTTATAAAATCTTTTCTGGGCTTATTTAAATGATAAGACTGGGCTGTTTACAATTATATTGAAAGACGTTAAAATATATAAATTTTATTAGATCATATCAATTTTAGTGTTTCTGTTTATAATCTAGTGGCATTTAAACTGTGAATCAAATTTTTTCAAGAGCATCCTCGTATGTCTGTTCTGCCACTCACAAAAATATTGTATGTAGATTTTCTGCAACATATTGATAAAAAGAAGGGAATGTTCAAAATACAGTAAATCCTCCAAACAGCAAACCTTCTTAGCATTTCAACAAATGTCCATTGTTTCTAGGTGTCCGCTATTCAGAGAGGTTAATATTGAAAATAGCAAATGTAGTGTTGATATTTAAGTTTGTCTGTTGTTCAGAGAGATTTGTCTAAAAGATCCCAATGTCACGAGGCTGGGGATTGAAATTGTGTCCATAAAATAGAGGATTCTGTAGATTGAAAATGTCAGTAAGTAGGTTTACTGTAAAAGCAGGTAATTAAAATTTTTGTAACAGTATGGTTTATTATATTTTTTTAAAACTATTTAAAAATGTAACAACCTATTCATAAAAATATTAAAATTTAAAATATTGTTAAGATTGAAACAAGGTTACATATATTAATAGGACTAAATTCTATAAGAATAATAAATATAGTAATAAGGGTTTAGTATATAACTAAAATACACCGTTGTTATAAATATATAAATTATACATATTAGTAACATCAAGTATGATTAAAAAATTTTTAATAATAAATAAATATGTTTTTGCAATCTATAACAATTTTCTAGTTTTACCTAGCAATACTTCAAAAGAATTAACCAAATAAAAACAACAATAAAAGAAAAAATCATCAAATGAAAAAGGTCATGTCTGTCTATTCATGCTTCGAAACAAAGTCAAAGAAAAATCATTTAAAAAAATTATATATATTTTATATTTATATATTTTAAATTCTGTTTCTTCATTTGCTACAAACAGCATTTAATCAAAAGACAGCACTACACCACTTTTTTTTAGTTAGTTTAAACGGTTTTGTATTATATCACATTCTAAAATTGATATTAATAATGCAATACTTACTTTTCTAACCAAAGGAGTAAAACTAGGTTTTTGTAATTGTTTAGAGCAGGGGTTCCTAAACATTTTTCTATCAGTCCCACTCTTCCTGAAACGAAAGCCTCCCACGACCCCTCCCGTTTACACTATACATAAATGGTATAGGCATATGAAAAAGAGACTATATATAAAGAACATAAGTCAAAATACAAATACAAGAATTATAATTGAATTTAATTCAATTGTAAATTCAATTATAATTCTTGTATTTGTCTTTTGACTTATGTTCTTTATTAATACACAAGAATACATATTGCGATATATATATATATATATATATATATATATATATATATATATATATATATTGATATTTTACGTTGTCCATTATTTTTCTGTTGCACTGACTTTATGAAGTTGATATATTACTATTGTAAAAAAGTATAAGGTGGATAAAAGTATTTACAATAGTAATATATCAACTTTATATATATATATATATATATATATATATATATATATATATATATATATATATATATATATATATATATATATATATATATAGGTTAGTTTTGGTTGGTAAAGATTATTTAGATTTTTTGGACTAGGAGACTGACAGACTTACCTTGGTAAGAGTCCACACTGTAGTCTTGAAATAGAAACACATAAAAGCACTTAAACAATGATATATTTCAACCACACAGTGGTCTTTGTCAATCGAAGAGAAAACACAAAAAGAAATATGAGAGAATGAAATAAAATAAATATAAGTTGTAATCACAGATTGTGTAGAGTAGAAATCAGATGCACAGATTAAAGATATATATATATATATATATTGTTTCCATGAGCATGTGAGTGATTATAGTTTATATAAGTCTGTCAGGGGAAAAGAGATAAGGCTATTGGGAAAAAAATATTTAAAAAAATTTAAAAAATAATAAAAAATTAATAATAAATAAATAAAAAAATGAATGGATTTATCTGATGTTGAGGTTAGGGGATTCTCTGGACTTGGTATAGCACTGGTATGATAGTTCCCACCTTCTCAGTTCTGAGGGATTGCAATCAGGGAGGAGTGATTTAATTATTTTTGTGGTATAGCAGTCATCAAAAGTTGTGATGTTGTGACTCGCAGCATGTTGAGCTGTTGGTCTATCCATATTCATAATTTTAACATCATGTCTGTGGCCATTCATTCTGATATTCAGACCATCCGTGGTCAGGCCTATGTACTGTGCTGAGCAAAGTTTACATTGTAGCTGGTATATGACATTTTTCGATGTACAATTATGATGACCCTGTATTTTGAAGACCATTTTTGTTGTTTGGCTGTTGAAACTATTTGCTGAGGGGTGTATTGGACACGTCTTGCATCTAGGTCTATTGCATGGGAAGGAGCCATGAAGAAGTTTGTGTGGTTTCTCTGTATCAGGGTCTGGTAGTTTAGGATGTACTAGGATGTTTTTCAAGTTGGGAGGTTGCTTGTACCAAATTTGCGGTGGATCGGTGAAAAGATTTTTGGTGTGGACGGAAGCTTGAAGAATTTTGAAGCCATCTCTCAATATCTTGTTGAGTTTATGTAGACCAGGATGGTAGTCTGTTATTAAAGACAGTTTATTTTGTTCTGTTTGTGGTTTATGGTGAACCGAGGATTGTGCTGAATGAATTTGGTTTTCAATGAGTTTTTTTGGGTATCCTCTTCTCTGGAAGGCTGTTGATATCTTTCTATTAAAATCTTCCAATTTCCTATCATTCGAACAAATTCTCTTACCCCTGATTGCTTGACTGTATGGAATGGATCGTTTTATGTTTATTGGGTGGTTGCTGTCGAAATGGAGATATTGTAGGTGGTTTGTCGGTTTGATGTGAATTCCTGTGTTGATATTTCCATTCTGGAGTGTTACCTCTACATCCAAAAAGGTGATTGCTGATGTAGATTTCTCCCAGGTAAATTGAAGTGTGGAGAATTGTGTCAGGCTGTCTAAAAATGTCTCAAGTGTTGAAGCACCCTGTGTCCAAATTAGGAAGATGTCATCTATATATCTATACCAACATAATGGCTGGTGTGTTTGTGTCTTTAGAAAACTTTCTTCCAGCAATCCCATGTACAGATTTGCGTACGATGGTGCCATTCTGGTGCCCATTGCTGTTCCCTTTATTTGAAGGTAGTTCCTTCCCTCAAACTGAAAGTTGTTCTTCTCGAGGATGAACCTGGTCAGGTTCACAAGAAAAGGTGTAGTGGGAGAAGGCTTGCCTGGGCGTTTGTTTAGAAAATTCTCTATTGCAGATAGGCCGTGTGCATGAGGGATGTTGGTATAGAGAGAGGTGACGTCTATGGTGACCAAAATAGTTACCGGGGGTAGAGGTACAGATATTTGTGAGAGTCAATCTATGAAATGATTGGTGTCCTGGGTATGTGATGGAAGGTTCTTTACTAAGGGTTGAAGGTGTGAGTCGAGGAAAGCTGAAATTCTTTCCGTTACTGAATTGCAGCCAGCAATTATTGGTCTACCAGGTGGAGGGATTATGTTTTTGTGGATCTTTGGTAATATATAGAATTGAGGAGTGGAGGGGTTTTCATTATATAATAATTTTAGAGATGTTTCCGAAATGTTTTGTTCAGGAGCTGTATATTTGAGTAGGTCCGAGAGTAAATTGTTGAATTCTGTAGTGGGGTTATCTTTAAGTATTTTGTATGTTGTGATGTCTGACAGTTGCTTATTTGCTTCTTTTATGTAGTCTTCTTTGTTCATAATGACATTGGTTGAACCTTTTTTTATTTTATTTTTTTTTTATTTTTATTTTTTTTTTTTATTTTTTTTTCCCCAATAGCCTTATCTCTTTTCCCCTGACAGACTTATATAAACTATAATCACTCATATGCTCATGGAAACAATATATATATATATATATATATATATATATATATATATATATATATATATATCTTTAATCTGTGCATCTGTGTCATCTGATTTCTACTCTACACAATCTGTGATTACAACTTATATTTATTTTATTTCATTCTCTCATATTTCTTTTTGTGTTTTCTCTTCGATTGACAAAGACCACTGTGTGGTTGAAATATATCATTGTTTAAGTGCTTTTATGTGTTTCTATTTCAAGACTACAGTGTGGACTCTTACCAAGGTAAGTCTCCTAGTCCAAAAAATCTATATATATATATATATATATATATATATATATATATATATATATATATATACACACACACACACAGTAAACTCCCGATTATCCGTGGAACAGGGTGGCCCGGCAACGCCGGATAACGAATTCCCTGGATAATCCGCTATGAACAAAGAATACACAAAACGATCGATAATCGATTATTATACCATAAATTACACAAATAATGACCCTGGTTAATGCAATTCACAAATAATCTTAAGAGGACAAAATAAATACAGAAAATAATTTAAAATGTCGATTTATTTGACGGATTATAACATGTACATTTATATGTCTAACTATTTACAATACATACATAAGTATACGTCAAAAGTAAGTTTGTATGTACGTATGTAATTTCCTTTACACATAATACTTTAACTTTTTAACAAAAATATCTGTCATTTTTGTGCCTTGATTTAGCTTTAATGTGCGATCTAAGTTTCTTGAGAATCATTTTGTCGCACAGTGTCACAAAGACATAAAGATCGATAATGTATATGACAGACATGGATAATGCATATGTCACGTCCTAGACTATTTATAGCCGATATTAGCTGACATTTGTTTACAATCTTATGATACACATTAGGTTTTCGGGCGTCCAAGGATTTTGTCATTTTCTCTTATATACAGTAGTCTGCTCGCCCCTGTTATTTTGTTGGCCCACGTCGGGATGCTTCCCTTTCAATGTAAAAATTAGTACGTACATGTTTACATATCTATTCCCTTCATTTTAACTTCTATTAAGCCTTATATGTATTTACATCGTAATTCATCGTTTGGAAATTTCAACACATGAATCTGATTGGAATAAAAATTGGATATTTGTAAAACAATGGTAGACCCCGGATAATCCGCAAACCGGTTAATCCGCCCACGAATAATCGGGAGTTTACTGTATATATATATATGTATGTATGTATGTATTGAAAACAATTTATCTATACATACTTTCACAAGAAACATAGTATAACATTTTTAAGATAAATTTTAACTTATAAGAGGAAAATTTGTTAGATGGATAAGCTTGAATTTTTTTCACTAGCATACCTAATTTGAGGTTGCATTTTAATAAAGGCACAACGCAAGTCATTAGCAACATCAATTTTATTCCTGTATTTTTATTGCAGTAAGTGCTGATTTTTTTCTTTAGTTGAAAAATAATCATAAAATATAGTACCTCCCTAAATTCTAATTTGTGTTGAATGTGTTTCTGAGAATATAATGTTTGAGTAAATTTAAATCAAAAAGTAAAAGACATTTAAAAAATCATTTTTTTTATTAATTATAATTATCTTTATATATAAAAATGTTAATAAATTATAAATATATAACCCATAAAAATGTATGCACAAATTTACTTTGAGAATATGAAAAACTAACAAAAAATAAAAGTCATTATAAAAAAATGCAAGACGAAATCATTAGGAGGTTGGCGTTTCTTTTCTCAACACATATTTTTATTATCACCTAAAAGAGTGTGTTGAAGAAATCGAAAGTTGTATCATTTTTTAATATAATTGTTTATAAGTATTGTTTGATTAAAATACGAAAAATTATAACAAAGAAGTAGTCCTCAACTCCATCACAGAACCTTGTAAAAGTGATGAAATAATAAGGTACACCATCTCGATCATTTTCTTAAGGCACAGCATTGCTTAGAAATTCCAATTAATTTGGATCTATACAGAGACTTTTACTTTAAATTCCGTAAATTTATTGTTTCAAGTTAGATTCTTATGAAACGTACTAGTATTGTATGCACATACTAAGGTGCAATAAAATTGATTTTTCGTATTTAAAAAGTGTAAATTTTATAAATGTAAAAAGAGTTGGGATAAAAACCACTTTTTTAACATACCGATTTTGTTACCCATTATTTAGAATATTTCATTATTAACATTATTGTTAGCATGACATTTTGGCATTGCTGAGGTGAACAAATTTTATTTATTTGAGAAAATACGGTAAGATATCTAGTTTGGCCAAATTTAAATGTCTTTCTTTAGCTATTTCCTGAGAATAAAAAAAGTAAACATGCATATACGTAAGTAAATTATAATATTTCACCACGCCAAAATGCATGATAAACCTTTACTACCTTATATCTGTTGTAAGAATACAAAACCTTTTTTATTTTCAAATTCATTCTCACCTTATCCACTATTATCATTCACAAACTCTTCATCAATGTTATTGAAAGATAATCCCCCTCCCCAAATAAATATGTAATTGTTAATTGTTCATTAAATTTCACTAATGCATAAACATTCGCCCACTAACATAAATGTCTGCATACTGCACTGTTTGTATATTCAGTGGATATAGAGTATATAACTCACAAGAAAACAATGAACTATTCAGTAGCAAGATGGTCTCAAAGTATTTCTTGTTGCCCAGCAATTGTGGAGAGAAGAGTTGATCAAAGTAAGCCAGTGGCTTAAATATGGCAAGAATTGTTTTCTTTAATGTATGTATAATCATGTACAACCAGTAATTCCTTGATTTTTTTTTCTGGCGAAAACCAGTTATGGTTATCAATGGCAAAGACAAAAACAAAATATTCTATAAAACAAAAAAATTTAAATAAAACAAAAATTACAAAACAACAAATGAATATCAAACAAACGGCAATAAACAATAAATTAATAATATTAAAATATAAAAATAATATAATGATAGAAATGTAACAGTAAATAACACAATAACAATAACAATAATTAACAACACATCTTGAACAAGAGTAATTAGAGTTGAATGTCATGTTAGTACTGATAATGTTTTAAAATTCAAGTGAAATGTGTTTGTTTTGTATTACTGGAGTTAATGCAGCTTCCAAGCAACACAAAAGAATTTATTACAGAATATAAAATGCAATAAAAGTTAAAATAATATTATAACTCCTTCAGTGCTGCACAAAAGTAGTGACCAAAAAGAAATAAAAATCTTCATGAAAACATACTTTTAACAGCATATTTATATTAAACATAAATAGTAAAACAATAAGCAGTAGAATTAGGAAGTCATTGATATTTTATTTTGGGCTTATCTTTATTTAGATGACTTTTGGACAGGACTACAAATGAAAATAAGATAAGTCACAATTTTTATACTGTAGTTTTTACAGTAGTTACATCCAATGGGTTATTGTAACAGTTAAAATGTCAGTGGAGAATAATTTTATTTAGAGAAATAATATCCATTTGTGCCTCAAGATTCCACCTAGACAGTTCATTCTCTACAATAACCTGGCCTATAATTCACCATATTCAGGCTAAGTTGACTTTAAATGTATTACTTAATTGCATGTGTATTTTATTTACACTAAGACACATTCATACTTGGAGATGTTGCACGCATCTTGGTCTAGTATAATGAAACCAACAGTATATTAAAAATTGGTCAAACGACTCCATGCTTAGTCCAACCAAGTTTCATGCCCATACCTATTGCTAAATCATTGTCAGTCATTCAGTTTAACCTTCGAGAGGGCGCATAGAGTTTCAAACGGGAGAGGGCGCTTGCAGAGGTTTATTCCGCACAAATACCCATTAACATTTAAACTGTTTACGATTTTATAGTTGGGTGACTTCACACTAAATACTATATAAACGCATTGTAAATAATTTTAGACCTCATTATTGTACAAATTAATTTTCTAAACGTCATACTTATAACAATATTTTTAATTGCTAAAACATGTAAGCAATGTATACTCTACCACTGTTTGCATTACAGAAGAAGTGTTATTTTTCTGTAATAAAGTAATTCAACACCTAAACATAAAAAAAATTTATCATGATGGTAGACCTTACATATAATAATATGAAATTAATTCTAACATTTAGTGAAAATAAGGAATATTTTTATTCAAATAAATAACCCAAAAAATTAGTGAATGAAAACAAATATTGGCTTTTTAACACAACAAGTTCTAGCAGAACCTTACAGTCTTTGTTGAAAAAACAGATCATAATTATTCAACATTAGGAACGTAGTAATATATCCTTGGTTACAATGTAGAAAATCTATATTGGTTCAAAATATCATAATTTTACTGTGGGAAACTATCTGTTGATAATAAAACTACAGAGATATTTGTTTCAAAATTTGAAAATCCTGTTTTAAAAAAATATCAATTCCTGTTCAAGGAATTGTTATAACATGGAGGATGGTTTCAACAAAAACTTTGGCTGTCCAAAATGAAACTAAAAATGACGTGACATTTACTAAGGGTGGTTGGCTATTGCTATTTTGTAGTAGTGATAATAGTAGCTAAATTTCCACTTGTATAAACAAACCTAAGATATATTGAGAATATTTAAGTTTCTTTGTGTTGGCAATATCAGGTTAAAAAGTTATGTAATCAAAAGTAGCAGGCTGAACATCCTTTTTTAATAATTTGAAAACCGACTGGTTTCTATTAGTACTGTGTAGTGCCTTATGCTCTATGCTTTTAACATAGATTATGTATAGGATATATGAGTTTTACTTTAAGTAAATCGTGCAACAATTGTATTAGGCGTGTCGCACACTGGATCCGTTCAGTTCAGTCCGCTCAGCTCAGTCGCTTCTGCCAAAATTCGGAAACAATGTAATCAAATGTAAAACATCACACTGTATCAGTTCCGTCCGTCTCAGCCACTTTTCGGACAGTGAGCGATTTTGGCGGAAGCTAGGGAAGGACTGAGACGCCACGCATGCGCTGAATACAGATAATCAGTAGTGTTGTGCACTTGAACTCGGCCATTCTGACACATGTTCGCAGTACTGTGATTATTGGATTGTTGATTTATTTATTTTTAAGATGAGTTTTGATGAACGACTTATTTCAGCAGTACAGGCATATCTAATGATGTACAACCTGTCACACAAGGATTACTATAATATTACAATGAAGGAGGATACTCTCCTTTACTATCCCGTGTGGCATTAATACTGTGCACCCAAATCTTTCTTTTTTTCCGTGATACTTGATCATCCTCTTCTGCAGCTATTGTCAATGCTATTACAACAGTTTCTTTGTCACTACTGCTAGAACTCATAATCGCACAAACGGAAAAGCCGACACAAAGAATTTACAAGCGAACATTGACAATGTCTGTCGTCCACTGGATTGGCGCTTAAACTTAACGACTGAACTGAGTGAACCGAACTAACGCAATGTATAGGGAGACTGAGCTGAGCTGAGTGGACTGAACTGAACGGATCCAGTGTGCGACAAGCCTTAATCTTTTAACATATCTATGACCATAGGCTATGAAAGTTTTTGCACAGTTGTGAATAGCATTGCTCACTAGTACACATTCTCAATCAGCTTAATTGCGGTAAAACCCCTTTAGTACATTTTACACAAAACCCATATATTAAACAGTGGCATTAAGTAAGAAGAGCATTTAATCATGAATAGACTATAAATCATTTTCATGTATACAGTATGACTATAAATCATTTCATACTTGACAATGAAATACAGTATACCTATAGTGTTTATTATTGCAGTGTATTAAAATCGGTTGTCAACAGTTAAAATTACTATAATGTAATGTAATAAATTTACAAGTTTGATACTATGTATCACTATATTCATTTTATCAGTTGAAAGTATATTTTAATTTAGGCCAGAGTTATCCAACTTACCAAGGTTGAAACTCAATATTTTGGCTGAACTGTAGACCACACCTCTATGTATAGTGCAGGATCTGAAAAATCTATTTAGGGGGGGGGGTTATGGAATTAAAATTACTGCCCCCTGCTTTTTTAAAATTAGATTCAAAATGGTGCATTTTGAGGTTGTTTGATGGCTTCAACTGACTTAATACACTGATCCAATTTTGTATAACTTAATTAAATAACTATTTTTTTTCAAGTTTGACAAACTATTGCCGGTGCGCACCGAATAACCTGGCAGTCCGTCAGTGAACAACCCTGATTTATGCTATTCATACTTTATTCATTGCCTATTTTAAATTTGAAATATTATACAGAGCACAGTAGCGTAATTATGATAAATAAATAACAATAACCCTTGCTACAAATATTTAAACACCCTTGATGTACATTTCGCCAACACAGCATCATCAGAAGGTTACAAACAACGAGAATGTTTGTAACCTTCTGATGATGCTAACTGTGTTGGCGAAATGTACATCAAGGGTGTTTAAATATTTGTAGCAAGGGTTATTGTTATTTATTTATTTTAAATTTGTTCATATACCCTATTCTTTTAAAAAAAGTCTCGTAGTTGTTTGTTTCTTATACAACGATGATATTATTTTTTCTCATAAAAGTCAGGCTGCAAAGTGAAGGCTTGCTTATGACAGCAGAAACATTCTCGACTGTGTTGGTTATATAAAGACAAAATCCTCCTTTGTATTTGTTTGACATTCTAGAGCTAGGTACTACACCTAGGTTCCAGAATAATAACCACTATATATTATTCTGTTAGATTATATCCAGAAATAAACTCTTGCTTTTCCAGGCAAAAAAACTTTTCATTTTTGTGTAAATAACAAATTTATATTTATAGACATAAAATTTACACAGTATTGAACATCTTACTTGGGATTTTTATCCCAATATATAAGCATTATAAAGGAATTTTAATGGACACGTCCTGTGAATATCCAAAAAGTGCTTAAAATGCTGAATGAAATTATGAATAGGGTTCTTACCAAATTTTTACTGTAAATGAATTGTTTTCTTCAATCTAGAATTAATCTCATAAATGGTTTAACTTCAAGTTTTTAAAACGCTGATTACTTTAACCCTTTGTACCAGTACGTAAGATCACGCAACGGCCAGCAGGAGCATTCCAGTATATGGATGTTCTATCATTTTCCTCAGATTAGCATTACCGTATGTTTATGATTTGTTTTTCTGCATATTATGCTGTATTCTAGGTTAAATATTTGCAACTATCTGCACACTAAATACTACACAGAATACATAGTCATCATTCTTTTGTTGTTTAAAGTCCATGGGTTTTCTCACGTATTTAAAGATTGTTTCGAACTTTGTTCTGTATTTTACAATGAATATACGATTGAATAATGAAGTGCTTTTGTATCTGAAGCCTATAGTTTATCCCACGTGTTTACAAATCGTTTTGAAGTTTATGTGGTATTTTACAATAAGTATTTTAGAAAAAAAAAGATTAACAGATATTGTTTTAGTAAACGTAAGGTAAACTTTGTATACAGTTAAAAGTGTCTCAGTTAGTTCAATGTGATATTGTCACTGTTATTCCAACTATGGGAATTCTTGGATGTAAATTTTTCTGTTAGAATCTTTGCTGAGAAATATATCAAATTTTGGGCATTGTCTGTAGCTCTCAGATATTCTTGAAGTCAGACATTTCCAAGAAGTTTACTGTGGATAAATAAAAATACAGTAGAAAACCCTTATTATAACAAGTCCTAATAAGCCTTTGATTAGCAACATGGACATGCCCTGATAAATCCCCTGGGAGCAACATATTTTTTAATAGAAAAGTTTTTGAAATTTTCCTCTAAATTTTATTATTATTTTACTATTTTTGATATTTGTTATGAGAATATTTAAGACAGTATAAATTTTGTCAACATTAGTAGCAGTTCATATTTTCAGTTTTGAATGGTCAGAAACTGTAGTATTTTCGCACATAAATTGTAATATTCTTTGGTTTCTGTAAACAATTTAATTGAAAAATCACTATCAAATAATATTAAAAAAAAAATTAATTCCTTAGGTTCCGGTAAGAAAACAACTTTGTTAAAAATTCCTGATTTATTTATGTCAAAATCATGCAAAGATCTGTAATCATGAAAGATCACGTGAGACAAACCATAGACTTTGCACACAAAAGAATGGTGACTATGTACTCCGTGCAGCATTTATTGACCGCATAATGTAAAATATTGAACATAGAGTGCAGTAAAATTGACAGAAAACAAAATCATAGATGTACAGAAATTCTAATCAGAGAGAAATGATAGAACGATCATATACGGGTCATATAATGTTCCCGCTGTCTTTAACGAGATCTCACATACTGGTATGTGAATGCTAACCAAAGGGTTAAACACACTTATAACTGATTGTGTTTTTAGAATAGATCAAACCATCTGTGAACTATCTAAACAGGCACTGCATTGATGCAGTCCCTACAAGGTTGCTAACAGTTGTTGTACCTTCTGTTAAATGGCTTTTCCCTAAAAATGACACAGAAGAGCTGTAAACAAGTGTTAGCAAATATTTTTTTAAAAATTGTACAACCGGCCCTAACCAAAGATTCACTGAAACGTGACTTCTGTTTCTTAAAATAAGATCAAAGCACTTTCAATATCAATCTAAAGACTTCCCAAAAGTAAAACTTGTTTAGCCATGTCATTAAATTTTACATTGCAATAATAGTGAATGTTTTATCTGATTTTTAATCGCTGTAAATAAAACACATGTTTGTAATGATTTTCTCTTTTTATTAATCTTGTAGAATTTTTTCTTAGTTTTATTTGCATTTTAACCACTTCAAGTTAACATTTTGTTTTCTTGAACCCCCCCCCCCCACCCCAGTCCTTGTAAAGTGTTTAGTTAATTTAAACTAAACCTTTATTCACACACAATTTAGTATTTACACTTTTGAAACATTTACCGGGTTAAAGGTTTACCTTACCAATTGTACCGAACGATTTGACTTGGGCAGCCTGGCTGTTTATCAAAATCACTCTGAAGAAAGATAGGTTACATTAAAGTTCATGTTTAAAGTTTCAATAGAGAGTTAATTTAAATTAAAATTAAGATTGTTACATTTTTAAAAAGCTTGAACACTAACAATTTAAATTAGTAAAAAAAGTTTACATCTTTTTCAAATTATTTAATTTGAAAATGTTTGGTTCAGTGCATACTGTACCTGATTGTATACTTAGTGATCTTTTCAAATTACTTTTAAAAAAAATTTATTTTAAAACAAACCTTGGCTAACACTAGAACTTTGGCTTATCAACAAATCAATATATTTATCGGCTTTACAATTTTTACATAATTAAATATTAAAAACTTGAACGCAAACTACATATTAAATTTTACAAAACCTCTTTCAAGTTGTTATTATTTAATTTTGAAGATTACATTATTACAGACTTTAATAAGCCATTTAACTCCAACATTGCAACCCACAGCTGTCTTCTATGAAAGCTAGAACAGAATAGTCTGAGACTCAAGATTTCTTACGCTTGGTGAATAGAATCCCTCATCTTATACAGTAAACTCCCGATTATCCATGGGTGGATTAACCAGTTTGTGGATTATCCGGGGTCTGGCATTGTTTTACAAATATCCAATTTTTACTCCAATCAGATTCATGTGTTTAAATTCCAAGCGGTGAATTACGACGTAAATATAAGGCTTTATAGAAGTTGAGATGAAGGAAATAAGTATGTACATACGTACTAATTTTCACATTGAAAGGGAAGCACCCCAACGCAGGGCCAGCGAAATAAAAGGGGCAAGTAAGGTGGCTATTAACACGTTCAGCACGGCGAGCGTCCCAGCACATTTTGGGTACCCTTGCGACTCACTGAGGGCATGCCGATGTGCTCCCTTCTTCTTTTCCTAAGGACGGTGAGCTCACTCTCAGTCTAATTGAAACTTCTCTGGTGTCGCTAAATGTCTGTATAAAGGTTTGATTTTTTCGCCAGTGCTTCAGAACAGTTTGGAGAACATTGTGCCTGAGTCAGCATTCGGGTCATTATTTGTGTAACTTATGGTATAATAATCTATTATTATCGATCGTTTTGCGTATTCTTTGTTCATAGTGGATTATCCGGGGAATTCGGTTATCGGGCGTTGCTGGGCCACCCTATTCCACGGATAATCAGGAGTTTACTATACTTTAAAAATAGAGGGCTTTGATTGGTTACCAGTAGTATTAGTATAAATCCCTACCCAAATGCTTTCCAATGACGTTTTAAAAAACAAAATTTTGTTTTAAAATTTCGGCCGACTTTACATTACCTACAACAAAACCAATTTGTATGCAACATGCTAAACATTATAGCCACTTATTTAACATGTTAAATTTTAACAGACTTTTACTAAAACGGAGAACCCTCGGCCCAAATTAGACGTTATAATGAGGTTCTGCTCTGTTATACTTTTCAGTCACTATCAGAAAAGTTGTATTTTTCTTAGCAAAGAAATTTTTCCTCTTTGATTGGACAAATATTTGATATTAATTCTTAAGGGTCTTATTTGAAATAAAAGTGATAGGGCAGAAGAAGGAAAGAGTATCAACATACTGTTTAAAGAAATTCTGATTCAAATAAATACCTCTGAATTATTAAGAAATATCATGTGATATCAAAAGTTAGTCTTAGTCTTTAGAAGGTAAAGATTAAAAGTTTAATAGCATGTTTGCAGGATCTAATTTACATTTAAGATTATTTTTCACAATATTTTATTATTTATATTGAAATAAGTATAATTTATTTCCTTTTTATATTCCAAAAGCATCATAAAACCACTACCTATTGGCGGGAATGTTTTCTATATTGCTCAGCTTGTATACACTGTTAAGCCAATCGTTTAAACTGTGTTGTCCAAATATTAGCATACCTTTTACTTATAATTTAATTATATTAAAGATCTTTCAACAGATTTGGTTTTCATCATTAAACCTGTAAGAAACATAAGTTTTTAAAACGATTGGTTCAATAACATACTATTTAGATTTACTACAGTTAACAGTATTTGTTGTTGGTTTTTTTTTGTTGCTGACTTCCTGATGATAGCAGTGATTGAACCAGGAGATTCTCCTTCACCAACAATCTCCATCACTGCTTGGACTACAGGTCAACAGCCTTAACTTCTCAATTTATTATTTCCTTTCTTATGTATTTTAGTTCACTGCTTATTTTCCTGACTCACATTGTTTTTTGTTTTGCTTACATTTGACATTATCTCAAATACCGTTTGAGCTAATTAAATAAATTTGTATTTGTGTTCAAAACAAATTTTCAACACTTTAGTAAGTAATTTTAATTTTAACGACAACTGAAGACTTTCTGCATTTCGTGTAGAAATCATATCACAGAAAAGTATCACAAAAGTTTTTGGTTTATTCCACAATTTTGTTGAAGTTTTCATTTGAACTTAATAAAATTATGATTTGTAAAACCCATAACATTTTTGAGAACACTATAGTAATAGCAAAATGCGAGTGCCCCTGAACACCAGGTAAACTCACTCACACACACACACACAGTCCTCTCTCACACAAAGGCAGAGGATTAGGACGGGTTGTATTCCTTCCACCGCTCTGTTTATTAGTCACCTAGTAGTGCTTCATTGATCAAACTCTAATTTTTTAAATTTGATAACACCTCAGAAAGTTTAGCAAAAATTAATTCTGTACATCATTACGAGAAAATTGATACCAAACGATGTACAATTTATTGACACTGTCCATGAGGGGATAACATGAAATAAAAACACTGTAAAAACGCTAAAGGGAAACACTACTAAATACGTTAAGGTGACTAATAACTACTAAAGTAAATCATGGGTTGGTTAGTATTATTTTTCTAGTAAATTTAAGTAGAATCAATATTTATCAAGTATTTTTAGTTTAAATTACAATTTAAAAACATAGAGTTTGATTAGAAGATACCACTAAATATCCAATGGAGTGGAAATACGGCCAGTCTCGGGATCTGTCCTAATCCTCTGCTCTCGTAAGGGTGAGTGTACACGCGTGCTAGAGAAACTGACCTGGAGACCAGAGGCATTCGCATTTTGCTATTGGTATAAGTGATCGATTTTGGTATCTTTAGGTGAGATTGTTTGTTGCGATTAAAGAACATGTTACATAAGGTTTTGTAAAATTGGCTCATGGATTTTATTGTCCATGTTGATCGGCAAACACTGTCACATAGTATAGGCGCCAGCTATCAGTTATGGCCGATACCATAAATCAGTTATTCGATTACTGAGAAAATCTCTCAACACATTCATTGTTCTCAGACATCCCTTACACTTGATAAAATATAGCAAAAGTCCTCAGTAATCAACTGACCACAGCATAGCAGACATCGTTGTGTTACATTATAAGTTACATGGTACTTTATACAAATAGTATTCTACAGTTCAGTTTACGTTTCTTTTCTTCATTTTATAATTTTTTCCAACAGTGATTATATAGAAGGAAAATGTCTAAACACTGTAAATATAACACCTCAACTTTGGTTGATAAGTATGACATTCTACAATGGTTACAAAAAAGCAAAAGTGAGGTTTAACTGTCGTTAGAGTAATTCGTCTTTTTCTAGAATTCCTCACCCCCTCGATAACGAACGTATTCAAATTTTAAAAAAATGTACTCAATTATTATAAAATTTTATTTATTTAATTATATAGTATATAATATACGGTTGTTAAAAATCATATCAAGGTTATAAAAGAGGATAATTATTTTGAGTTCGATGATCCAAGATACCTGACTTCTCTTGTTTTTTACAAGCTCATTGATGTTAGGTATCATATTGATTGAAATTATTTTAAAAATTAATTGGAGATGTTCATTCGTAAGTCTTGTGCAATGTTTGTTCTTATTTATTTTCATAATGGAAAACATCTGCTCTCATACATAGGTACTACCAAACATGCACAGAATACGTGCTGCTTATCCCGGGTAGCTCTTCAAATTACTGTCCAATTGAAGATCTATCAAATCTTTTTGGAAATGATCTGGTGCCTTTGAACCTTCAAAATTGAATGGATTGTTGACATTTGGGAATCCCATTTTATTCATTTTGTGGAAGTCTTCAGCAATCGCGGCTATGGTGCAATTACTCATGAGAAATACTTTAGTTTTAGCTGCTCGAGCAAAACAGAGGCCATCTTCGTGGGCGCGAGATAGTAAAAGACATGAATAAATAGGTACCAACACTCTCTCGCTTGTCTAGGCACACGCTGCCCTTGATATTACTTATAAATGTAGTGTTCGCATTTTAAAACTTCCGTAGAGGAATCGAGTGAAGTCTAAAAGCTCTATAAACATGATTATTCTTTCTGTGACACATTGTGATTGCGGGCCGTATCTTTGACATGACTGATTTAAAGTAACTAATAAGACATAGTTAATAATTAATTAATAATTTTTCCAATAAATTACTCAGCACACGTATTTTAACAGTTAAAAAAACAAGAATGGAATTGGTGCTTTAATCAATAGAGAATCGAATATCAGCGATTGCTCGATACCATTAGAATCGATGATTGAACCAAAAATCATTAGTTAGTGTTTCATTTTGGTTCAGTCAATAAAGAGAATTAACTTGAATACAATAAAATGGATCTCCTTGACATTTCTTACAGTGTGTTGTTAGAGCTCTTGCCATAACAAGGTAAATGAGATACAATAGTGAAAATTTCTGCAAATTGTTTGTAACAGTTAGTTAAAATATTAGGTACACTATTATAATAATTGTTAAAACATTACGCTTTAACTCAGTTATAACTATATTGATGGAACAGGAATATTTTTATTTTAAGCCTCAGTGATGTTATATCAAATGTAATTATATGACACAGTTTTTAGATTAAACGCTAATATTAAATGAAAAACTGCTGTTCCAATTATTATTTATATTCATAAACTTATTTTGCTATCCAGCCCTACTAATAAATTATGAAAACAATTGTAAACTGAATTAATTTTTAAAGTACTGAGCATGGACTATAGTTTGAACTATATTATTTTGAAGTAGGCTTTTATTTGAATGGTGTAAATAAATTCTTTCGGTTTGAAAAGAATTCCATATTTTTTTTATTTTCAGTTTTTACTTTCATTTCGGAATTAATTACAGGCAATCATTGTAGCTACTAAATGGTATAAACGTTTATAGGTGATTAATTTTAACAATAGAAACAATTAAACTTTTATTAGGTAATAAGATGTGAAAAATGGTTTAGTAGTTTTACAAAACAAGGAAAATACTTTTTTCTATAGAGTCTTATTAGCACTCCTTGCAAACACACACTCACCTAACAGAAGTGGACCAATTTAAAGGTACTGCTAGACACGTTACTCTAATTCTAAATTTTTTTAAAGTAGATAGTTTTTTCTACACAATATTTAAATTTGGTTCTTCAACAAGTTTTTACATATTAATTGGTGTGCCACTTGTCAGAGCTAGTCATCATAAAAAACACATTCTCCAGGATACTATGCACAAATAAAAACCAATAACGATGGTTTGCTAGAACAATCAAACGCATTTTGACAGTAAGTGTACAAAATTACTTATTTCAAGTTTCTGCAAAGTAACATACAAAGTTTGCATGCACAAAAATGTTTTAATGATTAAATTCTTTGGAAAATTTTAATATTCAACACAGTGTTATTTAGCACTAAGAATCACAAGTTAAATAATATAAACACTGGAGTGTAACTGTTTACTTGAACAAAAGACATTTTATATATATTTATTTTAGGAACATTGTTATTCTTTTACATTTGTTATAAAACGTCTTACAAAATAGACATTTGAAATAATGCTTTTTTCTATACTGAATTTCATATATCAATTAATTATTATAGTTATTTTATTTCAATTAACATTAAAAAAATAATTTTATCTCTAATTGGTAGTAACCAAATAATATCAGTGATGCGATAGGCCGATAGCTATCGGCGTCCCTTGTGCGTTACCCGGTAACTATCTCGGTGTCACGATTACTTTCAATCTCATGTGCGCCGGGCCTAAATAGTGACTTCCATGTAACAATATATTATCCTTCGTGTGTGTTTGCTCTGATGTTACGTCATATTGTTATGTATAATGACATACAATGTATGTAGGCATACAATGTTACCATAAAGAACCACTTTTCTATTGAAGTTAGTAAAATGAAACTGTTGTATTTCATTTGTTAATCAAATTGATTGGGTCAAAATTTCTTTAGATAGTACAAAGGCTTAAGGTCGAACAATTGTTTGGTTTCTTTGATTTTAAATCCATGCTTATATGTTTTGGGTTTTGGAAAAAATTCTAATTAAGTCATATATATCGTGTTCTTATCCCAATTTGGCAAAATATTTTATAAAAGAAGTGTCAGGTTTGAATATAATTTGTATGTATTTGGTTCTACTGTAAACCAGTTGGACATTCCTCTTTAGGCAGCTTAGAACAGTATGACCTCAGTATTTTTTTTTATATTTTGGCTTATCTGTAGCTACATTTTAGCTTGAGTAAATATGTTTTATGCTCAAATAATATATGTCACATGCTATAAACTTAAAACAAAACCATCTCAGTTACTAAATTAATAATCAGTGATTAAATCATACTCGTAATTGTGTAGAAATATCGACTTCTTATTGTATATTTTAAAAATATATACCATAATCTAAAAAATTTCAACTCATAAAGTTACTCGCTAGTATTTTATTCTGCCTGCATTCAGAAATAGTTCAATAATACTAGATTATTGTACCCATCACCGTAATTTAATTCGATATTTGTGCTATAGTTTTGTTTTGTAAGCTAAGTTTGATAAAATAAAGCACAATATTTTATTTTACATTTTTTTATACTGATAATATTCTAAGCTACTTGTTCAGTTATTAGTTTTATCCATAACGATAATGATGCTTCTCAAGGGTGTACAAAATCTGTTGAAAACAACGACAGCAAGCTCAGAATAGCATTTGTATGAATAACTATTGCTAGCAAAGGTTATAAGGAAAGTATAGTATAGGCTACAAATAACTTCTCACAACTAACGCCTGTAATGTGTTACACTCTCAAAGTTGGGCATGAACCTAAATAATCCTTTGATTTCCTCCGCACTATAATTTTCCTTTTTTTCTTAAATAAGCTGTAAATATTCTTCCCTTCCAGTCATACCTACTCTTTTACTTTTAGGGTAACCTGTTGTTTCATTATGCAGTATATTAGTAGTTAATTATAGCCTAATATTATACTTAATAGTAATTAATTTTTCTTTTTAATCTTATCCCAGGCTGTCTTATTTTTCACCCACCTAATTTCCTTACCGGCATTATTTTAAGTAGAGTAATGTAAGTAACTAGCTTTTTTAAGTAAACAATCTTATAAGAAATTCATTGTTGAATTTTCTTTATTTATGTTTTTGTTTAATGAATGCATTAAGCATTTATTTTTCAAACAGATCAGCTGATTTTAAATCCTATTTTTAGTACATATAAGATAGTTTTTTAAAAAATCTGTTTTTTTTTGTACAAGCTGATCTTTGAATGATTATTTTGTTTAAATTTATAATTATTAATTTTATTATTTTTCCAAAATTATTATATCTCTGAAAAAGTCAACGTAAAGTATTTCTGTATATTTTTTGTACTAAAACTGTGTTTTGATGTGTATATAATAGAACTAATAAAAACATATATAAATTACAGGGTTTTTAAGGAGTAGAAGGGAAAAACGGAAAGAGAAAAAAGCCAAAAAGAAAAAAGAAGGGAGTCAAGATAACACTAGTAACAGAGACGAGAAATCTGATATGTAAGTGATATATAAATTTGTTGTGAAATAATTTAAAATTGATATTTCTAATTAAGTAATTTGTGTTTTAAGTATGTTACTTGTGCCTTTATACTAAAGTATAATAATAAGTATGAAGAACAGAATAGAAAAACTCTCTAAATGTACTCTGAGGCAGTCCACATTCTGATATAAATCCAGGGAATTAAATTTAATTAAGGGTTCAAGTTTCTTTCTTAATTGTGTGTGTAGTTTCCACTTTTCATTAACGAAATTGTAATTGTTCATTATTAATCTAAAAGTAATGTACAAACTCCTCCAAGACCCCAGCTCCGGACTACAGACCGGACATGAAGGGTTAAGGATTCTTTTTATAGAATTTACAAGGTTCAGTTATGAAAAACAAAATTGTATACAAACTCACAGTTGCATCTGAAGCTCTTTTAAAAAAAATGCTAATATTCCTTCCACGACCAAGTTACTTAAAAAATGATTAAAACGATTTAACAATCAGGTTTCTAGCACGCACCTCAATTAAGTAAAAGTCACATTTGTAAACCATTCGTTATAATAAAAGCAGAACTCAGCATGCTTATTAAGTTTATATGTTGCTTTTTAATGATCATGCCATAGGTTTTTGTTATCTCCGCTACAACTGAAAACTTAATTATCTGGACAGAGCATTTATATCTGGACAAAGAGGTTTAATGGCCAGGTGCAGAGGGAAATCCTAAAGCTGGTTAACCATATCTGTAAAAGTTACCCAACTACTGTTTTTCTTTAATAATAGGTGTGCAGCATTTAAAAAACAAGACTTAACAAAAATAACGTATCTTATTTATTGCAGTTATATTTAAAATAAATTTTTAATTATTAATTTCCTTTCGTTCTCTATAAATTATTCATTTCTGCAGGTTTCTGCCTTATTTAACGTATTTCAAAACAAAAACAACAAAAATTGAATTTGTTAATTGAAAATCAATTATTTAAGCAATATCAATTCTATTAATTTTATTTTTGCAAATAAAATTATGTATGTAGGTTTAGCTTCTAACTGTATGCAATTTTAATAATACATTGAACTCAAATGATGATCAATGCCGAGTTTATTATTTTAATATTATACACAATAAATTGCAAGTTCAACAGTTTTGAACACAATTTCAAACATACAAGCACTGGATAAAACAAAAAAAAACAAATAAACTTTAGTTAGTCAATAGCAATCCCCGTTTACAATTCCACTTTCATACCAATACTGAGACGAGCAACAGCAAGTTACAATAAATAGACAGTGGTTCAATCAAACAATCACATGAAGCAGCGGCTCTTTTCAAATTATGAGTATCTGAAACTCTATTAACACATTTCAACTTAGTTCTATAAATAATCTTTTTTGTTTGTTGCTTTTTTTATCCAACATTTTAACTCCGTCAAAATCAAAGCCATGAACTGTTTCTCTCATGTGGTTGACTAATGCAGACCTTTCTCTATTATTTTTGCAATGAGCCTTATGTTCCTTGGTTCTCTGTTATAAAACTCTACCAGATTGTCCTATATAACAGCAATCACAGTCAATACAAGGAGTATTATGTATAACATTAGTACTTTCCTCTTTGTCTATAGAGTCTTTACCCAACTGATTAAAAGACTGTATTCTGTCAAAGGATTTGAAAACAATGTCAATATTGTGACTCTTCGCAAAAGCTCTTCGTCAATATTAAAATAATAAACTCGTCATTAATCATCGTTTAAGTTCAATTTATTGTAAAAATATACATGCTTCAAATTATAAACCAACATGAATCACATGGTGACTGCTTATAATTATTTATTTCTAAATTTTTTTAACTGTTTAAAATAAAGCCATTGTGGTATTTTTTATTGACATTAAATTGTCATTTGAAAAGAAGTCAAATTTTCATAACAACCAAATTAATAAGAAATTAAATTGTCTTAAATTTTGAATTTGACTATCATGATTTATTAAATTGACAATTAAATGATGTATCTAAATACTTCCAAATCTATTGAAGAAGTTAATATTACTAATTTAAATATGTATCTTCTAAATGTATCTTAGGAATTATATAGTAAGATCACTATCAGTAGATACTATGTTTATGGCTTTGGGTTTGTAATAATTTGCAGTTAAATAGCTGCTTCTTCATTTGATGGACTCAGATTTACAATTTTTATCTTACAGTATTGTCTGGAGGTCATACTCTTAAAATACTGTTTAACAGACTCAACCCATTCAGTCTTGCTTCTGCTATTATCTGACTGTTAAATATCACTTGATATTTGGTAAAAATTACGAGAAATATAGGTGGAAAAGGGGGCTGTTATTTATGCGGAAGCCATGAACAATATGTTTTACATCAGTGCTTAAATACAAGGGCTATTCAGAAAGTAAGGAACGTTTTTGAATAAAAAAAAAAATTAAGACAAAAAATGTTATATATATACATCTGAAAGAGCAACTAAAATACTACTTTTCTACGTAGTCACCAAACAAATTGAAACATTTATCGTAGCGGTGGACAAGCTTTGAAATTTCTTCATAATAGAAATCTGCCGCCTGCGCTGTGTTGCTAGCCAGGTCTTCATTCTTGGAAAAAAGTGAAAATCGTTTGGTGCAAGGTTAGGACTATAGGCCGGATGAGGAAAAACCTCCCATTTGATTGGCTCAAGGAGTTCTTTGGTGCGGTTTGCTGTGTGAGGTCGGGCATTGTCATGCATAAACAAAATTGTTGACGTCAATTTCCCTCGGCGTTTGTTTTGAACTGCTCTCCTGAGGTTGGACAAAGTTTCACAGTACCGCTCAGAGTTTATTGTTGCACCACGTTCAAGAAAGTCAATAAGAAGGACACCTTGCCTGTTCCAAAAAACCGTTGCCATAATCTTCCTTGCTGAAAATGTTTGCAAACATTTTCTTGGTTTTTTGGGGGAGCTTGTGTGCCCCCCACTCCATGAACTGTAATTTCGTTTGGCAATTAACGTGTTTTACCCATGTCTCATCACTAGTTACGATGCGATCCAGTAGTGAATCACCATGTCTGTCGTAAGCATCCAAAAATGTCAAAATTGCCTCCATTCGCTGACTTTTATGGCGGTCAGTGAGCATTTTTGGCACCCATCTTGCACAAAATTTGTGGTTGCCTATCCTTTGTGTGACAATTTCAAACAACAAAGTCCATGAAACTTGTGGGAAACAAAGCGAAAGCTCCGTTATCGTGAATCGGCAGTTTTCGCGAACCTTTTCATCAACTTTAGCAACCAGTTCATCAGTCACAATGCTTGGGCGTCCGCTCTTCGCTTCGTCATGAATGTCAGTTCGGCCATTTTTAAACTGAATGTACCATTTTCTCACAGAACTTTCATTCATTACGTTGTTTCCGTAAACTTCACACACTTGGCGATAAATGTCTATCGGTTTTAAGTTTTTTGCCAACAAAAACCGTATCACTGACCGCACCTCACAACTGGCGGTATTTTCAATCGCAGTGCACATCTTCAGTTGAAATTGCGAAAAAACGTGCAACGTGGAAATGTTCCCGTTGTCACTGCTGGACGCCGACTGAGTTGCTGAGTGCTCACCCACCAAGATGTACGAGATCGGTGCGCGCCTGGCGGCGTCAGACAGAAACGTTCCTTACTTTCTAAATAGTCCTCGTATAATATAAGTTACAATATAAGCTATGCAGATTGTTAAACTACTTTTTACTTAATTAGGGTTGTTTATTGTTTTTTGAAATTTTTTTCTATAAAAAAAGGGTTTTATTATATAGGCTACGCTAATTGTAACATCACTAATTTATTAACTCACTAAGCTTTTATGACAGAGAAATAATAAAACCAAACTCTTGATAGAAAGCGGCAGTATTACTAGAGTGTTAAGCACTGTAATGATATCAGGAATTAATGCAGAAGAATATTCCTCCAAACTTTTAATTTTTAGAAATATAGATGTATTAGTGATTTGTAGTAAAAAACAGACGTCTTATAACTATGAAAATTGTTACAATTGACCAGAGACTTATATAAAGCATATTTGTTCAAATACTAAGATTCTACTTTCCTTTATAAATCAGTCAGTTATACTAAATATATTTATGTTTTAAATGGATAAGTATTAGTTTGTTACCATAAGCTGAAAAGGATTTGATAAATTGTAAATGCAATAATGGTAGGATAAGAATCTCTTTTATGATACTGAAAGGTGAGGGAGATAAGGTACTGATAATTTGTTTATTTTGCACACTAAACTTTATTTTTGTTTTATAGGGAAGAAAAAGACGAAGTAAGGAAAATTAAAACTCCAACACCTGAAGTGGATGAAGAAGGCTATTGTATTCGGCCCAAGATGGACATCTGGGATAACGATAAAGGAAGTTTTTACTCAAGTTCGGATACAGATTCAGGTAACACATGCATACCTGTGTGTGTAAGTACACACACACACACAGACATATACATATGTAAAGCTTCATCTGTAATATTTTTTTTTAAACACAAATGAAAAAATTCCAGAAGCAATAGACCAAATAGATAAACAGGACATTTAATTTAAAAAAAGGAATATAAATTCCTTAAATTTAAAAGTCAAAAGAATCCTAATTGTTAGAGCTATAAATGCAAACTAAACTAATTATCTTTAATGTCCCATGTTGGTGTTAGTATAACATTGGTTTTGATCTTATCAATAGAAACTCCATGATTTTTACCTGGGCAATAAAAAAAAAGATTATTACTTGTTAAAAGTTTTTGGATTTAAATAATGTTTGATATTTTAAATAATAATGCAAGATATTAAAGTTGATAAGAGTTTTATTTGTCTTATTTTTCTTTGAAACCACTTCACACTGTAGTTATGCAACAAGACGTGAGAAATTTATTAATGTTCATGAAAAGTAATTTAATACAGAATTGGGAAAAATCTAAAAGAAAACATACAAAGAAAATGAAAACAAATCTAATCAACTAATGGGACAAAATATATCATCCTCTCAATTTTTTCTTAAATAAATTCTACAAAATACCTAATTTAATAAAAACACATGTAGAACTACCTCTTTTATAATTTCCCAATATTTGTAATGAGAAATAGTAACAGAATAAGCTAGAAAAATTAACTCTTTGTACACTACGCAATGGATTGCAAATTTCACATAAGATCTCAACTTAATGAAAACATTTTCTCTCAAAATAAATTTCAATACATTTTTGTTTTTTTTAGTTTTAGAGCATCGAGCCGTTTGAGGTTTTAAAAAAAACAAAAAAATGGTATTAGTGGCCATTAACATAACATTAGGAAATCTTTATATTTACGTCCAAATCAGGTTAGAAAGTTTATTATTTACAGGAATATTCTTAATAAAAATCAATAAGTTCCTCATATTATTAAAATGCATACATTAAAAGATGCATGAATGTATTGAGATAAATACCCTGAGTTTAGAGTTGAAGAGAAGTTTTGAGAAGTTTGAATAATGTAATTATTTTTGCAGATGATGACAGGGAACACAAAATTCATGTGGAAATCAAACCTCTAAGCAACGGAGCTGCTCCAATGAGTGCCAGTGTTGATGAGCTTCGAGCAACTGTGGAAAATATTTCTTTATCACCAGTAGGAACAGCATCAGTAAGTTTTATAATTTTCCTTCAGTAAATCATTTTATAATTGTTTCAAGAATATCTGTTATCTGTTATGTAACAAGTATGGTAGGGTACTGACAAGACTGTACATCCAATACAGTTTAACATATTTAAAACTTATGACATTATGAAATGAAAATTCAGCATTATTGGAACATATATAAAAAATTTGTTTTTAATGTGTGTTCTGTAGTCAAGAGCGGAGTAGAGGTAAATGCGGCAATTCTTTCTGGCATCTTAAAAATCTGTTCCAATATATATATAGGCAAGGAGTGGATCTAGAATTTTCTTGAATGAAGTCCAAGATAAACATTTTTCTTTAAGAAAGAAAACTATAAGTTTTAAAATTTATAAAAAAACACTATTTTAATTTATTTAACAAACATTTACATTTAAAAAATTCTTTATAGTTTTTAAAATATTTTTGTTTAATATAAGCTTACACTTGTAATTTGAATAGAAATTATTCTATGCATCAAAATCCATTCTGCTTTGTTTTGATTCGGCAAATCAGTTGATGACATGATCATTGTTCACTTTAAAATGGAGATGAATGACAGCAAGAACTGTCAATTTTATATGAAGATAATCTTCATTTGCTGAAGCAACAATAGGAGGTATTGTCAAGAGCTTTAACAAATCATTAACACGTTTGCTACCGAGTAGCGTGTATATGCGCCGTCTGCTTTCTCTCTACAGACTGGCAGTCAAAAAATGATCTTTCCGCACAGAGTTAATGTGGGTCCGACCTTCATTACAGACCAAAAGTGGAATGTCGTTGTAATAAGTTACTATGCTACATAAAAACACTACAAGTATGTTTGTTGAATGTATATTTTTGTTTTTGCTGTTTTTAGTGTTTTTTGGGATGGCGCAATGTGAGCAGGTCGGTTTTTAGAACGAAATCCTATTGAAGACCGAGCATCTCAAGTGAGAGCCATTACAAAGGCTTACATAAAAAAACACTCAACTAATTAGTCTTGCTAAACAGAATGCTTATATAGGCTTATCTATCGAAAAAATACAAGAATATAAATATTATTTTAACAAAAGAAATATGTTTACATTTGATTTCTAAATAGAGTACAGAATATTTACAAACACACCAATCATTTTTGACATGTTTAAATCTTTTGTGATAAATTTCATTTAGAGTAAACCTAGTAAAACATGATTATTCAAAACAAAAACTGCCCAAGTGGCAAAAGGAAATAAACAAGTGTCATTTTGATGTCATTGAACTAAGAGACCAAATGTCCCTCATTAACATCAAATATGTCTACAGACAGATAATATATAAAGCCATTAAAATATACTACTCATTTCTCAGAGGAATAAAAGTAACGCATAAACAGTGTCCCAAATATGAGCCCTTGGCCCATTTCAACTACCCGGAACGGCGTATATATGAGTTAGTTACCAATAGTTATTTTGTTAACATTGCGGTAGCGAACGTGTTAATATAGTTTTTTCCATCACAATGGTAGTTTACAATACTTTCATCATGGAGGTTCAAAGCAATATTGTTTTTCAAATTTTTTCTGTGAACTAGATTACCTTCAATGCTGTTATGTTTTGTTTAACTTTTAATGTATTGAGTAGGTTAGTGTTGTCCATTTGTTAAATTTGTAGTCACAATACGAACTCTTTTCACTTCAAGCTTCCTACCCTGTTAGACCTGTGCTGAAGAGCTCAGTTTCTAAGTGGTACTGAGTAAATATTTGACGTTAGTTCAGTTTCATTTGCTGAAAGTAAACAATTCTGTAATTTAAGTTTTCCATAATTTTTATTCATGATCCAGTTCCAAATAAATTAATTTTATTATGAAATAGTTTACAATACAAATTTAATTAATTTGTAACAGCATTTTGTCTTTCAATATCTACTCAAGACAACTGCACAAGTACCATTGATACAATAGTAAATATTAATGAGGATCAGCTAAAAATTGAGGTAAATAATACAGGAAGTAACAAGAACTACCTGCACGATCAATACTGATAAAACACAAAGATAAACATAAGTACTAAGGTTAAACTTTTTTAAGCTTCCAGAAACAGCATTAAATCATCTACACTATGATTTTCCTCGTCTAAAGTTATATCAGTTTTTAAAAATATTATTTTCATGAACATTTACCTCACTCAGAGTCTACTTAGTATCAGAGGGGCACTGCTAGCTGTATTCATGGTATTAATGTATTTTGATTTATAATTTATAGTATATCTAATCCATTCCATACTTCTGGTAATTGGTAAATTAGAAACTAAAAATGTCACACTCAAATTTTGTTGTTCATGACGAGCTGATCGTTAATCACTTATTATACTTTGAAACTACTTGCGACCAGACATTCTATTAATATATAACTTGTTAAATTGTTAACTTACACTTGGAGGAAACATTTTTGTATTATGACTTCAATTTCAGAGTGTAATAGGTAAAAAATTTAATTTTAAACTTCTTCCTCCAATTCATAAGATCATATAAATTTCGTAAAAGCAGCTCAATTTAAAATATACTTGTATTAAAATAATACAAACATAAATGTAAGAATAATGTTCATATTTTACTTACATTCTAGTTGTGAAAAAATATTTTCAAACAAAATAGTTATGCTGAACATTTAAAAAGTACATGAGAACAATCTAGTAACTATATGTATTTTTTATAAATATCTAAAATATTGTACACGGTCATTATAATATATATTTATGCTTGAATTTATATTCAAAAAATACAATAAAAATGTCAAAATTTTATATTCATTTGGAAGATTGGCTTTTAATGGGGAATGCGTAGTAAGCCCAACAACATGTCCGATGACATTAAAAAAATAAACCAGTTTAAATGAATAAACACTCTAGAAGACAAAATATTATTATGTTTTGTCATTATTTAAACAAAATGTACAACAAAAAATTGGGTTTGAAGGTTATCATAAAACTTGGCAGTCAATATGTTAATGTATGATTAGTATAAAATACCATAACCTGATTTCTGAATATTGTTTCTAATTTTAGGGAAGTAGGGGTTCAAATACTGATTCTGAACTCCACATGAAGAGGTCGCAGTCTGTCTCCCAACAAATTGGAGGGTAAGTGAAATTATTTGTAATTTCTTGTTCAAAAATAGAGAAATATTCTAACACTTGTGATTTTAACTCATAAAAGTAGATAAATATAAATGCTAAATTCTATTATCTTAAAATCATCTGCACTTGTTTCATAAATAAATTGTTAATATATTGATTAGCATACTCTTTGATTGCATACGAGTAAGTGAGATCACGCTATGGACAGTAGGAGCATTCCCGTATATGAACGTTCTATCATTTCTCTGGGATTAACATTGCTGTATGTTTACAGTTTTGTTTTCTGTGTATTGTACTGCACTCTAGGTTCAATATTTCATATTATCTGGATAATAAATGCTACACGGAGTACACAGTTACCATTCTTTTGTGTGCAAAGTCTATGGCTTGTCTCGTATGTTTCTTGATATGGTCTTTGTTTCTAGCATGAATGATCTTGATACAAATAAAACAGGCATTCCTAATAAAGTGGTTTTTGCTACAGGAACTTAAAGAATTAGAGTTTTGGTAAAGATTTGATGAACTAAATTGTTACAGAAACCAAAGAATATTACGATTGTATGTGAAAATACTTCCATGTCTGACCATTCGAATCTGAAAATAGGGACTGCTACTAATTTTGACAAAATTTATACTTTCTTAAATATTAAATATTTTTATAACAAATATTAAAAATAGTACAATAAATATTTTGTTACTAATTTTAAAAATAATCAACTAAGTGAATACGTAAGTGCTTACTTGCTGATGCGTTTCAAAACATTAGTTCCTTTTATGAAGCTAATCCTGTACTGGCGGCATCGGTTAGGTATAAAGGCTCCAACGGGATAGATTTATGACTGTGTAATGGGGTGGGTGGTTTTGGTTGTGTGTCATATAATGGAAAAGGCTGTTGGCTTCAAAATGTATGTGATCATTTAATATGTTTTCTTTATCTGTTGTGTAGTGTTTGTATATTTTATGTTTTTCTAAGGTTGTTAGTTTTGTACTTTGTTTTAATGTGTGTAGAACATTTAAATTAGTATGTATGTCCGCGCGTGTATGTGTTGCGTGTTTTTTAGGTGTTTTGTGTAGCTGGATTTAGGGTTTGTTTGTTTTCTTTGGATAATGTGTTCTTCGAAGCGTGTATAGAATGACCTGCCGGTTTGGCCAATGTAATAGCTGGGACAATCGTTACAAGTTAATTTGTAAATACCTGAGAGTTTGTATTTGTCTGTTTCAAAGGAAACCAAAGAATATTACGATTGTGCGTGTGAAAATACTTCCATGTCTAACCATTCAAAACTGTAAATGTGGGCTGCTACTAATTTTGACAAAATTTATACTTTCTTAAATATTAAATATTTTCATAACAAATATTAAAAATAGTACAATAATTATTTTGTTACTAATTTTAAAAACACTTAACTATTTCTATTTCAACCCTTAAAACAGAGATTATCTAATATTATACCATGTGATATTAATTCATATAAATAACCATATAAAAGTTTCAGATGTGTTTGGAAGTTTGTTTTTATCAATAACAATAAGTATTATAATCAGTTTTTACCTAAAACCTTTTTTAGCTACTCTGTACACTTTTCCAAGTTGGGCACTAGCGAATGTGTTGAGTTTAATTATTGGAAGTATGGAAAATTAAATGCTGTGTAAAATATTTTGAATTGTAGTCTTAAGATAACATTAGGATCTAGGCAGTTGCAGCCCAGTAGCTGTGATCGTGGTTGTACTGTACCACTTTTATGGATTTGTATGAAATGCTTTCTAAAGCAAGTGACCGGGAGGCGTGGCCTGTGCTCGACCTTGGCAGTACCGCGAGGCATATGGTCATGCTGCTCGCTCAAAATTGTTATCATAATGGCGTCATTTACAGATGAAAATGATGAGTTTTAGAACTAATAGCTAAAAATCCGCTGCTTTACAATTTTTGAAAGTAAGAATTACTTTACTCTGCTTTGATTAAAGTAATAGCAACATTATTTCATTATCATCTTCTTTGTCGTCTATCAGTCGCTTAACCAGTTCTCGCTTTCGTTTATTCGAGTTGTCAGACATAGTTTTGATTTTTTAAACACGACCGGAATTGACAGCTGTTCGCACTGGCTCCTGCTTGACTACTGTACGTTGCAGTCACTGCCCTGGCCAAGATTTTGAAAGCTTGTAGTCGCCACACAGCAGTAGCAATGGGTCGCTTCAGCCAATCATGGCTACCCAATGTTACCTTTAGGAATTCGGAGTAGCAAAGTAACCTAAAAATGAATTTGTTGAAGCCTCTTACACAACATTTAGCCTATATTCTCAACAGCTATGTCACTGATTATACGACATCCAGGTGACTTTTTCACTTTAAAACTTCCATTTTCTTTAGACTGCTCATCCCACTGCCTATTCTCGTTAGCATGAGGGGTATTATTGCCGTAACAAGTCTGAATGTTTGCTGAACAGTTATAACTGATTTAAACTCTACTAAACAGAAGACACATGTTTTCTGCTGATTTTGCATCATTATACTGGTACTGGTTAATGCACTGTAGCGCAGTGGTTTACATTATACATCGGATCTACTGATCAGTTCAAGGTTGTAGGCGGAGTACAGTGGCATCTAAAAATACTTCAAATATTCCTTATAGTTGGCAGGTAAAATTTTGTCTTTATTCATTTACAGAGGATAATATGACTTGAAATTGCTGCAGTGTTCTTGTTAACCCTATATATAATAACTTGGAACAACTGTGTTGTAATTTCTATTTATAAATAAATTAAACCTCTTAAACTACAAAAAGTTTGTATTTATTTGCTGATGTACATTTTGATTACAAAGCAATCATCTTCAGAGCAAATGACTACAAGAGTAACTCTGTTTGGTCTAAAGCCAAGGAGTTAGTCTCGTAGTAATTTTTCTCTGAAGATTATTGCTTTACAATTGAAATGTAAAATTCAGTAAATTAATAAATTTGAAATATATAAAGTAAGTTGAAATAAGTCAAAAAATTTTTTGATTTAAGAGGTTTTATTTATTTATAATCAACCCTACATAGTTGGATTCTAAATTAAGTATTTATTGAGACAGGCAATATATAGACATATTTGTTTATCATGCAGAAAACTGAGCAGTGACTTAGTGGGTTTGAACATGTTTCCCAGTCCAACTGGGTCTAGTGCTTCAACACCTACAGCCAGCCATCCATACGCACCTCTACAAAGTCCTACCTTAACTTCAGTCAACAGTCCTGCTCCATCTAGTAAATACGCAGGTAAGTGAAAGATTCCTGGACATTTTATCAGTTGTGTTGAGCAAACAGATGAACAAATCCTTTTCTACAATGTAAAGAAATTGGAGATTGGCATGTTTGTAATATCAAACAGTATCAACCTCTATAATGCCATTGAGACAAATTAAAATTATTTTGTACACAATAATAAGTTGCGTAATGGGTAGACAGGCACCTCCTTGTGATTTCCACACAGGTACACCTTGTATAGGTTTATTTCGAATATAACAACCTTGCACCATAATGTCACATGATGTATGTTTTCATCCCAGATCAGCAATGTTTTTGTTCTAACCTAATTCTTTTAATTGTTCACAATTCTTTCTCACCCTTTATTTTTATAAGCATGGTAAGAACGAACTTAAGTGGAATCGCCTCAACTGAGGGCCCACCAAATAAAATCCGTCTATTATCAGGCAAACAACAAACAGCAGTCATTAACTAGATACTTGGCTATGGAGGGCTATAGCACTTTTGAGTGGTCACAACTCTCCCCTCACTGCTCGGCATCCATGAGATAGATCTTCCTAGCCATAGACAGTAAAATACCACAAGTACAGCCTTAGAGATATGCCTCAAATATTAATTTTAATCCTACCAATTCCCAACTCCTTCAGAAAGAAATGGAGAGACTTTGCCGAGAGGCACCTGTCACGTACATCAACAGGTAAGTAGACACAGGCGAACCCCTTTTGCTGAATAAAGGAACACAAAGATTTATACTTGTTGGCCTTGTACAGATGTTGCTTCGGGATATTGATTGACTCCTATAGGACCATCAATTCCATCATCACCACTGAATGGAGTATCAATCTGTATGCCAGACACAAAGATGTAATGCCCAAAACAGAGGGAAACTCATAATGTCAGTTGCCAGGATCCATACATATATTCCAATCTATAGTTTTCCCTATAACAGACGGAAAAACGCTGCATACTTGTCTCCTCCTCACTGTCTCACCTTCCTTCACAAAAGTAACAGAGACTGGGCTCTTAAACTCCTTCCTCTTGGCTGTAGCAATGCCATAACTTACAAACTCCCTCAAAATCATTAAGACTCTATCATGACGCAAGTAAATCGTCCTTCCTGCAGAGCCCGAGGGCAACCAACCAATATGTGACGGGCAGTAGCAGAAGTTGCCAAGTATAAATTACACATGGTGTCCGTTGCAAGACTCCAGCGACACAGATTATTTGGACCTGGGAAAGACTCACCTAATGGCAATATTCCAAAACTGCAATCTCTTGGAAATAATTCACAACATGTGACTCTAGTTACAACATCATATCTTTCAATGATTGTTATAGCACCAAAATAATTAAGGCCTTCCTCCCTGATTGCAACCCTTCAGAATTGAGAAGATAGGAGTTTTCATACCAGTGGTACACCAAATCTAGAGAACCTCCTAACCTCAGCATCAGATAAAACTCCTTTTACTTTCCCACTAACTTCTACCATTTTTAACAACTCCATTTACCTTCCTTGTGACACTATTAATATCTAGTTTCAAATAATCAATATTTATACAAATCACATATAGTAATTTATCATAAACTATAAATTTGTGACATTTGGATATTTATACAAATCTGTGGTTTACTTCAGTCTTACCTATTTTTTTTTTTTTTTTTTTTTTTTTTTTTTTTTTTTTTTTTTTTTTTTTGATAAAGATCATGGTTTGATCTAAATATTTCAATAGTGTGATAAGTTTCTACACACTTCTTCTTTTACTTTTCAGTCTTTTATAAAAAATCAGATACACCTCTTTTATTTTTTTCCATTTCATGTACTGATTTACTTACACAAATTATATTATAAGAAAATTAAAGGACAAATTTATGTATTTTTTTAGATTTAGGAGACTTGTTCTCTGAGGTAGGGGAGATACAGCCAGCATTGCCTCCAAAGCAGTCACGCCAATCTTCAACTCCACCATCGGGCATTGTCATTCCTCGACCTCCATCTCGTAGAGGAGATGTCACTGGAACAGCTGTAAGTTGAATGCTTGCAATACCAGTATTTTTTGTGCAATGAGTAATTAGCAGAATCAGGATATTACATAAAACAGATTCAATTCGTTAGATAGGAGACTGATAGACTCATTTTGGACATTCCTTGTAATATAGACATATAGAGGGAAAAAAACATATAAAACATGGTATATAGATAGGAGATTACTCCGTTTTGTAATCAGATAAGAATGAAGTGATATTGTTACAATGTCTAGATTTCTAAAACACATGTTACAGATTGTAGTTAAATTTCCCAATAACCTTGAAGATGCATTTAGGAAATGCAGACATCTATATTTCATTTACTTATTGATGACTCTACTACACAAGGTAGTCATAGTATATTTTTAAAAGTTTGAAGACTTTTTTATCTCACACTTTGACTCAGTAATTAACTGAGTTGGGACTGAAGCTTCATTTGTTAGCTTCTCTAAAGTCTGCACACCTATACTAATATATCAAAATCTAATGGTGTATATTTGTGTGTGTGTGTGTGTGTGTGTGTGTGTGTGTGTGTGTGTGTGTGTGTTACTCTCTTTATGTCTGTTAAATAAATAATTACTGTTAATTCATTTCTTATTTTGTACATTGTTAACATTTCAAAGATTTATACCAAAAAAACTTAAATTAGTAATATATATTCAGTCAACTCCTGAGAATACACATAATTCATGGTAAAATCTGAAGGGCTTGAAAATTGAGAAGAGTGAGATATTACTGAGTGGTTTGAAGAAGGTGAAAACAATCCTTGTATGAGTTTAGACATGTAAACAATGACAATACTGTAGGAACTTTGATGGTGACGCATCTAATATAACGATAGTGATGATGATACGAAGGAAGTTACGAAAGCATAAATATATTGTAATTTGTTTCCATTTGGTTTTGTAGGTTATTTCATTAAACCTGTAAAACATATACCACCACCTCTTTCTAGATAATAAACTTAATGAAGTACTTTTATGAATAATTTGCCAATTTTGAAATTTGCAGATCTTGCGTGATCTGTTAAGACTTAACTGTATTATATTTTATTCATCCATTTGAAACTTGAGGTGAAAGATTTGGAATATTTTTATGCCATTTGTCAATCATGTGTAACGATAATGTACATGATACAGATGTAGCTGACTTTTATATGTAAAAAAAATATGTTACTCGATGTAGTACTCTCTTGTTTAAATATACAGAACTGTGTTAGAATACAGTTACAGAACTGTTATATAATTAAAGCAATACTAATATTTATAGCTAACTTTAAAAAAGTACACAAAAATTATCATTTGTTTCCATCTTCAACTTGAGTTACTCGTCTAATGTACTACAGTTTAACATATATTGTTATGTATTAGTCTGGGTTGACAATATGGGGCTTCTCTCATTACATGAAAGATCAGCTAGTCAGGGCAAATTATTAGCAGCAGATTTAAAGACCAGCCCAGCTAATCATGAATTGATTGTCATTGTTTGATTGATTTGTTTACTTCAAGACAGTATATTTTCTGATGTCACACACAAGAGTAGACATCTGTGCTTTCTATGGGACATTTATGGCACATTGACCTTCTGTCAGACATTTAAACGTAACTGATACGGACACTAAAAAAAGCACAAGTGATTTTGGGTAATACACCGTTCTGTAGAACACTAGTGAGATGAACATTACAGAGACTTGAACACAAACTCGAGCTGGCTGCTGGCGGCAGATACTGGTCCGATGGACAGGTGCCTTGCTGAATAAAGATACTTTATTTTCATAGTACGTCCGCATATCGGAGGCTCCATATATGAGAGGTTTTACTTTACTTCTGAATGACAGACACTCCTAAATACATCATATATACAATTTTCAGTTATGAAATTTAAATAAATTTCTTGCCTTTTTATGCAAAATTTTATGTTAAGAATGAAAAACCCATCTGTAAACGTAAACGTTTATTAGTCAGTAGATATGAATCAGCATTCTCCTTGTGTATAGTACTCTTGAATAACTATCTTTTGTTTTAACTCTTCAAGTATATATGGCAGGAAATGCAGAATTCCACAAATGTTAGCTTATATCTTGTATTTTGTTTCAATCTGTGACATCAGTCATAAAAACTGATGAAGAAGACAAATTGAGCAGTAGTGAGATGCATATCTTTCATAAACCTACATCTTTCCAGTTTTAATTTTAATGATGATATTAAAATAATCAGTGAAGTGAAAACATTTCTGCCTTTAAAGAAAGATAAAATAAATTTCTCAGTTACAATTAATTTATTTGTGTATTTGCAGAGAAAATCTTGAAATGCTGAAAGAAATAAAGTCAAGTTACAGACAACATATTTAAAAACTTGTTAATTACTATTTACTTGCCAAAAGACAAGTGCCAGTAGCTGCTCACCCTTATGCAAGGGTCATGTTATGTTTTGTTTTTGTGTATGGTCTCAGCGGTCTGTGTATGTGGTTGGTACGTATTATCAGTTCCTAGAGCAATTGTTATGACATATTTTTGTTTCTGGTTCACAGCCTTTGTGATTCATCTATGTTTGATAAAAAAAATTTTATCAGCTCCATAGGGCATATTACAATTTAGGTGATAATTTTCCATGTGTTTTATTTTACAGTAAACTACTTTAAATTTCAATAAAGTATTGGAACTTCATATACTAGAAAAATATATTCTTATTTTTTATATTAGATATAGTGATATGTTTTCTTGTAATATAGTTAATAAATAAAAATATTTCAAACACAAGAATACTTTTAATGAATATATTTATTCAAAGCTTTTCCCCGATAAAATAGTACCAGCATCTTCAGGAAAATAATTATCTAATTTATATTTTTTAGCATTATTTATTGGCCTTCAAGAAGAGGACATTTTGTGAAGTACAGATTATGTTTTTGTTCTGAGGTTTCAAAGTATATGATATAATAACTTGATGTTCATAGGGTGGTTGATGTTTGGATGATGCAATACTTATTGATGTTCCCATCTCTAAAGTCAACAGCCACATCAAAGAAAGTGATGGCTGTTGTTGATTTCTCCCAGGTAAATTCGAGCATGAAGTGTGATGGATTGTTACAAAATCTCTTTTAGTGTTGAACGGTCCCTTATCCGAATTGAGATCTCATCTGAACTCTCCATTAGTGTGTTTGGTTTTTTATAAATTCTTCAATCTTTCACATATACAGATTTGTGTAAGAAAATTCTTGTAATAGAAATTGTTCCTTTCTAGGAAAAACCTGATGAGGTTGAAATGAAATGATGTGCGATAAGCCTTGTTTGGGTGTCTAATTACGAAATTCTTGAAACCTGATAAGGCAATGTAAGGGAGGCAGATAATGCCTATAGAAACCAAACTTGTGTCAGGAGGTATAGATGTAGAGAAAGCAGGTCTTTAAAATATTCCTTGTCCTGATTGTTTGATTTTTAGATTTTTTTACCAAAGGCTGATTTTATTAAGAAATACTGAAATGTTTCCTGTTACAGGAAAAGTAAGGTGAATACTTCCTCTGTTTCAGTTGCATAGTGGTGCGAAACGTAAAACGTTACTAATTTAACATGTTGGCTTTATTGTTTGACATAATAACTCGCAAAGTGCCTCGAAATATAATTAAATTTGCTGTTGACTCCCAAAAAATACAAATTAAAAAAAAATCAACTTTAATAAAGCACTCTTAACATCACATTTCACCTGGCATACAAACCTTATAGATTTATAAAACACACACACACACACACACACACACACATACATCTTATTTTTTGGAGATAATAAATCACAAAATTACTCAAAAGGACAAAACAAACTCTTACAGACCCTATTCCACACACAAAACAGAAAATATTGCATTGAACATTTGCACACCATTTATTTCTATCACCAAAAAACGTAGAACTCACACCGCGCAAAGCATATTGAATTGGTGTGTTGCGTTGTTTTCTTTTCAAAATTTGTAATTTTTGGGAGTCACCAGCAAGTTTAACTACATTTCGAGGCATTTTGCAAGTTACTACATCAAAAAAATAAGGCCGGGGTTGAATTTTTTAACGTTTTTGGTGTGCCGTGGAGAGGAGGAAGAACTGACATTTCCAAAACATTTTTTATTTTGGGGGTGTGAGCTAGACTTTTTATAATTTTTATCATATTCCTAATGACTTTCTGCATCGCCCGGTATAAAATGTTTACTAAAATCGAACACACAAGAACGGAAAATAAATATGTTTTTTTTTCAAATTTAGTAATTGTTTTGCAAAAATTACTAAGTATGTACTATTTTTTAAGAATCTTGTTTTCTCAATAAGGATATAAATAAATATAATTCCATAGTTCATAACTAAGCGTTAAATATTGCAAACCTTTCTTTAAACAGAATTCTACCGGACTTAAAGGAAGAATGAGTCCTGGATTAAGCCCGATTGCTCGAGCAGATAGCATAGCTAGTTTAGAGTTCCGAGCTGCAGGAGTTGCTGTAGGTTCTTCAAGAGGTCCTTCCCCTCTCACTATAGGCATGGCTGACACTATTCCACTTGCAGTTGCATTTCATGAAATTGTACATTGTTATTTCCGTGGAACAGATGAAACAAAGTAAGTAGCTGAATTTTTTTCCAATTTACTAATATATGTGAATAAAACTAAAGTAGTACTACACAAACTTTAAACGTACAAAAGTACAAAATTTTAGTTTATAATTTAAGAGAAAGATTTAACTCAAGAATGTTGTATATGTCTGGATATAAGGAGAAAAGAATATTATCTGTCTTCACCCTTCCCTAAAATCAGATGTATGATGTTTCAAAAATATAAAACATTGATGGTTTTGTTTTGTAGAACGATTAGAAACATTTTCAATTCTAAGTCATCAACTTGACACTTAAATAGTGGAATATTTATTTTCATGCTGGGAGCAGGAGTAGAAAGGCAACTTGTTTGAGGTGTCTAAATTTAAAAAGTAGTAAATTTTAATCATTTGAAAAGTAATAGAAAACTTGAAATGTACTATATAATTATGTTTCATATATAAAATTACATATCACGGCTATTTTATAAATAATTTAAACAGTTGATAATGTGGTGATTAACATTTACAACTTTGTATTCACGTTATTACTTTTGAAAAACATTCATCTCATCTCTGAAAACAATTGTGACCTATGTTATTAGTTTAAGTACGAGTGTATTCCAGAAAGTAACACAGGTTTGGGACTAGCAAGGCTAGAGCTGCGATCTTGGATGAAGAAGAACTTCTACTCTCAGTACCAATAGACGTGTGGTAGAGGGAGGACTGTATCTGTCATACTGAAATGTGCTCTGCAACTGAAAATAACGCCATTTATGAAGTGCATTCAGTGATTAGGTTTTTGTTGGCAAAAATTACAAACCAATTGTTATCCATTGCCAACATTGTAAAGTTTCTGGGAATGGAATAATGATTAAAAGTAGAGTGAGGCAGTGGTGTATTGATTTAAAAAAATTCCATATCAGTGTTTGTGATGAGGAGGACCATAGTGGTTGGCCTAGCTTGATTACTGAAGACTTGTTAGTAAAAAGCAATGAAAAAGTTTGTGAAAGTTACTAGTTTTCATTAAACACTTGTAAATATTTGAGTTACGGTCCGAGTTGACAATGGGACACATCTCCCGAAACGGCCGTCCTCAACAAATATAAGTGCTACTATACGCAAGTTTGTAAATATTTACAAGTGGTTAGTAATTTATTGGTGTTAATAATTAATTTCAGAAGAAACTTAAGAGAGTAGTTATTTATTTCCATATTACATGTAATAAAACTCACTACCATAGTGTATAGATACTATTACCTTTTTGTTGTGTATGTAGATTTATTTTATTTTTAGTGTTTACATTAGTTTTTTATTTATAAATTATTTTTCTAGATGCCAAGTCAAACTATCTGGAGATATGATGGTTTCTTTCCCGGCTGGCATTGTAACTGTTCTTGCCAACAATCCGAGCCCTGCTCAGTTGTCCTTTCGTACACGCAATTCTGCCCGCCTTGACAATATACTGCCTAACAAACAGCTCATTAACTGGTAAGAGTTGAATAGTTAATTACAAAAGTTTTCCAGGAATCTATTTTTTGAATAATTTTTTAAAATATTTTTTCTTTACTTTTAGCAATGCCTATCCATTATATCATTGTTGTCGAATGTCGCACTTACCATAGGGTTCTTTGCAGTAATGCTGTCAGAAATTGCTGCTAAAGGAGTTTATTCAGGGAGGGAGAAACTAAAGCTAATTTATACCCCCACGACAATTTTTTTAATAATAAGTGCCATTTTAAACCACTCTAATGCTTAAAATTAGATAAAATGTTAACAAAATAAGTAAATTAAATTTGTTCTCAACTCGAAAATATATTTCAAATTTATAGAGTTCTCAATGGGCATTAGGAAATATTGCGTATATGAAACTTCCTTAATAGTTTGTTAAATACCTCTTCATGGAAAAAACCATAGTCTATTTAGATGCGCTTCATAAGTTTTACTGCTTAAATATATGGCCATCACCAAACAAGGCTACTTACAATGAAGTATTTTAAATACATTGTACACATATTTTACTTTTACTCATTCTATAAATATACTATTTTGAAATTATATTTGAATTTCCTCATGAAAGTTTGGAGTTTGTATGAAATTTGTCATAAAACTGAATAATTTAAAGTAATTTTTTAAAGATATTTTAAAATAATTTTTCATTTGATAAAAGCTTTAAAAACCTTTAAGCCTTGTACGTTGGGTAACCATCAAAACCCCTGTGCAGCATTGCCTTGATTCTTTAACAATGCGGGATACGGGTAGCAGTATAGACACCACTGAAATGGTAAGTGGTTGAAGTCTTATTTAGAGGTAGGCTCTAGTGCCAATTCTGTAAACGAGCTGAATATTATATCCGGTTAAAAGTCTGAATTCTGCTATGCACTTTGATTGTTTTTTTTTTATGAGGAACATTTTTTTATTAGTCATCAGCTTAGACTGATATTCTTTTTTTCTTAATGTTATATTCATAAATTTTCACTGTTGAAAGTTTTATATATAGATCAGTCAATATGATGTAGGATATTAGAAAATTTACCTTATGACATTCATAAATACACCTTCAGTGATTTAAGCTTTGTTATAAAAAATATGGAGTTAGTATAAAACCCTACATTACTATTACATTGCACTCTAGCGGACAGAATCAGACCTAACAGACCTCTAAACTCAGTAGCAACTTATAAAGTCAGTCTCTCAACATAACTTTTTGTTTTGTAAATATCCTTTGAAATGTTATTTCTTAATAATTTCATGTTATTCTACCAAAAATAACTGATACTTTATAAACTATTAAAGGTAGAACAAAATTCAATACGTCCACTTGTCTCAAATCTCTGCTATAGAAAAGTCTCATACTTTTAATAGGTTGTACTTTAATATATTTTTGATCTATTTAAAAAGTAATTTACCCATCTACCATTACCTTTCTAGTGTATATTTAGTTTTTAATATTGATAAGAAAATATATCAACTGTTTGCTTGTGAAGGTTAAATTAAACTTGATGCCTTCACAACTGGGTTATTTTTTACTTTACAATTTTCATATGTGTTTCAGGGATAATGTGCAGTCAACACAAGATTGTTGTGTATTTTATTTTAATATGAGTGCCTTAACAGCTCTTTTGAGAAGACAGTCAGAACAAAATCCTACAGCTTTATACTTTAATGTTGATATTCTCAAATATCAGGTTGGTGTTTTTATCATTTGTTTACTCAATTTTGATTTAAATTTTCATATGTGTTTCAGGGATAATGTGCAATCAACACAAGATTGTTGTGTATTTGATTTTAATATGAGTGCCTTAACAGCTCTTTTGAGAAGACAGTCAGAACAAAATCCTACAGCTTCATACTTTAATGTTGATATTCTCAAATATCAGGTTGGTATATTTATCATCTGTTTACTTAATTTTGATTTATTTTCACATTAGTTATATTGTAGGTTTCGTTATTCCAAGGGCATTATTTAAAGTATTTCATTTTACATGCAGATATAATGGGTAGGACCTGGTATTTCCCATGAACCTGCTAAAGGGTGGATATACTTCAGGCATTTAACCCCACTCATGTAATGTCATAATCCTTCTTTGTATTCCAGATCACAGAGTTCTATGTCCGAACAGTATGTTATTCCAAATCCTTTCTGTACTTTTTTCAAGGAAGATAGTTGAATTAAACTCATTACCTGACAACCAGGGCCAAAAACAATCATTTTACTTGCTTGAGAATGTTGAACAAAATTACTATGTTATAGTTAACATGTTTTATTGCCTCAGCAATTTATTGAATAAATCATACTTATCTTTTTGGTATTTTATCCCATGCACCGAAAAATGTAAATAAGCATTCTTCATTAATTTTTTTTTTTGACGCAATAAATATTGAAATTATTTTGAAATACCTATCGTAGTACTTACTCATATCCCTGTTATGGCAACAATTATTGTAAGTTATTGGTTATCTGAAATATCATGTAATCGAACACACTGTCCGCCAATTGTTATGGATAATTGATGCTGTACCTGTGTATCAAAAAAATACTAACCAATGCCCACCCTTGGCTGTAGAGCCATTTGGTGACTCAGTGACCAATATAGACGAAATATCAAAAAAAAAAATTGTTTAGCCCATATTATTCGTGTGTAAGCAGTAGTAAAAAATGTGGAACCTTACATTCCACATTTTAAAATGTATTAGTTTTAACACATTAACTTCTACCCCAGACTATAACTATCCAGAAGTTAACTTTTATTTTAATCATTATTCCTTAGCTCCATATATTTATAAAATTATTCCTGGAAAAATAGTTTTTGTGGAATTTAAATATCACAAATAACGCCATTTTTTGTCATGACTTATTTTTTGGAAGATGTGTCAATATAGCAACCAATAACACTGATTGACATTACAATGTATTTACTCAAGTAAGCTGCATACAATTTATACCTGAAATTGAAGTCCAAAAATGGAGTGTGCTAATTAACTCGTTGCTGATTAAATGGTTGCATACCTAGCGACCGAGTGAGTAAGAATGGTTACTGCACTGAATTCTGTTTCACCATGCAAATATTCACACTTATAAACAACTAAATATTATATATTATAAAATTGATTATTTTTTTAGTACTATAAATTTTTTTATTTATTAGTTTTTAATTATTATTTGTAATCATTATTAGTAAACAAATAATAAAATGCTACTTATAATTTTAAGCTTAGCGGTTAGTTGTAGGTACCCCCCCCCTTATCATCACTTCAAAATTATACAAAAACGTCATATAAGTAGTGATGATTCTCTCTCTCTCTCTCTCTCTCTCTTTCTCTTCGATTGACAAAAACCACTGTGTGGTTGAAATATATCATTGTTGAAGTGCTTCTATTTCAAGACTACAGTTTGGACTCTTACCAAGGTAAGTCTGTCAGTCTCCTAGTCCAAAAAATCTATATATATATATATATATATATATATATATATATATATATATATATATATATATATATATATATAATTATATAATTTTTTAATTAAATTGTCTGAATTTTATTTTTACGGCAAATTTTGATATTAATATTAATGTTATTTGACAATGAAGGCACATACTTCGTGAAGGGAACAACTTTACCACACTGAAATATTTATGGAAATGCTACAATACCAACAACACACGCTGAGACATAAAATCAATTGAGTTTTTTTGTTCGAGCAGTTTTACCTTGCGTGTGCTAAATTTCTCTTTACCCTTGCTGTTCCCAAGAGAGTTTCATCACTAGCCTCACAAGCTATAACTAAAATAATTACAACAAAAATTATTTACACTTCAATTTTATAATTAATTTAAGAATCTACTACACTCATTCTTACTATCCAGTAACAGCTGCTACAATCCTAATTATCTTAAGATTTCTGTTGTGACACACAACCAAACGATTACACTAAAAAGACTAGGTGAATTTAACTTTAATTGCCAGCCGATAAGTTGGTTATAAGAAACAAGTAGGAAGGCAATATACATCTTTCTTTATAGTCATGGATTCAAGAGGCAAAAAATTGGCTTAGTTGTCAAAAATGTTTAAGTGCCTTATCTGAATCACTTCCAAGATTGGAGAATTAATGAAAACAAATTGCAGAATTTTCCATGAAATTTAATGTCGTCTCATGTCATACAGATGAAAGTTCCAGAAGTTGAAGAATAGTGACTCGACAATATCAAACATAAGAGGCAGTTTGAATATGGGGTTACAGAAATGTTTTTGTTATAACTTAAAACATCAAAACAGCTAAAAATAGAGGATTTCAAGGCATTCATATGCTGAGTGTAACAGTTTTATAAAAGACAAGCAAGAATCTTTAATCAGGTGATATTTTATTTTAGATTAGTTATTTTACTTTGTCTTAAAAACTTCTTTTTTATGAAATAAATTAACTAATAATACTTGTAAATATGTTACATTTGCCTATAGTAGCACATATGGTATATTTGTTGAGGACGGCCATTTCGGGAGATGTGTCCCATTGTCAACTAAGGTCGTAACTGATCTCAAGGATTTTGTAGATTAGGGTGGGGATGTGGATGTATTTTGGTGAGTATTAGGAGTTATGACGTCAAAAAAGTGTGTGTTATAATGTAATTGGGTGTTAAGTATTTGTGTAAGGTGTAGTTTGTATATCTCATATTGTTCGGTTGTGTATCGTTGGTAGCTCACATGAAGATGGAATCAATAATTAAATTTTATTGTGTAAAACTAACACATTATTACATATGGGATACTTTTCCTGCAGAAAGTATCTACAAACACATCTTATCAACCACTTCCTTGAATATTGCCTAAGATTGGAAGATAAAAAATGAGAAAAGCCATGTTTGAATGTATTCCAATTACTTCAATAATTCTGTATATTTGTATGTTTTAGATCAAAGCAAAAAGTGGAGCTGGGTCGTGTCCTTTCCAACTAGTTGCTTATTGGAAATGTGAGACTAATCAGACAGACCTCAAAATAGATTATAAGTATAATAGTCATGCTATGGCTTCTCCTTCTCCTCTTCTGAACCTGACAGTAGCAGTGCCTGTAGACGGAGGTGTCAAAAACATTCAGTCAAAACCTTCGGCACGGTGGTTCGTAATAATATACTTTGTAAAATGAGTAATATTTTCCATTTTTAACTTTATACAAAAAATAATTTATGCATAGCTCTTCACTAATTACAGTAGTGGTAATTGTTTCAAAATGAACCACCATCAAGAGAATAAAATTGTTGCTATTAAAATACTGACTTAACAATATAATATGAAATAATAAAAAAAATTTATACATCATACACTACTTGAATGTATTTCTTTTTCAGTATTTTAATGTAATTCACATTACTTATACAATTTCTTAAAAATTAACCCTTTAGCGCCAAAATTAATTTTTGGTCAAATCTCCATAAACTGTTTATGGTATTAGATACTACAGTACCTAAATATGTGGGAAACATGAGTTTCCAAAAAATCGATTTTGGTTTTTGAGTTTTTGACTGTTACCATATGATAACACTCTAGGGGCCTAGGGTGCTGTCTTTTGGCATTGTCTCAGAATTAAAACCTGATTTTTATTTACTAAACTTTATTAGCCAATCTTCATCAATGAGGTATCGATTGGAAGGAGGGGGATAACTGAAACATGATTTCAGTAACAAAAACCAATTGTTTTAATTAGTGATCGGCCGATTCTCGATTCCAGTGCTGCAGGCGTTTACACGTTGGCGGTAAAATACCCTTCGCCGCAGTAGCGTAATGTCGTGTTTACAAATTGGGTGATCAAATACCCGTTGCCGCACTAACATAATGTTGCGTTTACACATAGGGGGGGACATTCCCGACATCGTTTCTGCTTTTCCCCTTCACTGTATATAAAACCATCGTAGTTTATTCTGGTTGCATTTATTTCTTGAAGAAACACTGAAATTCTACCGAAAAAATGAAGATGCAAAAACGCGGTAGTACAGGCGCCTAGCGTTACCATACGGTAACGCCCCGAATTTTGCAGCTAAAACAACTTTCAAAAACCAGAAAACTTGATAAATACTAATGTACTAGCTTCTTGTAGCATCGAACAAGTATTCTTATGAAAATACGACAACAAGAAGTTTTCAAGTTTTATTTTTGGAAACAAAACATGTGATGCTATCTTAAGCGGGAGTGAATGATAAACTTACAATTGGATAACTCACATCAGTCTAGTGATATGGGTTCAAAGTACACTCATATGTTATCAAGGGGATCGACTAAAATGATTTTAAGGCCTACATTTAACGTTCAACTCTTATTGTGTTTATTAATCATAAACAAACATGGTCCTTCTCCTGTTACTGTATGGTAACGCTAGGGGCTAATAAGTTAAAATGAAAAATAATACTTTCTTCAAGGTAATTGCCGATATTTGTTTTTCCATAATATTTGTTTGTTTAAGTACATTAAAGTGTAAGTGAATACAAGAAAACAGTGTTGCTAAGTTAAAAAAAATATGTGTGTTTGTATATATGTGTTTGCATCCTTCATGGATGAAAAATATGAATAGTTAATATCTGGAGTAAATCCGTTTATTTTGTAATGCTTAAAAACACAATTCCAACGTTTTGCTAGGATCTCATCTAGCATTGACGAGTTTAACCCAACAAGTGGAAACACAAATTGTTCACCTTGTCAATGCTAGATGAGATTCTAGCGAAATATCGGAACTGCGTTCTTAAGCACTACAAAATGAAAGGATGTACAGTCAACTCCGATTATCCAAGATCGCATCAACCGGGTTTTGGATCAACCGGGATCGTCAGCTCCACTTGAAGCAGTGGGGCGGGAGGAGTCAAATGTGAACGAGGCGGACGGATGCGAGCGCGGGCGGTCGTTGGGGCGTACAGTAACCTTTAATCAGATCAGAAGCATCGAATGTGATGCATGGAGGTGGGCCGTTTTTCGGTGAATAAATCCGAACCCTGAATTCACGGAATTACGCGATCGCTCGAGTCGAACGTAAACACTACCCTTCCTCAGTGGTCAGTCTATGCGTTGCTTCTGATCGAAACGAACTGTACAGTAGTGACGGTACAACAGGAGGCAGTACTATTTATCAGCTGTTTTTACAGTCGTTGGGTAGAAGTAGGGCTGTGGATATTATGGTATTTGTTTTAACCGTGATTTCGCATTATCCGTGATGGCCCTGCCGGTAATTATCCCGGATAATCAGGAGTTGACTGTATTTATCAACTACTGATGTAGTCTGACTTTTCGTCTAATGTCAGATGCAAATTTTCTGGTTAGGAAAGTTTCCATTTATGCTAGATACTCAAGAAAACTTGAAAGGTTTATTTTATTAGTCATCAATTTATGGGTAAATTTGATTAGAATTAATAATGAATCATTGTCGTAAATTTAATTATAGTACTTGACTCATTGTATTACCGACATCAAATAAACTACATAAATGATAAAATGATTCAGAGAAAAATACTCTAATTAGAAGTTAATAAACTTAAAATATTATATTAAAATACAATAGAACCTCATATGTAACAGACTATTTGGGTCTGATGGTGAGAACGTTATAAAACATTTGTGTAAAAAGACCACTAGGAAAACAGTCTATAGAATTCCAAAGGCTGAATAGGATTAACTCTGATTTGTCTTGAAGAATTTTTCTTGTGAACTCAACATTTTACCTGTTGAGTTCCTTAAGCCATGGATTTTATATTTGTAAAGTTAACTTCTTTCACATATCTCCCATAAACCGGTATATCTTAATACATTAACGTTATCAGTTATAAAAGGTCATTGTACATGTTTTGTTATAGTAAACCTTTTGCATGCTATTTTTCCAGTCAGGATTCAACAAAAATTACTCTCTGTATTATATCTCCTTAATAATGTGTGGGACACGTATAATGATATTTATAATTTCAATATTTTTCATTTTAAAAGTCTCTGACCTGATTTTGTACAACTGCTTGCATTTAATTCCTGGTTACAGGGCTTACAAATTAGTTCCATTAATATGTCATTTGCAGATTGCTAGGAAATTTCACCATTGGTGAATCCTAGCCATGTTTGGTTGGAATTAAACAAGTGTGGGAATTATGTCTCTATTACTGCAAAACAATTGCCTTGTCTACTGAGGCCTGATACTTTTCTAAACACTTAATATAAACCTAAATTGTTATTTGTCTTGATATAATTTATTTCATAGGGTGTCAGAAAGTGGGCGTGCAGTTTGGAAGTTTACGGAACTATCACAACATTCAGAAAATCATGGTGTGGGTTCGTTGCGAGCTCGTCTAGAAGTAACAAATGGTCCAAGTAACCATGGCACCATAGCTGCTCAATTCAACTGTGAAGGGACCACACTATCTGGAGTTGAATTTGACTTGACAGGGACTGGTTACAGACTTTCTCTTGTGAAGAGGAGATTTGTTTCAGGTAGTAGATTTATTCCATTATAAGAATTTTACAATAATTCAATACATTTAGAAGACTTTTTAAATCAAGATAGATAACTAATTGGTTATCTGTATTAATGTTTAACTGTCCCTTTTAAGGAGGATCCCCCTTATAAGGTTGTGATAAATCATTAGACTACTACAACTTGGCGTTTACCTTAAAAATGTTTAGTCAGACATTTTAGCTGTTTTGCATTAACAAAGACACATTTCGAGTACGAATGTGTCACATCTCCAGTGACGCTACTTTCTCAACATTTGTGTTGGCTATCCCTTTTCACCAACTTTCTGCTTATTTGGAAGTCTGACCAATCACAGTTTTTAGAATACTTCATCCTATCTCAGCTATCCCATGTGTTCAGTGATGTCAGCTCCCCTCTCTTTCTCTCACCAAATGTTCACAATTGGCAAATTTATTCCTGATTTGATAAATAGCTACAGGGTGTTTTATATAAAACTCAATATTTTCATTTATGTTTATTTAAAAAGAAAAATACAAGTAACAAGTACATGATATTGTGTCTTTCATGATTATTTTGTCGCAAAAGGTTTTGTTGAAAATGTCTTCCATCTGCCTTTAGGCACAACTGAACAGATTGTTAAATGTTTTTGGCAGTTTGCAGTGTTTTATTGTCAATACTGTTGATTTCGCATGTAATATTGTCTGTCAGATCGTCAAAAGTCTGAGAGTGTTTAGCATAGACTCTTTCATTTAGGTAATCCCACAAATTCCTGAAAGTTATCTGGTATTCAAAGTAACTTTGGATCAGTGCCAAAGACTCACATGATGTATGGGATGTGGCACTGTCTTGTTCAAAGTTCTCTCAATGTAGCTCAATTTCATCCAAATGATCAACGGATTCACTGAAAATACATCGGTTCTCTTCTCGGTGTTCACTTTATCATGGAAAAATAAATTGGACACAGGATTCTCTCTGCTGATACTGCATACCCAACTCAGTATCAGCAAATTCTTTCTGTTGAAAAATGTCAGATTCCCTCTGCTGACAAATGTGCGACATACAATCAAAACTTCAAGACCTCCTGCGTCATTTGATAGGCAAATGAAACATTTCGGCTCATTCCTATTCAAATACTAAACAAATTTAAATCATAAGTTCTATGTGAATCACTCTATATAACTTATTATATAGCAGATAATCAATTTTTTGTATCCTTCACTTTTTATAGGATTCTTCTTCCTAGTTAAGATGAAATGTCAATGACCTTTCTACTTTGATTCTGACATTCCTCTCGCTTAATCGCTGCTTTGTTCTCATGCAAATAAATTACACTTCTTTGAAAATGTGTGTGTGCTGTAGCAGAAAATGCTTGTCTGCTTGGCTAATTTGAAGTCGGTCCCGGCTGACACACATAACCTTCCTTCAGCCTACAGGTGTGACTAGGAACTATCTTGACATGGTGACTCTACTAAGCTTCTTATAAAATATATCAAGTTATTTTTTAATTCTTCAATTTATATAATTTTTTATTTGTCCCCTTTGCTATTTATTAGTTTACAGTAGGGTATAAACAAGAAGAATTTAATAAATTCATGCCATCTCATTCTCATTTTGAGTATTGGCTACTTCATCAAAGTAGTACCTGACTAAACATTTCTGCCATATACAGGAGTTTGCTAACTACAGACCAATTTGCTTTTATCCAGTTTCAGCACAGAAATCTAGTGGTAAATGATCTTTCAATTGATACAGATCTAAATCTGCTTTGTATCATGTAATGTTTGCTTGTTTGGTACTGACAAAGAATGCTCCTTTTTATGGTTTTGTGGTTTACAGTTATAAAAAGCTTTTTGTGCGAGTATTTAGAGAGACGGGTTTTTTATTCTATCATACATTTGTATTTCAACAAAACAAACACATTGTTAATTTGAAATTAGAAATTTATTTTTTGCAGTGTTACTTGCAAAGTGTTTTTTTTTTTTTACATAATTGCCCTTTTTACAAATTATTACAAAGATTTGTTTTTTGTAAATATACTTATTTAAGGATGCCTAAAATAAGTATAAAAACTGCCTAAAAATTTAAAATCTTTGTGATATAGAATTATATTTAAAATTTAATCGTATATTGAGTTCTGTCTCCTTGTAGTAGTTTATCTCCTTTATTCCTCAATTGTATAGTATTTACATTATTCTACCATCAACTATAAATTTGCACAAAATATTAGTGAATCAGTATCAAAAATCAATTTTAATTAAAAAATATTTGTTAATTTGAAATATTTCAACTTACTTTTCTTCCTATCTCAAGTATTTGATTTGTACCCTTATTACTTATAATTTAATCTACTGAAAATCAAATGAATTACTTAAATTATACCAATTTGTCTTACCAATGGGACACTAGCAGCCACTTTGTATACCTTCCCTATGATAAAGTCTTCTTCCTTTGGCTTACGCTATTCGAGATCTTGCCTCCTAATACAATCCAGGTAAGTCCCTCCATTGTTGTCTTTCCTTATCAAGTCCACTGCAGACCAGGAAGTGGTCCTTGTCCATAATAGATGTTTGGCATGCACATATTGTGCACCTGTTGTATTCTAATATTTTCATTTTGCTGAGATGTCCGGCAAGACAGTCTTACCCTGTGGTCAGTCTGAAGTTAGCAACAGATGTTTTTCTCAGGAGTGTTCTATTCGCCTCAAACAGATCAAAACACATATAGGACTTGTCCTTCAATCTCTATCATATTCCTAAAACCTTGTTGGTAAGATGTTTTAATACTTTTTATTCTTGCTTGCAGTGATAGAACTTTTGATGGTTTTTGAACAATTTTAGTCCCTCTCTTTACAAGTTCATCTGCGACCTCGTTCCCTTGTATTCCCATATGAGACGGGATCCACTGCATTATAATATTAATTACATTGTTTTTTTTACAATTTTATAATTCTTTTTTATGTTCTGTATAATTGCACTACCTGTATTATCATTATTAGCCATTGCTTGTAATGAGGATTTAGAGTCAACCAATAAAACAATATTGGTATTAAGCCATGGTCTTATAATCAGCTGTTGAAGAGCCTCGTTGATGGCAAACAGTTCTGCCTCAAAAACAGTTTAGTTATTGCTCAGTGCAAAATAGTGTGAGAAGTAATCACTGTATATTCCCGCTCCCGTCTCACCATGTATTCTAAACCCATCCGAGTAGATTCTCACCCAGGAGTCCTGTGGGTACCATGAGTTTAAGGTTTCCAAGGCAATTTGGGATATCTTTTCCGGCATTACAATAGTCTTAAGGTCCAAGGACACATTAAATTGCATGAAATCCAATGGGTTTACTAATTGCAGAGGATGTTCAATTTCAGATGTATTTATTTTCCTGCCAACAACCACATGCTTAAAACTTTGATAATGCAAACCTATGATAAAGTTGTAATGTGTAAAATATATTTAAAATGCTAATTAAACAATTCTATTTAATATTATTTGAAATATCTATTTATTTTATTGTTATAACATTTTCAGAATTTAAAAAAATTTAAGTAGTTGGTTTCAAACTACAAAATATTTCTTTAATAACTTCATACTTTGTAGGGAGGTATATTTGTGATGGGGATTCAGATCCTAAATACCGATATGCTGCACCACCACCAACATCTTCTTCAGAATGCTAGCACACAGTGTGGTAAGTATTAGGATATTATTACAAACTATATTTAGTATAGGCTGAACACATGTTAACACATTGGCTGCCAACCGGTTTTCCAATAACGTTCAAACACATTTTTTGTGTGTATACGTTTTGTTTAAATAATGAAAAAATGTAATAATATTTTGTCTTCTAGTGTGTTTATTCATTTAAAATAGTTGATTTTATAATGTTGTCGGACACCGGTGACCGTCATGGCTCATAAATATGTATACTACGTGGCTCTGTGTCAGTCACATTGTCAGGCTTACTATGCATTCTCCGTTCTAGGCTGATCTTCCGAATAAAATTAAAAATGTTAACATTATTATTGTATTTTTTCAATATAAATATATACTTAAATGTTTTTAACAATATTTGTTGATTCCATCTTCACGTGAGCTACTAGTTATCACTAAACACTTTTAACTGTTTATAATCTTGCCTATAGTACCACTTACTTATGTTTGTTGAGGACAGCCGTTTCGGGAGATGTGTCCCTGTCAACTCAGACCGTAACTGATCTCAAGGTTTACGTAGGTTAGGGTAGGGGAGGGATATTATGGTGGTGTGGGTTATTATTTTGTGTGTATTAGGAGTTATGATGTCAAAAAGTGTGTGTGAGTTGTAATGTAATTGTGTATTGAGTATGTGTGTAAGGTGTAGTTTGAAGTGTCTGTATATTTTGTATTGTTTGGTTGTGTAGCGTTGGTTATTTCTATATTGTTTATGTAGAATTTGTAGGTTAGATGTTATGTCTATGTAGTTTTGTGGAGTTGAGATGATCGGCAAAGTTTGATTGGTAGTTATTGTTTTTCAGTGCTTTTATATGTTCTTGGTAACGTGTGTAGAAGGACCTCCCTGTCTGGGCTATGTAAAAACTGGGGCACGAACTGCAAGTTAGTTTGTAAACTCCAGTGGTGTTGTAAATGTCGTCGATTTTATTGTTGAGTTTAAATTGTTTATTGAGAGTGTTGTGTGTGGAGTAAGCTATTTTGTAGTTGTATTTTCGTAGTGTGTTGGTTAGATTGTGGGTTTTGGATGATCTGTATGGTATTGATAAGTATTTTATGGGATTGTCATGTTGTGTGTTTGTATTTGGGTTGTTAGGTTTATTTTTTAGGCGATTGTATAATTTGTCAATCATTCTTGGGCTTTATCCGTTAGTTTGTGCTATATATTTTATAGTGTTTAACTCCTGGTAGTGTTCTTTGTCTAAAGGTGTTTTAAGCAGGTGATATATCATGGTGTTATAAGCAGCTAGTTTATGTTGGTGTGGGTGGTTTACTAGTAGCTCACGTGAAGATGAAATCAACAAATGTTTAAATAATTCATTATTTCCATCCGATAGGTTAGCAATGGTTTCAGAATATCCTATTCATAAATCAAGGTCAAACATTATGTGTAGCCTATTACATTGAAACGGAACGTTTAAAAAGTATCACCATATGATCAAGATTTTAATTAAATTCTTAAAGTACAAATTATAGTATATTTTTGTAAATTAGATTCAATTACCACTCTGTTTGAAATAATATACAAATTTTTGGTTGAATTATTGATTAATAAATATAATCTGTTCTCTGTTTAGATTGTCCTTGAAGATGATGATCTGTATTGTTTTGTAACCTTACCTAGCGCACAGCTACAAGATATTCATTAACAAAATGGTTTTGTTTGAATTATTTCTGTATTTATCTTGTTATCCAGAGTTTCTATAAGTTAAAGATATACTGAAGTTATTCTGTTATAAAAGGACAGCCATTTATTCTTGTTGAACTGTTTCAAGTCTTGTTCATAAAATTTATCCCTGCTTAATCAGGGAGTATTTAAAAGACCTTTAGTTTTATATGTTTATATAGTGCTCAATAAAAAAAGTGTAAGTAAAAACTAATTTTTCTATATAACCAGTTTATTATTCTTTTTACCTTACAGCAACTTAACAGCATCACATATACTTATTATATTATTATAACTATTATTAATAAATATAACAATACAATTACAATAGATTTAAATTAAACCAAGGAGTTTTTAGAGTCATAGTGTTGACCTATCTTATTCTTCCAGTTTTTTGTCTTATGCTTTTTACTGATTTTATTGAGCACCTTAGTTATAATATAATGATTTTATATATTATATAAATTTAAAAAATAAGTGTTTGTTTTAAACTAATATCCTTGTTTTTTTTTATTGTTTCAATATTTAAATTTCTAGTTCTTGTTATATTTAACATTTCCATGCCAGATAAATAATCAGGCGGTTAAAATATACCATGTAGTAGTTTTAAAAATGAAAGATAAACTAACTGTTAAATATATATAGTCAAAATTATAATTATTTTATAATATAATTGAATGATTGATTTTGTTATATAATATAGACAACTGGCATGTGATGAATTATTTAAACTGAAAAAAAAAACAAAATCCATTGGCAAGATTATGTTGAGATCTAAATAGCTTTTTTTTGTCTTTTTCAAACTGTCGCCATTCCATGAACGAATTCTTCATCTTATTCAGAAACTCTGATATTTTGTTACTGTTAAGATATTTTGAACATATTCATAATATTTTAAAAATATGTTTGTATTTATCATATATTGTTTGCAAAGCTTATTGTTGGTAATTACATTTACCATTTTTCAAAGGTAATAATTATAATCTTAGATTTTGTTGTAGTAACGTTCCTCTAATCTGCATGCTTGCTTTCACAGTTGTAAAACCATATTGTGTCTTAAATATTTCTATTAACCACTCCTGGCTGAAATGCTGTTGCGCTTTAATTTAAACAAAAGGAAAATATTCCTTGTCCATTATATTTAAATAATGTACCAGATTTGTTATGTAGAGGTAAAAATATGAGAATTCTTTCCAAAGTTTTCACTTTGTATTAAAGTAACAACACTCAGTTACTGATGCATACAAGTATTATTTTACATTAACATTTTAAAATAAGCAAAATCTAAATATGTTATGTTATATTTAATATTTTTATACCGGTTTTAATTTTTGTTCATCTTTGAGCAAAATATTTTTAAATAATATATATTTTTGAGATTAAAATTATCCTATTACATTACATAGATACGCCATAATTTGTATGTGGTGTATAGATTTTATGATTCACCAAATCATGTTATATTTAAATTTAAGGTTTTCAAAAGCTTTTTTGTTTACTGTATGTATCTATGTATATAAAAATAAAAGAAAATATTTGTTATAGGGATGTAATGGTTTTTATAAAACTATCCTTTATTTCAACATCTAGTTTCATTATCCTGTGAAATAGATTAAAGTGAGGATTGGAACCATTTGTAAAAACATTTAAAAAAAAGTTATTCATTTCAGCACATTTCAGTTTTCCAAACATTTGCAATATGCAATTGTTTAGTGTAAAATTTTTTAAAAAACCGTTTACAAAGGTTATAGTTTTTGAAACATGTATTTACTTTAAAGATAAACAGGTTAAATAACGACAGGCTGTAAGTTAAAAGTACAAAATACAAGTATACTCTACTAGGGAAGGGTGAAAAGTTCTCAGCCTGATAATGAAGGTTCATGATAGTCAGTTTAAAAAAGATTTTATTTTTCTACATAATCTCCTTTGACATCTTGGTCCAGCGTTTCTCCAACATCAGTATTCCTTCCCGGAAATGAGAGTCTGGAAGGCTGTTAAAATATTTATTGGCAGCCCTCTCAACTTCTTCATTGGACACAGAGCGCAGCACTTTCCAGAAATAAATTTCTTCAGGTTTGGATGGAAAGAGATGAAAGTCTGTGGGTGCCAAATCACGAGAGTAAATTGTATCCCAAATCTCTCAGTTTTCCTATTGTCAACACACTTTTGTTAGCAGATGTGTTTTCTTGATAAAAGAAGACTTTTTTCTTTTTCAAGCCAGGCCTCTTCTCACCAATTTTGACATCCAGCTGGTCAAGAAGGTTGGAATAATATTTAATCATAATCGTTCTGCCTTTTTCAAGGTAATCAATTAACAAGATCCCTTTGGTATTCCAAAACACACGGGCCATGACCTTTCCTTCAAATCAATCAACTTGGCTTTCTTTGGTGCTTTCACTCGCTGTTTCAACTGGTGTTTAGTTTCGGGCGTGTAGTGGTGGACCGATATCTTATCCATGGTGACAAATTGCTGCACGTAATCAGTCGGGTCCTTCTTGAATCGGTCCTAACATTGCTATGAATGTTGTTTGCGAATTGGCTTATGATCCGCATTTAGCAGATGGGGCACCAACTTTGCGCAGAGCTTTCGCATTGCTAATTCTTCGTGCAAAATGTTTCGCACTCTGTTTTCTGATATCCTCCCAGCCTCAGTTATCTCGCGCACCTTTACTCCCCTATCATCCAATACGATATCATACGCCTTTTCAATAGTTTCCGGTGTGGTTGTACTTTTCGGCCATGCTTCACGTAGGTCATCTTCCAGTGACGTGCGACCAGGTTTAAATTCAGCTGCCCACTTTTTAACTGTTGACTTTGAAGGACCAGAGTTCCCGTACGCTTTTGTCAACTTCGGATGAATTTTATTAGTGGTTAATCCATCCAAAACGAAAAATGTTATCGCACGATATTCAAGTTCACCTACTAGTAAAACTTCTGTATACAAACTACTTAAGCGATCAAGTTAAAGCTTATCATACGAACTAATGACATGTTGCACGCAGAAAGATAAATTTTCACTGATTGGAATGCCTTCTCTGGGTCAGGCCGAGAAGTTTTCACCCTACCCTCGTATTGTAAGGTAACTGTTTCTGTGATTTAAGGTGAATTTTGACTCTATTATAAATATTTTGTTCACTTTCAAAAATCCAAATTCAGTTACTGTGTGGTAGAAATTGAAATACATAAATATTTAATAAAAAATATTATAATAAAAAAATAAAATAATTATTTTCGTATTGCTAAACTTTGAAAATAAAATCAAAGAAGTAATTTATTATAAAATCTAGAACCTCAAAAATGTAGTAATATTTTTAATGGCGGTGAAACTGTGATCTGGTTTACCTGTAAAGATAATAAAGGGCTCCATGTAAATTCAGCATATTTGCTACATAGCTTTAGTTTTCTTGATGATAAAATTTGCATTCTGATTACTATCTTTATGCTATCCAGCCGTTGAGAATTTGTTACTCGGGTCAATTGAGTTGTATTTTACTACAAAAAATATTCACACTTATAAAGTTCTAAATAATGTACACTTTATACTGGTACAATTTTTTATTAATTAATTTGTACCTTAGTTTATTATTTGCTAATTGGACGACCACAGATTTTCCATGTTCACGCCGTACAACACACAACAAACATTAGTTACTGACCATCACCGGGGAACAACTATACTGAACAAAAAAGTTCACTTGGTATAAAAACATATCATAGGTGTAGAACGTCTGAAAAAATACAATTTATGGGTTATAAATATCCTTTAGGTCCGGCGCACATGAGCTTGAAAGTAATCGGGACGCCGAGATAGTTTTCTATCTGATACCTATCAGAGTTTCAGCGCACATGAGCTAGAATGTAAGCGCGCATCATTTCAAGCCTATCTTTTTTATAGTTATTTTCCATGTTGGGGACTGGCTTCACTCTATGTTGTTTCTCCTACGAGATGGATCAAGCAAGTGCAAGATTACAAAAAGGATCTTCGCTTCGCACATCCCATATTGTCCTTTGTTGTTTAATTTCTTCTATAAACAATTCTACATCCACCTCCAAATCTTCACTCTCCATGGCTGATAGATTTAATTACTAAAAATATATATAAATAAATATAAATATGATATTAAATAAAATGATAAGTAACTATTAAAGATTAATATTTAAAACTATAAGTCATCATTGATATTAATAACAAATTATCAACCTAATAATTATTAATCTTACACATTGATGTCAATTGGTTATTCAATCATATTTAAAGTTAAACATATAAATAATATAAAATTAGTAATTATATTATCGAAAACTTACCTAATAAAATGGCACAGATAGAAAGTAAGCTGCGGTGCATGTGCGCTGTCCCATTAGCCACTGTGTACTTATGGAACGCTGACGATAGAATTGACGCCAAGATAGGAGAAGAAACCTGGGTCAGTCCTGATACTTATCGAGATAGGCCGAGGCTATTCGATAGCTATCTGCTTCCCATGTGCGTTGCCCCATTACTCCCAATGTACTTCTGCCTATCCAGCTTGAAAACTATCTCGGCGTCCCGATTACTTTCAAGCTCATGTGCGCCGGGCCTTAGACAGCACAGAAATTTAGTCTTGTACGTGACACATTGAATAATTAACTCAACAATATTTAAGTCAATAAATTTGAAGTTATTTGAAGCAAACAAATGATAATGAGAATCATGATAGGAAACTGACATCTGTTACTCATGATGGCATTTAGATAAAGTTTTTTTTCAATCTTGCAAGTCTAGCTCAAAAGTGATTCAATAATCAACAGATAACATCACTACAGTGATTTCACTACCTACCACCTTGTTCTGACCAATGAGAAGGTTAGATAAGATTTCTTTTAATTGAGTCTGGCTAAACACTAAACATCAATGTTAGAGAGGTAAGGGATCTCCTATATTATCTGTAAAAATTGTGACAAAATGTGCATGGCTAAAACAGAAAATATGGCTAAATAAGTATAACGGGGATGAACATATCTTGAAACCTAGACATGAAGTATTTATTAATTGCTCAAAAATTAAAAGTGTTCCTTATAATTAGACTTTAAAATGTATAGAAAAATTTGACTAATGTAGCCCTTACTTTGAAATTGTTATGAAGATGGTGCTTTGTCTAATTAGGGAGGCAGTGGGTAGTCACCCCTCTCATATCTGTTGAAAGCAGGTGTACTTCAGGTAAGCAACCCTACCCATGCAATACCTTGGTTTCCCCTTATTCTTATCACCAAGGCATTATTTCCTTTGCGTAATCCTATCTACCCTTCATTATCTTGTTTTTACAAGGGGATATAATGAGTAGAGATCTTTTTATAACCCCAATAGAAATTAGGTCTACTTTAAGTGCATGTCCTTGCACACTTGATGCAATAAATTCTTCCTTATATTCTGTATGACAGGGGTCAGCAACATTTAAAGCTTGAAGGGCTACACAAGATTTTAATTTGAGTTTGGGAGCCGCATATCCAGAAGTGAATCTAGAATCCTTTATTGAGGGGGGTGTCATACTTGTGTGGAGATATTGCCTACCCACTCACACACACCTAATGGGTAATCCGGGAAATTTTTTTAAAATTTAACGCCTGAAATTCACATTTTACTCTAGTTTTAGCACACGAAAATGAGAAATAAACTAGACAGTTTTAGTAGACAAAACTTTTATTTTCTGAGTAAAACAATGTATTCTTAAAATGAGGACATGCCAATTTGAATTCATAAAATGCGTTGTGTTATTTGTATTCTATGCGTTATAGTGGGAAACATGGCGTATGTGTAAACTTTTATTTTGAAACATCCATTCTAACGTACTTTATTAGTAAAAATATACCCTCAGTATAACTCAACAATTATATCTATTTTACACGTTTTTCTGGAAATTATGGTGAATAAAATAACAGAAATAATACATTTTAAATACATATTTATTATTCATCCAAAGTAATTTACATTTTATCAGGGTAAAGTACAGTGTTATAAAAATTGAGTAAAAATTAAATTAGAGTCTAAAGATAGATACCTACCTATTCACACATAACTAAAATATTGAAAGTTGAATTATCAATGGGAAGTTTGACACTGGATCTTTTTAACGAGTTCGTCAATGTCTGGTTTGATATTCGAAGTTGACACTTTCAGCGAGTTTTGAAGAAGGATATCTGTTAACTTGCTTAGGAATGAAGTTTATTTTGGAAAACAACTGCTCACAGAGATAGGTACTTCCAAAAGGCTGAGAATTTTTAAAGTGTGCATTGTTATATTAGGGGAATTGTCCTTGTCAATATACTTGGAATAAAATTGTATTAGGCCCAAGTTATACTTTTTTTTAACTCCGAGTTGCAATGCAAGTCAGTGAGTTCCATTTGCACATTTCCTGGTGCATCACTGACATTGACACTGAACGGCCGGAGAAACAAGTCCATTAACTTTTCACTTCTCCTAAAGTCAGAAAATCGGGATTTAAACCCTGCTTTGAGTTCATCTAAAGCAATAACATATTTATTGTCATAACCTTCACATTGGGATAATTTCTCAAAGTTAATTAAGTCAAAGTCCTTAAGTTGATTTTGCCTCAGTTCAAGCTTGCGCTCGAATGACTTAACACATTCAAAAAGATTATGAATGACGATATTGAGGTGCCTTGTAATGTCTGCACAGAAAGCTAAATCACTTATCCAAGAAGGATCGTTGAACTCTTCGACAGGTTTTCCTTTGCTTTCCGTAAACATTTGTATTGGGTCTTTTAGTTCAAACACCCTTTCTAACATTTTACCTCGAGAAAGCCAACGAATATCACAAAGATAAGTAACATTTCTATTATCTGAATCAATCTCAGCCAACAAGCTTTCAAACTGTCGATGTTTGAGTCAATGAGATCTGATGAAGTTTACAACTTTCAGCACAACATTCATTACATTTTCAAAATTTACTGCCATACTACACAAAGGATCTTGGTGTATGATACAATGGTAATGCATAACAGGTTCATCTCCTTTTTGTTTCTGGACTAAAGCAACCACTCCTTTATTTTTCCCAATCATCAATGACAATGGGAGCCAATCATCATGTTAGTGAGCCCAAGGTTGAATTTATTGAGCATTTCTATTACACCTTGAAAACTATCCATTCCCTGTTTGGTTTCCTTCATTGTGTGTAGGTTTAACAACTCCTAAGGTATCTTGAAATTGTTATTAACTCCTTTAATAAAAATAGCCAACTGTGCGGTATCAGATACACCTGTACTTTTGTCAAGGGCGATTGAGTAAAATACAAATTCAAAATTGTCATTCATAAGGAACTTCTACAAGTAAATAAGCATCAGTCCAACGTTCTTGGAAAGCACAGCACTCATCATTCACAATATGCTTTTTACTAAAATTAGTCATTGCTTCTCAAAATTCAAATTAGTAATAAATGAAACTGATATGCCACACAGACAAAATGGCGGAGACGGAGACTGGTTTTTTGAGCCTGCTGGCCGAAATGTTCCGACCACAACCTATAAAGCCTGAATATTAGCATTAAGGTCGCTCCTGCAGCAGTCGCCATGCAGTCTTCAGTGTCTTTACAAAAACTAGGGTAATTCTTCTGTGAATCAAACACATTCTTGTTAACACAAACTATAGCTCAATATTTATATAAATAAATGGATAGATGAATCATCCTTATACGTAAAATAATAATATTTGGCTGTAAAAACACTCAATTGTTTTAAAAATATTATTTTTAAATTATGTGTAGACGTTTGTGGCGGGTCGCAAAAAAATCATCCTTGGTCCTCATGATGCCGATCCTTGCTGTATGAGGTAGTTTTATTTGTTCCTACGTTAATGCAATTTATATTTACAATCCTTTCCTATCCTTTACAGACAACACTGGATGACTCCCTTCAAACTACAAAATAAATATTGACTTCAACTAACCTCTTGGTCTTAAGCAGAATGGGGAAGCTATATTTGGTCTTCTGTAAGATGATTCTGTCAAATAGTGTGTACAAATTTCAGTACAGTAGAACTCCAACTATCCAAAATCTGAATCACTTTCAAATTTTCAGAAAAAAATTAAGACGGAAACATACAGTGATTTCCAAAGTAATGATTCTATCTGCGTGTGTAATCAGCCTTTTCTCCGCAAAGCTACCACAGCCGCACCACACATTATTTGGATACTGAGACACCATCTCAGTGCATTTCTGTACAGGCTGTAGTCCGGCCCAACAGTGACTATTCGTTTTGATTAGTCAGTCAGTGTGTCTTTGACCTAATACTTCGATAGTACTCTTTCGCATCTGTGCATTGTTTTGTTTGTAAGTGCGTTTCGTCGTTGCCATGGCTTCTAAAAGAAATCGTTTTATAAGCGGATAAACTTATTATAGGTTAATCAGAATAAAATGCTACAGGTAAACAGTTGGGTAAGGCTTATGGTTTTGGACAATCAAAGATTTCAGACATTAAAAGGAGCAAACCTACCCTTTTCAACTTCGTGTCAATGCTTGTAAATGGAGGTAAAAGTTCTTTAAAAAAATTAATGATGGCAGCAAATAACAAAGAATTAGATTATGCCGTTTTCAAGTGGTTTTGCAACAACGATCTATGGAAAATCCAATTTCGGGTCACATTCTTTATGAATAAGCTAATATCTTGGCTCAGAAGCTTAGAACAAAATATTAAAAAATATAGTTTTTTTTCTTCCATTTGAAACTTACAAACAGTAATTAATTAAAATTGACCCTTTTTAAAATAAAAATTCCAATTACCCTAATTTTTGGTTATCCGGGTTCTGGTCCCAATTGATTTGGATAATTGAAGTTCTACTGTAATGTGACTTGCTAAAACAAAAAGTTATTTGTTATTGAACGCTGAAAAACTCAGATTTCTAGTTCTTTGTTTTTTTAAATTGACAAGAAAATACGGTAATTGAATTGAATTTATTGTTATTTTATTTCAGTTTTCTTGTATTTATTACACAAAGTTATATAATGATTCTTTTAGTATATAATAAGAAGTAAGATTTGTAAAATGTAACTTAGTTTTTTTTGTTAAAGTTTATTTATTTTAAAGAGAAGGATGTTAAATTTTCTTGATGGGTTTGGCAATGTTCCAGTACTTCAGGATTGACACATGATTGATTCAAACATATTGGCCAATGCCAATATTAGCAATTGATTATTTTTATCATTTCAGTTTTAACTTTCTAATGATTCTGATTGTGTTAACAAAGTGTGCATTAAGGTGTAATTTGTAACAAAGGTTATCTCTTATTAGGTCATTACTGCTCTGACGAATAGTCAAGACACTGACCACACCATCCTGTCCTATTTTCTGTTTGAATTTTGTCTTCAATTTCCTCGTTAATTGTGTATCTTTTTAGGTCTTCTATAGTGACACTCGTAAAATGCCTTCCATTGAGTCTCCCTTATTAGCATACTGTGTCAACTCTTGAATTTATCAACACCATTGTTTCCAGTAGCCATTACCCTAAGTTTCATTCCAATCCTCTGCAGAATTGCCTGCACACATTTCTGGGTTTCTTTCCTTTCATATCATTTTCAGAACCTCTGATGAAGAATTATAGGTTGCAGCTAAATCTTCTATTTGATCTTTCATTTTACCTTTTTGCGTTCTTCAGGTGCAAGGTAAACAATGTAAGGCCCCCAATGTAAGTTCCTTCAGGTTTACTATTTAATCGAATCCTTTATAAATGTTCATAGCTAATACACAGATATTGTTTTCTTCTTTCTTTTTCTCTCCATTACGCTTAGTTGTGAGAGTTATTGTTACAATGAAGTCTCTTAAGTTTCATTTCTTCTGATTAATTTTTTGGTGAAAATGACTCTTTCTCAATTAAAACTGCAAAGTTGTTTTCTAACACTATACCTATAAACTGGGCTTACAAGTGATCAAATTTCACTATTCGGTCAAAAATATCACTAACTTTGAAAATCAGGCCTTGAAAGAATATGAGTTTTCACAAATTCAAAGGAAATTCGAGGTGACACAAGGTAAGTTGGGAAGACGTTCAAAACTGGAAACTGTGCTTCAGCAGAATCCAGAAATTAACATTTTGTTAAACTATGAGTACTAACCTCCTGGTAGAAAGCAAGTAAAAATTGTATGGCAGTGAACCAGTTTTTTTAAAAATAATTTGATTCTTTAAATATACCTCTGTTAGGTCATGCAATGTGTAAAGAGCTTTTGAAAATCAAGGCTATAATTTTTAACATCTGAAGGTCTTCAAACCTCTACGACTTAAAATTGCAAGTTGTCATCCTGTGTAATTATTTTACAAAGAAAGAATAAGGTAAGGCGTAGAAAGTAAATAAATGAGTAGAATAATTAAAGTAAGATTTTATCTTAAAATGAAAATATTGGAAAGAACCCTAATACCATAAAAGTAACAAATAAAACAAGTTACTTAAGATTAAACCCTTATCTACATTTTGATTACCATGTCATCATCATCAGAGGGTCTTATTACAAAATTACAATCTAGCAAACAAGAAGTTACAAACTAGAGTGATCTGTAGTGATCATCACTATTTTATTTGTTATTTTTGTGGTATTGGGGTTCTTTCCAATATTTTCATTGTAATATAAATCCACTGTGCTCTTGATATTGTGTAAGATTATCTTATTGCCTCAAAAAAAAATTAATTTCTTAACCATTCAACAGTATTTAGTAGCAGATCACTTTCTATTCTAACAATAAATACGCTCTTAAATGTTTAAGTGCTAGAGAACTCTATTTTAGCTAGCGTAACGATTGATTATTTACTTAATATGGTATGAAGAAGTTGCTCTAGACTAACATATCCAGCCTCCCACACATTTTGTATGGGCTTAATGTCATATTAAATCTGGTTAAAGTTCTCTTACTTGTTTACTAATATGTACTGTCCGAATTTTATTACAATTATAATTGTGTACCATCTAAATTACAATTATTATTATTGTTACCTACATCTGATTTTTATCATGTACGAGGTCTGTTCAAAAAATATGCAGACTGTTTGAATTTCGCGGCTCAAGTTAGACAGGAGAATCCGCTTAGTGTCGCTAGGTTCGTATAAATCAGCTGATTAAAAAGCAGTATTTCAGTCGCAGATATCTTCATTTGTTGATGAGTTACACGCAGTTTAGTAGAGTTTTTTTTTCGTTTGTCGGATTGTAAAATGGACAGCCTGAAGGAGCAACGAATTGCTGTGAAATTTTGTGTAAAACTAGGGAAATCTGCAACAGAAACATTTGCCATGCTTAACACGACCTACGGCAATGTTGCCATGAAGCGTACTGCATGTTTCAAGTGGCATGAATGTTTCAAGGGTGGCCGACAGTCGATTGATGGTGATGAGCAACCTAGACGTCCTTCAACGTCAACTGACGACCTACACGTTGACAAAATCAACACCCTGGTGCACGAAAATCGACATCTGACCATTAGGGAGCTTTCCGAAGAGTGTGGGATATCAGTTGGATCTTGTTACGAGATTTTGACCGAAAAATTGAAGATGCACCGAGTCGCTGCGAAATTTACGCCCGACGACCAAAAAGCCAATCGCGTCTGGGTTTGTCGGGAACTGCTTCATCGTTCAAATGAAGATGAGAACTTTTTGTCAAGAATTATAACCGGTGATGAATCATGGATGTATGGTTACGACATTGTAACGAAGGTCCAATCATTCCAATGGGTGAGTCAAACGTCCCCAACACCCAAAAGAGCTCGCCAATTTCGGTCGAATGTCAAGGTGATGCTGACAGTTTTTTTTTATGCTAAGGGTGTTTTTCACTATGAGTACCTCCCTGAAGGCTCTACAGTCAACCAGATTATCTACATTGAAGTACTGAAACGTCTGAGGGGCGCCGTCCGACGCAAAAGGCCAGAACTGTGGAGAAGTGGTAACTGGTTTTTCCATCACGACAATGCTCCAGCTCACTCAGCACTCAGAACTCGTAAGTTTTTGGCCAAACACTCGATCACTGTTCTTTAAATGTTTTTTTAAAATTTTTTATAGCCAAGGGTTCTTTTTGACTATATTGTATTAGTGTTTATAAGGCAAAAAGAATACCAGTTTAGTGTTATACTTTTTTGTAATGACATTTTAAAATGAAATATTGAACTAAATCTCTGTGCATAACTCAGACATTTACCATACTGACTTTGAACAGCTGGTAGAACGGTAACATTTCTGTATTACTTTTATTGTTTACAATTTTGTCTCAAGTTACATATACCACAATATTTAACATATTATGGCCGGAAGGTCATATTCTTATATAAATCAGACAGTTGGTGAAACTCTTTTGAAGAGTGTGACAATGTCACTAGTGCTAAAAAAGAATACAATAAGAGTAATACAATCTGCTTTGCCCCATTGCTTAGATTATGCCATAGAAGAAGTGAAGCGTCTCATGTTGAGCTTGTTTGATGTTTAACATTCTCTATGCATAGGGAACCTCTGTAAGTTTTTTTTTAGTGATTTATTTTATTTAACTGGAGAGGGCACACAAATCTTAAAAACAAGATAGAAAGTATTTGTCATTAAACTGGAAACAATAAAGTTGAAAATACTGTAGAACCTCTCTAATCATCACTCTTTAGTACGTCACCATCTGTAATTCGTCACAGTAATAACAAACATCGACTGCACTGTCACGTAGTATAGGCGCCATCACATAAGCCGATACCATACAAGAGTCATGCGGTTACTGAGAAAATCTCTCAACACATTTGCCTAGAAAATGAAGTAACTTATAATTAAGTACATGAAATGTTAACTAAATGCATTGGGTGGTATGAGAGACAAAAAGAAGCAGAACTGACAAAATTGATAATATTAAGACAAATTCGGCAGCTTCCAATACAAAAAGAACAGAATTCTTTACTACAAAATAAAAGGACAGACTTTTTTTTAAAACTAAAACTTGAATAGATTTATTATACCGTATTTTTTCTTGCTAGTGTTATTGTTCTTACGGTATTGTAATATGTTTTCTATGTCTTTTATGAAAATATAGTAATGTACTGTATTTGTAATCTATACTGCAGGCTACTAGTGTTTTTATAGTGTGTAATATAGTTGTTGAATTTTTCGAGTGACTAGATCATGTAAGTACAATATTAATTACATTACATACGTATTTATGTGCTATGTTTACCCACAATTACATGTTAGTTTGATGACTTTTCTAATTCGACTTTTTCTCGAATTAGTCACTCCCTCGGTCTCGAACATGATGAATTACAGAGGTTCTACTGTATATGAGAGTTAAACATATCATATGATTCATGGTAAGGTAATGGAGAAACAGTTTGTGAATTAAACTTGTAGTAAACATGAAAATTATTATTACTGACATCTTACATGACATCTTATAACTGTAAAATGGATTTTAGGGTCAAACATGGAATATATATATATATATATATATATATATATATATATATATATATATACAGTCGAACCTCTATATAACGAACCTCCAGATAACGAAACCCTCTATATAACGAATTTTTACCTTGTCCCATGACATTTTAGAAGTTATACTGCTTATTTACCTCTATGTAACGAATTTTGGACCTCTCAATAACGAAGTTTTTTCTTCACTTCAACCGAAGAAATGGAGTGTTGTATAGGCAACTCACAATGTCATTTCCAGGAAATTGTTTATTTTCAGCTGGAAGGTCAATAAAACCAAGAATGGTAGGCGAAACACAGGTAGGCAATGGTAGGCAATTGACTGCATGTTATAGTTCGGTTCAGTTAAGAATGCAGTGACTCATCGGTTAGGAATTCTAAGAACTCAGCATTTATAGATAGGCCTACTGTACAGGCCTAGTACATTCCCATCCTCCCACCATTTTCTTTTATCACTCATTTTAATTTTACTAGCTCAGTTACTCAGTTTTATTCGTGTCGTGCTGTAAAAAAATGTCAAAAAGAAAGTGTTTAAGTGTAGCAGAAAAGTGAGTGTTTTACGAGAGGTTGATGAAGGTGTAAAAAAGTTGGATGTTGCGAAAAAATTCAGTATATCTCAGAGTTTGCTATCCACTATTCTAAAAAACTGGGATCAAATTCTAAAACAAAGTGTTTTTTATGATATGCAAAGAAAGAAAATGAAACTTTGTACATTCGACAATATCGATAACGCGATGATTAAATGAGTTACGATAATGGGCGAGAAAAATCTTCCATTGTCAGAAAATCTTATTAAAGAAAAGGCTTTGGAATTTGCAGTACCATTAGGACACAGTGACTTTAACACAAGTAATGGTTGGATAGATAATTTCAAAAAAACGCCATAACATTGTTCAAAAAGTCATTTCAGGAGAAAGTGCTAGTGTTGATATCCCCACTTGTGAATTTTGGATAGGAAATTTGTTGGAAAAAGATTAAAATGATTATGAACCGAAAGCCATTTTCAATGCTGATGAGACGGGTCTGTTTTTAAATGTGTGCCCAACAAGACACTAACTTTTAAAACAGACCCTTGTTTTGGAGGAAAAGGAAGCAAAGAAAGGATCACCGTATTAGTGGCAGCTAACATGTTAGGGACAGAAAAACTCAAATTGCTTGTGTTTAACAAAAGCAAATCTCCGCGATGTTTCCGACCTGTCAAGTCCTTAGAAGTTGATTACTCGTTTAATAAAAAGGCGTCGATGACTAGCGAAATTTTCATTGAATGGATATTGAAGCTGGACAAACAGATCTCCAAAGAGAAAAGAAAAATTGCACTTTTCATCGACAACTGCCCTGCACATGCATGGCATCAATTCCAAACTGAAGAGTGTCAATGTGTTTTTCTTTCCATCAAATGTTACATCGATACTTCAACCACTTGATCAGGGAGTAATAAGAAATTTAAAGCTACACTACAAAAAAAAAAAATTTTTTAAGATTGTGAATACTGTAGAGAACAATGAAATCGTACCCAAAAACATTGACAATCTAAGGGACTGCATCGCTGAATTGGCAAATGTTTGGACGAATGACGTGAAGAAAACAACAGTTTTTAATTGTTTCTCCAAAGCTGGATTTAATTTGGTCACACATAAAGAGGACAACATAACTTTAAGTGAATTAAAAAAGCAATGGGATTTTCTGAAGAGTTCAGGAAACGCAGCTGATGACGTTTCACTTGAAGATTTTATTTGTCTGGAAGAAGATTTGGCTGTTTCCAATTTTCCAGACGACGAAGACATACTACAAAGGGTCCAGATGACAAACACAAATGAACTTTTGAAAGATGATGACGATGACTATGACGATGATTGTGATGAATCTGAAGACAAGAACCCTACAGATCATGAAGTTTTACAAGCTTTCAAAATCATCAGGCGAGGATTTCAACTGAAAGATGGCGTACCAGACAACATTTTTGATTGTCTGAATAAATGTGAAACATACATTGAACGTAATATTTTATTCAAACGCAAAGTGCAACAAAAAATTACTAACTTTTTCAAGTAAAACTTGAAAAACAAGAAACGATTTAAAAAGTACCTATACGAAGTTACTGCATTTACAGTACTGTATTACTGTACATCGTATTTTATGTTTAATTTAATGCAGTATTTTTTTTTTCTCCGGATACGGTCTGTGTAGTGTATAAAACAGTTTGTGTTGTTTGAAATTGAATTGTGTATATAAAAATAAATTACTGATAGATTGTGTGTATTCAAATAAAATCAGTATAGGCAGTTAATAAATGTAATACGGTTAATAAATAATACAGTTACTAAATTACGGCCTACTGAGTTTCCTTCGATTAAATTCCACTGCGTTCAAGTCATGCCTCCTGAAAATGAATTGGCGAGTGTACTTATTTACCAGTAAGTTTTCATAAGCATTAGATAACTTATCATAATAGCCTATACAGAGTAGACCCTATGAAAAATATTGAATATAGATATCTAATACAATGAAGAAACATTCTGAAAACATTAATAAAACATTTTTAACAACTTGAATTTCAAATAAATTGAGACATTATAAAACATGATTCTATATTAACATTGGCCTATTACACTAACTACACTCGCGATATTATTCTGTATCTCTTTTATTACTGCACGTAGTGCGGTATACTTATTGCGGTAAGATCAGTAAGATGGGGTAGGAGCATTCGTGACAACACAACCTCTCAATAACGAATAGCTCTCTACAATGAATTTTTTCTCTGGATAATCGACTTCGTTTTACAGAGGTTCGACTGTATATATACATACATATATATCCTTCGTTTTATATATATATATATATGCATTATAAATGTTCATTATAATGAAGGATGTTCAATATCCATGAGATCATCAACTTAAATATAAAAGCAACATTATTTTATGACTTTCAGCTCTCAGTAATTTTATCTCTCCTTCCTTCATCAGCAGCTGAAATCCAAGTGACCAAGCAGCCACTTCAGAAAAGATGCAGTAACTGTCACAGAAAGAATCAAAAAAAGAACTGTATATATGTGCTTAGGTCTATGGAGTACAGGGATTGTGTCTACTTGTTTTTTGATCAGTTTTATTCTAACCTTCAAATTGACGTGCTCTTGAAAACTATTTTATTTCTAGGTAAAATTAGATTAGTTAGATAAAAACAATTTTTTAAGTTTTGTAATTTATTTCTGATGTAGATTTTCTCCAGTTGTGATGAATTAACTTCAATTTATACTCTTTTACATAATTTGTGTATTATTATGTAAACACGTGTACATAGTAAAACTTAAAAGTAGTATTATTTCCATGTTAGAATATGTTGAAGGGTAAAACTACTAGCTCAAGTTGAAGATCGAATCAAATAATTTTTCAATCAAGCAAGGTTGATGATCGATTTACCAGTCATTTCATAAAATGTAATTTGAAGTATCAATGTTTTTTTTTAAAAATACTTTATACAATAGAATTAATTCATAAGTAATTGGTTTTTAATCAAGTGAAAACTGTAGCCACTTACTTTGCAGATGTGTTTGGAACTCTCATTTCATTGAAAAAGCTTACCTGCTACTGACGGCTTTCACTCAACGTTGCACATATGTGACTTATGGGTGTCTGGGGGTCTAGAATAGGCAGGTTGTGTAATATGAATTAGAGCAGGGTGTTGGATTTGAAGTGTTTGTGGTTGTTTAGAATATATTGTTTTTCTGTTATATGGTGCTTGTATATTTCAAATTTTTATGCAGTGGTTAGAGTTAGTTTGCTGTTATGGTTTAGTAGGTGAACGATGTTTAAATTAGTCTGGATGTTTGTCTATATGTGTTGGGTGTCTTGTATGTGTGTTGTGTAATTAGATTTCAGGTTTGTTTTTTATGTCATTTATATGGTCCTTAAATTTTGTTTTGAGTCATTTACCACTTTGACCATTGTAGAAGCAGGGGCAGTCTTTAAATGTTATTTTGTGTGTTCCGGAGAGATTGGATTTGTCTGTTTTTTTTAGGGGTGTTGTTTAATTGTGTTAATTGTTTTCTGTTATGTGATACTTCAGTTTCATTATTAATAGTATATAGTCTATATATGCCATGCGCTTAACTAATATACCTATGCTACAAAAAGACTAAAATGAAAAACTTGTCACAATAAAATACATTGTCCCCCCAAAAAGGGCTACAAACACTCATTTGCTGACAATATACTCAAAAAAATTAAACACCACTACAAACACGCACAAAATTGCTTTAATTTTCAAAAAACTCAAGTATCACATATACAAAACAACAACACACCCTTAAAAAAACATATACAACCACCTAAACAGCAAACACACAAACTCAATCTATCCTGAATAAACTAAACAGATAACTACTGCCCTAGATCATACATTGGGTAAACCAGTAGATTATTAAACACGATTCTAGGAACGTATCACATGAACAAAATGACATAAAAAGATAAACCCGATGTAGCTTTGCAACACACACACTTGTTTCATCCAGAATAATTTAAACCCTCTCCACATACTAAACTATAGCAAGAAACTAACCACGACAAAAAAATTTGAAATATAGAAATATCACATTAGAGAAAAACAATATATTTTAAAGAAACATGCACTCTTCGAATCCAACACTCTTTTCCAATAAATTATGACATAATGGTAAGTTAGTGTATGTTACTTGAACCACCTTTTTGAAATTCCTAATGCACAAATTCACTTTCTAAAATAAAATGATTAGGGCAATCTAAACAAGCCAACGTAGCCCAACTGGGGCGAACTATAACAACAAATCACCCACATTACTGGAGCCAACTCTAACATACCACTGCTTTTTTTATGTTATTAATTAAGTTAATTTAGTATTAAATGTTCTGAGTTACTTTGTTTGATAACTATCCTCATTGTTTATTGATAATACGTTCATTTGTTGGGCACAAAATCTGTATGTTAAACAGATTATATTTAGTGAAAGAATATCAGAATTTCTATACTTAACAAAAAAAACTAAATTAAATTTTTGTAAAATTAAATTCTTAAAGCTGATAAAGTAGATTCATAAAATTAGCATAAAAACTAAATTTATAAAATACAACCCATAACACACTAGTCTCATGTTTAGGGATAAATTATATTAATTATATATTGTTGGTTAAGATAATATTTGTCGTAAGACTTAACAATTGCTAATTGTAAAGTTTCTTTTCTGTTGATTTACCATTTGAATTAAGCTAGCTGGCATACATTTCTATAACAGAACATGTGATTATTAGTAAATGTTTTAGTGTCATTAAAGTTGAACAAAAAAGGTATTCACTGATTTTTTGTTCAGTTCATAAATTTTGATAACCTTTCACTAAGCATATTTGGTTCAAAATACAGATTTCGCTCCCAACAAATATATTTATTATTAATTAATTATAAATCTTGTGGATAGAAGATAAAAATAGGAATCCAGAACATTTGGTACCCTGTTGGATGTTATCTAAACAAAAAAAAATTATGAAAGTTGTCACAGAGCTTTAAAATCTTGCACAGTGTGAATATCTTGTACCACGACCAAACATCAGAATAGCTAGGCTTGGCATGCTCTAGAATACACACTGCAGAGGAAATACATTTGAAATTTTTCAAAAAGATGCAGTGGAAGCAACTCTTTTTTGTTTAAAGTTGCTTGTTGTAATTATCTTTAATTATAAGGTGATAAAGTGTCAGCTTCGTAAATGAAAAAGATGTTTTTAAATGCATTAGCACGTAAGTTCGTACGTATTCACTTAATGCAATAATTACTTAAAGTCTTTTCAGTCTATCTCAAAGACCTTCCTCACAGTATTGGGTCCTTCTCTGTTTCACAAAAAGGCACAAATATCTTTCTAACTTTCACCAAATTAACTTACCAAAATGGTCCTCTGTGTGTAATACAGCCAGAATGGTTAGAGACCACCTATATACCTGCCTACCTAGTACTTAAACACAAAAGGGACCCATTTATTAAACATTCAAAGCTCTAATAATCTGCACTATATTGATGATTAATATGCCAATGATAGTTGTTATACAATAGAGTAAGTAAGGATTTTGTCAGTAAGGGAGTGGAGTAGAATCAGTAAAGTAATTGACAAACAAAATTTAATATTCCAATCATTTTTCAGAATGAATCATATTTCATTGGTTAAGAAAGTGAACAGATGAGCAAGTGACTTAACCTTCTCTTGACTCATATTTCACATGCTAGTTTTTGCTGTGCAGAAATGAATAAATCACTCACCCCATTCTTTATTCAATTACATTTTGTTTTTCTTAAAAGATTTTTAAATGGACATTTTTTAGTAGTATATCAATATTTGTTGATTCCATCTTCGCGTGAGCTACTAGTAATCACTTACACTTTTTAAAAAATGTTTTAACTTGCCTATAGCAGCACTTACTTTGCTTGTTGAGGACGGCCGTTTCGGGAGATGTGTCCCTTTGTCAACTCAGACCGTAACTGATCTCTACGTAAACCGTACGTTGCTAACCTACGTAAACCTTGAGATCAGTTACGGTCTGAGTTGACAAAGGGACACATCTCCCGAAACGGCCGTCCTCAACAAGCAAAGTAAGTGCTACTATAGGCAAGTTAAAACATTTTTTTAAAAGTGTAAGAGTATATCAATACTAGCAGACCTCTTGCCACTACTGCTTCAAATACAGTGTTTATTATTCTACATTTATCTGTAAGTTTTCAACTTTGTTAAAGACATTTTTTCATTGCAAACATACATATTACTAATAAAGTTAGATTTTGCATTAATTTGTAGAAATATTTTGACTTATATTTTAGATTCAAATCTTGTAAACTAAAGACACAAACTAATTGTAATGAGTAAAATGAAACTTACATAGTAACCAAAAGAATTGAATTGTTACATACAGGATAGCTCACACAAAACTAGCACAGTAACTTAGCTAAGATTGTATTATGTTTATGCCAAATTAAGGGAAATTCTCTTCCCGTGTACAACATGCAGATGTGAAGGTAACGTAACAAACACACCAGATGTGGGCTGATTATTTGGAACGAGGCCATCGTATTCAATGGAGCTGAGAGATTTTATTGTAGAGAGCTATGTCCGGCTAACTGGCTACTTAAAAAAATATCGGTTGGTGAAACAGACCTGTATTTTTACTTTTCCTCTGTTGAAGTATGGTTTCATGTGTCAGGTTATGTTAACGAACAAAATGGAAGAATTTTGTCTACCATAAAACCGCATGCTTTTCATGAACAACCACTACATAACATGAAAATCAGTGTTTGGTGTGCCATTTCAGCAGAACGAATTGTTGGGCCAATTTTCTTTGAGACAACAGTTAATACCTATGTCTACATGGAGATTTTTGATCAATTTATTAATCAACTCGCTCTATACAAAATTACATATTCTTGTTTCCAAAAGGACTTGTCACACACCTCGTGGAACACTGGCTCGTGTACATAGTGTTTTTATCAATGAGAGGACTCTCTCTTCAGATTAATAGCCGCCGCGATCACCGGATTTATCTTCTTATGATTGTACCTATGGAGAACTTTAAGGATTAAAGTATACGCTAGCTATCCAAAAACCTTTAAAGACATAAAGATCTTGATCAGGAGCATTACAGCTCCTGTACTCTAGTGTGTATTTCAGAATATGCCATGCCTTATATACCAATACGCTACCTTATATGTCCGAGTTTATGGTGATCACTTTCAACATACGTAACAATATTAGACTATTAAGTAAAATAATAATTTGTATTTGTAAATTGTTACAGTAGTGCAAGATATGTCATAAATAAACAGATTTCATTTCAAATGTGTTGCATATTATTTACAGAGCTACTTTTATGTGTGCCATCCGGTATATATATAAGTGTGTGTGTCTGTGTGTATATAGAGAGTCTCAAAATAACCTGAAAAATGAAAACACGTAATTAATACTTATTTTTAATTTGAGTATCATAATTACCTGCCAATCCTAGCATTCTCCCACTCCCCGCTTGACTCGTTTTAGAGCACCTCCATCTTAATAATATGTTCTGACTGATGGAGATGCTTTGAAACGGGTGAATTGGTGAAACTTGAGTCTTGTTAGGTTTAAGTTATTTGGATTAAAATAAAGTAGAGTTGATTGATACTTTACATTTAATTTAGCTTTACCATGAATGATAGTGATATATACAGTTTACCAGCCTTTAAAAACGGCCCTTCTTCACAGTACGAGTCGAACATTGTTGAAATTGAGTTTGGGGGTGGAGCTGATCCAGAAGAAGAAACAGCTGATGATCTGTTTAGAAAAACTGACACAAAACAGGGTGAAGAGGAAGAAGATACAACAGATGATGGTGCTAGAAACTCTACTTTGGATGATGATATTCCTCTCGCTTTCAGAGGAAACTGTAGATAAAGATAAAACCAAATGGAAAATGGAAAATAGCTGATTTCCATCATTCATACAAGAATAACCCAAGCAATTCGTACAAGACAAAGGAAATTTGAATTGCACCTACCTGGCACTAAAGGTAAAACAAATAATGCCAGCCCTCACTGAGCAATTTTTTTACGAATGAAATTTTACAGAAAATAGTCAAGTTTACAAACTGACCTGCTTGAATTGTCTAGATGAAAATGTACTCATTTTACATTATCTATAAGATATTTTATGTTCATCTTATAGTGTGGTAAAATAAATAAAAACATATTAAAATTGCATTTACAAATTAATTAAAATAACACTTTTAACCCTTTCTGTACCGCTATAAGAAACAATGGACAATTTTTAAGTTTAACTGCATTTTCTTAGCTTACTGCAGTTAAATTTTTATATATGTTTTCAAAAAAAAAATCTATACAAAGGGGTCATACAGATCAGGGACTTGCACGTCCCGACAGCATATAAGGGGGGGGGGGTAAAATACTATTACGCTAATGGTAAAAATGTCACATATTGTCTAAATCAAAATACTATATACCTACCTAAATATATCAAACTAAACATAGAACTTGAAACTGTAGCCTAATTCTACCATGATTTTTTCATTTGTATGCAAATTGACAACATATTTAGAAAACTATAGACAAAAAATAAAAATATGCAAAATCCAATACACATTTCAAATATAAAAGTCATAGTTTTTATAATTGTATTACATGTTAACTACCTGAAATAATAATTACAAATATTATTTCCCTAAATAAACTACATCAAATAGTATGATATTACATTTAAATTACTATATCATGGTACTCAGCAAAACAGTTTTTTTTCATTGCAACACAAATGTACATACAAATTGAAATTGGCTTGGATTCCACCTTGTTCATGCTACACAATTCACATCTGCCACATTTATTTGTGAACTGTGGCCAGTGTCCACCCAAATTTCCCAATCGCACATCCATAACAACTGAATAACCAGATTTTCTTGTTTTCTAAGATGATCCTGCTAGTAGTGGTGTCTCGGAAGATCTCTTTTGACCTTTCCTTTTTTTGCCATTTCTTGCTGCAATCAAGCCCATTCCAATCTGCTGACGAACTTCTAACGGAGATGTTTTTTTGAACAATTGGCAATACATTATGTATGCATTTACAAATGCAATATCCATAAGTGCAAAAAAATTCAGTTCCACCACTTCTCTGACTTCCTATCAACTCCATAAAGGGCACGGGATCTTCAGCTTCTCCTTGACCTTCAGTAGAATTTGAATTTTTCGTGATGGTGTTTTCAAATTTATTTTGCGGTGATATTGGTCTAAGATCTTCATCTTCATTTAGATATTTTTCAATCAACTCCAATGACAAAGGTTCATTTAATGACATTTTGTAATCTAACTCAAATAGTAATATAATAATTTATGAACTTTACAACACAAATACACTTATCCACTCATGAACAATATTAAAAACTGTTGGAAAATTGCACTTATGAAACTAAAATAGGTCACGAAAACTTATAGGTCATGTGAAACATAAATTGTCAGCAAAGACGCCGTTAACTGCTGTCAGGACTTGAAAGTCCGGGTTACATTTCGGTAATTATCTTCTCAAAAAAACAATAAAAACTACCGTATTACAACTATTATTTCAAAACTATATGTTAACCAATGTTAATCTAAAAAAATTAAAGAGGGAGCGTATTTTCAAAACCCAATAACACTTATGCAATCGCGAGTCATCAACACTAGGTGGCAGACAGATGGTTCTGTTAGAGATTAGCTCTTGATGTGTTTAGACTGAAATCTAATCATAAGTAATGCTCGTAATGTTTATACCAATGGCACGTAGAAGTCTCGTCAGCATTTGAAGGCCACATTTGTACTACACTGAATTCTACAGCGTATTAAAGTCACCAGGACGTGAAAGTCCCGTCAGCAGGCAAAGGGTTAAAATGCGGGCTACTATGACCCACGGTGACTGTAATTCGTTAAATTAAAGCCTATTTCTATTTAACCCTATTTTATCTATTTGAAAGAAAATGATTTATCGGGGTTCCAAGAAATGTTTATAGCCATACGGCATGCAAAGGAAATAACTCGGGCTTTCAAGAAAGGTTTGTGAAAGAAATGTGTCGGCCTTCCAGGAAATGTTTAGTCTATATCAGTAGGGTATGCAAAGGAAATAATTCGGACTTCCGAGAATTGTTTATATCAATACGGTATGCAGAAAAATTAGTCGGGTTTCCAGGAAATATTACATAAGGTTCTCTAAACGTATTTAGTGCATTTTTAAGTATAGTATTAGGGTTATTTAAAACTCCCCCATCTTTTCTAATTCACAGGAACGTATTTCGATGTAACCCAAAAAGTCTCGGTCCCATCTACCTTGAATTATCGAGAATCTACTGTACATTAAAGTGTAAGTGATAAGTGAGTACAAGAGAACAGTGTTACAAAGTTAATTATCTATCTATCTATATATATATATATATATATATATATATATATATATAAATTTTTCCAACTATAACAACGCTGTTTTCTTGTATTCACTTATGACTGTAAAATTCTTGTTTAAGTATATCAAGGTAGTAGCTATATATGTGTGTGTGTGTTATTCAGACATTTTAAATGCTGGAGTAACTGAAGCTGTTTTTTGCTTTTTAAAATTAATTTTTTGTATTTCCAGACATTTTTGATTACCTTAACATGTGTTTTATCCTTAAGGTTATATAAAAATTTAGTTACAAAGTTAACATTTATTTACAAAGGAATTTTGATTTTATAAAGTTATGTACATCTTGTAAAATGAAAGGTTGAAATGTAGTACTCTGGCACTATACGATATTTTGGGAAATTGTTCAAAACCATCAAATTGGACGATATCCACAAGAATTTTTTTTAAATTGAAGTAGGAAAGTTACTTTTTTTCAATTTAAAGTAGGGTAATAAATTCAGCGCGGATGTAGAAGTTGTGAATAGGCGCGGAGTGATACTTACGTCACAGTGCTGCGCTTAAGTTGTACGCATTGTCCGCGGTACGTCACGCGACCTTACGTGTGTAGATATTTGAGAAACAACTTCTACAGTTAGGATAGATTTGGTTTTCAATTTATAAAATACTGTATAACTATATTAAAATGTACCGAAAAAGTGTCAAGTCAGGTTAGGTTTGGTTTTAATTTTATAAATTGAAATTCAGTTGTAAAATCACGAAGCATTTGTATAACTCTGCGCCTATTCACAACTTCGTTTAATTTTTATACATATATTTAAATATACTTATAAAGTCTCCAGTTAGGATAGATTTGGTTTTAAATTTATACAATACTGTATACCTATATTAAAATATACCTAAAAAGTGTCAAGTCAGGTTAGATTTGGTTTTAATTTTATACATTGAAATATAGTTGTATCACGAAGCATTTGTATCACTCCGCGCCTATTCACAACTTCTACATCCGCGCTGAATTTTTTACGCCACTTTAAATTGAAAAGAAGTAACTTTCCGAGGTCAATTTTAAAAAAATTCTTGTAGGCATCGTCCTATTTAATGATGTTAAACCATTTCCCAAAATATCGTATGGCGCCGAGCTTCTGCATTTTTACCATTAAGGAACAAATCTGTTGAGACTAGAAATGACTATCGATAGTCATATTGTTATATTTAAAAGATATTTATATTTCGCTAAAGTAAATTTTTAAGTACTAAACATTGTTGATTCCACTGTCGATGTTTTACAATGGAAATCATCAATGAGCCCAGACCAATAGATATTATATGTCATATGAAATATAGAATATGAATTAGGCCTGCATAGCAGTAAAAAATAAATTTGCCATGGTCTTTAAGCAAAGAGACTTCAATGGCCGAGTTACAAGTAAACGTTCAGACTAATTAATAAATTCTTTATAATACTTTTGAATTTTGTAGTCCACTACGTTCGGTGAAACTTAATTATTCACTTTAACATCAGTATATGACTATCCAAACTTTAAATTTTGTAAATTTGTAAAAAACTTACTGAGACATCAACAAAAAAGGATCTTACACATCAATATAAAAGGACCACATCTCAACACACTAGAACAAAATGAAATTTACAAATACACAAAGTACAAACATATTAAACGAACCCAATACAAATCACACATATTCTTTGGTACTATCGAAAACCTGAATTTAATCTGTTACGTTTCCCTGTAATTTGTACATGTGTTCATTCAATTTAGTACAACATATATTTCTAACTAGAGCGGTTCAATAAAATTCAGGAAAAATTATGTAAGTTCACAATACTGTCATTATGTTTAGTTTTATTACTTAAAATAATGTTGTAGGTTAGAGAACTATATATGTGTGTTTTACTGCTATTTATTTAACTTTTTTGTGATTTTTAGCATGGCGGATTATTTAATTTGCGGTGGAGCCGGTTATATTCCTGAAGATGGTTTGACAGGCGCCTTACTTTTTTCTAACGGAGATGGGCTTACTTACAAGTAAGAAAGTAAAATTGTTTCTTTTAAAAATTTGTATTCCCAATAATTAAATTATGTTCTTATCATTCACACAATTGTAGTTTTTCAATTAATCATTGCTCACTTTTATGTTGAGCACATGTTCTCCAAGCTCTTGGTGTAGCTCTGCTTACACCATTGAATTATAATGAGCTATTAAATACCTTTTGTAATAGTTCATTAGTTAAATTTATTTCAATTTTGCATTGTACTTATCAACAAAATTGTGAATATTTATGACAAGTCTCTTTTTAGGTTATTAAAAGAGGTTATTGTTAAAAGTTCCATACAGTTAAACTACATACAAATAGTAACTATTACTTGTATACTAATTATATTAGGAAGAGTTTCATATTTTCTTAAAAAAAAATGTTTTTCTCATTTGTATTTTTTTAAATTTAGCTCATGGTTTCAAGTTTATTATAACCTTCTTGTTATGTAAGATTTTTTGTTTGTTACATAATGATTTATTCCAATATTGACTTTCTCATATCCTGCTACAGATGTTTAGTAACTAACTTAATGTCATATTTTATTTATTAAAATGAATTGCTGAAAAATGTAGATGATATTTTTTATTAGTATTATCCTATTAATTTTGTTTTTGTGTCAGCATATTCAAAATCATCATGAAACTTCTATTTCATAAAATTGACTGAAACTTTCACTTGATTAATTGTCTGAAACCATATATGGTGATTGATATTTTTGATTGTTTATTATGATTTGTTTATAAAAAATAAAACTACTGATCCTGGAACAGCCTACACCTGTTTATAAGAAATTTCAGATTCATTTTAAAAATTATTATAATTCAAGAAATTTGAATATATGTTGTTTAATTTATGTTTTAAAATAAATTCATATTATGTATACGTTTTTTTGTTTAACAATATTGTAATAATAAATATATATTACAACTTGTTTTAACAAATTAGGTAACAGAAACTCATGTCATTGGAAAATAAATTAAACTCTGATAATAAAAAAAGTAACACTAAATTCTAACTTAAAACATGAAAAGTATAAAATATCTGTCATTTTAAAAAAAAGTATAAAATATCTGTCATTTTAATAAAAGTATAAAATGTTTGTTATTTTACAGATATCTGACAGATATATTACATGCATCTGACGTAATAGATATATCTGACCATAGCTAGTTTATATATGCTTTCAGAAATCAGTTATCTTTGAAGAGCCATTGTTTCATGTTTTTATTATCAGAATTTTATAATTGAAAGGCTTTGTGTTCTATCTATAATTAGTTATAAGTTTGTGTACAGTTAATATTTTATATTAATATGTTATGTGAATTATATTATTCTTATTTAGTTTGCAAAGTTTATCATTCTATTGAAATATTTGTGTAGCCGAGAACCACCAAATAAAGTTTAATTTCCCTACACACTCCTTAAAACAAAGAGGTGAGGTACGGTCTCAGTTGATGAAGGAATACTTGTCCTTTGTACTTTAGCAAATAAAGTGCTATTATAGGGAAGTTTTTACAAGTTTTATGTATGTTATGTGTATAAGTGTAAATGTATGTGTGTTGAGCATGCATAATGTGTTAATATGCTACTATAGGTTTCTACATATACAGTAGAGCCTCGATGAGTCAGACTTCGTTAACTCGGATCTCCTGATAACCCCGTATGATTTTGAAGTAGAATAAAAAAACAAGAAATAACAAAAATTAAATAAGTACAGCACATACGTAAAAAGTCCAACAACAATAAAAACATCTAAGACCTACAGATGAACAAAATAATGAACATAATGTTTTGTGCGTCTTGTAGACTGGTTCGTAAAAAGACTAAAAGATTGTTCAGCACTAAAGCGGCTCACAAAATTAAAACAGCCAAAATTTACAGATATGTTTGCCAAGAAATGAATTGCAGTGGAGTTTATCTGTATATATATATATTTTTGGACTAGGAGACTGACAGACTTACCTTGGTAAGAGTCCACACTGTAGTCTTGAAATAGAAACACATAAAAGCACTTAAACAATGATATATTTCAACCACACAGTGGTCTTTGTCAATCGAAGAGAAAACACAAAAAGAAATATGAGAGAATGAAATAAAATAAATACAAGTTGTAAACTTGAAAGATTACAACTTGTATTTATTTTATTTTATTTCATTCTCTCATATTTCTTTTTGTGTTTTCTCTTCGATTGACAAAGACCACTGTGTGGTTGAAATATATCATTGTTTAAGTGCTTTTATGTGTTTCTATTTCAAGACTACAGTGTGGACTCTTACCAAGGTAAGTCTGTCAGTCTCCTAGTCCAAAAATCTAAATAATCTTTACCAACCAAAACTAACCTAATATATATATATATATATATATATATATATATATATATATATATATATATATATATATATATACAATATGTAATATACTGTACATAACACTCTTTGTTTGATAAATATAAAGGGATTTTCTGTAAGTATGTCTTCTTTTAATTTTTATCTTTGTCTCCGGCTAACCCGGATTTTCGATAACACTGATGGGCAATGGTGCCAGTTAGTCCGACTTATCGAGGCTCTACTGTATGCTATTGGGTATAAGCATAAAATTATTAATTTTACAATCATTAAGAAAACAATTTACATTGCTACTTATTGGCAATAATGTAAACATTGTGATAAGGTGTAATGTTAAAAAGGTTTTTATCAAGAGTTAATCTTTAATGAACAATAAAAACAGTATTAAAATTTCCAAATAAAATTAAAATGTCTTGCAATTTCTTTTAAATTTAAGGAATGATTTTAATATTTAAAAAACGATTTAATATGGTAAACAGTTATAAAAAAATATTTTAAGATTATCAGTCATTTCCATTACATAAGTATTGATAAAACTATGATAAAGCCATGCAATATCTTGAAGTGTTGTAGAAGTAGCAATATCTTTAGAATGCAAGGTGTTCAGGAGATAGAAAAAGTGAAAGTAACATAGTATCTTTGCCATTTGAGTGTCAGCTTGCCTGTTACTTGAATTTATTAGATATAGCCTACATTTTAAGTCACATGTTTTTCTTTTAACATATTCTCGCAACTCATCTTGTGGTTTGGGGCACCTAACTAATGCCAGTGGCTGATATACACAGGTTAATTTTTCATTTAACAGTTTTCCATATCCTTTTTTTGTTAGGTCACTCTTGGGATAAAAGATGTCTATGATAATAGAAAATAGGTACTTTTTTTACATAGTATTTTTGAGCGTATTTCATACTAAAACTAAAAATCTGGTAATTGAAAAATATCTAATGTGTTTCTTTTCGATATTTGATGACATGAAAAAACTAAATAAGCTATCAAGATTTGAAATAAATTCTTTGACTTTTGCAAGGACCAAATCCGTGTTGTCATCTTTAGTCTTTTAAAATTTGGTTACTACACAAATCATTGATAGTCATTGATTGTTACATAGATATTTTAAAGTCATTAACTAATTAGCTTTTTCAACTATTTTTATTTCAAACTATCAACTTGTGAGAAACAACCTATTAGATGTTGCATTCTAATAATGGAAAATTTTTTTAAATGTTATTCAGAATTGTATTTTTATCAGTTTTATGACAGAAGACACATCTGTAAGAAGAAGACAGGCTTATCTTATTTGAATGAGTTGGTAAACAACTATGTTTTTAGGTAGAAAATTGACAACTTCTTTCCTGGTTTTGTCCTTGTTTTACACCATTTGCCATCTACATGTCTTCTATCTTTCATACATTTTATAGATTCATTTTGAAATTCCTCTCTCTATCTTTAATGGATTAATAACTTTAACATTTAATTAAGTTTTACCGAACGTAATGGACTACAAAATTCAAGAGTTTAGTGGATTAGTTTTTGAAAAAAATGTTTTCTTGTCACTAATGTCAAAATAACTGTAGTTACCATTTCTTAAGTTTTATATTTGATTAAAAAGTTATTTTTTAGTAAAAATATTGACAAATAATTTATTAAAGTAATTCTGTAAGATAATACTTGGATATTTTTTTAATTAACATTTTAAGTTTTAAAAATAAAAGTATTACAACAATAGTTAAATCAATATAAAGTCAAAATTTTCCATAGTTGGTTTTGTGCAAATAATGATTTAAAAAAAACTGACCTCGAAGCAGCTTCTTATCAAGAGTTTATTTTAAAATTTAATGATAGGAACAGAAATTATTATAAGAATTTGATTACCACAAACAAATGTTTCTTTATAACTTTCTGCTTAAAATCAATTAATTTCATGACCAGTGTTTTTGTATTTAAACTTCATAATGTCATACAAGTTCTTTATAACTAAGAATTTGATTTTGTTTTGACCATCTACAGCAATATAGATTTGTCTGTGATTACTAAATAAATCACCATTTTAAAATGTTTTCTTATTTTACTCAAAATTATTTATATTTCCAGTGGGTATTAAATAACTTACCAATATTTAAATGTTTTTTCATAAAAATTATATATATTTTCAATGGTTACTAGATAAACCACCACTTTTAAATGTTTAATTTGCTACTCAAACTTTTATATATTTTCAATGCCTGCTATTTAGCAATTTTACCACTGTTATTTAAAAAACTTACCACTTTTTAATGTTTTCTTTTTTTCTCAAAAATCTATAAATTTTCAATAGTTACTAAATAAATCACCACTTTTTAATTTTTTAAAAATAAAAATGTAGTTTTTTTGTTTATATTCAAATGCTGAAAACATCAAAAGTTAACAACAAAATTATTTATCACTAATTTTTATATAAATTTAAAAATAATATTTTGTTATATTTTTGTAATAAAACCACTAGTTTAGTCTTTTTTGTTTTACATATTCATTAAACTCTTCTTACAATACCAGACGAATTATTAGAAATAAACAGAACACTGATAAGATATTATTTTCTTAGCTTTAGTTAGAAGTAATTTATTAGATCTGTCTTTATTCCACTTCTCTTTTCCTATCCTACTTCTGACATAGAGGTCTAATGGATATAGTATCACTATGAACCTGGAAAAAGTGTTTACTTTAAGTGGAGATCCTGCGTATGTGATACAATATTTTTCTCCGCTTACAAGACCAGGAGTTTCTATATCCCTACTCTGTTTATTATTCATAACATTTCTTTATTGTTTGTGAGCGATAATAGTCAAATTGATTGGTTTCCTTAAAACAATAAACCCTGTATATGTTTTTCAACTTGAAACAAATTTATTTCTGCCTCGTTATAATGGTCATAACATTTTCCCACCGAACACTAAATAACAATGATTTTACCTTTTATTTTTCATCAGGCCATTTTGCCAGTCAAATTTTCCTTCACTTTTATATTTTTTCACATCATCCCTATCCGTACGAGGTATGATTCTCCCTCCCTAGTGAAGAGGGATCTTCATGCCCCTTCATAATCCCATTTGTGTTCTATACATTTTCCCTTATCCTTGTATGAAGTTGACCTCGTATTGGTATAAAATTTGTAACTTATTATTATGTTGAAGAAATTAGGAGATTAAATCAGGGAAGACTAAATCAGAAGATTAGTCTTCCCCCGATGTAGCAATTCCAATCATATATTGTTTCCCACATCAGAGGAGTTTTATTTTACTAATTTAATCTTACCTATGATTTATCTTTCTACATCTGTCTCATTATAATAGCATTAAAAAAAAGTATGATTGGAGTTATTAATTATGTGGCATATTCCTTCTCTCTTTCAATATTCAGTATCTGATCATGGTATCACAGGTATTTACTAATCAAGGAAGGTCATGTATAGATCTGTTGTATTGTACTTCGTTCTGATTATCATTGTCAGTGTAAATATTTTATCTCTACGTTTACTTAACAAGCATTTATCTTCTAAATAATTTTTTTAGCAATTTCACTAGACCTGAGGTACTAGTGCTTAATTACAGAATTCTTCAATTGTCTAGAGATATTTGCTCATTGAGAAATGAAATTTCACTAAAGCAAGTTACTCGTTTTTGTTTTTCAAGACAGCTTTTTTTGATTTAATTTGAAAAAAAATTGGTACCAAATTGTTGTTAATCTATTTTGGTATAGATGTAATAGTAAGCTGAATTATTAAAAAAACAATTGTTAAATTAAGATAAGAATTAATACTTACCTGTTTTTTTCATCTCTAAAAAGCTTTATCTGTACATTGTTCCATCTAATTCAATATTCTTGTGAGATTGATAATTTGATTACATAGTTTACTCTTTATTTGAGCTGGCCCTATGTAAATAATAGATAAAATTAGATTAATACTTTGTTTGTTATGTTCTGTGTAAGTAGATTACTGTAGGTTAAATCAAAGGGGCAAACATCTCCTAGGATTTTACCTTTTTGCAGTAAAAATGGAAAATTGTTGTCTTATATGTAATAACTCATTAAATTTTTTTAACATTGATGAACAGTTTTGGATATTTTATTTTTCATCTGGTTTTCCTACTACATGATGTGAATTGTCAGTTATATGAGATAAGAAATGAAATAACTTTCCAAAAATTAAGATTTTGTTTCATGACGGCTTTCCTGTTAACATTACGGCGGTCACGCATATTACTATATCACGTTTGGTCAGAGGACTGTTATACTTCACTACTATTTTCTTATATATATATATATATATATATATATATATATATATATATATATATATATATATATATATATATATACAGTTAACTCCCGATTATCCGTGGGCGGATTAACCGGTTTGCGGATTATCCGGGGTCTGCCATTGTTTTACAAATATCCAATTTTTATTCTAATCAGATTCATGTGTTTAAATTTCCAAACGGCGAATTACGACGTAAATACATATAAGGCTTAATAGAAGTTAAGATGAAGGGAATAGATATGTAAATATGTACGTACTAATTTTTACATTGAAAGGGAAGCATCCTGATGTGGGCCAGCGAAATAAAAGGGGCGAGCAGACTATTGTATATAAGAGATAGTGAAAAAATGCTCGGACGCCCGAAAACCTAAAGTGTATCATAAGATTGTAAACAAATTTCTGCTAATCTCGGCTATAAATAGTCTAAGACATGACATATCCATTATCCATGTCTGTCATACTCATGATCGATCTTTATGGCTTTGAGACACAAGTAGACACTGTGCGACTAAATGGTTCTCAAGAAACTTAGATCGCACATTAAAGCTAAATCAATGCTCACAAAAAAACAGATGAAAGTGACAGATTTTTTTCTTAAAAAGTGAAAGTATTATGTGTAAAGATAATTACATTTATACATGCATACTTACTTTTGACATATACTTATGTACGTATTGTAAATAGTTGGACATCAAAATGTACATGTTATAATCCGTCAACGAACGAATACATCGACATTTTAAATTATTTTCTGTATTTATATTGTCCTCTGGAAATTATTTGTGAATTGCATTAAACGGGGTCATTATTTGTCTAACTTATGGTATAATAATCGATTGTTTTGCGTATTCTTTGTTCATAGCGGATTATCCGGGGAATTCGTTATCCGGCGTTGCCGGGCCACCCTATTCCATGGATAATTGGGAGTTTACTGTATATATATATATATATATATATATATATATATATATATATATATATATATATATATATATATATATATATATATATTATATATATCAATACTTTCATGTAAGAAACAACTTTTTGTGTAGATGAAATGTTTACTACTATTTTCAGTTACAAAAATACTATTTTAAAAAAATTCTAAATAAAAAGGACATTTTTACACTGAGTAAATAGAGTACATATTAGGGATCTTTTTATCCTCCTCAATGTATAAAATCGTTTGAAAATTTTTCACATAAAAATGTATTATAAATATTTAACAAATGTATTATGATATAAAACCCAAGAATTGATTATTTTAATTTGCTTTATTAAAATATTTGAAATATTGGTTTAAATATAGCAAAATTGATCTGTCCAAAAGCAGAAAGAGGATTTTCTTAAATAGTTTCTTCTAATACCGTTAAATGTGTTGGTATGTTTTATAAAATATTTGGTTTGAATTCTGGATCATATCAATATTAGTATAACAAATAGGATAGATCTTGATAAATCTACTTCTACTTCATGATCCTCTACATCTATAGCACAGTTTTCAGTCTAATTGTCATTGATCACTGTCCAATACAATTGTATTATTAAAATAAAATTTAGGTGCAAAAACAATATTAAGTTTTATAATAGTTTTAAAAACACTATAAAAACAAGGATGAGATTGGTTTCGCAGGTACCAATTGTCCTCCAAAATGACAACAAATAAATTTCTTAATAAATTTGTTGAGTACTGAGGACTAATTTTTTACCTAAATAAATAAAACCCATTAACCACAATACAAAAATCTTTATTACAATTACTTTATGTACATTTCGATTACATGGTAATCATCTGCAGAAGTACTATTTAACATTAAATTTTGTCATTCTTATATAGCAAAAGGTCCCCACCCCTCATCTCCTACTAACAATCTCGACCAATCACGTATCAACATATGTTCGTCACTCGTAAGGGCCGACTGTATTACAAATACAGCCTTAATATTCAACAAACGAGAATAATTTTCTCAAAGATATACAAAATTGTAAAATCTTATGCATATACTATTATTTAATCAATTAAACTATACAAAGCTGAATTAGGAATAGGCCCTTTATCATTATTCATTAAATTATTCTTACATTTATGTATATAAATACTTTAAAAAACATTTAACAATCTTCTATCATTTGCGTTATTAACTAAATTAACATTATTTAAACTATGGCTTGTGTCAATTCATATGTTCAGCTACAATTGATTTTTCTGGTCGAAGGCCGATTTTTCTCCTAGTCTGGCCTATATACACTTTCATCATAACTGCTACAATTTATTTGACATATTCCCGATTTTTCTAAAGGAGGTATACTGTCTTTTGGATTCCTTAATAAATTTCTTAAATTATTTGAACTTTTATATGCAATTTTTAAATTACGTATTGAAACGTATATAACGTATTGAAACGTATATAACGTATTGAAACGTATATAACGTATTGAAACGTATATAACGTATTGAAACGTATATAACGTATTGAAGATTCTGTTCAAACCTTTAGTCATATTCTTATCATATGGTAAACTCACATATCTCTTATATTCTGTTACCTGAGGAAGATGATTACCATGTAATCAAAATGTACATAAAGTAATTGTAATAAAGATGTTTGTATTGTGGTTAGCGGGTTTGATATATTTAGTTGAATAAATTTCTAAAAATTGTAAATGTCTTCACTCCAGTACAATAAATACTAGTACTGACCTTTAGTAGACGTCAGAGGAAATGTAGATGATTTTTCAAAGTCTTCATTATTGACAGTCACAAGGAATGTTAAAATAAAGTTATCTGTAGTATAATAATGATTTTAGCTCCACCCTCAGAGCAAGTAAACTTAAATAGAAAGTCTTTTCTTACAAATTTATATTATAGATACAATTACTATCTTATCCTCGTCAGTAGTATGGGAGTTTACTTTAAATATTTTCCAAGTAGATAAACATAGCCAAGGCATATAGATATATCATGGTAAAATGATGATTTTACAGAGATTTTGTGCTTATCTTAGGGGCATTAGAGAGATATACCAGAAAATGAACAAGGTAAAATCTCCAACTATATAAACTATTTGCTAAAAGCACATAGATTTTTCCAGGAGTAGAACAGATCTTGTGCTCATTGTAGTAGTACAGTTGAAAGAATAACACTTCTATTTGTTGTCAGTAATTTCTGAGTCTAGTCCTGCCCCTTAAGATCTAATTACGATTTTAAAGCAATAGGGGATAGAATAATAAGTACAAATAATAATTGTATTGGTAACTACATTAAATATCCATTTGCCAAGGTTTTATCAGATATAATAAACGTCTTTTTTAATAGAAAAATATTTAATTTTATTAGCGCTATACATGAAATGACGGTTTACCACGGGTGTCTATTTATTATAGAAAAATAAATTTTGTTTTAATGCTTACAACAAAGCATTACAAGCTTACAAAGCTTTACAAAGCTTACATTTTGTTTTAATGTAAGGATGAAAAACAAAATTTTCACTGTGTTTTTACATCCTAAAATATTCAAAATGTAACTAATTTTAACTAATGTAAATTGCAGATAAAAGTGATGCATAAAATTATAAATATAATATTTCCCCCAAAAATATAAAATTCCCCAATAATCAAAACTCAAGTCTGAACTAAAATAATATAACCAATATATGAATTTAATAGATAACAGAACAGACACAATATAAGAACAAAGTAACAGACCGCTAGGGCTGACTGAAAAATGGACTTTGGAGAATTCACATCAAACTTGTACATATCAGACAACTAAACAGTGATGAATAGCGGGTGCCCAGATAAAATTAATGTTGCCCAGCTGTCTTGTTATAAAATGTCAACATTATCCTGCACTGTATATGAATTTTTGTGAACTCAAGTAGGATACAGATGTCAAAATTTGTAAATACGAAATCTCTTTATACTCATTTAACAGATCTAGTTATCTGCCTTAACAAGTTCATATGATTTTATTCTAACCTCAGACAATACTTTTTACTCCATGAATAAATACTTACCTCAGTGCTATCTCTCTTTGCAATATAAAGTAATCTGAGATGCAAATAAAAATATAGATCTTCTATAATGTCTGATGGTAAAGAAAGTGTTTGTTTTAAACCAGGACTTAGGCACTTAACCAACCTATATTTGTCTTAACCAGTTAACTGTTTTAAAAACATTTGAAATATTTTTGCATGTAACTACTACCAGAATTATTAAAATGGTAACAATACGATATTGTTTTGATATATATATTTATATATATATATATATATATATATATATATATATATATATATATATATATATATATATATATATAGACTATATATAAATCTATATATTGAATTTATATTTAAAACATCTAATGTAGTTGAAATATTTTATACCAAATATTTTGTTTTTATTATTTTTCAGTTTACAATAATCATCGGAGTAGTATTGACCATCTTTTGAGATGTATATGGTCAGGTCATTTAAAAATAACACACACTTAAATTATTGTTCATTAAGTTAAATATTTTAGGTTCTAAATTTAATATATATATATTTTTTTAGCGACTTCATTCTACTACCTGGCTTCATCGATTTCACAGCTGATGAAGTTGTAAGTACTATCCTTTTATTCTTATTGATAATATTTTTTTGTACTGTCCTTTTATTTTGATTGATAATATTTTTGTTCCTACTATCCTTTTATTTTGATTAGTAATATTTTTGTTTGTACTGTCCTTTTATTTTGATTGATAATATTTTTTTTCGTACTATCCTTTTTTTTTTGATTGATAATATTTTTTGTGTACTATCCTTTTATTTTGATTGATAATATTTTTATTTACTACCCTTTTATTTTGATTGATAATATTTTTGTTCCTACTATCTTTTTATTTTAATTAATAATATTTTTATTTTGATTAGTAATATTTTTGATTGTACTGTCCTTTTATTTTGATTGATAATATTTTTTTTCGTACTATCCTTTTATTTTGATTGATAATATTTTTTGTGTACTATCCTTTTATTTTGATTGATAATATTTTTATTTACTACCCTTTTATTTTGATTGATAATATTTTTGTTCCTACTATCTTTTTATTTTAATTAATAATATTTTTGTTTGTACTGTCCTTTTATTTTGATTGATAATATTTTTGATCGTACTATCCTTTTATTTTGATTAATAATATTTTTGTTTGTACCATCCTTTTATTTTGATTGATAATATTTTTTTTGTACTATCCTTTTATTTCGATTGATAATATTTTTATTTACTACCCTTTTATTTAGATTGATAATATTTTTTTGCCTCACATTGAATTGTATACAGAATTTACAAACAGCATGCAATAATTTTACCTTATGTGATGAGGCACCTTTCGGTCACTTGACCATTGTAGAATCACTGAATTAATTTTCTCTATTTTTCTGGTGTGGTTGTTTGGTCCATGATGTTGGTATTTGTTGATGCCATACATGTTTCTTCTTAAGCCGTGTGTATGATGTTTTTGAAAAGTACGTCGTCTGCATATGTTGTCTGTGAGTTCATTAAATTGTTGTGTATGTTTTTATAGAGGTGGTATTTTTCTAGTGAGTTTAGTTCTATTGGGTTATTATTCATTATAATACTAAACAAATTAAATACATACAACGAAAACATACAATTCACCTTCGAAACAGAAACATTAACTATCTTGACATTACATTAAATATAAACAATAATAAAATAGAAACTACAATACACAGAAAATCAACTTCCAACAATACTACAATACACAACATATCTAACCACCCCTGCACATACAAAATTAACACTTATAGTAACATGATAAATAAAGCAATAAAATACACACAGGACAACAAACAAAAATTAAATGAAGAATTAGTTAACATTACAAAAATAGCAATAGAAAATGGATACAACAAACACCTTATAAAAAACATATACAATAAATTTACAAAAAAAACTAGCCTCAACACAACACTACAACCGGAACACAAAAATAATAATAAAAAAATCTACCTTAAATATTAATACACCAATAACAAAATAAAAAAATTAACAAATATATATAGCAAAGAACACTACACTCCAACATACAAACCAAATAACAAAATAATAAAATATCTTAATACCACAAACCACAAACAAATACTGAAAAACATAACCTATCTGGAATTTACAAAATTACATGTAACGACTGCAACACATTTTACATAGGAAAAACAACCAGGTCATTTTAAATAAGATTTGCAGAACATTACAGAGCATTCAGAACTAAAAATACAAAAGCATCAAATGTAGCAGCACACCTAACATCACATAAACATGAAATAACAAGTTACAAAAATAACCTATCCAAACTTGGAATAAATAATAACCCAATAGAACTAAACTCACTAGAAAAATACCACATCTATAAAAACATACACAAAAATTTAATGAACCTACAGACAACATATGCAGACGACGTACCTTTCAAAAACATCATACATGCGGCTCAAGAAGAAACATGTATGACATCAACAAATACCAACATCATGGACGAAACAACCACACCAGAAAAATAGAGAAAATTAATTTAGGTGATTCGACAAAGGTCAAGTGACCAAAAGGTGCCTCATCATATAAGGTAAAATTATTGCACTGGTAGAAAAATTGTTTACAATTAACAATAATAAGTTTATAAAGTCAGTGCAATGGAAAAATAATTCTTGAATTCTGTAGTCCATTACGTTTGGTGAATCTTATTAATCACTTAAAACAATAGCTTATGACTATCCGAACTTTAAATTTAGTAAATTTGTCGGATAGTCATAAACTATTGTTTTAAATGATTAATAGGAAAAATAATGGTCAACGTTAAATATATATATATATATATATATATATATATATATATATATATATATATATATATATATTAACACATAAACTTGTTCAAAATACTATCACAAAAAATATTCAGGTCTTATATTAACAAACTTTCTATGAATTGTATAGGAATGTAAATTAGGATTGTTATAATATTCTGCTCCTTGTAAGGCTGTACATGAATGTTATGTATCTTAAAACGGATTATAATCTATTGTAATTAACTAAAATCATATGATCTGTTAGGATCTTACTTCTGCGCTGACAAGAAAAATTACTCTTCAAGCACCTTTGGTTTCCTCTCCAATGGACACAGTCACAGAATCCGACATGGCAATAGCAATGGCTGTAAGTTTAATTTACACATTTACTAATCAGTATTTTTAAATTTTCGATATTAAAACCTAATGTATTTTGTGATTTTCAATGATCAGGTCACTGAAATTAAATATTTCTTCAATACAATTTATTATAATACAGCGTTGATTAATATTGCTGTCCCTCTGAGATCTTTTTATAAAGTCAAAGTGTTGTGGTGCAAAAAAGCTTGATTATAATTTATAAATATAAATTTATAAGAAATTTACTCAGTTATTAAATCTTCTGTTGGCTCAAAATATAAATATATATATAACAAAAAATATTTTTGGAATAATTGGTTCAGAAATATTTACTTATCAATTTTTTCCATATCTTTTTTCTTTATGAATATAGAAGAAAATTTATTTTTGGCACTGAGATTAACATACTTTTTACCTACTTGATAAATTTGTCAATAATTTAAAGGAGATAATGATAGCATACAAAGTGTTGTTTTTTACATTCAAAACATGAAATAATAAGGCTTCTTTAATTAAAATTATTTTGCAACACTGAAAGAAATAAGCAATTATAATATTAAAATTTTAATGTTTTCAAAAGAAATGAATAAAACGTTAACAGCGGATTAAAGGGCTTGACTGGGCTTGTCAATTAAGAAGGATGGTATCAGAACTTATTTTTCTTCTCAAAAGAAGAGATATGGTGCTGTGATGCATTGATTTGTACAGTTTTTGCTTGCTATTGTTTTGTACTTTGTGATAATAGTATTGCTACTTTTCTATTTTTGTAATGAATGTACTGTGGATAAGAAGTACATCTTTATTAAACTGCCACACTGTAATATTATTTCTTGTCCTATTTTCAAAACAGTGATTTAAAGATTGTGGAAAACTGAATTCTTATTTAACTCAATACTTTCAGAAGTTATCTGGATCTGTTGTGGCATGAATCATTAAGAATAATTTACGAGCATGACAACCATTTAATAACCTTTTAAAATGCTTGAAATAGAAGTATATTCGAGGTTTCAAATATATGTTTCATTAAACCAAACACAGTTGATAATAAAATATGAGGAATTTTAACAAGATTTTATTAATGTTATTGGATTAATATATAAACTTAAGAATATTATCTTAAACAGATGTTTATCTTCAGAGACAATGAATAATTGGAAAAATTGATTATCCAGATCAATTTTAAAGTCATATTTTACCTTTTAATTAACAAAAATCTAGAGCATTTTAAAAACATGTTTTATAGTGATTACTGTAACCACTGAGAATGACTACTTGCATAGTAGTTTTGTACAATAATAATATCCACACAACAGGAATAACCTGTGTTTCACTAGGGCACTACTTTAATTAACTCTTTGATTAGAAACATATGCATGCCCTGATAAATCCCCTGAGAGCAACATATTTTTGAAATTTTTTTTCTCTTATGTTTCTTTCTTATTAGTACAAAATAATTATTTTATTAGCATTTGTTGATTCCATCTTCACGTGAGCTACTAGTAATCACTAAACACTTATAAATGTTTTAAACTTGCCTATGTAAGTTTTAAAACAAACAATGTAAGTGCTACTATAGGCAAGTTTAAAGCATTTAAAAGTGTTTGGTATTTTATTAGTTTTCATATTTGTTATGAAAATATTCAGTATTTATGAAAGTATAAATTTTGTTAACACTAGTAGCAGTCCACATTTTGTTAACATTAGTAGCAGTCCACATTTTCAGTTTTGAATGGTCACACATAGTATTTTCACACACAAATTCATAATATTCGTTGGTTTCTGTAATAATTTTGTTGACCAAATCTCTATAAAAAAATATTCGGAAAAACTCTAATTCCTTAGGTTCCTGTGGCAAAGCCACTTTGTTAGATATGCCTGTTTTATTTGTATCAAAATCATTCAACTACCAGAAACACGTGAATCAAACCTTAGACTTAGCACACAAAAGAGAGGGGACCATCTACTCTGTTGTGTGTTTATTCTCCAGATAATATCAAATATTAAACCTAGAGTGCAGTGCAATACACAGAAAACAAAATCGTCAACATATCGCAATGCTAATCTGAGAGGAATGGTAGAATGTTCATATATGGGATTGCTCCTGCTGGCCATAGCTTGATCTCACATACTGGTACGAGAATGCTAATCAAAGGGTTAGTAAATTAATTCAGTACAAAAATTATACATTTTTTGTACGTTAATTACATTACTAATTTTCACAGTTAAATTTCAAACTAGCATCAGATCAGCAACCAATAAGTACTATTAGTTGAACTGATGCCACTTTTGGGAGTCCTGTGCTGTCTTAAATATTACAGTAAAAACAACCACATGTTATCTACGATTTAGTTGCAGCCACTGCAAGGAAAATGGGATTTTACAATCTGTCAAGTTATAGACACATTTTCTGTTGATTTATTAAAACAAAAACAAGATAAATTACTTGAGGTTGAATAAATAAACATTATTGCTACTACTATACCAAATAATTTTTTTTTCAAAAGTAATTCTGTATATAAAAAAAAACAAACAAAAAAAAACATAAATCTCTAGAAAAAGATAAACCGAAAAAGGTCATGTTTAAACTATCAGTTGTTTTACTTGATATTTTTGTCAACAAATTTTACTTTTATCTTCATTGTACATCTTTTGGGAAATAAATTTAGGTTTTGAAAGTTTTAATAATTATATGTTCTCAGCTATGTGGTGGAATTGGAATCATCCATCATAATTGTACTCCTGATTATCAAGCAGCTGAAGTTAAGAAAGTTAAGAAATACAAGCATGGCTTTATTCGAAACCCAATTGTGCTGTCTCCTACTTACACGGTAAGCATTAATTTAGCTGTAACCAATCTGCCATTTCCATTTTCCTTTTTCTCTATTATTTATCATGGATACACATTTATATTTAAAAAATCCCTAAAATGACTTCGAATATTTCTTTGGGATTAAGAAAGAAACTGTTCATTTCCTATAATATTTGTATCTTTTAAAGATTGCACATGTGTATATTTTTCCATATAATTTGCTTTTTTGTCAGTGCATATTTCTAGATTATATATTAAACAATTATGTTGCTCAACAGAACGCCCTTGCTGAATGTTTATCTTCTCCAGTTGTAAATTGTCTGAGTTTTTTTAGTGTTTCCCAGTACCTTTCAGCATTTATTGTGGTCTCAGCAGACGTAAAGTTGACCAACATTACATTTTGATCTCAAAACACTATATTGTCTTGGAAAAAGAGGATACTCCAGCTAGTAATATGTTTACATATGATGGGTCTGAACCTTGAAATTCTAAATATAAGGAAAAGATGGAAATCGCTCGGTGCCAGATCAGGGCTGTAAGCAGGATGGTTAAGAACGTCCCATTTAAAAGAATCCAGGGGTGTGGTGGTACCGCCGCAGTGTGGGGCCGAGCATTGTCGTGCAACAAACAGACTCCCTTGCTCAATCTCCCTCGGCGCTTGTTTTGGATCGCTCTTTGAAGCTTTTTTAGGGTTTCACAATACCGAACAGCGTTAATTGCTTCTACCATTAGGTAAAAATTCGACAAGAAGAACTTGACGGTCCCAAAAGATGGTTGCCATGATTTTGTTTGCAGAGATTGTTTGGCAAAATTTTTTGACACGAGGAGGTGTGGAGTGACGCCATGTCTTGGATTGCTGTTTGGACTCAGGTGTATGGTGGTACGTCCACGTTTCATCGCCAGTCACAATTGAGTCTAAAAACTCCTCCCCCTAAATGTTGAAATGATCCAAAAACTTGGGGGCACTTTCAACACGATTTTCTTTGTGAACTTCGGTCAACATTTTTGGCACCCAACGAGCACACACTTTTCGGTAACCTAATTTTTCCGTCAAAATTGTTTGAATTGTTGATTTACTGACTTCAGGTATCATTTCGGCAAGATCTCGGATCGTCAGACAACGATTTTCTCGAAGTTTTTCTTCAAGTTTCAACAACAATGCTTCGTCGACGGATGATTTCCTCCTCCTCCCTTCTTCGTCATGGACGTTGGTTCTGCCACTTGAAAACTCTGTACACCACTTCCTGACATTGCGTTCATTCATTAAATTACTGTAAATGGCTTTCACACGTCGATAAATATCGACAGGGCTCAATTTTTCCGCATGAAGGAATCGAATGACGGAGCGAACTTCACAACTGGCGGTATTTGGTATTGGGACATCCATCACTAACGACTGCTAAGGACACACTAATAAAGGTACAGATGCACGCGACGCCTCATTTTAGAGAGGTCAGGCGAAGCTACAAGGTAGTGCTGCCACCTAGTGGAATATTTCACCGGTGCGGCCGTAAAATTCAAACGGTTCTTAATTTTTGGACAACCCTTGCATCTTTTAATTGAAGTCTTAAATTACTTTGTTGTAGCAGATTCTTTTGGCTGCATGGAATGAGTCATTTTTATTTGATGTTCATTGAGTGCTTGATGCTAAAATATAGGTACTGTAAGTGAGTTGTTAGTTTCATATAGATTACTGTTCTGATGTTCCCATCCTTGAGCTTAACATCTACATCCAAGCATGTGATGGTTGTTATTGATTTCTTTCAGATAAATTTGAGTGTAGAAAATGTAAATAATTGTTAAAAATTCTTTGTAATGTTGATGATCTGCTTATCCAATTAAAAAGGGATTAACTATGTCTGAACCAACACAATTGTTGATGTGTTTAGACTTTCAATTGCATTAAAAATTCTTTTGTTTTTTTAATGTACAAGTCTGCCCCCAAAGTGGAAATTAATCCTTTTTGGGGTTAATTTGGTTAGGTTCTAGTGAACAAGTGAATATAAAAAAGAAAGGCTCTTGGGAATGCAACAGATGGTTGGTGCATCTGCTTAGGAAGTTCCCTAGAGTTGGTAGGGCATATGCTTGAGGGATGTGTATATTTTGGTAGGTATCATCTACTGAAAATTAATTGGTCAGAAACAGAGCTGTGGTTATTTCAGAAAACCAGCTTTGAAGTCTGGGTCCTAAGGGTATGCGTGAAAGTTTGTGTTGTCGACGATTGAAGACATGAATTGGGGAAAGCTGAAATTTTGTCTGGGCTAAGGATATAAAAAATTAATTCCGGAATTTACCTTAGGGAGTTACCAAAGGCTTGTAAAGTCACATGTGCCAAATCTGTTTCAATATTTCAAACATTAGCACTTTAGAGACATTAGGTGTTCCTGTTTGAAGCCAGAGTTGTATGGAGGGTCATGGTAATAAGGATGGAGTGAATATTCTTAATTGTGCAAACTGAGGTGGCAACCACCTAGTGCACTCCTCTTAACTGTTTTAAGTTCAAGGTGGGGAAGACTGTCTAAACACTTGTGCAAAAATCATTATCATTCTCTAAAGCTAAAAACATGCATTAAACTAATAAGCCTAAAGTTAACGGAAAATCCCTTGTGCTAAGCCATTTTGTTCCACCTGCATTGAACTCAAACAAAAAAAAAACATTGAAGTTTTCACAAGGTGGGTCTTGAATTCTACCTCGTCATTAATTGACCTGACCTAGTAACACAGGCATAACTTGCTCTTTTTGCTAGGTGCTGTCACTTAGAAGCTTGGTAAATAGAGCTTGGAATTCAAGTTATTAAAATAGAGACACATTGAAGTTATTGGGCTCCTTGTCATGCCACAAGTGGTTGGATTACAAATTGGGTGTTTTCTTATCCTATTAGAATTCCTTACTTATTTTAATCATTTTTTGTATACATTTCAGTGAAATACTAACCATAAAAAGTTAAGAATTTTTGTGTAGATTTAATCAAATTATAATATCTGTTAACTAGATTAAAATTGTATTTTTAATTTTTTGTAATTAGATACACTTTATTTACATTATGCCTTTTACATTCACAAATAATTAAACACAAAGCGACAAATATAATTTTTTTCCCAATTTATTTATTATAAACTGCAACTAAGATAAATCCTATCTAGCAGCTTGCTTTCTGATGGAGATTACAATGTTCGTCTTGTTCCAATGAACGAGACTGACTTAATGTTGCTCTGGAATCAAGTCCAAAGGTTTAGTGCGCTTAAGTAAATATAAAATATGGAGGTTTAAATATAAAATTTAAAATGAGTTTAGTGTTTAACCTAAAAATTAAACCATACACATTATAATGTTATATGGTCTTTATCGATAACATAGTTTCAATCTTCAGACGATTCTGGCACATACAGTTCTGGCATTTGTCACAAGTTCTTCTTTGTATTTTTTTCTACTTCTTTTATGTAAATTACACCCCGCAACTAAAAACAGTTTGCATCTGCTCTGAAGTGACTGATATTGTTTCAAGACTCGTCCAGAGATGAACACTTGGTTTCATCAACTCCTATGATCAAAGTTTTTGAATATTCTCTTCTGGATATTCAAAATGATCTGTAAACATGTGGGAAAACCATAGACTTTGGATACAAAAGAATTTCTTTAATATTCAATAGCCTATTCATTGTAAAATATCACACAAACCTCGAAACAATCTGTAAATACATGGGAATACCCATAGACTTGCACAAAAGAATGGTGACTATGTACTCTGTGTAGAATAAACTGTCCAGACAGTTGTAAATATGTAACATAGAATACATCACAAAACACAGGAAAACAAATCGTAAATGTACGACAATGCTAATCTGAGAGAAACAGTAGAACATATATATACGGGAATACTCGAGCTGGCAGTTGCACGATCTCACATACTGTTTCGTGTGTCTAATCAAAGGGTTATTAATAAATTATTATGTTTATTATAGAAGGTTAATTAATCTAATACAAACACTAAACAAAACATCTAAGTATAAAAACTAACATTGAAGTATATTGTAGCCTTCAATACACATATCACATAGAGCGATGCCAAAAACAAGTAAAATGTCCCAACGTCGCTTCTAATACAGATAGTGTAATGTATATAAATTTATATACATATAAGAACTGTCTAATCAATATGTGAGTTGATACAATAGGATGGCTTTAACTTGATGTATTAGACCACATTCTAATCCTATTTGTTTGAAGAAGAGTTATAAACTCATATTAAACAAATTGAAAATTGATAACCTTGGATTTTGGTTATCAGAAATATAAAAAACTTTTAATTTAATTTTTTTAAAATATGATAAAATGTAAAATTTTTTATCTAATTAATATATTTTAAAATCTCTGTAACTAGTTCTGTTTTTTTTTTTTTTTTTTTTGTTAGAAGCTATTCCTTTTCTGTATTGTATCCAAACAAGAATTTTATATAAAATTGTGAAATACAAATAATAAATAATACATAACTTAACATATAACTTGAGGTGTTCTAGAAACTTTAATTCATTTATGATTTTTTAAATCTATTTAAGTCATTTAGTTATTTATTAATGATAGTTAATATTGTAGTATTACAAGTAGTTTGGTCATTTGCAAGTTGTATTTTTATTGAGACCTGGGGGAATTTTAGTTTCACATTCAAGTTTATCAATATTAATTTTGAATTATAATTTAAAATGTTATCAGAAATTTAAAAAAAATTTCATGTCAAGGTAATTCTTATTTTAGTAAAAGCTCTTCTATTTCTATAGATTTCAAGAATAGTTTATCAGACTGATATTATTCTCTTGTTATTTTTTTGTTGTTTTGATGCTTTGTTATCTAATTATTTTGTTAGTATGCGTTGTCTGGTTTGAATTTAATTCTTTATCTGGTTTTTGTTTTGTATATCCAATTGTAATCACAAAACCCAGATAGATTCTAATACTTCACTAAAAGAAACAGTAAATTTGGTTATAAAACTGATAATTTTATTAAAACTATTTTTATAATGAGTAATGCAGAAAGTAAAAATGAATAAAGAGAAATTACAGTTTCTTGCTACTTAGTGGAAATACAGAATGTTCAGTATACTAATTATAGTGAAAAACTGTGATGAAATTTATTGATAAAAAATACCTCAGACGACAATATTTTAAATAGTTTTATTAATCAGAAACTTATACACATTTCGGTTAGTTTTATGCATTTCAGAGGTTTTTACATATATGGATATTTTATACAATTTTAATAAGTGGAACAAACAATATATAAACTGTTATGGTAAACATGCGAATTATGTAACAATTAGTAAGAATACCGACTGCTATTATAAACCTTAGATTTCTTATCACAGATAGTCTTGGTTAAGGTTTGAATTTATTTATGAAATGTTTGTTTAAAACGTTCAGGGGAGCTGGCAACGTACTTCTCATGACTAAGCAAATGTTTTTCCTCTCGAAACTTTTACCATAGTAAAAGATATTTATGTGCATCGTCCTAATGCATTTTGGGAATGACGGGACAATAAATTAGGATTTTTATTGCCTTCCTTATCCCTATAATTGCTTTATTGTTCGGTTGTGGGTGAGAGACTGCAGTGACTAAATGCAAGTGACCCTAGATCTGTACTGTTGCCTTAACACGTTGTTAGTAATGTATGTGTAAATATTTTTATTGAAAATTTTATAAATGTGAATTGAATGTGAAAAATTCGGTTGCGTGAATATTAGGCTGAGCCTACAACCAACTGCTATACCTTATATATTAAGTAACATTTTATTTATTTTGTTTACATATTTTAATTCATGACTTTTTTACTGTTAAGATTACAAAAATAATGAATTTAATAACCTAATGAAACACAATACAGTTGCTGCAACCACTGAATTAGCAATTAATTCGGATTCTCTGTGTCGCTCAGAAATATAATCATGCTTTGATATTAAAGCGTGGTGTTATTTTTTAACAAGTGTAGCCAAAAGGATTTTTTAACATTAGGGATTAAGAGTTTTTTTATGATCACTTGAATTACTAATTTTGTTTATTATGGTCTCCAAGAGGGTTAACTCTTACATTTTTAGCATTTGAGAGAACCAAGCAATATAGCGTATCATTAAATTTTGTTCTTTTTAAATGTACATATTCTTTGGAGCTAATGTAAGAAATCTATTCACACAGACTTATCAAGCATAGTAACAAAGCAAGGCTTGAAGCTAATTAACCTACATCAGAAATTGCAAATTTCTGCTCAGAAATGAGAAGGAATAAAATGTGATCATTCTAATGTTTTTTTTATTAAGAGGGTATAAAAAAATTTCTTTATTTACACCAAACATTGTACCCATTTACGTACATTTGATAGGTCCATATCTTGTACCTTGTGACAGAGTTCTCTAAATGTGATATCATATCAGTCTAAAAAAAATAAACAGCACAAACCATTCTTTTCTTGTGGTGTTGATCAGCAAAAATCTTATGGACTTAATGTGGACACAATTTGTAAACATTTAAACTTTCAGAGAATATTTTGTAATATATTTTGTATATAGTCCGAAAAGTTGTGTTTAAAAGTTTCACACGTCTGAAAATTGTTTTACTCAAATTCAGAACCTCCAAAGCCAAAGTCAATATTGTGGATCACATTCTGCATGAATCTTTCCATCTGCAACATTTTCCCTTCTGTCCTTGAAATTTTGTTGTCATAAGAGTCAGTTGATTTATAATGACATTCAGGATGCTCATCATTTTTAATTGACTGATGACCATCTTTAAAACGTCCATGCCACTTAAAAAATGTTGTGCCCTTTATAGTAACATTGCATATGCCGTTGTGAACATATTAAAAGTCCCACTCACAGATTTGTTGAGCTTAATTACACGAATTTTACAGCAACTCCCTGCTCATATAAGTCACTTACTTCCAAAATCCGACCTTTCTAAAATGAAAGAAAAGCATTTCCACAATAATCTCATGCCTAATCAACCAATAATTATGTTGGCAATCTACAAACTGCATTGTAATCAACTGATCTGTACAAAGATGACGAGACCAAGCTGATTTTGCTGAAACAAACTCAGCCTGTGCAGTTTAAACAGTCTATGTACTTATTGAACAAGCCTCATAAGTTAGGATAGAATAGTCATGAAACTGTAAACGTGTGCACTAATATAACAACTTTTAATTTTAATAAGTTACTTGCATTCGGTATTATGATAAATGAAAATGGGAATTATTTTTACTCTTTTGACTGTTTTGGTTGAGAATATTATTTTTTCATGGAAATTCTAGAATTGTCGCATGAATTTGGAAAGAAAACTGACATATAATATAAAAATTTGTTTCTATTGATTGGTAATGATCATTTTCAATTACAGTGTCAGTTTAAAAATATTCAAATTTAAATTTGTGTGTACAACCTAGAATATTTGGATCCTAAAATATTTGGGGAGATTATAGCCGACAATCCTCAGTGCCTCAACTGAGCTTGTCAAGACCAGTAATTAGGAAAGATATTAGAGGCATTGGCTTTATTCCTAATTACATTTTAGTTGCATTTTGACAAACCATGTACCTTCTTGTACTGAATTTTTAAATCCACTTTAAAATATAAAAGGATAGTGCTAAGGGATTTATTTATCTATTTCCAAAAAACGTATTGTTGATGGAAAACTATTAACACGTTAGCTGCTGGCCACAATACAGGCATTTTCTTGAGAATTGCGAACATATTTTAAGCCTATTTTAAAATAATTTCTAGTTATTGTTTGATCTCCTGTCATACTTGAGTACAAAAATACTACGTTTTTTATCATAATATACTCACGCACGTGCCTGGCCAATTGGGTTTTGAGGTAATTATGTTTTCTCATGAGTGTAATACTATCTTTATATTTTTTGTGTTTTGAGTGTAAACAATAAACAACTATAACACAATTCCATGTTCCGGTTGTCCACATAATAAGCTGACTGCTGCTGAGAAAAATGTTTTTCCACCTATCAGGAAGATATGTAAATGAGTCACATGTGATTGATATGTGAGTTTATAAATATTTAGTATATAGAAGGAAAGTGTAAACATATTCTGTCTCTGATAAATGATGCTTCAGATCTGATGAATGTTATATGATTTATAACAGGGAAAATTCTTAAAACTTAATAGTTGACTTTTTAAGGGATTTATGTTTTAATTTACTTCCTAATAAAAATGAGTTTATCCAAGTGTACCAATGTTTCTACTTAACTTCAACCAAGTCCACTTTTTGATATTTATTTTACAATTAAATTTAATATTTAATCAATATCTCTGACTTCTTTTGTAAAGTTTTGAAAACAATAGTAAAAATCAATATTTTTTGTCATTAACAATAATTTATTTCATTATTAAAGGTATATAAAGATTAATTTCCTTCAATGAATCAATTTTTGTTGTTGTAATAATCAATTGATCATCACTAAAATTGTTAACAAATAAGTGTGTTTGGCTGTAAACCCCGACAACTAGCATGTTACACCATGTTTATAATGCAGTGAACATTTTTCTATCAAATAAAAAACATCATAATTAGTTCTGTAAGTAGTGTGAAGTTTGTTGTTTAATAGAGTATGTTAGCTTTTTAAAAAGAAGTAACACCAATTGATTAGTAATAATAAACATAAAACGTTACTAAACAACAATGTCGGGCATATTGGTCCAACGGTTTTCGGTTTAGCCTATTGGCCCAACATGGAAAAAAATAATAGGAGCCCCATGATTCCTTGTTAAGTAGGTTTTAATACACACACACACACACACACACACACACGCACACACACACACACACACACACACCAACACGCACACCAACACACACACGCACACACACACTTACACACACACGCACACGCACACGCACACACATTTTAAAATTTTAATACAGAAAATCTGGTTACATTTATAATGCAGCTGATCATTTGAATAGCTTTGCTGTTTCAATTTCAAGTCTAGAAATACGTTTATTATATGTATATTGTAACATCATAGTAAGGTATCTTATGGTTTGATATAGGTACAAGATGTTTTTGATCTGAAAAAGAAACACGGCTTTTGTGGATTTCCTGTGACTGATAACGGTAAACTCGGAGGAAAATTGGTTGGCATTATAACTTCACGTGACATTGACTTTAGGGAGGATGCTGCGAGTAAGAAGTTAAAGTTAGAGGGGGTAAGTGAGTAAATATGTCTAACCATACAAGAGTTGAAAATATGTTTCTGTTATCTCATTTATAGTTTCAGCCTTTCTTAAACTCATATACATGTTTTTTATAATGTTGTTTTTTTCTAACATTCCTTAATTTTTTTTTAAATATTAGAGTAAAAATATTCATGACAGGGTATATCTTTTTTTCATGAGATATTTTGAAAATATCCAGGACTTCAATGCTCAACAATTATTGGTACATAAATGTTGAAAAAAACTGTTACTTTATATAGAAGATAAGGTTTAAAATTGAACACAAAGAACTTGAATGTTGTAATAAAATTGTCCATAAAACCCATGTAATTCTGTCACAAATGACCTAAATTGATTTGCAATTGTTTATATTAGAAAAATTATGTTTTGGGGTTTTTATAAAAAATATAAAACGTTTTACTTATAAGAAATCTTTTAATTTAATTTATTATACTGTTTCTTATAACCATATGAAATTTAGAACGTTTCATGAAAAAATGAAATGAAACTTTCAAAATTCTTAAAGAAAGTGGAAAGATTGCAGTACTAGACCATGTTATTACAAAATTATAAGAATTGTATAATATTGATGCACTTCTTATACTAATAGACGTTTTTACACACCAAATCATCAGTATTGTTTTCTCATGTTCTGAGTATTAAGAATTCCTTAATAAAAATATATACATTAACATAAATTAAATGCTTACAAATAAATTTCTTTACAAATATGTGTTAAGTACATGACATCCTTGATTACACTTAACACATACTGTTTTGAATCTTTTTTTCCCCAATTTTATAATCATTAATTTCTATAAACATAAAAATTATCCAAAATAAAGCAGAGTATAAATTCCATAACCTATTAGACGCTTCAAAGAATACTAAAAAAATTGTCAAGTTTTCACCCTTTGATCGCTATATATGAAATAGTCTATTTACTAATAGTATGCAATAAGTGTATAAAAATATAGTTCCAATTTTTTAAAGCAATAATTTTAATTTAAATTTTCAAATCTATTTAAGGAGCGGAAAAACTTTTTGAATGCTTTACACATATTTACAGCCTGAAGTATTAAAATGTAACTAATTTTAACGAATGTAATTTACAGATAAAAACATCAAACTAAAAAGATAAACAAAAATTGAATATGACTATTTTCTTAAAAACAAGACTCAAGCAAAAGCCAAAATAGTGAAACGAATGTACAAATTGGACAAATAACACAACAGACACATTGTGAAAATAATATGACAGACTGCTCTGGTCGACATCTATTGTCCATGGACTTCCCAGAATTTATGTCAAATAGCATAAATGTGTACATGTAAAATGGCTCTCCAAGCCAGACTTCCAAAATGGCTGACAGTTTCCATGACAACAAATATGTGATGAATAGCAAGTGGTTAAATAATAACAGTGCATTTGCCATTATATAGAAAACCAACATTATCTTGCACTGTATTTGAATTTTTGCGAACTATAGTTGGCGAAAGATGTAAAAACCTGTGAATTATTTGTTTTTACCAAAATTATGACCTACTGAGTTATCCCGTAATATATGTGCTAATGGCTAAGTAAGTCATTTAAGCCACCCAGCAAGGGGGCTGTCAAACAGCTAATCTTTGCTTCTTGATTTATGATCACTCGTTGCTTTTAAACTAAACATAAACCATCTTAAAACTAAGAAACATGATGGAATGACGTTGACAGTATATCTTCGCATGGATATTTTGGTACAAGTATTAACAACAATTTATCGTCACCCTGGGAGTCAATGGGTTAAAATATTGCCTTTAGCATAATTTTTTCATAAACAATAAACTAACCAAGTATATCTTCTTGACCAGTTTGAGTATTTTTATTCTTTATCTATTTTATTTTTCATTTTGGGGACTAAACATTTCATTCTTCATCAAACCTTCATTAAAAACAATTCCAGTAATTTTTACTTTAGCAGTCTTTCAGAAAATTGACTAAGAAAAAACATCATGTAATATAAATCAGAATTATTAATTTTTGTGTTTAAAATTTTACACAAGAGTCTAGTAGATTATTATTATAGTTACTTATATTTTACAATTAAAAAAACCTTTCTACTGTTTGAAAGAATTTATTAATGCTTGTGTTTTCGTAATGTATTTAGAAATTAACTATCAACTTCAACAACTATTAGTTTGCAGGTTTTTTGAAATAATTTAAAAATTAGTAGATCTACAAATTCAAAAACTGCTTTGATGTTTTATGTCCAATATTTTTCTTGATCAGGCTTTTTAAGTTTTTAGGTGTTGGGTATATTATTTGTGAGAAATAGGTATTTTAAAAATAGTTTCTCATAGTTTTGAAAATCGTTTAGGCTTCAGAAATTTTGTTACCTGCTTAATGGTGATTTATATTTCTTTCCGATGCTTGATGTTTCTTTCCCTGTGTTTCTGGTTTAACTCTTCTATTAATTTGTTTTCATTTCTTATTTTCTCATTCTCCCTATTTTGTAGTAATTTTTCATGTAATTAATTGTTTTCCTTAATATTCTGTTCCACTTCTAGATCCTACCAGTACGGTTTGTTCACTTTTCGAATTCTTTCTCACAGTGCTTCCTTTACTACATCTTCAATGCAAGATTCTTTCAAGATCTATTTTCCCTGATAAATAGATCTATTTTCTTTGGTAAGTTTCTGCTCTAGCCTGCAAGAATACAGCTGTTGCATGTTTTTTTCTAGATTATCTAGATTATATTCAGAATTGGATTTTCTATTCTCTTGATTTTTTGGTAAGGTTTTTATGCCAGCATATGGCATTTAATTTTTGGTCAATACCAGAAAATTGTCAGACTTATTATCAGGTTCCTGTGTCTAAACCTTTAGTCTTCTCCACTTACTTTGGTTTGCTGTTTCAAAGTAAACCAGTCCATTATATTCTGAAGAACTCTGTCATTTTGGTACTAGGTTAATATGTGAATGCTTTTGTAATGGAAAAATCCATTAAATATTCTAAATTTGTAATTATACTTTTGGTATTTACTTGGCAAAAATAACCATTACTTAGTAGTATTTTCAGCAGTGGCGTTACACACTAGGACAGTGCATTATTCAATGCTGTGAGTCACGGACAAGACTGTTGGTCAGGTGTGTTGTTCTGCTGTGAGTCTGCTGTCTATTGTTGTTTTGTGGTGTTATTGTTCATAGAGTAGTAGTTCTTTTGCCAAGTTAATTATACAAAAGTGTAATTATAGAAAAACCTCAAGATGTATAATACAAAACTGCAAGTTTTAAATTTGCTAAACTTTTAAATGTTTTAAACTTGCCTATAGTAGCACTTACTTTGCTTGTTGAGGATGGCCGTTTTGGGAGATGTGTCCCTTTGTCAACTCAGACCGTAACTCTGAGCAAAGTAAGTGCTACTATAGGCAAGTTTAAAACATTTAAAAGTTTAGTGATTACTAGTAGCTCACGTGAAGATGGAATCAGCAAATGTTTTAAATTTGTATTATTGGCTTAAATTACTAATCTGTTTCTATTATGATTTAATATTTTTTTGCCATGCATACCTACTTCTATATGTAACTGTAGCTGTTACATGTTGTTACTTTAGTTGTTTGTTCCGTAGCATTTTAAAACTTAGAGTGCCAACATCCAATTGATCAGATGTCAGCTGTGCGTCTGAAAAATGTCAAAGAGTGATCAATCGGAAGCTTGTTATTCATTTTAGTTTGATGTCAAATATTGTTATAAACCATTGATATTCGATGACGTTTTTCTAAAGGTATGTGTTTCCATAGATCACTATATATTTTTGACTTTATAGTTCTATTTTTTCATTTTTATGAATATGTGCATAGCTGTTTGCTGACAGTAAAAGTGTGGAACCAAACATCACATGGTTTGTTTTCTGACAATGTAATTAGCTGTGGTCGGTTTGTAGTGGTGAACATATTTTTCAGTTAGTTTATCTTTAGTTTTATATTATTTGTATGGTCATGAGTTGTTAACTTTTCAGGGAGAATAAAATTATGCGTCAACCTAATTTGGGAAATAATGAGATTACAAATTAGAAAAAAACAAGTCTCCTTGCGACAAATACCTATCATGATGTAAGTTTTAGTGTTTGTAAAAGTGAATCTGGTCATGATAGTGGTGGTTGGGTTGATACTGGGGAGTATAGAGACCGTGGTCATAATCTTAGCTTTGCATTCAGAATCAAAGCCATAAATACAACCCCCTCCCAAGAAACGTACCTTCGTTTTCGTACTTTGGTTTATTTCCTTCTATAGCTTTCTTACATAAGTTAGTATCTTATACTATCAACTACATCAGATTTTTTTTTTTAAACAACCCATAACATATTTAGATAATTCAATACCATATATAATACATTATCTACCAAATAACACTCCCCCCCCCCCACAAATCACTGCGGCCAACTCTGGATAGTGAATTTCAAGCAACTTGTAAACGTTTACACAATGTTTTACTGTAGCTATATATATATATATCTCATAGAAATACCATAAAATTCGGTAGTTATATTTAAAATCATTCATACTTTAAAATAAAATGTTGTTTTTGTGTGTAAAATATTTTGTTTCTTATACTTTTTCTAAGTTTAAAAAGTTAAAACCAGTAATAAAATAAAAATGGCAATGTGAATTTAAAAATTGTTGCAAGTAATCAAAATTACTCCATATTGTAAAAACAAAAAAGGTATTGAGAATTTAGTAAAACATTACAAATATGCACGGAAGAGGGCATTGCTGGGTAGTCCATTGGACAGAAAGCATGGCACTAAAATGGTTACTCTCTAATTATAAATTTGTGGATTTGTTTTTCATCAAGGATTTTTTTAAAGTCAGCCTCCAGTTTTATAAACTAAAAAGTTAGCAACTAAAGTTGCTAAGATTTTATGTTGCCTGTTTTTTAAAATTTTCAAAGAATGATACTGAATATAATAGCCTAAAGGCTGCATTTTTATTACTCTTGAATATGCATAAAGTTGTAATTTTCACTACCTTTATCTTCTTCCTTCATTTCTAAGAGGATGAATGTAACATTTTCAAGTTACATTCTGTTGCTTATTGCAAATACTCTGTATGTTCCAAACACTATTCCAAAGACCATCTATCATTCTTATTACATCCAATGCTTATCAGTGATTTTTTCTAGCAATGAAAATTTTTACAAGCATAAAGGAGTTGACCTTGAAACCCAATCCCATCTTTACTGCTGAATATTTCTCTTAGTTTCAATCTTCACCTTCATTCTCTCTGGTTTGGGTAGGTTTACCAGTAGCTATGCATAATCACTGCCATCAGCGTGGATTATCTGGGAATTATTTTGGATAATCAAGCCTCTTCATCTGGGAAAATATGCCTTTGTTTTAAAGTGGAGTTATTTCTTATCAAAACATAATTTCTTAACCTTGCCTATTAGTTAGCAACAATGTATATTTGTTTGATTTTTAAAACTTAATAAGTGTTCAAAATTTTTTTTATATGAATTGTAAATTACAATATATTATTATTGACAATTTGCTTGTGTACTATTCCTTTCCTTAAGTTTTTATTTGTACACGATTCCCCTTATGCACAGGTTATCGACTTTTTATTTTATATTTTTATTACAAAAATTGAATTACTTTTATATTTTTATCTATTAATGAGTTAATTACTAGGTTTAACATTTTTTATAATTGGTTTTGAAACATTTGAACCAAACCTCAAACTATTTTTAATAGTTAAAGTCGCTTGTTGGTAATCATCTTGAATTCACTAATTAAACTGTAATTAAATAATACTTAACTAAGTGGATACAAAAGGGCTTACTTGCTGACGTGTTTCGAAACAATCGCTCAGAGGCTTTGCTTCGTAAAAGGAACAATTGTTTCAAACTGCGACAGCAAGTAAGCCCTTTTGTATCCACTTAGTTAAGTATTATTTAATAATATTTTTTATAGACTTGAAAAACAATGTTTTATTATTTGTTCAACTATTTATTATTTGTTCAACTATTTATTATTTGTTCAACTATTTATTATTTGTTCAACTATTTATTATTTGTTCAACTATTTATTATTTGTTCAACTAATTATTATTTGTTCAACTATTTATTATTTGTTCAACTATTTATTATTTGTTCAACTATTTATTATTTGTTCAACTATTTATTATTTGTTCAACTATTTATTATTTGTTCAACTATTTATTATTTGTTCAACTATTTATTATTTGTTCAACTACTTATTATTTGTTCAACTATTTATTATTTGTTCAACTATTTATTATTTGTTCAACTATTTATTATTTGTTCAACTATTTATTATTTGTTCAACTATTTATTATTTGTTCAACTAATTATTATTTGTTTACTTTTCTCTGAATATAATTAATTATAAATATTATTTTACAATTTCCCATATTTATGTGTAAAAAGTATAAAAGCATGGTTTTTCACAACAGCAGTTTGGTTGCATAGGCATGGTTTAGTAGCTCGTTTTTATATTTTGAAAATTTAAGAAATTATATTTTATTAGCCTAAGAGGGATTTATTTCTCTTATGCTATTTCTGTTTATTAAATTTGGAATTTTAATTAATACTCTTTAAAACAATGTGCTGGTAGAAGAAAAACATATTGTTTATATAACCTTGAACATAGTTCCAGTTGTTTTGCATCATCTTGTTTTGAAGTCACCCTCCTCTAACAGCTCGGCGTCTAGGAATCTTCTTTTTTATTTTGGTTAATCGTTATTCCAAACGAGTTGACTGATTTTGACAATTTTTACTCTTTCTTCATTGTTTTACTAAGTTACATTATTGACGCCGTCTGTTACAAGTGTACTAAGTTCGGCAATCTATGTTCACTATTTTATTGTTGAGATACTTTAGATACTTTTATACTTTTCAGCCTATAGCTTAAATATCAGAACACCTCAGAATCATATCTTCACACTTTATGAGTTTTATTATTTCATAATTTTAATCATTGTCTCAGGCTCAAACAAAACACGTCTTGCTGATTCAAGCTTTGAAAAAGCTTTGTTCGTTTTTTATATTTCGTGACCCCTGTGCTCATATTCTCCAATCACAGTAGTCCTAGCAACAAATTTGTTTATTTTGAATATTTGCCCTTTTCTAATTAGTTTTCCTTAAATTATTTTTTCTGGAATTTTATAATAGCAAGTAACTTTACGAGATATATTTATTTAATTTTTAAAGTTTGTTCCTATAATTTCTTCGTTTATATTTAACAACAATTTATTTAATTAAATCTTCTGTAATCTTTCGATTACATAACCGTCTGGCCTATGTTGTAAGATTTTATAATCTAAGAATTTTGAGTCTCATGTACAAACACATTCTATATAGCTTTATTAGCTTTGGAGCCTGTTGTAAGACTATTATTAATTATATCTGTTGTTATTATAGAGCATGACTATCCCTTAAAGGTTTCTTTACAAATTTAAGTTATTTTCTCAAATTTCAATATTTCAACAATTTTAATTAATTAAATTTTAATTATCTTAATTTTAGTTACTTGATCAGTAACCAAGTAGAACTTGGATGATTCGTAACTGACTAATGAAAACATTTGAATTGATCAAAAATTCGAATTATGAAAGGTGAAGGAAAATACCCTTTTAGTCAATAATCCAGTTCTTTTTGTCTACGACGACCCTTTTGGCTGTTTTCAGGTATCGTGTCACTGATCTAAGTTGAACACTATAATGTGAATAAGCAATAATCTTAGCCATAGTGGGTTTATAAAACTTATAATTATTAGCAGTTAACCCACTGCGATCTAATTATATGTGCGTTGCGGACACTAGCTGGTACGAATTCATTTCTCGTGTTAATTTAGTTTTATTTGGACTAAATACAAAATTATTCTCACTTATAAAGCACCAAATATTATATTTTTTTATATACGGGTGCAATTTTTATTACAGGTGTTCCTGTTATATGGTGTGTTATTATGGTTCATTTCGTTTGTAAACAAGAATACATTAATAAATATTTACACTACTGACCGACACCGAGTAAAATCTGTACTGACCTCACTCCATTTGATAAAAAAACTGCTGAAGCGATCTAAGTAACGAGAATTTATAAATATCCCTTATAAATCACAAACATCTAGCCTTGTGTGTGCCAGAAATCTAGCCTTATAAAATCAGAAAATAAACTCTCTTACGAATAACAACAACACTGATGACTGGCAGAGCGAAGATTGAAAACTGATTCTTCCATTACCGCTTAGGCACCAAATCTCATGATCTCGATCAGAACGATGAGAATTCTTGGATCACTAGTGTGCCTGGAATTCGAGCCCATATAAAACAGCTAATAGTTCTGAATTAAAGATGTTGAACGAACTTTGAATTATCCATAATTTTTTTACATTGGTAGCATATATAGTTCAATGGACCAACCCAAAACTTCTAATTATCGGGAACTGCAAATTAAACACAGAACTATCCAAGTTCGACTGTAGTTAGTTGAATTTTTTGTAATATTCAACACTTTGACCTAAATCTCTATTCTACACAATTACTGATTTTTGGAATTGACAGTTTGTATTGTGAGATTTATTATGAAGTTCAAGGGACCAACCCAAAACTTCGAATTATTGGGAACTTCGAATTAAACACGTCAGAATTATCCAAATTCGACTGTAGTTAGTTAGTTCGACTGTATCCAAGTTTGACTGTTTAATTTTTTGTAATATTCAACACGACCTAAATCTCTATCCTTCAAAATTACTGATTTTTGTAATTGGTAATTTGGCAGTTGCAGTTTGTATTGTGAGATGATTACAATCATGTTATATTAAGAGTTAATTTGCAATTGTTTACTGAATTATTTTTTTAAAAGTTTTTAAGTAATAAGTTTTTAAAAGTAATAATATTAATTTATTAAAAATTGTAACATTGAATATCCATTCAAGAAGAAGAGGCAGTAATTTGTCTAATATTAGGGAGGGTATAAGCAGAGTGGCAGAAAATAAAAAAATTTTCAAATGATTATTGTTTGCAGTTGCTTTAAATTATAGGGATTTTCTTGTATCTATACAGGTTATGACTAAATTAGAAGATATCGTAGTGGCTTCATCAGATGTTACACTTGAAGAAGCTAATAGCATTTTAGAAAAGTCAAAGAAAGGTAAACTACCAATTGTAAATGACAAAGGTCAATTAGTTGCTCTTATTGCACGAACTGATCTAAAGAAATCACGAGATTATCCTCATGCTTCTAAAGATGAAAACAAACAGCTGTTGGTTGGAGCTGCAATTGGTACAAGAGGAGAAGACAAAGATCGTTTGAAACTATTAACAGAAGCTGGAGTTGATGTTATTGTATTGGTAAGTTTTTTCTAATATTAAATAAGTTGAGAATCTAATTTGTAATCTCTTATGGCATCCAAGTTATTACAATACGTTTCTGATTTCAACTCTTACATCCATTTTAACACAACTAGTTAGGTATGAGTTCACTTAGACTAACAAGCATGTTATATAAACATCTGTGCTAATCACAAGAGGATGTTATTTCTAAACACAAAGTTTTTTGGTCTATTCAAAACTAATGCACTTTTGCTATTACTTGCGACCAGACTTTTTGTTAACTAAAAGTTGTTAAATTGTTAACTTACACTTGGAGGAAATGTTTTCATCTTACGACTTCTTCAGCCTTGTATTTTTGCCGCTAGGAATGCTGCTGTTGCGCTTCCTCGGTACCATTATTTTGAAAGTTAGAAGTGATGTGATTGAAGAGTATGTGTGATCTGTGCCGTGTTCATTTAAGATGTCATTTTTATGTGTGTTGCTATGTCTATATAATTCATACTGTTCTAGTATGTTTAATTTATGGCCTTTGTTGCATGTGTGGAGGATGCTCATGTTATTTTCCATACTTTTGCATGAGTGTTTAGTGTCCATGAGGTGATTTGCGAAGGTGGATTCAATAGTAGTGAGCAGTGCGCTTTTGTGTTCTTTATATCTTTTGGCAAAAGATCTGCCTGTTTGTCCAATATAGAACTTATTGCAGTTGTTGCATTTTAGTTTGTATACTCCTGGGTTATTGTATGTGTTGGTATTGTTATTAATGCTGTGTCTGATAGCTGTTTGGCTTTTATTTGTTGTTCTGTAAGCTACATTGTATCCTGCTTTTTTGAATTTGTGTGCTATTTTATTTGTGATTTTGTTTATGTATGTGAGGGTGATGAATTTGTTTGTGTTCATGTTTTTGTTGATGTCACTGTTCTTGTTGAGTATTTTTCTGTGTAGTTTGCCTATTAAATAATTGTCATATCCATTTTTGTGAGCTAAATATTTGATTGTGTTTAGTTCCTCTGTGTAGTTAGTTGTGGACGTAGGTATTTTATGTAGTCTGTGTAGTAAATGTTTGAATGCTGCGTGTTTATGTTGTATTGGGTGGTTCGATGAATTGTGTATCAGTGTGTCTGTCATGCTTGGCTTGCCGTATATGTTGAAATCATGTTTGTTTTGATTTTTTGTTATGGTGATGTCTAACATTGAATTTTTTACAGTAGATGGTTCCCACCCCGAGTCAGTTCATTCACTTTAATAGACTAATAGACAATTCTCTTTTATTCTTGCGTTAGTTCAGAAAGCTTAGTTTATTTTTATGATTGTTGTTTTAACCAGATATTGTCCCGCCTTAGGTGGTTTTAAAACTAAACAAACAATAAAATATAAAATTTAAAAAAATGAAATCTGTACATGAAGCATTGTGTAATACAAAGAGAAGTCTCCTTGGGGCAAGCGGGGCAATAAAAAGATGTTTCAATTCTTTTGTTTTTATGTAAACAATAATATAAGGTAAATTACCTCTTCAGGGGCCGGGAAAATTGCAGGAAAATGTTCAATTACGTATGTCTGTCGGGTAGAAGGTCTTCTTGAGATGCCGGCTAAAAGGAGAGGGGACCAATATTCGAAACTCAGAAAGTTTACTTGAAATGGTCGGATTTCGAAACTACTAAGGCACAATGTTCTCCAAACTGTTCTGAAGCACAGATATAAAAATCAACTTTTCCCAAACACTTATCGAAACTAGAGGAGTTTGAACTAGACCGGAAGTGAGCGTGCCAGTGAGCTCGACGTTTCTCAGCTAGGGAAGAGAGGAGTGCTCTGGCATGCTCTCAGTTCCTCGGAAGGGAACCCAAAACATGCCAGTGCACTCGACGTCTCTAAGAAGGGAAGAGAGGAGTGCACTGGCACACTCTCAGTGCCTCGCAAGGGATCCCAAAGCGTGCCAATACGTTACCCGTGCTGAACGGGTTAGCTAATTTTTTTTGTTTACAGATAAAACAGCTAAAGCTGCTAATACTCATGTTATACATGATTATATAGTTTTAGCACGATTTATCTTTGCTTTTTAGGATATTTTATGAACAATTGTTATCAATTTTTTTTGAAATCCTATGAAAGAAATAGTTTTAAATGTACAAAATACCTACAGAATAATGTGAAAAAAGAGTGTAATGACCCACCCTTAGCTGCAAATTGCAGGTTTTTCTTTGCTTAGCTCAGCTGTTAGACAGACGTTTAATCTTTGGAGCAGTTTGCTGATAGTTTTAAACACTTAATGTGTCTTGACCTTTTTGTTTCTTTTTAGTGTTTTTTTAATTTATATTATTAAAATCTCATACAATCTCGCTTGAGATTGTATTTCTATTTTGAATTATTTTTTGTTCTTTTTTTATTTATTTATTAACCCTAGATTCGTAGACATTCGTCTCCGGGGTGGGGGGCTCGTCTGTTCTTCAAGGTCAGTGGCCTGACAGAGATGCAGTAGAGTCCGTGGTGGAAAGTGATGCTGTATTGGTTTTATTTGAGGTTATCCTTTTGGAGTAGTCTGACAGACGAGTGTTTATGACTAGTGTGACTGTTGTTTATAGGTGCTTAGTCTCCGAGACGAAACATTACGAACAGTGATAGAGTGAATTTTATTGGTCATCCAGTGGTTTTAGTGGTTTTACTGGACTTTATATAGGAGCTTTCTTTGTGAAAGAACTAACCAAAAGTATTCATGGATCATTCAGAAGCGTAACGATGGACAATTGGTTTACGTCAGTAAATCTAGCTAAAGATATGTTAAATAAACGTAAGTTAACAATCGTTGGAACTCTTAGATCAGACAAAAGAGAGATTCCTCCTGAGATGTCTGCAAAACAAGATCAAAAAGTGAACTTGTACTTGTACTTGCACTTGTACTTCTTAGTCCAGGCGTCCAGCTCTAGGTGTAGCCGATAGCCCGATGTCCACTATATATTCGGAACGCCAAACTCCACAGCCCTCTGTTCAGGAGGAAGTCCTGCCACTTCTCCAGTTCAACCCTCATGTGGTCCCTCGCCGGGATGGGGTAAGTGCAATCCCGAAGAATGTGCTCGATGGTTTCGTCTTGCTCCTCATCACAAAGAGCGCACAAAGGTGATTCAGCAAGGTTAAACCGGTATAAGTAAGCTTCCGTGACCAGATGTCCCGTCCTGGCTCTTGCCGCAAATGTCGCGACTTGACGTTTGATGTCTCTGTAATTGTCGGCCGACGCAAGTTTGTTTTGCAAATGGAACAGGTGTCGTCCAGTCGCTTCAGCTTCCCACCGGGCAGCCCAGGCGTCTCTAAAGTACTTTTTCCCGGCATTTTTACAGTGCAGTAGGGAGTGCTGCTCCTTATTTGTGGGCTTCATTCTAGAAGCTTGTTTTGCTATTGCATCCGCTTCCTCGTTGCCCGGAATGCCGACATGGGCAGGGATCCATTGAAGGCAGACTTCGTTTCCGTCGCAATTGATCTTTTTTATCAACCTCCTGATTTCTGCTATACGGAATGAATATGGTCCAGTGGAGGGATGAGCCAGCGACTGTAGAGCTGACTTAGAGTCCGAAAGGATGCATATCTTTGACTTGGCCATCATCCCCAGACAGCTCGACAATGCGGCGTTAATACCGAGCAGCTCTGCATCCATACTTGAGCTGGAGTTCGCTGGGATGAAAAATCTATCTCCATTCGACTCGTTGTAGTACCCTGCTCCAGAAATGCCTAGTTCTTTATCCAGGGATCCGTCGGTAAAAATTTTTATGTATCCATCGTACTGGGTTCGAATCATTTCAAGAGTCTCCGCTTTCAGCACTTCTCTGTGGTCTCCCTTGTTTCCGCCGTGAGGTAGTTGCAGATTTATAATCATTTCAGGCCAGTCATTTGGAGGTTCCTCATAGAACGTGGGGATTTGTTCAGGGGTGGTGTATCCCGGCATCAATTCCATCAGTGAGTTGATTTTGTGGCAGAAAGATTGTTTTACACGGCACTTTGTATTGAGTATAACACGCAGAGGGTAACTTGAGCCTCTAGCAGCTGTAGTTAGAAACTTCGACCATATTTGACTGTCTATAAAGACAGGAATGGGTTCTATATCCAGCTCCGTCTCCATGGCTGCCACAGGAGTCGTTCTTGTACATCCCAAACATAATCGAATGGCGGCCGCTTGGATCGCTTCGATCTTCTTTAGATGCGTTTTTGCAGCAGATCCCCAGACTTCGCAAAAAGTGAACTCAGCAATGTTTGGCTACAATAATGAACTTGTGTTGTCTTACAAGGCTAAGAAGAACAAAATTGTTTTCTTATTATCAACCACGCATGAGCAAGGTACAATCAGGGAAGAATCTGGTAAACCCTATATAGTTCATTTTTATAATGAAATCAAAGGAGCAGTCGATTCTTTCGATGAAATGACATCTAACATGTCAACAAGCCGCAAAACTCAGACATGGTCGCTCTGCTTTTTCTTCGGGATGCTCAATAGCACCTGAGTAAATGCTTTTGTTATTTACACCCATCGTCTTATCCAAGAAAACAAGAAACCCGTAACAAGGAGAGAGTTTGCGAAGCTCCTCAGTGAAGAGCTGATGAAACCTTGGCTGGAGGAGAGAAGTACCAACTTTGCACCAAAAACTTAAAAGTTAAAATCATTGAAATACTGGGTTTGTTCATTCCAGTTAAAGACTGTCAACCGCAGGAAGCACCAAAACGAAAAATTTGTGCATTTTGCCCTTAAAAAAAACGACGAATGACGCAGTATGTATGCTTCAGCTGCAAGAAGCACATGCGTATGGAACACACTGGACTGCTGTGCACAGACTGTTCAGAAAACAGCATTTAAGACTAAAAAACTATCAAATGTGTATGTGAGTACTTTTCTTTAATTATTTTGTCAAAGTAAAAATTAAAATAAATATTTTTAATGATTTTTAAACATTTTTTTACCATGGTAGTCTCTCAGACGAATGTTTTCGAGTAGTGTCACTATAAAATAACATTACGAATCTAGGGTTAATATTAAGTTGTTTTACAAAGTTTTAAACCCTTGAAATAGAATTGAAATGTAGTGGATGTTGTCTATCGTTTTTGTAGATGTTTATTTTTCAACTGAAATAGTAGCCTAGTATATTTAGTGTTTCATGTTTGTAGAAGTAATTACACTGTAATATTAATTATTCTATATTCTTTGAGAATGATTTCTTTAAAATTGAAGTGTGTAAAGTTTAATTCAAATACCATAAGCGAATTGATAATATTATAAGTCTTGTTTAATTCATTGACAAGAATCAGTTAAAAACTAGTTCTAACTTTTAAATGATAAATGATCGCTTGCAGTATTTTGTGTCCTTAGGAGTCATTATTTATTAATATAAATTTTGTCTAAGAAAATAGGAAAAAAACATGTTGCAATATTTACTTTAGTGAATTTAACAAATTGAGTAAACCTAAAAGGCCAAGGCCTTTGTTAGATTTGTGTGTAATTGGGCTACTATTTATACACCACTGATCATCTTGCAGAGCATGAAAATATAGGTGACAAAAAAACAGAAACTTCTAGAAAAGAAACAGAAATAAAATGAAAGCGTGAATGAATAATTGTAATGACATTAATTTAAAATCTTCATTTTGTCTTTGGAGAAACAGCAATCCAGATTATCAATATTAGAATATTCTTTGGATGGTCTCCTCTTTTTTCACATTGATTAATGAACTTCTTAAGGATTTCTGTCTGTCCAGTAAAAATAATTCCGCTTGTTTTTGCAATCTATAACATAAAAATGGGTCTCGTCTGATGTCCACAACTTATCAAAAAATGCATTGTCTTTGTTTTTGTTAACTTGCCAACAGAACTGTAATTCCAACTGGCGAACACTGTAGATCAGCAGTTTTTACTAGAATTTCTGAGAGCCAAATAGTTTGCATCAAGTTTTTTTTAGGACGGCAAGTTCAATTGGCATCAAATAACTTACTAACAGTATGATTATAACATAAGGTTATTACATCATAGAAATAAATCAACTGCTTTGTATGATAAAAGTTTGAAAATGTATTTGACCATAACCTCCATGAGTAACTGAATTTGTAATTCTTTGAAGCTGATGGTCGAAATCTTTCACAGCTCTAAAATATGGCACCTATGTTAGCAAGTTGGGAAGAAACTATAATTCTCATAATGTTTTCAAATGTTCTCACTCGTTAACCTAAATCTGTACTTGTATATTATGAGCTTCAGATTACTGAATGTAGATTCACTGATATATGTAGATACAAAAACACATACTTTCTGAGCACAGTCAGTTGAAATAGGAAATAAATGTTTCCTTTTCAACTGCTTTTCAAAACTCATAGTGATTTGAATTCTTCTTTTTTTCTTAAAAAATACCATTGCCACTATACTGCTGTTTTAATTCCTAAACCCTTGAGGGCAGCAGAAAATCGTTCTCAGAACTAGATGCAACCCTCAGGCCGAATAGTGAGGATACCTGCTGTAGATTATATAAGACGGGAGCATGTAAAACTTTCATTTTTTTAAAAATACAAGCACTATTTGGTCGTCTTGTTGATATCTTGTTTAACACTCTTAGTTTGTGTAATTTTTGTTTAGGCTTTGAGTTTGTTGTTTTGAGTGATCTACAGTGTTGCTATTTTATTCTTTTTGACTTGTTTATACATTTTTCAAACAAGCATAACACTATCTATATGCAAGTAATCAATTCATGTTTATATATCCTCCTGAAAGCCTGTTTCATTTTCTTTACAGCAATGTACAATTTGTTGTAAATATGGTAATTATTACTTGTCAAGAATATTTTATATTTTACCTAAAAACCTCCAACCAGGCCTATGAAAGGATTAGTCTTCAAAGTGTTGAAGCCAATCCAATTTCTATGAATCCAAGTTTTTTCCCCATGTTTTAATAGAATGCAACCATAATGGCATAAGTTGGAAAATCATTAGAATTCCCTCTGCACTTATTCCAAATCATCATTGTTTTTGTAAAACATTTTTTTATTACAAAAGCATATTGCTGTTTCACTGATCCATTGTTACTAAATGGGATAACTGTTCAGAACTCATGTTCACTCTTCCACAGTATAGCTAACAGCCAAAGGCTTTTAACCCTTTTAAGACCATCCATTTTGTCAAATTGGAAACAAGAAAGACCACACAGTTTCCAGTTTTTGTAGTACTTCTTTAAATGTCATGTAGATTCCATATAAATACAGATAGAAATTTGATTTTTGTGTTATTTGTCCCACAATTACCTAGGTTATTACCCAAATTTTCATTCAAGTTAATATCTTCTACCTACCATAATAGGCTTTCATAATTTTCCAGGCTACCGAGCATGTAAAATCTTTAAAAACATTCTGTCACCTTGAAACTTGCCCACGTCCATCATGAAGAGGTTCTTTACATATTTTGTGAATTTGAATTGTCTACACTTATAAAAACCTTATGTTTTAACATTTTAGTATATGTTCTCTACCATTATTATGAATCTAAATTTTGCTGTGCCTACATTGTTCAATTCTTACACTATAACACTATTTACAGTCTATCTATCAATAATATTTCCTAAAATCTCAAAGTATCCTCTAGTATAAGTAAAATGAAATTTTAACAAGTTTGTTTTGAGATTCATTCGCCATGAAATTCCCAATCATATCGTACACATATAGTCTGCGATCGTTTTATAGTACCTGGAAAAATAATGCATTGAAAAACAACACTAGAAAATAAATTAGAATTTGGGGGAAATAATAATACTAAGTATGTTAAAAGATATTCTTATAATGAATAATTATTACTTACTTCTTACTTCAGCCAACGCCCGTCTTTGGCCTCTCAGCCATTTGACGCCGTGCCTCCCAGTATAATGTAGCGAGTCCTTCCCTGGACTCTTCGTGAAAGTTATCCTTCAGGCCGTCACAAGTGGTAAGATGCTCTGCCGTCCCTTCGTTGTCGGAGAAGAGTGGGCAGATTGGTGTGTCAACCACTTTCATGCGATGCAGGTGTCTCTGCATGTAGTCATGTCCAGTGGTCATCCTAAACAAAGCCACTGCTACGTCTCTCGGAAGATCCAGTGGTATGCTTGATTGGATGATCTTTTCTCATTGCTTTCCTTGAGCAGCTTGTTTCCTGTCCCGTTTCATGGAGTCGCTGATAGTGCTGTTTATACTCCGACAGACACTGCGGTATGAGAGAGGGAGGATCGGCTGCGCCATGGAGCAGCCATGCTTGGCCAAACTATCTGCTTTTTCGTTTCCTCTGATGTCACAGTGCCCCGCCACACATTGTACTGCGAACTGTGTTGTTTTTTGTAACATGCGGAGTGTTTTTTGGCAGTTGTTTATTTCCTTCCCTTCTTGTGGCTTTGGGGAGGTGATCGCCTGAATCGCGGATTTTGAGTCCGAGAGGAAAACTACCTTCTTGGTGTTGGCCGACAGAAGAATCTCTCTGGCCGCTTCGCCGATTGCGGTCACTTCTCCTTCGAAGTTGGTTCCGTTTTCCCCTACTGCTATTGATTTTTGCCCAATTGAGGAGAAATATCCGGCTCCACATGCGTCATGCATTGCCGATCCATCTGTGTACACGCACAGCCATTCGTCGGCCAGATACCTCTCGTTGATTATAGCTTCTGTTAGTGCTTTGAGTTCGCAGATTTGGATGTCGGCTTTTCTCAGGCTTACACGAAATGCTTACAGAAAAAAATGTGTACGTGATCATCATAATACATGACAGAACAGACAACTTGAACATAAACAATCGCAAACTGTCATTATTATGCTTGCAGCCATCTAAATATCATCTTCGTTCATTGCTGTGTATGAGAAAAAAAGAACCATTTTGTTTTACAGGAAATAATCTTTTGTATAGTAACACAATCTGTTAAAAACTACAGCGATTTGAAATTCTGAGCCAATTTAATCGGCCCGTGGTCTTTTTCAGTTGCTATCCAGAGAGCCAATATACCAACTCATGGATTTAAAATGGGTAACCAAATCAAAAGTTTTTGAGTGTCACCTTGTAGAATTGAATCCACATACTTATCAGTTAAATATATAATTTTGTAAATTAAAATTAATAATACTATTCAATAAGAAGGTTTTTAAATTCGGTTTTATGTTAATTATATGTGGGCAGGCCTATGTTTTTTGTTTGTTAAACTTTTTGTACATAATCAGAAATAATTACAATAATAAATTTCAATAAAATATTTTTTTAATATAATGAAGTTTACTTTGAAAATTGATTTTGTTTCAGGATTCATCACAAGGAAACTCTGTCTACCAAATTGAAATGATTCATTACATAAAACAACAGTATCCAGATTTACAAGTTATAGGAGGAAATGGTAAATACTTTTGCCACGAATTATCAAATGTTGCAAACTGATTATATAAAATTAAAATCCCAAAGTTAGTTTTCCTGAAAAATATTGCCTCTCCGGTTATTGGAACTGGGGTATTTACCCGTAGAATTTTCAAAGCAGAAGGACTCATTATAGTGTTTGCAGTTCTTGGAAAACATGACTCAAACAAATGTTATCAGTCAAATAGAGTCAACTTGTGATTTATAACTCTTTAGTGAAGAA
>JBAIZL010000004.1:52207351-52547351 GCA_036971475.1 Prosapia bicincta
ATTGGACACGTCTTGCATCTAGGTCTATTGCATGGGAAGGAGCCATGAGGAAGTTTGTGTGGTTTCTCTGCATCAGGGTCTGGTAGTTTAGGATGTACTAGGATGTTTTTCAAGTTGGGAGGTTGCTTGTACCAAATTTGCGGTGGATCGGTGAAAAGATTTTTGGTGTGGACGGAAGCTTGAAGAATGTTGAAGCCATCTCTCAATATCTTGTTGAGTTTATGTAGACCAGGATGGTAGTCTGTTATTAAAGGCAGTTTATTTTGTTCTGTTTGTGGTTTATGGTGAACCGAGGATTGTGCTGAATGAATTTGGTTTTCAATGAGTCTTTTTGGGTATCCTCTTCTCTGGAAGGCTGTTGATATCTTTCTATTAAAATCTTCTAATTCCCTATCATTCGAACAGATTCTCTTACCCCTGATTGCTTGACTGTATGGAATTGATCGTTTTATGTTTATTGGGTGGTTGCTGTCGAAATGGAGATATTGTAGGTTGTTTGTCGGTTTGATGTGAATTTCTGTGTTGATATTTCCATTCTGGAGTGTTACCTCTACATCCAAAAAGGTGATGGCTGATGTAGATTTCTCCCAGGTAAATTGAAGTGTGGAGAATTGTGTCAGGCTGTCTAAAAATGCCTCAAGTGTTGAAGAACCCTGTGTCCAAATTAGGAAGATGTCATCTATATATCTATACCAACATAATGGCTGGTGTGTTTGTGTCTTTAGAAAACTTTCTTCCAACAATCCCATGTACAGATTTGCGTACGATGGTGCCATTCTAGTGCCCATTGCTGTTCCCTTTATTTGAAGGTAGTTCCTTCCCTCAAACTGTAAGTTATTCTTCTCGAGGATGAACCTCTTCAGGTTCACAAGAAAAGGTGTAGTGGGAAAAGGCTTGCCTGGGCATTCGTTTAGAAAATTCTCTATTGCAGATAGGCCGTGTGCATGAGGGATGTTGGTATAGAGAGAGGTGACATCTATGGTGACCAAAATAGTTATCGGGGGTAGAGGTACAGATATTTGTAAGAGTCGGTCTATGAAATGATTGGTGTCCTGGGTATGTGATGAAAGGTTCTTTACTAAGGGTTGAAGGTGTGAGTCGAGGAAAGCTGAAATTCTTTCCGTTACTGAATTGCAGCCAGCAATTATTGGTCTACCAGGTGGAGGGATTATGTTTTTGTGGATCTTTGGTAATATATAGAATTGAGGAGTAGAGGGGTTTTCATTATATAATAATTTTAGAGATGTTTCCGAAATATTTTGTTCAGGAGCTGTATATTTGAGTAGGTATATAGGAATAGGAGCTCTCTATATATATATCTTGATATTTCACGTCCATTATTTTTCTTTTTGACTTTAGGAAGTTATTATTATTAACTGTAAACTAAGTGGTGGAAAAAATTGTTTACAATTAATATATATATATATATATATATATATATATATATATATATATTTATAGGTTAGTTTTGGTTGGTAAAGATTATTTTGATTTTTTGGACTAGGAGACTGACAGACTTACCTTGGTAAGAGTCCACTCTGTAGTCTTGAAATAGAAACACATAAAAACACTTAATATATATATATATATATATATATATATATATATATATATATATATATATATATATATATAGGAATTTGTATTTATATTTTAGGTAGATTTTTTTATTTTCATAAATACACCAATAACAAAATAGAAAAAATAACAAATATATACAACAAAGAATACTACACTCCAACATACAAACCAAACAACAAAATAATAAAATATCTTAATAACACAAACCACAAAACAAATTCAGAAAAACTTAACCTATCAGGAATTTACAAAATCACATGCAACAACTGTAATGCTTTTTACATAGGAAAAACAACCAGAACATTTAAAATAAGATTTGAAGAACATTATAGAGCATTCAAAAACAAAAATTCAAAAGTATCAAATGTTGCAGCACACCTAATATCTCATAAACATGAAATAACAAATTACGAAAATAACCTAACCATACTTGAAATAAATAACAACCCAATAGAACTAATCTCACTAGAAAAATACCACATTTATGAAAACATACACAACAATTTAATGAATCTACAAACAACATATATAGAAGACATACTATATAAAAACATCATACACACGATCAAGAGAAAGTGCGTGTAACGTCAACAAATACCAATATCACAGACCGAACATCTACAACAGAAAAATATCAGTGATTCGACAATGGTCAAGTGACCGAAAGGTGCCTCATCACTCAAGGTAAAATCATTGCACTTAATGGTGGATAAAATTACTTACAATAGTAATATATTAACTTCATAAAGTCAGTGCAACAGAAAAACAATGGATAACGTTAAATATCAAGAATATATATATATATATATATATATATATATATATATATGCTGTTAATGATAATAACAAAATTAACAAAAATAGCCTCGACATAAAAGATAACATTCCATCGAGTACAATTTCAGTTTACTGTATTTCCGACTACATACTTACAGAACATGAATTACAAGTGCTTTCAAAAGGCTTGTCGTTCACACCATCTAAAGAAATAGACCAGTTCAAGTTCGGTACGGATGTCTTTAGTTTTGCCAGAAAACTGAGAATACAAAACTATATAGCACAGACACCAACTTTTAAAATGGATACTAATGTAAACGCTTGTCTGGCAAAGTTTAGGCCACCTTCTGATTGGGACCCTCCACCACTATCACCTGATCATCCTATTGAACTCTACATAAACTTCATAATGCAAAACATCATTTATAAATCATTCATAAACAGCCTCAAAACCAAACATAACCTTACCAAACTCTATAGAGCAGCAATATATTCTCGAAAAAACAATAACAAAATCATGATTCTTCCAGCAGATAAAGGTTCAACCACAGTTGTCATGAACAGAGAAGACTACATAAAGGAGGCAAATAAGTTAATGTCCGACAGCACAACATATAAGATCCTCACGTATAACCCAACATCAGATTATAACAATTCTCTCTTGGAATGGTTCAAATATACAGCTCCTAGAGAACAAATTTCAGAAGGATCTATAAAATTACTGTGCAATGAAAGCCCCTCTACTTCTCAATTTTACATGTTACCAACGATCCATAAAAATATCGTAGCTCCACCTGGTAGGCCAATAATCGCTGGTTGTAATTCGGTCACAGAAAGAATCTCAGCTTTTCTGGATTCGTATATTCAACCTTTGGTGAAAAACCTTCCATCATACATTCAGGATACGAATCATTTCATAGACTGGCTGTCTCAAATACCCATACCTCTACCTCCTGAAACAATTTTGGTCACCATAGATGTTACCTCTCTTTATACGAACATCCCTTATGCACATGGTCTATCAGCTCTAGAAAATTTCCTCAACAAACGCTCAGACAACCCATACCCCACTACACCTTTCCTTGTTCACCTCACCAAATTCATTCTTGAAAAGAATAATTTTCAGTTTGAGGGAAAGTATTACTTGCAAATAAAAGGAACAGCAATGGGTACTAGGATGGCCCCGTCGTACGCAAACTTGTACATGGGTAATATGGAAGCAGAATCCCTAAAAACCCGAACACAACAACCATTATGTTGGTACAGATATATAGATGACATCTTCGTAATTTGGATACAGGAAATCTCAAAGCTGGACAATTTTTTGAAGGGCTTATCAGTATTCTCTATACTTCAATTCACCTGGGAGAAATCTACCGCAACAATCACCTTCTTAGATGTAGATGTAACAATTGGAGATGGGAATATTTATATAGGTGTCCACATCAAACCAACAAACCATCTACAATACCTACATTTCAATAGCAACCACCCTATGAATATAAAAAGGTCCATACCATACAGTCAGGCAATCAGGGGCAAGAGAATTTGTTCCAACGATATTGCATTGGAGGACTTTAATAGAAAGACCTTACTAGTTTTCCAAAAAGAGGATATCCTAAACAATTTGTTAAGGATTAAATCCGCTTCGCTTAATCATCTGATGAACCCAGACAACCTATGGAAGACAATAAACTGTCTTTAGTTACAGATTACCATCCAGGCTTACAGAAGCTGAACAAAATATTAAAGGATGGCTTCAAGATTCTTCAAGCTTCCACCCACACCAAAGATCTTTTCTCAAATCCACCACATATTTGAATCATACAACCTTTTAATTTGAAAAATATTTTAGTACATCCAAAATTACCAGATCCAAGTACTGAAAAACCACTTAAACCTCCTCATGGCTCCTTTCCGTGCAATAGACCAAGATGCAAGACATGTCCAATACACATCCCAACAAATAGTTTCCACAGCCTAAGATACATAGACTTCAAGATTCAGGGTCATCATACTTGTACATCCTAAAGTTTAATATATCAATTGCAATATAAATTTTACCTGACACATTACATAGGCCTTACCACGGATGGTCTAAGCATCAGATTGAATGGCCACAGACATGACGTTGGAACCATGAACATAGACAAGCCAACTGCTCAACACGCTGCTAGTCACAACATCATATCTTTCAATGATTGTTATTCCACCAAAATAATTAAGGCCCTTTCCCCTGATTGCAACCCTTCAGAATTGAGAAGATGGGAGTTATCATACCAGTGGTACACCAAATCTAGAGAACCTCCTAACCTCAACATCAGATAAAACTCCTTTTACCTTCCCCTAACTTCTACCATTTTAAACAACTCCACTCACCTTCTTTGTGACAGACTATTAATATCTAACATAATATCAGAGTATTTTCATTGTTAATTACTTCTGAGGATGATTGCTATGCAATCGAAATGTACATAAGCTTTTAAATAAAAAAAGAAAGTTATTTGTGGTTGAGAGGTTTCATTATTTATGTTAAATATTACTCCACAGTTGTTTCATACAGTTATTAATATCTAGTTTCAAATAATCAATATTTATACAAATCACATATAGCACTATATCATAAACTATAAATCTGTGACATTTGGATATTTATACACATCTGTGGTTCACTTCAGTCTTTTCTTTTTCTCTTTTTTGATTGACAAAGATCATTTTTGATCGAAATATTTCAATAGTGTTATAAGTTTTTATATGTGTCTATTTATTTATTTCCAAGAGATTGCAGTTTTGGACGTTTTGGACATTAGGTAAGTCTGTCAGTCTCCTATCTAGTCAAAAAATTCCTAAATAAGCTTAGGGCTCTACTAGAACTAAGATATATATTTTAAATTTTTGTCTAAGTTTTCTAATGTAATGGAAACTATTAAATTTTTTTAAAGAATTACTATTTATAAAATAACTTCATTAAATTAATTCTAAGTATTTTAAATTACAATATTTCCAAAAAGGGTTTTTTACATATTACATTAAAAATGTTTATTGAAATGTCTGATGCTTGTGCATTTTTTTTGAAAATGTAAAATAAAATAAATAATGAATACATTTGTCTGTAGTTGTTTATTATACTTACCCATGTCAGAAGCTAAGTTAAGCAAATAAATAATTTTAAATTTGACTATATTTTAAGAAATTTAAATGTTTAAGAATTTGGGTCACTTGATGGTTTTTTAAATTGTGCGAGTTGTGTGGGCTATTATCTCAACTGCTCACTGGTTTAATTTTTTTGTCTTATTTATTTATTATTAAGGTTTTTTAAATGGTATTCAGTGTGCCATACTTGAACAGAAAAGTTTCAAGAAAAGAGAAAAATTAAGAGAATTTAATTTCGCTGAATACAAGAAATTGTAGTGATTGGTAACCTCTCATATATTAAACATTTTCAGTTGTAACAGCAGCACAGGCAAAGAATCTCATAGATGCTGGTGCTGATGGGCTACGTGTTGGAATGGGAAGTGGTTCAATATGTATAACTCAGGAAGTAATGGCTGTTGGTCGTCCTCAAGGGACTGCGGTTTATAAAGTTGCTGAATATGCAAGGCGGTTTGGTGTTCCTGTAATAGCAGATGGAGGTATTCAGTCTATAGGCCATATCATCAAAGCATTGTCTTTGGGTGCATCAACAGGTAAAATTTAAATTTATATTCATTTGTAACATTAAAATTAAAATTTTAACAATAATACATGCCTTATGTAATTATAAGATATATACACAAGAAATATACACAACTCACAATGACATGTCATCATCTTCAGTGATGCTATCACAAACAAAACTTTAATTAAAAATACAGTCGGCGCCCGCTTATTGTGATCATATTTGTCAGAAGCATATTTGATAACAATAACCGAACGATAACAATAACCAAACGCTTAATCACGATGTAGTCTACAGCCGTACTGCATTGAACTCGCTGTATTATTGCCACAACTGTTTGTTCTGAACGATCCTACCTTTAAGCCTATCATTACATCAAGTAATTCTAATTTTGTAACACTATAGTTAAACTGTACTTACCAAATTTTGATGCTATTCCGGACAGTTTTATGTACAGTAGTAGAATTTCTGTAATTTAGTTTTCTACTTGTTAAAATTAGTGGGCATATTTCATGTCAGTTTATTTTATTCGACTGTAGATTTTTTTTAAACACTGAATCTAGCATAATTGAAAAAATACAGTATATAGAACTACGTAAAACACTTGATCAAAACATTTTAACATATAAAACTTCATTATAAAACACTTCAACCTTATTTACACTTCAAATTTACATTTACTTTTTCTCGAAGAATTCCTCTATATGTGACTGTCTGTAGTCTTCTCGTAAAATATTGTTTATAAATTGTTCATATTCATAATGTTTGTTGAAATTTTCTGCTTTTTGTTGAACAAACTGCCTTAGAATCTCAAGAGCTTGATGAAGATCTTTGCGGTACACATTTATCATTTTCATCATCATCGGTGCCGTCTTCTTCTTCAGTAACTTTTGATGTTGAAGCAACTACCTCACAAATATTGTCTTCAGTCATTTCCGCTGCTGTTTCAATACTATCGTCAACTTCCATACACTCAGTATATTCTTTTAAGGACAAATCGAAAGGCTTCAAGTTCTCTTCAGAGTCTTCCTCAGATGTAGCTTGCTTTCGATTTTCTTCAACAAAAAAAACACCTTTTCTAAAGCAATTTTTCACAGTTTTTTCAGAAACTTCATTCCAAGATTTTGCTATCAGATGAATAGCATCGAGTAAAGAAGTTTTTTTAGCCAATTCATTTGAGGTAAGGGTTTGAAATTCATCCATATTTTCTATAATTCTAGCATGCATCTCTCGTCGATAAAAACTTTTGAGATTTTTAATTATGCCTTGGTCACATGGCTGAATAATTTATGTAGTATTGGCCGGAAGGTAAATCACTTTGATGTGTTTTAGCGTAGTGCTTATGTCATTATGTGCAGTGCAGTTGTCTAGTAGAAGGACAATGTTGCGTTTGAGGCTGGTATCCCAATTAGTCAGCCATTCATTAAAAATTTTTGATGTCATCCAAGCATTGGAGTTTGAATGATATTCAACCGGTAGCTTTTTGATACCTTGAAAACAACGTGGATTTTTAGATTTACCGATAATTAAGAGTTTTTCTTTATGACCAACCATGTTAACACAACACAAAAAAGTTATTCTTTGTCTACATATTTTACAGCCGTTAGCAATTTCATTTTTAAATAAGTAAGTATGTTCGGGTAAAGCACGATAATAAAGTCCTGTTTCATCTGCATTGTATATGCAGCTAGGAGAATACTCGGCCAAAATCTTTGGCCATTCGTATTGTAACCAGTCCTCAGCTCCAACAAAATCAGCATTTCTTTTTTCACCACACGTTTTCTTGTAAACAATGTTTTCCCTTTTCTTACATCGATTGAACCATCCATCTGTGGCTTTAAAATCCTGTTTTCCTATTTTTTTGGCATGATCCTCAGCTTTTAGACGCATTAGTGGGCCGTCAACTCGAGCATCTTTTTCGCAAACATTTTTAAATCACAATTTCAAAGCTGATTCCACTTGCGGATCCTTCCCAGAACGATGTCTTTTGTTGTCAACATTTGCATTACACTTTGATAATGACAAGATTTTTTCTTTGTTGTTCAATATTTTACATAAGAGAGGTTGAGAAATGCCAAGTTGAGAAGCAGCATTTCTTTGACTCATTTTTTTAATTTACTGTACCTATCTAGAATATCAAGTTTTTGTTTAAGACTTAAATCGCGTCGTTTCTTTTGAAATTCGGACATCTTGCTATACTGTCCTTTGAAACTTCAAGTGACACTAAACTCTACAAAACAAACGAAAAAGATCTTTAAAAATTAAGTTATGTAAAATCACACTGAAATACTGTAATAAACGTTCATAAAAATTCACTGTTAAAAAATACAGTAGGACTGTACTGTAAATGGCTCAGTAGTAACATCAACTAATGTTAACAAACAACTAAAGACGACTCAAGCGAGGCTGGGGTGTTTGCGTAAACAAAGAGTAAGGGAGACATTCTGAGAACTGTGCTAAGTGCTGAAACCGTTATAAAGTATTTCTGTCATTCTAAAAATAAACATTCTATGAATTGGGCGTCATTGTGTGTTGCACGTGCTGTTTACACTACTTTGTAGACAATTTTACTTGGTCCATGCTAGTATACGTTGACGCATATGATTTTGAATGGCAAATTAAATGATAATAATAAGTGAACAGACGATTACAATAAGCGGCCTAATTACAATGTATTAATATACGTCCGTGTTTGTTTTTCAATGAAACGATAACAATAACCGAATGATAACATTAACCGTGATCACAATAAGCGGCGCCGACTGTAATTGAACATAACCTATAATATTTTAACAAAAATAAGAACTGGATCTGGGCATTGCCAAATTTACAACCACAACTACTAATATATTTACATTGAACAAAATAGGATTACTACAAAATATTTGGTTTACCATATTTTGTATCACTGAAGATGATGACATAATGTCATTGAAACGTGTTTGAGATTAAAGTTTTTATAATTGTGAGTTGTACATATAACTTGTGTTTATAACTTTAACTCACAAGCCAACTCGAATATTGTTTATAATTATAAGACACTTTTAACAAATTATCTGTTAAGGGGTTTTATCCTTAATTTCTAAGATCTAACAACATTGCCTTATTGATTATTCTAATATTTTTGTAAAGTTTTCTTTGTTTCTGTGATACAAAATAAACATAGGACAGATGGTCCGTCTTGACAATATTTGTTACAGTAAATATAATTTGATGTGGTGGATCAATTGGTAACATGCTATTATTTCATTGTATCATCATGAGTAACTGCTGATTTTTATAACGGGTTAAAATTCTATATATGTATACCATCAGCATTAAAAATATTAATGTTCATTACAAACAAGTTTATTTGAGTCAGCAAAAATTAAGGATGTTAAAGAAAGTTGTACAAACAGTTTTTTAAGAAAATAGTCAAAGCCAGAGAATTAAAATACTTTTTATGAAAAATCTTCAGGAATGCTATTCATGAGCATTTTGTGTTTAACTATCTGCATAAGTAAAAACTTGTTTATGCTTTCTTATTTGTACCAATTACAAATACTTAGGTAATATAATAGTCTCTTAATAAACATGCATAAAGTTCCATTATAGTGTTTCTTGGGCACAACAAAACTCTTGTCACTGATTAACAGTGAATGATTGATATTTAGTATCCAGGTGGCTCTTTCCTAGTATGAGGTGGACCTTATCTGTGGCTGGCCCATTTTATTTACTGCCCTATAAGTAAAACCTATTCAGTTTTATCTGTGCCAGTCATGAGACCTGTCAACATACATTCAGTAAAGTAGAGTTATAAACAAATAAATCAGTTTACAGATGTCACAAAGCCTTCTGTGTCTTGAATTAAGTAAAACCGGGTTGGTTGTTGCTATATACAGTGGAGTCCCACAAATCCGAACTAATTGGGGCTATATCCTTTTCGGATTTGCCGAAAAAGATCGGATTTCGGAATTTTGCATTTGACAGAATTGCGATTTTTTAAATAACGTACAATATCTGAGCATTCATTACATATTTCTTAAATCAAAAATTAAAGTTTTCCAGTGCTACAAGTGAAAAGTCTTTGGAACAACGCCATCACTCGAAAGTTTCTGTGAATGAAAAAATTGAGGGGGCTGTATTTTTATGGTTTACATAAGAGAGGCAGAAAGGAGTTCCTGTTAATGGCTCATTAATACAAGAAAAGGCATTACAGTTAAACAAATTAATGAACGGTGATTAGGAATTTACCGCTAGCAAAGGATGGTTGGATAGATGAAAGAGAAGGCACAGAATTAGACAACTAACGGTAAGCGGGGGGAAGTTATCAGCTGATAATCTTGCTGCAAAAGAGTATTTGGACACAGATTTCATTTAGTCATAAAATTACTCACCCCAGCAAGTGTTTAATGCGGACGAGACTGGGTTGAATTTTAAAGCCCTTCCCACTAAACGTCTGGCTTCTAAAGACGAATTTTCTGGGCCAGGCTTTAAAACGAGCAAACAGCGTCTTACAGTTTTAGCTTACAGTAACGCCGCGGGAACAAATGAGCTATCATTAATGGTGATTGGAAAATCCGTCAAGCCACGTCCCCTAAAAATATAAACTTGAATCCTCTCCCTGTTCATCACAGAAAGCAGTGTAAGGTGTGGATGACTGGTAATGTTTTCAAGGAGTGGTTCAAAAATGAATTTGTTCCTTCAGTAACAAAATTTAATGACAAAAATGGACTACAACCAAAAGCTCTACTTTTGATAGGTAATGCTTCTTCACATCCTTCAGACATGCAGTTGGTATGTAAAGACATAAAAGCAATTTTTCTCCCACCTAACGTGACATTGTTGCTTCTGCCAATAGATCAAGGTGTGCTGCAGAACATGAAACTGAGCTACAGAAAAAAGCTTCTGCAAACATTAATTGAAGAAGATTGTTCTCTTTCTATTCTAGAAAAACTTAAGACAAGGATGTAATTTACTGGGTAGCTGAATCCTGGAATAATATCAAGAATTTGTGGAAATATCACTTAGGAGAACACGTGATGATGAAACTAGGCTCCTGAAACTGAGTTCTTTCAGCTCTCATTCAAAGAGTACCGGGATGTGAAGATGCTGAAGAAAGTTGCCTGGAAGTGTGGACAGCACTAGATAACAATGAAGAATATACCGAGCATGTCATAATGACTATGATCCAGGATCAACATGAGGAGTGTAGCAGATAGCAATAGCGAGGAAAAAGATGCCTGTATGAATGCTGTTACTCATGCTGACACTGCTGCCGCTCTTGAAATTTCAAGAGCAGAACGTAGAACAACATGCGTTACGTAGAACAACATGCACCTGCCACACCCAATGATGTTTGTGACGGTGGCTCAACATCGCATCGTCGCGAAGGTTTAGATCTCTTCGCCAGATGAAGATTACTGATTTTAAGTGAAAAATATAGTCAAGTGTTTGTGTCTTCTTTTTAAGTGAAACATATAGTTTAGTGTTTGTCTTTTTTATTTTTATTTTACTGCTAATAAATTCTATGTTAATGAAGTGATACAGAAGTACAGTGTAGGCCTTGGTATTATATCATGTTTTTACAGTGTCAATTCCAATATATTGCACATCTCAGTTTACATAAGTAGCAAACGTTCAGTACATACTTCATTAAATTTTAGATACTTTTTTAAAATTTGATGTTCATCAAATCATGTTCGGATTTCGCGGGAGTTTGGATTCCTGGGGTTCGGATTTGAGGGGTTCTACTGTATTTAGTTTTAAAATCAGCTACAATACCTACTTCTTGTTACAGACATTCAGTGTTAAGTAACTTCGATAGCCTGATGTCTATATTAGGGCACTGAAGCCAGAGTACATAGGTTTGTGTTAGTAAGGATCATGTCGAGCATAATATTGAGAATTTTAGGCTTTTCCCTCACAGGATTAGCAGTTTCGGCTTTGAAGCATGTGTGTTATTGTTTTTCCTGAGCACATCTATCTGATACTCCAGCCAGTTGACCAATTTGAAAAGATTTTAGACACTGCTTTGCGATTGTATCCAATTTTTAATCTGACTGTGAAAATTGATATTTTTCTGGTTATGGCTTTGTACATTTTACTTGGTGTTGGTTCTCATTGTTAGTGCCTCCTTTGCAGAGGCATCACCTATCTCATACCCATGAGTTTTACTACACCCAAGAATCTACATGATGTTTATCCCTGTCTCTGCAATGCTTCCATCAGCTGTTTTATTACAGAGCCTAAACTAATAGTCTTCAGATGTTCTCTGTAAGACAGACTTAGAGTTTATAAGAATATAAACTGTTGAGGAGTTGCTATTCCATCCCCAAAACAGTCAAAGTTTGGTACCCAAGCTTTAAAGAAATTAGCCTTTATGTCTCTAAATGAACAATAACTATAAATATTCAGTATTTACAGGGAATGGATTTGGTATTTTTTATTGCATAAATGGATTTAAATAAAGAACCTCATTTATTTGTATCGCGTCTATGTCAGTCGATAAACAGTTTGGATGATTGGCAGTTTATTCAAGCGATAATATTTACTTTGACGTTTGAATAACACTCATTGTTTATTCTTAGATAAATCTTAGAAGAAAATGTGTAGCTAGTGACGGATTCTTATTTAACAGTATAGTGCAGTAATACCACATTATAATGAAACCTATAAATTATACATCATTTTTGAACTTTGAATGAACAGTGAAGATAGAGCATGCCTAAGCAACAAGAGCAACACATTTCGTGTAGGTTCTGTGCATACAAGGCTGCTGGCAGGATTTTGCTTCATACCTTCTTCCTACTACATATTATTGTATAATAACTCATTGTACATTCAATATCTTATTTTTGTGTTAGTGATAGTGTTATTGTATAGTGGATTATTGTGTATTGTTTCCTTTCTAATATTTAGTGTTACTGTCTTTGTCAATAACAATACTATATGTTTCTGTGTTATTATATGTTCAAAAAACCTAGCTTTGAAGAAAAATAAAAGCACGAAACGCTAACCCTTTAGGATAAACTCTCAATTAAAGAAAAACTTGAAAAAGGAACATTAGTGGCTATTTTCGATGATTCTAGTATTGCTAAGCAAATTGTATTGGATATTGGAAAATTAAAATAATTAAATTCTCAACTTTGTTCTTAAATTTATTGTAGAGAAGAATAAAGTGAGGTTAAATGTATACTGATGCCTTCTGATGAACAACTGGACGATGCAGTGCACAAGGGGTTCTCATAACTCTGATAATCCAGGTGGCCTGTTAACGGAATTTAAATTCAATCTGCGGCGGAGAGATTAACTAGACATTTATAACTTTTCAGAGATTTGTCTCGGCTTATTGATTTTGGAGCTATTGAAGCTTTTAGGAATAAGTTCAATGATTTAATCAAACATTAGAATTATAAGTTAAACCAAATTTACAATTTTGACAAAACTGCATTGCTTTGGAGGTCACTACTTGATTGTACACAAACATCAAAAGATGAGGAAACTATATCCAGTTGAGAAATAAGCAAAAAACTTGTGTTAGGTTTATTGTGTGCAAATGCAACTGTAGTTGGCAGTCATATACAGGATTAATATCGTCGGTAAAAGCAAAAAACCAAAGCTAGTTAAAAATGTTATCTGAACTTTACTAGTACATTGTTATAGTAAAAAAATGCATTGTTTACTACAAAAATAACAAAGATATTAGTTTCACATTAAAGCTTTAAAAAAAATAAAGTTACCAAATTGATACATTTCAGAAGAAAATGTAAAAGCTTTAGTTGTTATGGGTAATGCTCCTGCCAACGTTGCAGTTGAGGCAACAAAATGAAATATATGTTTCTGTCTCTAAACTCAAGATTTGTACTTCAGTCTGTGGTCCAAGGAGTCATATATACTGCTAAATGAATTTACAGAGCAAAATTCCTGAACAAAATCATAGTTGTTAAGGAGTCAGCTGCAGTTGAAATAGATACAAGAGGATAGCAGATGCTTGAAAATTTTAAATCGTATAACATATACTGTATGATTTACAACTTTGCTGATGCTATAAACAAGATTAAATCTACAGCTTTGGGAAATTCATAGAAAAGCTACTGACTGATTAAAATTGCAAAAAGTCCAAAATTGTAAAATTCAAGATTCTCATCAAACACTGAAGGATATGAAGATGATCCTAGTTTTCAAAATTTACTGAAGAGGAAATCATTGATTTTATAACTGGCGTAACATACATTTTGGAAAACAAGAATGGCGACAGAGAGGAAAGCAGCCTATGTTGAAAACCAGTGAAATAAAATAAAATTTAAACTTTGTTTTTCAATAATTCAAAAATGAACATATGTCTACTCATTATGAACATTTGGAATAACTTTCTGTGTTATTAAACATAAAGTTAAACAAAAAAAATCTCAGAAAAAATTAATAATTTTTTAAAACTCGTTAATGTTACCAAAAGTGATTGTATTATTAACAAAAATCATTCAGGTCTATCACATTATTTTAGCTTAATTGTAATACAGTAAAATTGTCATTAAACACTTTCATTCCTGCCATGATGATTTAGTTCTCTTTGTAAATGCTTCTTTTTAACTTTATTATCAGATTAGTACAAGTGAGAGGAATTAATTATTGTATATAATGAGTTTTAAATAGGGCCTGACTCATTATTTACAATATTATTTTTATTATTATTAATATACAAAGTTTCCCACATGTCAAATTCTACACTTAGTTACGATTTTCAAAAGAGTTACATCGTCTATTTTAAACACATGATTTTTTCTAAACAGTGTTTCATCATTGCAGATTTTTGTGGTCTGTTATATTCAACATAATAAAAATGTACTTTAGCCCTAGTTTTAATATTTCTTTTTGTTTGGCCTATATATTCAAGAGGACATGTGCTACACTTCAAACAGTAAATTCTTGTCTTTTTTTTGTTAGATATGACGTCTTTATGGTTCCCCAACAACTTCTTTAGATTATTTCCAGTGACATTTGTCATGTTCAACTACTATTTTTTTCCAGTGATTTTCTTAACATAATTGACAGTGGTGGATGGTGTGTTATTTTTACCCATTTTCCCTCTTTTTATTTCTTATTTAGATAATTCTTGGGTTTATTATGGTCTTTTATTTAATAAAAATAATATTGAAAGTAATGAGTCAGACCCTATTGAACAATGTAATTGTTGTAACACAAGGAAATGTGTATATAATTTTGAAATAATAGTACTAAAATATGATGACTTTGTCATTGAAACGCGTCTGAGTTAATAAATGTGTTTTGAATTGATTTAATATTATTTTTTATCACAGCACTGACTTATTTAATGAAAATGGTATTGCTATAGTATAATAGTGCATATTATATATATAAAAAAATATTTTAATTTTTTTCAGTTTTCTGCATTATACTACTATGTGAGAACTTTTATTCGCTATTAAAACAGACTATGATTAAAACAGATAACCCTCAGCCTTGATCATTCCATTTTAATGTGGTTCTATTGTATTAATATATTGTAATTGTTACCAATATAGTTTATCTTTGTAACAATTTTTATAAAAAAAAGTTTATACTTATATTTTATCTTTTTAATAATTATTTTTTAAAATTTCAATACGTTTTCTTGTAATTTTTCACAACTACAGAATTTTTATCCCATCTTTACGGAATTACATAAAAGTTGTTCTAAACTAATTGTTTGATGTTTAGTAATGATGGGTTCATTATTGGCTGGTACTTGTGAGGCGCCTGGAGATTACTTCTTTTCTGATGGAGTTCGTTTAAAAAAATATAGAGGCATGGGTTCATTAGAAGCTATGAACAGACAAGATGCCAAAGGGGCAGCAATGGACAGGTATTTTCACAGGTATGTACTAGTACAAAATATTAGAAGAATCAATATACCATTCCGTTGTTATTATTTAGAACTAATACTTACTCTGTTGAAAAATTTTAATGTTTTTTGTAAGTGGAAGTAAATTAAGGTATAAGAGGAAAATTAAGATCAAGAAAAAAAGTATAGGATTTGTCCTCTGAATTTAACCAGACAATTTTTTATCCAAATATATAAAACAAGTACTGTAAACAAAAATTTTTTAAAGTCAATTCCTACTTAGGCCAACAAAGAAAAATTTTATTTTACTTACTTTTTATTAAATAATTACAATTAATATAAATGGAAGTATCATAACCTATGCGTTAGAACAACTGTTTTATGTCATCGCTGATTTTAAGCCAAATGAGGCAAAATAACTGTACTGCATACCTTGCCCCTTTTGTGAAAGATTTATCCCATATAAATTTAAAATTAATTAATTAAATTAATGAAAGATTTTTGTAAAAGCACACACAAACACACACACACACACACACATATATATACAGTAGAACGTCGGTTATCCGAACTAATTGGGACCTGAGGGTGTTCGGATAATCAAATGTTCGGATAATCAAACATAGTTTTAATAATGCCATTTGAGGCGCTTACTGATAGGTAAATTATTGATTAAGCATGTGGAAATTAAAAACACAACATATTTACGTATACATAATACTTTTATTATATTATCAACTCTTTTATGTAATTTTGTACTGAAGTTAATATAATATTCACACATTTTATAAAAAGTAATGTCAAATTAAAAAAAAAAAATAGAAACATAAAAATATTATAAAGTAACATTTTTAATACTGTAATGTATTGCATTGGAATTACTTTGTAAAATAGTCTTTTATTGTCTTTTGCTTTAAACTTGAGGACCGTTTTTTAGCTGCTAAGTCCCTAAGCCTCTTTAGCAGTAAAAGCTGAGTTGGGCAGCTCTCCTCTTGCTTTTCAAGCCAAGACATCGCAGTATTAAATGCCGAAAAAGCTTCTTCATGACTTGGACGATTCTTGGTGCTTTCTGCAGTATCTGTGTTACAGTCTTCATCGCTGTCATGCTGGGTGGTATCTTCAGCCAGCATCAGAGAAACAATTTCCTCATCATCAATGATCTGGAAGCCTGGGTCATTGTCCATTGTTAGCCAATCTTCAGTATCTTGTATGTCACATTCTGAAAATCCAGGAATTTCTCCATACAACTCCAAAAATTCATCAACATCTTCCTGGTCTGTAACTTCAGGCTCTATGTTTTCACGAGTCTTTTCTAAAATTTTGTTCCAAGCATTTTTTAAGTTGCTTTCTTTCATGGTGCTCCAAGAGTCTGCTATCATGTAAGAACAATCTTTGACATTGAGTTTTTTGGCAAATTGCACAACACTTTCTTCATTGGCATCAGCAAGTAACAAGCGACGAAGAACTTGCTTTTTGTACATCCTTTTAAGCTTTTCTATAACGCCCTGGTCCATGGGCTGAAGTAACGCTGTCACGTTAGGTGGTAAATAGGTCACTTTAAAGTCCTCGTCGATTGAGTTCAATATTTCAACATCCGGGTGGGTTGGGGCATTGTCTATAACGAGAAGTACTTTCCCCAGCTTATTGTTATCTTTTTTGTACTTTTTGACATCAGGGATAAATTCATTAGTAAACCAGTCTAAAAAAATTTCACAATTCATCCACGCATTCTTTTGTGATTTGTAGGTAAGAGGTAAACAAGTCACATTTTTAAAACACCTAGGCTTTTTAGATTTGCTTATCATTAGGAGAGGCAATGCATGCGTACCAGTAGCGTTTGCTGCAACCATGATTGTTACACGCTCCTTGCTAACCTTAAATCCTGGCGCCGCCTTTTCTCGTTTTGATGCCAATGATTTACGCGGCAGTGCCTTCCAATTAAGGCCTGTTTCATCAGCATTGTATACCAAATCCAATGAATATCCTTCTTCTTTTAACAGTTTGGAAAATGTCTCTTTATATTTTTCTGCAGCTGCAGAATCTCCAGATAATATTTCACCTTGTATGTCAAGCTCACGTACACCATGGCGTGATTTAAAATTCTTCAACCACCCTGTACCAGCCTTGAAGTCGGCTGACCCACCAAGTTTTTTATTGATTTGGATGGCTTTTTCACAAAGCAAAGGGCCTGATATTGGTTCCCCCTTTGTTCGCCTTTGAATGAACCATAGATACATCGCCTCTTCTAATTTTTCATCTTGAGGTCTTTTCATCGATTTCCTTTTTCTAGATCCATCTTCGCTGTCCAGTTTGGAGGCAAATTTAAGGATTTCAGATTTTTTACTTTTTATCTCTGATATTGTTGCCTTGCCAACGTTAAATTGTTTTGCTAAAGATGTCCCTGTTTCACCTTTTTCTAGTTTTTCAATGATTTTTAATTTTGATTCAATAGATAAAACATTTCTGCTTCTTTTATTAGGTTTACTAGAGGTCGCCATGTCAAATTATAAACATCCTACGGCCTACAATATTACAACTAACCTAACCTTAAAACAACAATAATGTACAGAATAAAAGAAAAAACTAACTTACTGGACTAATGTTCTTGAAACTACTGTACAGTCCAATACTATTAACTTCACAAATTATAAACTAAACTGTACTGTACTTTCCAAACAAACTTAACTTCACAAATTATAAACTAAACTGTAATGTACTTTTAGCGCTGCACTATGCGAGTGAATGATTGACAAGGATGCGACTGCTGTGAGTGCCGTCTAACGTCTGCTACGTCGCACGGCGGCGCCGACTACCAAGGTCAAACTGACGAGTGTTTATTACGCGGTGACGTTTGGTCTAGTTCAGGTTACACGCAACCTTTTTTCGTGTTCGGATAATTGACGTTTCGGATAATTGACGTTCGGATAACCGACGTTCTACTGTATATTTTTTTTTAGCTTCTAGTAGAGCTTAAAGCTTATTTAGGAATTTTTGGACTAGATAGGAGACTGACAGACTTACCTAATGGCAATAGTCCAAAACTGTAATCTCTTGGAAATAAATAGACACATATAAAAACTATTGAAATATTTCGATCAAAAAGATCTTTGTTAATCAAAAAAGAGACAAAGAAAAGACTGAAGTGATCCACAGATGTGTATAAATTTCCAAATGTCACAGATTCACAGATTTATAGTTTATGATATAGTGCTATATGTGATTTGTATAAATATTGATTATTTGAAACTAGATATTAATAGTCTGTCAGAAAAAAGGTGAATGGAGTTGTTAAAAATGATAGAAGTTAACCTTTGGTTAACTGACCTTTGGACTATTGCCATTAGGTAAGTCTGTCAGTCTCCTATCTAGTCCAAAAATTCCTATATATGTGTGTGTATATATATATATATATATATATATATATATATATATATATATTCTTGATATTTAATATTATCCATTGTTTTTCCGTTGCACTGACTTTATGAAGTTAATATATTACTATTTTTGAGTAATTTTATCCACCATTAAGTGCAATAATTTTACCTTGAGTGATGAGGCACCTTTCGGTCTTTGACCATTGTCGAATCACTCTGAGGCACCTTTCGGTCTTTGACCATTGTCGAATCACTGATTGTTCTCTGCTGTGGATGCTACGTCCGTGAAGCCGGTGTTTGTAGAAGTTACGCACACTATTTCTTGATCTGTGTGTATGAGGTTTTTGTATAGTATGTCTTCTGTATATGTTGTTTGTAAATTCATTAAGTTGTTGTGTAAGTTTTTATAAATGTGGTATTTTTCTAGTGAGTTTAGTTCTATTGGGTTGTTATTTATTTCCAGTATGGTTAGGTTATTTTCGTAATTTGTAATTTCGTGTTTATGGGAAATTAGGTGTGCTGCAACATTTGATACTTTAGAATTTTTATTTTTGAATGCTCTATAATGTTCTTCAAATCTTATTTTAAATGTTCTGGATGTTTTTCCTATGTAAAAAGCGTTACAGTTGTTGCATGTGATTTTGTAAATTCCTGATAGGTTATGTTTTTCTGAATTTGTTATGTGGTTTTTGTTACTAAGATATTTTATTATTTTGTTGTTTGGTTTGTAAGTTGGAGTGTAGTATTCTTTGTTGTATATATTTGTTATTTTTTCTATTTTGTTATTGGTATATTTATATTTTAGGTAGATTTTTTTATTTTTATTGTTTTCGTGTTCCGGTTGTAGTGTTGTGTTGAGGTTAGGTTTTTTTGTGAATTTATTGTATATATTTTTTATAATGTGTTTGTTGTATCCATTTTCTATTGCTATTTTTGTAATGTTATCTAATTCTTCATTTAATTTTTGTTTGTTATCCTGTGTGTATTTTATTGCTTTATTTATCATGTTACTGTAAGTGTTAATTTTGTGTGTCCAGGGGTGGTTAGATTTGTAGTGTATTGTGGTGTTGTTGGAAGTAGGTTTCCTGTATACTGTAGTTTCTATTTTATTATCATTTATATTTAAAGTAATGTCGAGGAAGTTGATTGTTCTATTTGTTTCTGTTTCAACGGTGAATTGTATGTTTTCGTTGTATGTATTTAGTTTGTTTAATATTATGACGTGTTCGTTGTGAATGGTAGGTTGGTATATTACAAGTATATCGTCTACATATCTTGTCCATAGTGAGATATTGTGTGTGTTTATTATAGGTTTAATTATTATTTGTTCAAAGTGTTGTAAATATATTTCTGACATGACAGATGAGATGGGTGAACCCATGGGGAGTCCTGTTGTTTGTTTATAATATTTATTGTTAAATTGGAAGTAATTTTGGTTACATATGTGTTTGGTTAGCGTAATGATACTATCTATTATGTTTCTTTTTTCGTTATTGTGTATCAGTTTGTTTTTTATTATTTCTATGGTTTCTTCTATTGGGATACTAGGGTACATGTTAGTTATGTCATAACTTATTATTTTTGTGTTGCTGTTTGTTTTTATCGTTTTTATTTTATTAATTAATTCGTATCCATTTTTTATATTGTATGTGTTGTTGATGTGTATTTTAGACCTTAGGATTTTGTCTAGAATTTTTGCGATTATGTAAGATGGTGCTGTTGTGAAATTTATTAGTGGTCTAAATGGTGTGTTTGGTTTATGGATTTTAGGTATCCCTGATAATACGGGTGCGCATGGTTTAAATGGGTATAATCTTGTGTGGTATTTTAATTTATTGTTATAGTTTAGGGTGTTACGGTGAGTGACTATTAAGTTTTTTATTGTAATAAGGTATTTGTTAGTTGGGTCTGGGATTTGTTCGTATTTATTTTCTTTTATGTAGTTAGTCATTGAATCGATATATTTGGTATTTTCTATTATTACTGGAGTATTTGTTTTATCTGATTTTAATATTAAGTAATCGTTGTTTTCTAGTTTTTCTCTGAGTTTTATAATTTCTTTTTTATTAATATATTGTTCTGTTTTTTTGTTTTTTTCCGTTTTTATTAGGTTAATTTTATTATTAATGTTATTTCTTATGTGTTCAGTATTTTGGTGGGTAATTTTGTGGATGTTAGATTCTGTGTCAACTATTAGGTTTTTTATTATTTGTTTTTTGTTGAAGTTAGGTAGGTTATATTTGAAGGAATTTGTTATTATTATTTTTTCTTTTTCAGTAAATTCTGTTTTAGTTAAGTTTATGAATTTATTATTGTTAGAGGTGTGGGTTGGTTCTAGGCTATTTTTTAGGTTATGTTGTTGTTTTGATGTGTGGATTGGTGCTAGGCTATTTTTAGGTTAAGTTGTTTTGATAAATTTTCGATTTTTTTGTTTTGTCTGTTAATAGTGTTTGTTTTATGTTTTATTATAATTTGTTGTATTTTTTCGTGAATAATAGGTGTGAGAGTGTCAAAAGTTTTCATTAATTCCAGATTGGTTGTGTATAGTTGTAAATTGATTTGGCTTTTTTTATGGTAGGCAGCTTTAATGTTTTGTTTAATAATGTGTGATTCTGCTATTTTTGTTGCTTTATTGATAATAGTGTTTTGTTTATTTTTTATGTGTAATTTTGCGTATTTTGGTGTTATATTAAGAGTTAGGCATTTTTTATTAAATTGTATTTTGTTGATGCAATTCTGGAGTTTGATTTTGAGGTTAATATATTTACGGTACAGTTGTTTACCTTGGTAGGTATTAAATTCTTGATATTTAATATTATCCATTGTTTTTCCGTTGCACTGACTTTATGAAGTTAATATATTACTATTTTTGAGTAATTTTATCCACCATTAAGTGCAATAATTTTACCTTGAGTGATGAGGCACCTTTCGGTCTTTGACCATTGTCGAATCACATTGAGTGATTCGACAATGGTCAAAGACCGAAAGGTGCCTCATCACTCAAGGTAAAATTATTGCACTTAATGGTGGATAAAATTACTCAAAAATAGTAATATATTAACTTCATATATATATATATATATATATATATATATATATATTTTTTTTTTTAGGTTAGTTTTGGTTGGTAAAGATTATTTAGATTTTTTGGACTAGGAGACTGACAGACTTACCTTGGTAAGAGTCCACACTGTAGTCTTAAAATAGAAACACATAAAAGCACTTAAACGTTGTTTAAGTGCTTTTATGTGTTTCTATTTCAAGACTACAGTGAGGACTCTTACCAAGGTAAGTCTGTCAGTCTCCTAGTCCAAAAAATCTCTCTCTCTCTCTCTCTCTCTCTCTCTCTCTCTCTCTCTCTCTCTCTATATATATATATATATATATATATATATATATATATATAGTACTTTAAAGGAAATTAAATCGAATTCGGTACTGAAGAACGATTCTCCAGTATTATTCCATTGCACTGACTTTTATAAAGTTAATACAAGGTGTGATTAAAAATATGGCGAATAAATTTTTATTTAAAAAATTAATAAACTTTCACTGAATTTGATTTAATTTCCTTTAAAGTACTGTACTTGGCTGGCATTGCACTTATCCCAACGTTAAATCCATAATGAGAAATATTTCTGGAAGGCTTCTTTCAGAAGATCATTTAGCTGCTTGGTCGTGGTTGCCTCAATGTGAGGAATGGTGTCAAAATGTCTTCCTTTAAAAACAGTTTTAATTTTTGGGAAGAGGCAGAAGTCGCATGGTGCTAGATCAGGTGAGTATGGCAGTTGTGGACAGACAGGAATTTTTTTTCGGCTACAAACTCTCGAAAGAGAAGCAAAGTATGACGCAACGCATTGTCGTGATGAAGAAGAAACCCATTCGCCCATTTTTCTGGTCTCTTTCTTCGTATGTCGTTTTGTAAACGTTGCAGTATGCCCTTGTAAAATTCAGATCTCACAGTTGTTCCCCTTAGAACGAACTCTGATCACACTACTTCCTCACTATCGAGAAAAAACAATGAGCATGATCGTGATGTTCGATTTAGACTGACGTGCCTTTTAGGGCAAGGAAATGCTCTGGTTTTCTAGTAAGAACTCTGCATTTTGGTCTCAGGGTCATATCCATGGCCTGTCTATGTTCATGGTCCCAGCGTCATTTGTGTGGCCACTAATTCTGATGCTCAAACCACGGATGGCAACTGTTCAACACGCTGCTAGTCACAACATCATATCATTCAATGATTGGTATAGGACCAAAATAATTAAGGCCTTCCCCCCTGATTGCAACCCTTCAGAATTGAAAAGATGGGAGTTGTCATACCAGTGGTACACCAAATCTAGAGAACCTCCTAACGTCAACATCAGATAACTCTTTTTACCTTTCCCCTAACTTCTACTATTTTTAACAACTGTATTTACCTTCCTTCTGACAGACTATTAGTATCTGGTTTAAATTAATCAATATTTATACAAATAACATATAGTAAAACATCATAAACTATAAATCTGGGCATCTGTGACATTTTGATATTTAATTGGGCTTCACTTCTGTCTTTTCTTCTTCTTTTTTGATTGAAAAAGATCATTGTATGATTAAAATATTTCAATAATATGATATGTTTTTATGTGTGTCTATTTATTTATTTTTAAGAGATTGCAGTTTTGTGCTATTGCCACTAGGTAAGTATTTCAGTCTCCTATCTAGTTCAAAAATTCCTAAATAAGCTTTAAGCCTTACTAGAACTAACCTAATATATATATATATATATATATATATATATATATATATATATATATATATATATATTTAGGTTAGTTCTAGTAGAGCTTAAAGCTTATTTCAGAATTTTGGGACTAGATAGGAGACTGACAGACTTACCTAATGCCAATAGTCCAAAACTGCAATCTCTTGGAAATAAATAAATAGATACATATAAAAACTTATCACACTATTGAAATATTTCGATCAAAATGAGCTTTGTCAATGAAAAAAGAGAAAAGAAAAGGCTTGTCGTTCACACCATCTAAAGAAATAGACCAGTTCAAGTTGGGTAAGGATGTCTTCAGCTTTGCCAGAAAACTGAGAATACAAAACTATATAGCACAGACACAAACTTTTAAAAAGGATACTAATGTAAACGCTTGTCTGGCAAAGTTTAGGCCACCTTCTGATTGGGACCCTCCACCGCTATCACCTGATCATCCTATTGAACTCTACTTAAACTTCATAATGCAAAACGTCATGGATAAATAATTTATAAACGGGCTCGAAACCAAACATAACCTTACCAAACTCTATAGAGCAGCAATATATTCTCGAAAAAACAATAACAAAATCATGATTCTTCCAGCAGATAAAGGTTCAACCACAGTTGTCATGAACAGAGAAGACTACATAAAGGAGGCAAATAAGTTAATGTCCGACAGCACAACATATAAGATCCTCACGTATAACCCAACATCAGATTACAACAATTCTCTCTTAGAATGGCTCAAATATACAGCTCCGAGAGAACAAATTTCAGAAGGATCTATAAAATTACTATGCAATGAAAGCCCCTCCACTTCTCAATTTTATATACTAGCAAAGATCCATAATAATATCGTACCTGGTAGGCCAATATTCGCTGGTTGTAATTCTGTCACAGAAAGAATCTCAGCTTTTCTGGATTCATATATTCAACCTTTGGTAAAGAAACTTCCATCATACATTCAGGATACAAATCATTTCATTGACCGGCTGTCTCAAATACCCGTACCTCTACCTCCTGAAACTATTTTGGTTACCATAGATGTTACCTCTCTTTATACGAACATCCCTCATGCACATGGTCTATCAGCTCTGGAAAATTTCCTCAACAAACGCTCAGACAACCCTTACCCCACTACACTTTTCCTTGTTCACCTCACCAAATTCATTCTTGAAAAGAATAATTTTCAGTTTGAAGGAAAGAATTACTTGCAAATAAAAGGAACAGCAATGGGTTCTAGGATGGCCCCATCGTACGCAAACCTGTACATGGGTAATATGGAAGTAGAATCCCTAAAAACCCGAACACAACAACCATTATGTTGGTACAGATATATAGATGACATCTTCGTAATTTGGATACAGGAAATCTCAAAGCTGGACAATTTTTTGAAGGGCTTATCACTATTCTCTATACTTCAATTCACCTGGGAGAAATCTACCGCAACAATCACCTTCTTATATGTAGATGTAACAATCAGAGATGGGAATATCTATACAGGTGTCCACATCAAACCAACAAACCATCTACAATACCTACATTTCAATAGCAACCACCCTATGAATATAAAAAGGTCCATACCATACAGTCAGGCAATCAGGGGCAAGAGAATTTGTTCCAACGATATAGCATTGGAGGACTTTAATAGAAAGACCTTACTAGTTTTCCAAAAAAGATGATATCCTAAACAACTTGTTGAGGATCAAATCCGCTTAGCTCAATCATCTGATGAAGCCAGACCACCTATTGAAGACAACAAACTGTCTTTAGTTACAGATTACCATCCAGGCCCTACAGAAGGCTGAACAAAATATTAAAGGATGGCTTCAAGATTCTTCAAGCTTCCACCCACACCAAAGATCTTTTCTCAAATCCACCACATATTTGGATCAGACAACCTTTTAATTTGAAAAATATTTTAGTACATCCAAAATTACCAGATCCAAGTACTGAAAAACCACTTAAACTTCCTCATGGCTCCTTTCCGTGCAATAGACCTAGAGGCAAGACATGTCCAATACACATCCCAACAAATAGTTTCCATAGCCTAAGGTACATAGACTTCAAGATTCAGGGTCATCATACTTGTACATCCAAAATTGTAATATACCAATTGCAATGTAAATTTTGCCTGGCACAGTACATAGGCCTTACCCCGGATGGTCTGAGCATCAGAATGAATGGCCACAGATGTGACGTTGGAACCATGAACATAGACAGGCCAACCGCTCAACACGCTGCTAGTCACAACATCATATCTTTCAATAATTTTTATACCACCAAAATAATTAAGACCTTCCCCCTGAATACAACCCTTCAGAATTGAGAAGATGGGAGTTATCATACCAGTGGTTCACCAAATCTAGAGAGCCTCCTAACCTCAACATCAGATAAAACTCCTTTTACCTTCCCCCTAACTTCTAGCATTTTTAACAACTCCATTTACTTTCCTTCTGACAGACTATTAATATCTAGTTTCAAATAATAAATAATTATACAAATCACATATAGCACTATATCATAAACTATGAATTTGTGAATTTGACATTTGGATATTTATACACATCTGTGGGTCACTTCAATCTTTTTTTTTTTTTTTTGATTGACAAAGATTATTTTGATCGAAATACGAGGGCTATTCAGAAAGTAAGGAACATTTTTGAATAAAAAAAAAAATAAACACAATAAAAAATTTTTATTATATACATCTGAAAGAGCAACTAAAATACTACTTTTCTACGTAGTCGCCAAACAAATTGAGACATTTATCATAGCAGTGAACAAGCTTTGAAATTCCTTCATCATAGAAATCTGTCGCCTGCGATGTCAGCCACTCAGTGACACGCGCCTTGAGCTCCGCGTCGTCGTCAAAGCGCTGTGTTGCTAGCCAGGTCTTCATTCTTGGAAACAAGTGAAAATCGCTTGGTGCAAGGTCACGACTACAGGCCGGATGAGGAAAAACCTCCCATTTAAATGACTCAAGGAGTTCTTTGGTGTGGTTTGCTGTGTGAGGTCGGGCATTGTCATGCACAAACAAAATTTTTGACATCAATTTCCCTTGGCGTTTGTTTTGAACTGCTCTCCTAAGCTTGCACAAAGTTTCACATGACCGCTCAGAGTTTATTGTTGCACTACGTTCAAGAAAGTCAATAAGAATGACACCTTGCCTGTCCCAAAAAACCGTCGCCATAATCTTCCTTGCTGATAATGTTTGCAAACATTTTCTTGGTTTTTTGGGGGAGCTTGTGTGTCCCCACTCCATGGACTGTAATTTCGTTTTGCAATTAACGTTTTCACCCATGTCTCATCACCAGTTATGATGCGATCCGGTAGTGAATCACCATGTCTGTCGTAGGCATCCAGAAATGTCAAACTTGCCTCCATTCGCTGACTTTTATGGCGGTCAGTGAGCATTTTCGGCACCCATCTTGCACAAAATTTGTGGTAGCCTAACCTTTGTGTGACAATTTAAACAACAAAGTCCATGATACTTGTGGGAAACAAAGTGAAAGCTCCGTTATCGTGAATCGGTGGTTTTCGCGAACCTTTTCATCAACTTTAGCGACCAGTTCATCAGTCACAATGCTTGGGCGTCTGCTCTTCGCTTCGTCATGAACGTCAGTTCGGCCATTTTTAAACTGAACACACCATTTTCTCACAGAACTTTCATTCATTACGTTGTTTCTGTAAACTTCACACACTTGGCGATAAATGTCTATCGGTTTTAATTTTTTTGCCAACAAAAACCGTATCACTGTCCGCACCTCACAACTGGTCTGATTTGCAATCGCAGCGCACATCTTCAGTTGAAATTGTGAAAAAACGGGCAACGCGGAAATGTTCCCGTTGTCACTGCTGGACGCCGACTGAGTTGCCGAGTGCGCACGCACCAAAATATACGAGATCGGCGCGTGCCTAGCGGCGTCAGACAGAAACGTACCTTACTTTCTGAATAGCCCTTGTATTTCAATAGTGTGATAAGTTTTTATATGTGTCTACTTATTTCCAAAAGATTGCATTTTTTAGACTATTGCCATTAGGTAAGTCTGTCAGTCTCCTATCTAGTCCAAAAATTCATATATATATATATATATATATATATATATATATATATATATGAAGTTATTATTATTACTTGTAAATACTTTTTTCTACCACTAAGTGCAATAATTTCACCTTATGTGATGATGCACCTTTCGGTCACTTGACCATTGTCGAATCACTGAATTAATTTTCAGTGATTCGACAATGGTCATGTGACCTCATCACATAAGGTAGAATAATTGCACTTAGTGGTGGAAAAATTTACAAGTAATAATGATAACTTCATAAAGTCAGTGCAACAGAGAGATAATGGACAACATGAAATACCACGATACATATGTATATGTATACTAATTATTGTATTTTAATATATTATAGCTCCCACTATTAGTGTTCACTTCGGATATACACAAAAATACACTAATATAATATATATTTACTATAGTATGATAGAGTTTGTAGCACCCTTTTACCAATTGTAATGCAACTGTATATCGCTCACAATTATATCAACCACGGACGACCGCAGATCATATTGACACAGTATATCACACAAGAAACATCACCTACAGACTGATACCGAGTACCAACTTGATTGAGCAAGACAATCCACTTGACATAAAATCTGATGACTTGTCTATCTGTCATGTGTAGAAAGTCTGATAAAAGGGCAACTTATGGATTATAAATATCTATGCTGTAGGAGAAGCTAAAAATATGCCTTAGGCATCATAGATGTCTAGTCTGGTCCCTTACATGTAAAAAAATAAACTCTCTTATGATGAGAATCATGATGAAAAATTGACGTCTGTATGATATGGATAATTAACGAGTTGTGACAAATCTATCTCATCTGTTGGGAGCAATGGGTCAATTGATTTTTAATTTTTGTAAATAAAACTTATTTGAATTTTTTCCTTCACCTTAACAGTTTTTTCTCCATTTTATTTGAATTTTAATCATTTTAAGATTACGTGTTGCTATATAATGGACTTCCATTAAACTGATAACACTCAGCTTCAGTTTTTCTATTATAATGAGGTTCCATAAAAAAAAGGTATTGACAAAGTTTTTTGGTTTTGATGTATCACTTATCCCAGGAACAATGTTTCATAAATCCAGCAAAAGGTTTTTCAGAGAGTTTACATTAAACTCTTTTATTGTTTGGGTTAATCCATTAAGAAATACTCTCCACAATAACTCCAAAATCTTGGGGAAGAAGAGCCCTATTGCCTCTTTAATCTTTAAGCACAAACCCTGTATATTTGCTTCTACTTAAAAAGATAGAAGACAATAGTAATAGGAGTTTTTATAAATAATTTTTAATGTATTTTATTTGTTTCAGTGAAATGGACAAACTTAAAGTAGCTCAAGGCGTGAGTGGTTCAATAGTAGACAAAGGTTCTGTGCTCTTGTTCTTGCCATATCTACAATGTGGATTGAGACATGGTTGTCAGGATATTGGAGCCCGAAGTCTTTCCATTCTTAGGTAATTAATACCACTATTTTCTCTCCGCTATTACCTGAATACCACTTTTTTATTCAAATATAAAAAGGTTCAATACCAAAAATTTAGTAAACTTAAATATCTGCAAATATATATAATACACAACAGTGGCGGTTTATAGGCAGGTTGCAAAGTTGTGCAACCCCTAAACCAGATATCGATCGAAAAATAAAATAAATTCATTTACTATGTATGAATTATGTACATTGTTGAGAGTGATTATTCCTCATATAACATGAGCCATAATTATAAATAATAACATCAGAACCGCAGCGACCATGTAACCTTTTGCTCAGTCACAGTTTCGTTCAGCCTGATTGCAGGGAAACCTGCAACGCCCAGTGATGTCATTCCTAATGGAGAACACACATTGGAAAGTCCAGACAGAATGACAGAAAAACAGCCAGGCAGCACCGTAAGGCTCCTTATGTTGTACACTGCCTCGGAAGTGTTCAGTTAAGATCGGCTCTGTCCGAAGAGACGCATCTCCGCTCTGCTCTGAGTTTGTTGTCATTCACAATTAAGAATGAATTGCGATTTATTTGTTAATAAATAAACCCATGACCTCATATCCGGTGTCTTAAATAAGTAAAGGTAAAATAAAAAATGGCAATAAATATCCTTCAGTAAAATAAATCACAAAATATTAAGCAGTATCCATATAATTTTCGTATCACAGCCTTTCAAGTTTTTATGATTACGACTCCTCCGCTTTAAAAAAACTAACACTTTCACGGTTTGAAACCTCAAAGGTTTTAGGCACCAGCCGCCTTTGATACACAATATTTAGAATATTTCTCAAATATATAACTCTTGTTATATCTAAAATCATATTTTGAACTTCTTGTGATATTCTGATTTTTATTACATATAATTGACAGATGCAACTAAAGATGAAAATCCTATCCCTATTAACAGGCCTTCTAATAAGCAACAGCAGTTATGACTTGAAATACCAAATATTTTGTTTAAAAATGATGCGCTTATTCTGTTAAAATCCTATAATGTTTTCAGAAACATTGATTGATAATGTCATGCACTTGTTATTGTATAGTGGAAAAAATTAACTATTTGACATTAACATGTTAAGCATAATTTTTTCTGGTGAAAAAATGAATTTCCATCATTATTCAGGCTGAATGTAGATGTTGACGACCTTTCAACAAGTACAACGCCAGCTAGGGCGCAAATTTGAATGGATCGTTGTCATTTGAGGTGGAAATCGCTACCCACTCATGGAAGAACCTAGTTTTTGACAATCACACCTAAAGTTAATATCCTGTTTCATTGCTGCGTTTATTATTTTTTTGGCAACAGATCATGCAAAAATGTGTTTTCTTGTTTTTTTATGGTTTTTGTAAATTTTAGTTTTTTCTATTGTTAATTTAAATAAGTATAAGGAATGTTTTCTCATATTTTTTTGGTTGAACAAATTCTAATTATTATTTGTTTAGTTTGGTGATGAAATATATCTCTTTCTGTCTACTTCTAATCATGAAAATAGGATTTACATAATATAGTAAATTTCAGATAACTTGTACCAGTTTCATTCGATCTTATAATCAGCTGATTCTATTAAACAAAGTTTTGAAAATAAGGTAATACTTTACCAAATTCCAAGTAATCTTTATTTTTGTCATTTTCACATATATTTCTCAGGAATACATTCTGAACACAATTTTAATTTCGGGTTCCGGAATAAATTAAAAATAATAAATTAAATATGTCCTCACAAAGTAGGAACTTAGGGTAGGTATAGTAATGGAACATTAACAAAAGCATATGGAATGTTTATAAGTTGTCACTTTTGAGTGACAAGGTTTGTTTGGTTACTAATAGCTGTGGTCCAACTTCAGTATTGATGTTCTTTTCAATTACCAATTACACTTTTGCTATTACTTGCGACCAGACATTTGTTAACTAAAAGTTGTTAATTGTTAACTTACACTTGGAGGAAACGAAAAGTCGTAAGACGAAAACGTTTCCCCCAAGTGTAAGTTAACAATTAACAACTTTTAGTTAACAAATGTCTGGTTGCAAGTAATAGCAAAAGTGTAATTTGTAATTTACAACCAGCTCGTCATGAACAGCAACAAGATTTCGATATTCTTTTCAATGTATCAAAACATTTCATGAATTCACTTTTTCTTTAGTCAACCTCTGTGTCTATGTGAAAACCAAACCTATCCTAGTTAGATACTATGTGTATATATTGTACTGAGTCTGTATATTAATATGTTAATGTGAATGAAATACAGTACTTATTGTCTACTGTTCCCTGTGTGTCTACATTTATATTTTGTATGACATTTTGCAACTTTTTAGTACTATTTATTATTTCTGCTGCTTAAAATACTGTAGTATGGTGAATAATGAATATCGTTACAGGACTTTGTATTGTATTTAATGTTTTATTTAAATAAAATAAAAAGAATAATTAACTTATGAAATAAAAACCCATGTGTGCTACAAAGCAAAAATAGAAATACACTACAGAACAGTGTACATTATCACCATGTGTTGTAAAAACTATTTCCTTCTAATTCTGAACTTCTAGTTTCCCAATAATTATAGTCATGTAAACAAAATAATCAAAAACATCACCAGAAACTTATCATGTACGCCTCTCTCTCTCTCTCTTTCTCACACACACACACACACACACACACACACACACACACACACACACACACACACACACACACACACACACACACACACACGCACACACACGCGCACACACACACACACACACACACACACACACACACACACACACACACACACACCAATATAGACTCTAATCTAAAAGTCCTTTATTACATCAAAAAAGCAACAAACTAAACACAACAGCAAATTAAGAGATATACAAAGACCATCCACAGTACATTCTAAATGATGAAATACATTCACCATCAAATACTATATTTGAACACATAATTAGCAACTACTCTATGAACAATAACATACCACAGACTCACACCAATACAACAGACCTGAGTAACAGTCTTGTCCCATGACTCAAAACATTGAACAATGCACTGATCTTGTGCGAAACATGTCTACTAAAAAATATCAGTAAGTAGTGGTAGTTTTGCCAAGTGATACTAAAAGTAATAATTCAAAAGATCTCAAGATGTACAACACAAAACTGCAAGTTTTAAACATATTTTGTAAAAAATATAATTTTCTTCAAAAATTCTTAAAACTTGCTCTGTCCGTCTATGATAGATTTACTGTAAAAGCTTTATTTGTCACTTTCATAACAGTGCTGTTGCTACCTCACCTATGTCTTGAAAACTAAAAATCATTGTAAAATTCTTAGTAATAATTTAGCTTTGTATGTTGCCAGGTTTCACAATATATTTCTCATAGAGTTTACCAACTTAAGAAAGTCTGAATGCTTAGTTTTTTTTATATTGCTTCATGTATGTGTGTTTTCAATATTTTAAAATTTAGCAGTTTTTCCTTGTTTAAAATTCCCTGCTTGTTCTACTAGTACAGGGATTTTGGCGATAGCTATGGTAGAGTGCTTGTCTGTGTTTATCTATAATCTAACATTTTCCAAAGTTTTTCTTTTGTTATGAAACTGTAATACACAGCATTTTCCAAACTCTATAGTCCATCATTTTAGAAAAGCTTTATTAGCATCTAATAAATCCAGTATTTCATTTCTGTTTAAAATTCCCAGTCATTTTTTAACTTGCGTTCATTATTTAAACTGCTGGTATTAAGAATGGAATTTGTCGAATTATCTGAATTTGAATGGTTGGTATATTGAATTTGTTAATGTTCAGAATTTTGCTTCACTTTTTTTTGACTTCTTCATGATGTGTAATTTTGTTTAAAATTGAAGTTTTTTTTGTATTGAAACATTAGAGTATAGAAAGCACAAAATACAGTGACATTACACCTAGTTTGCTTGAAACTTAATAACATGATAGGATAAAATTTCAATTTTGGCTGACTGATTTTATCTTAGATTGTTCTCACGTCAATAACTACAGATTTTATTGATTTTCCTGTATTATTGTTGGTGACCAGTTTCTATTGTGAAAACAAACTTATTCCATTGCTTACAAAATGTGCTAGTAGGCATACATACGTTTGTTTTTCGACATCACTTACTGCCGTTGCTTGTAGAAATTATTATTTTCTTGACTGTTTTAGTGTACTTCACCCATGTTATTGTGTTATTATTTCCATGCTTCAGATACATGCAAAACGTTTATAATGTCAAAGCAATTGTTTTTTTAGTGTAACACGATCAGTTGCAGTGATCACTTCATGAGATACATTTATTTGTGCTGCGAGATCATTATAAATTACTAATAATTCAATACTCAATGGATTAAATACAATTAATATACAGTAATCAAAATATATAATAATGAATAGACATACCTATGTTTTTACAAACAAATAGCATTAATGTATTCACAATAAAAATTATTCGTATTGACTTTCTGCCTTGAAGTTGTCTAATATTCAAATTATTTCTAAGTCATGTAGCTTATTTTAATAAATAACAGGATTAAAGTTCATCAAAACGTTAAATAAGATTCTCCCAATTGGAGTGTATATAACGTAAAATATTTTTAAACAAATATTTTTTACGTTAATGTCTTGCAAAAAATAAACATGAATTGAGTTCAATTAATTGCATAGGTCCAAATTATATTATGGAATTCACTGAACCTCATAAAATATACATTTTATAAATTTAAATATGTCAACATTTTAATATTTAACCACTGACTGTGGTGAATACTGCAGTGACAACCGCTTCATTATAATTAATCCTAATTATAGGATGTTGTATTTATTTTTAATTCTTAATTATACTTAGCAAACAAAAGTTACTTTAAAAAAGAGGAAAAGTTTATGTCTTGCTTTGGATGTGATTTTTCAGTTTCCAGCAACAATTCTTAAAAATGGACTTACTATGGGAAAGCTGAACTGAACAAAATTAGCACTAACAGGAATTTCTACTATAGTATTAGTGGGAATACCAAGAAAAACTTAAGTCTTCAGTATTAGCGTGGTTATGTTTCATTGTTGTGAATCTGGCTCACATTAAATAGGACATGGGTCATTGTTGCTGGAGCAAAGGGTTGTATCATGATAATGAATAAATTCTTGAATTTCGTAGTCCATTATGTTCGGTGAAATTTAATTAATCGCTTTTAACATTAGTTTATGACTATCCGAACTTTAAATTTTGTAAATTTTTTAAAATGTTTTCAATTGCTATATGACGATCTTCACCAGTGAACACTATATGGCTATATAGACACTGATGAAGATCGCCATATAGTGATTAAAAACATTCTCTTTCAGTAAGTTTTTACAAGTTTACAAAATTTAAAGTTTGGATAGTCATAAACTAATGTTAAAGCGGTTAATAAATAAATATAAAAATAATGTGTTTATATTTTAATAAATGTTATAACGAAGACATTTGTCTACAATTTATATTTGTATAAATAGACCTAAAATAATTATAATAACATAATTTGTTGATTCCATCTTCGCGTGAGCTACTAGTAATCACTAAACACTTCTAAATGTATTAAACTTGCTTTAAACTTGTAACCCAGAGTTACGGTTCGAGTTCACAAAGGGACACATCTCCCGAAACGGCCGTCCTCAACAAGCAAAGTAAGTGCTACTATAGACAAGTTTAAAATATTTAAAAGTGTTTAGTAATTAAAATAACATTAACTTTATTAAGTTGATCCCTAAATTTATTAAGTTAATATCTTTAAATTACATAACCCCTTGCGAAGGGGGAGGGGGTTACACCTATCGTTACGGAAGGAAGAGGGGAGTATGCAGTAAGTAGCGGTACTTAATTTAAAATTTCAGTTTTGACTACATTAAAATCTCTTTTAATTCAATAAATAAACCAGCCCCATTTTAACTTTTGAGTAAGTAAAATATAGGCCTACTTAATATTAATAATGAACTCAAATAAAATCTATTTATAAAAAAAAAAAAATATTTATTTAAAGTACTCAGACTTCATGGCTTCATGTGGAAAGGTGAATAGACTTTAGACAGTGTTAAAAATGATTGATCACTTAGCGTTTAAATTCATTCAAGTCACATTTTTATCAAACAATATTTTCAATTTATGTTTAAATTAATATTGTCTTGACTTTATACATAATCTAAAGTTTATTTTGATTTTATAATTTCTTTTGTTTTCCAGTATGTGTTTGTATGTGAGGTGAGGTCACATAATTAAAAAAATTGTTTCTGATTCCTGTTTTATTTATGTAACCAAACTCTTTTTATTTTCATTTAATTATTACCATAATATTTATTGGCCCTTTTGATGTACTTCTTTATTGGCTTACAAATTCAATATTCAAAACAATTACACTAACTCAGTAAAGAAGAACGACAAGACTACGTTGCGTAATTAAGGGGGGTACTACCATTACCGGTTCGTTATTGAGGGAGAGGGGGTGTTAAAAATCATCCATTTTAGCTTTACGTAATTTAGGGATTGCCCCCAAACAGAAAAACATTTTGAAATAGAATTTCCTTATAAGGAAGTTAAAATTTAAAACCAGTTAGTTTCAAAAATCAAATATGGGTTTTTTTGAATTCAATGCTGTATATTAATTATTATAGTAAGATAATTGAAAACCTATTAATAAGGTTAATAAAATAATAATTTTTTCATGTATGTTGTATAATTTGCTAAATAATGGTATAAAATTTACGTTTAAAATGTTTTCAAAAACGTTTAACAATTTTCATAACCTTCTAAAATTTGTCATAATACAGATTTGTGTGTGATGTTAGTTTCCTTTAATAATTATCTCAAATAGTTAGGTAAATAATGAAATTATATAGCTATTCATTAGAGGTTATACAGTAGCACAGAGAAAAAGAAAATTTTGAAATTTAATATTGGTGCCCCAAATAATGTACTGTTAAATACTTATTTTACTTACTAGTGGGGTTAAGATGCTAAACTGCCATTATGTTGCTGATTTTGAAAGCTATGTTGATGGTATTTGGTTGCAAAGGAGCAGAGAATTGGTACAGAGCGTTTAGTTATAGCCGGTTTTTAATACAAACAAAATAAATTCTACTGAATACTATGGTCAAACTAATTAAAAATTCAAGATTTATGACTTTAAAATGTATTTAATAAACGGAAAAGTAAATGTTTACTCTTTTCTTACCACCTTCGATATTTCTTCATTTTACATATTTTATTTAACAATACATTCTAAAGAAGAATAGAATTATTTTAAATTCAGAAACTATAAATAGTGTTTCAATATTTAAAAAATATGAACCTAACCTAAGCACACTAAAACTTTTTAACAGAATACTTCTTTATGCAACTTTGAATAATTATATTAATATTTTAGAATGCAGGAACAAGTATCTAGTTAAAATAGGTTTGGTTATTTAAAAAAATTATCATTTTGATAACAATTACTGTTAATGAATGAAGCGATTTCTTGATATAACAGTTCTGTTATTTGTTTTTGTTAAAACCCACCTCAACCATACATGTTCTTGTTATTTTTAATATAAAAATATATTATGTTAAAAATTTGAAGTAATAAAGAACAAAGTCCAAAATAAGAGATGATATTTCGTCTTACTGACCGAATATTATATATGACTTTTACAGGGTGTCTAGTGACAGGGAAAACCGGGAAAACCTGGAAAAGTCAGGGAATTTTAAGATTCTGGAAAATTCAGGGAAAAGTCAGGGAAAATTTTAAAAAATCGGAAAAATATTTATTTTGATTAGAAACAAAACTAGTGGCCATTGCTCTCGAATATTTGGTATTGTAAGCCAGCGGTTTAGGGGCAGGGCAGTCAGGAAATAACACTTCTTTATTTAGATGCCCATTATTTATTTGATAAGCCCAATGCTATGACTTCAGGACTTATGTCAATAAATATTAAACGTGTCGAGTTGGTACAGCTGGGAGGTTTTAGCCTGGACCGTGGCCTTGGGGTGTGCAGTGGTTCTGTTATCATATGGACAGGGGGGGATAACAGATAACTCAGTCTGTTTCTGACCACACAGAACGCTGTGTAAACATTCGTAGCCAGCTATTTGTCTAGACTCGTGATAGTATGTGTTTTATTTGACGGTGATTATTTGTACACTGTTTATTTCAACATGGAAGGTTCCAGTTTTCATTGCCGTAGCGGGCAAGCGCGTCATGCAGATGTCGTCATTACCTCCCCTCCTTCCTTAGGATAAATATAAACTAAAAGATGAAGTGACTGAAGCAGAGATTATATGGTGCGTGAATTTAGTAATGCAACACTTCTTTACGCAATGCAGAAGGTAGTGTGTGCCTCTTTCTAAGGATGTTCCCTGATAGCACCATTGCACAGAACATGAGATTGAGGAAAGATAAAATTTCCTATAGTGTTGTATTCGGTTTATCAAATTATATTAAAGACCTGTTACTGACATCATTAAATTCAAATTCTAACTATGTAATTGGCTTTGATGAAAGTTTAAACAAAATATCACAAAGAGCCCAAATGGATTTGAGTGTTAGGTATTGGGATGCAGAGACGGATGAAGTGAAAGCTCGATATTTTGGTTCTGTGTTCCTTACAGATACAAAAGCAAAACAGTTACTCAATTCGTTCTTCAAAGTCTGGATTTATCCAAGATCCTTCAGATATCAATGGATGGGCCCAATGTAAACTGGGCTTTCTATAGACATCTAAAAGAGGAAAAGTCAGGGAAAACTCAGGGAATTTCTTCAAGCTGTTTTACTAGACACCCTGGAAAAGTCTGGGAAAACTCAGGGAATTTCTTCAAGCTATTTTACTAGACACCCTGCTTTTAGTCTCACCTGTGTGTAATATATGTGTTAAACAAGATATGTTCTATGCATAAGTATAAATTTATAATGTTTTTAACCATCTACTTGTTATTTTATTTTTGTCATTTTCAATATAAAAGTAAATACTCAATATATAGAATTAAATAAATAATATAAATAATTATTATTATATTCAATCGTTCTTAATGAGGCGCGTGAAATTTAAGGCTGTTAATTACTTAAAATTCCTTTTCCTCACTGCAATACTTTTTATTGATTTAAAAATCAACTATATTCCAACCTCATTCTTTTTAATTTAATTTAGCTTTGTAGTAACGTGGTATAACACTGTATGGTATTTCTTCAACTATTAATTAAATTGAGATTATGTTTTTGAAAATATATAATTTTTTAACTGGTATTTATGGTTTGTGACATTTAAAATTACTTTATTCTTGTTGATAATAGATTGTTCAATTACAGGAATTATGTTTATAGGAAAAATCATAAGCAGGTAAAGAAAACTTTTACCAATGACAATTTTTTTAAAATTTGTTTGGCCATCCTATATTTTGACAGATGCTATTAATTTGATTATAAAAATGAGCTTATAGAAAGCATTTTAAAGTTTATGTAAAGGTTTATGAAATATTTAAATGAATGTGTTCTAGGTCAATGATGTACTCAGGAGAACTGAAATTCGAAAGAAGGACAACATCTGCCCAGTCGGAAGGTAATGTTCATAGCATGTTTTCATATGAAAAGCGGCTTTTCTAGCTAGGTAAGTTTAAAACTTTAATTATAAATAAGTAGTAATTGTGATTTGTTATTCCTAAAATGTATTATATAGTATGGAAAACTGCCATTTTGTTAAAACAAATTTGTAAGCATTTGGAAAATTAAGGTTAAGCAGATTTCAATGTACTTTGTTGGTCCAAAAACTGCAAGATCTATAATTTATTTTTACTGTTACAATATTGCATTGGTTCATTGACTGAATCAATAATGTTATATTTGGAGAGAGAAATTTAGCGTAAACCTCACCGTTATTTAAATTTATGTTCCTCAGTTGCACTGAAAAAAAGATCGTTAGTTTGCAATTTTCAATTTAGTAAATTTTTGCTTTGGGTTGCAAGAGTGTGAGATGATAAACACTTCCAGTATAGAAATCCTGATTTATTAGCATTATGTATTTGCTGCTGATGAAGTTTTTTTTATAAATAAATATTTTACTGGCTTCTCTGTTTTTCTTCAGGAGTGTCCAACTCTCTGATGCCTGATCGGTTTTTTAATTTAGGTAAGTCAGATAGTAAAAATTTACTATTAGACAATGAAGCTTTAACATTTTCTTCAAAGATGAGTGATTTATAAAATATTTGTGTTTGGTTTAGCAAGCATTGGCCGTGACAGAGGAAAACCCTCTGAGGGTTAAATCAACATATCATTGCTTTATATAGTTTACTATAATCAGATATTTTAATTGATTTTCTGTTAGGAGTCAATCAATCGTATTTATCTGCAAATGTAACTTATGTCTGTCATTTCTCTTACTAAGAACTTACTGGCCTCGTTACTGATCAACTTGCCTTTCTCAAGCCTATTAATTTAAGTTTAAAAAAGCTTAATGTTGACAGTTAACAGTTTAGCTGTTGTTTAGCCAATTGGCCCGACGGCCTAGTAACGTTTTATATTTATTAGTACTACTCAATCGGTGTTGGTACTTTTGAAAAAAAGAATGCACAATATTAATTAAGATTCACTTACAGATATAATTACGATGGTTTTTATTTGATAGATTAATGCAGACGGCAATATAAACATGGTTTTTTGATAAAATTACGATGGTTTTTATTTGATAGATTAATGCAGACGGCAATATAAACATGGTTTTTTAAAGACCTTTTTGTCAGAGAGTACAATTTTAGGAAGTTGAGTTGATTATTGCAACCAAAAAATTTGGTTCATCAAAAGAAGTTCATCTTTATATACTTTAATAAGAAAATAAATAATTTTTAATAACGTATTATATTTATTTTTACTATTGTTTTCAAAATTTTACAAAACCTAAAAATAAGTCACAAATTTTGACTAAATAATTAGTTGTAAAATAAATATTAATAAAACAGGCTTGGTTTGAAGTTGACTACAAACATTGGTAAACTTAGATAAACTCATCCTTACTTGGAAGTAAATTATAATGTAAGTTCAGTAAAAAGTCAATTATTACATTTTAAAACTTTTACTTGTTATGAATCTTGTATAGTCTTTATCGGTCTTTAGTAAGGCGATAAAACCTTATTAAAACAATTTGTGTAATGTTAATGGTTCGCCAGTATTTGGCCAAACGTTATCCAATTTTTCAAATCTATTATATAATACCTATTGACTTGATATACTTTCACCTTAATTGAAAGCATTTAAATGATATACCATTGACTACCACGGACAAAACTATCTCGTTTTTACAAAATGTGTTTAGCAGGCATACAGACATTGGTTTCTCGACACTGATTTTTGTCGTTGCTTCAATAAACTATGTCTTTTTTTGTTGAATGTTTAGTCTGCCTCACATGCAACATATTTCACATGTTTCTTTCAGCAACTGTTTTTACCTCTTGAAACTGTCACGATTATGAAAAATATTTATCTTCGTCCTAATGCTTTCTCGGAATGTTAGACATATTACGTAGGGTTTTTATTGCCTTTCTAAAATTTTTAACTAACTTGTTATTGGACCAATTAGATCAACCTCTTACCTTAACCTTTTATTACTTTATTGTTCAGTTGTATGTTAGAGGCTACTGTAAGTGGGTGAACGGAATGACAGTAGATCTGAGCCTTGGATATGTACAGTTGCCTTTCCATGTTATCAAAAAAAAAAAAAAATATATTGTGGTTACTAATATTTTGCTATTATGTTGTTAGTGTGTGATTCTTTCTTTGAAAGTTTTTAGTAATAAAGTATTTTTTACAAATGTGAAGTGAATAATTTCTTGCTTGGATGTTAGGAAAACCAACTAAGCTTTAAACCAAAACTACTCTTTTTAACATATCTACTATACAAAATTTATTTCATAATTATTATTTTTTTAAAAATAATGATTACAAATAATAAATTAGCACAACACAATTCAGTTGCGCGGTCACTTGATGGAAACAATTAATTAGTACCACTAGATCGCTCGGATCGTGAATAATTTAATCCTCAAAGGGTTAACTTCAAAATGGGCTTCATTTACTTTTTCAATGAATTGAAAATTTATAATAGTGAAAAATATAACTTTTTATAAAAGTTTTAATGTCAGACCTTCAATCACAGGTTTTGAATTTTAATGTGATAGAGTTTCAAGTGATTATTTTGTGAAGATATATTAAAAAAATACTTAATTAAGTGAATACATAGGGCTTACTTGCTGACCCGTTTCGAAACAATCGTTCCTTTTACGAAGTAAAGCCTCTACTGGCGGCATACGCGTTAGGTACAAAGGTTGTCATGATGGCATTATTACTGTGGAAAGGGTGAGTTATTTAGGTTGTGCACTATGTAATGGGAAAGGGAGTTGACCTCAAAATGTGTGTGGTCATGTAATATGTTTTCTTTATCTATTGCGTAGTGTTTGTATATCTCGTATTTTTCTAAAGTTGTTAGTTTTTTACTTTCTTTTAATGTGTGGAGTATGTTTAAATTAGTATGTATGTCTGTGTGTGTGTTGCGTAGCTGGATTTTGGGTTTGTTTGGTTTTTTTGGGCAATGTTTCCTTGCTTCGTAAAAGGAACAATTGTTTCTAAATCAGCAAGTAAGCCCTATGTATTCACTTAGTTAAGTATTTTCTAATTATAGTTTAATCAGTGAATTCAAGATGATTACATCAAGCAACTGTTATATATTAAATATATTTAATTTTTTTACAATGTTTGGTAAAAGCTTTGATTTTTCCCTTTTTCTCATATGTTATATTGACAATATATTCTAAACAAAAATAAAATGATTTAAAACTGTAGAAACTATTACAGTGCTTTAATTAAAAAAAAAAAATTTGATTCCAACTTAAACACAGAACAACATGAACCTATGCAAATAAACATGTATAAGATAAAACAATATATTATACAACATTAATAATGTTTTATTATGAACATTTTTGGTATATATCGATGTACCGACAAAATATCCAGGATTATTCTCATTTATAGAACGATGTAAACTAGCTTCACCTACTGAGTGAGGTTTGGCATCCCGCAAGGTCCCCCAGTCTAACACTGTTTCTCTCCCACAATACAGACTTACACACATATATATGCACACTCAGACCTTTATGTATGGATTTTTGACTCATCCGTTTAGAATGCTGAATTGATCAGAGCTTGACAAACTTTGATCTTGGATGCTGCTGTGTTCTGTATAAAAAATAAACATCATTGCTTGTTCACCAGCCACTTCGCTTGTTGGTGTGGGAGTATCTGCAGTACACAGGTGTTAGATCCTCTACACAGTATTACACAATTCAAAATTAAGGACACTATATATTCATGAAAGAGTATTGTTTATATGAAATGTTAACTGGAGGTGGTGGTTAATCACCTTTGTGTCAGACTCTCCTTTGTAACGCATGGTTATTTAATATATTGCAAGAATTTGCCATTATGTCAGTTCTATAGAGGAGCCCTCACAACGAGGCATATACTGGTTGAATTGTGATGGTTTGAGCGATGTTCATCAACATTTTAATATTAGAGAGAATTTAAGGTGATTTTTGAGGGAAGATGTTATTGACTCTGTCATCCCCTTCGTTTACCAATTGAATGTATTACAAATATATAAAAAAATGTTTTGTGAGTTTATAATTCTTTTTTTATTTCTTATATATAACTATAATTTTAATTATTACACTTTTGCTGTTACTTGCGACCAGACTTTTTGTTAACTAAAGTTGTTAAATTGTTAACTTACACTTGGAGGAAACGTTTTCGTCTTACAACTTCTTCAGCCTCGAATTTTTGCCGCTAGGAATGCTGCAGTTGTGCTTCCTCGGTACCATTATTTTGAAAGTTAGAAGTGATGTGATCGAAGAGTATGTGTGATCTATGCCATGTTTGTTCATTTAAGATGCCATTTTTATGTGTTTTGCTCTGTCTATATATTTCTACTGTTCTAGTATGTTTAATTTATGGCCTTTGTTGCATGTGTGGAGGATGCTCATGTTATTTTCCATACTTTTGCATGAATTTTTATTGTCCATGAATTGATTTGTGAAGGCGGATTCAATAGTAGTGTGCAATGCGCTTTTGTGTTCTTTATATCTTTTGGCAAAAGGTCTGTCTGTTTGTGCAATATAAAACTTATTGCAGTTGTTGCATTTTAGTTTGTATACTCCTGGGTTATTGTGTTATACTGGGTGTTTTTGTTGTTTGTGTTGTTACTGTTCTTGTTGAGTATTTTTCTATGTAGTATGTCTATTAAATAATTGTCATATCCATTTTTGTGAACTAAATATTTTATTGTGTTTAGTTCGTCTGTGTAGTTAGTTGTGGACATAGTTATTTTATTTAGTCTGTGTGGTAAATGTTTGAATGCTGCATGTTTATGTCGTATTGGGTGGTTCGATGAATTGTGTATCAGTCTGTCTGTCATGGTTGGCTTGCGGTATATGTTGAATTCATGTTTGTTTTGATTTTTTCTTATGGTGATGTCTAAGAAATTCAATGTTTTGTTGTTTTCAAACTCTGCAGTGAACTGGATATCTTTGTGTATTTTGTTTATATGTGTTTGGAGTTGTTGGTATTGTCTTGTTTCCTCAGTATAGTATTATAACGCCATCTACATATCTGTGCCAATATATTATCTTATCTGCATGTTTGTTGTTATTTATGATTTTATTATGTTCTATGTGTTGTAGGAGTACTTCTGCGAGGTGCTTGAAATCGGTGTATCTGTGTATAATATTTTTTGTTGTGAGTGAAGTAGTTCTGTTGTGTAATAGTGTTCAAAATGTGTATGATTTATTTTGTGATTTTTTCTGGAGTGTTGTTAAGTCTTAGATTGTCTCGTAATATGATTAGTGTTTCTGTGACTGGGATATTGGTATATAGGTTTGTGATGTCAAACGATGCCAGGGTTGCGTTATGAGGGATTTCAATGTTCTTTATTTTGTTTACTAGATTTTTAGTTTAAACCTTTCGCAGAAAGTTATAAAGAATACAAAAGCGCACTGCACACTACTATTGAATCCACCTTCGCAAATCACCTCATGGACACTAAACATTCATGCAAAAGTATGGAAAAATAACACGAGCATCCTCCACACATGCAACAAAGGCCATAAATTAAACACACTAGAACAGTATGAAATATATAGACATAGCAAAACACATAAAAATGACATCTTAAATGAACAAACACGGCACAGATCACACATACTCTTCGATCACATCACTTCTAACTTTCAAAATAATGGTACCGAGGAAGACAACTGCAGCATTCCTAGCGGCAAAAATACGAGGCTGAAGAAATCGTAAGACGAAAAGGTTTCCTCCAAGTGTAAGTTAACAATTTAACAACTTTAGTCAACAAAACGTCTGGTTGCAAGTAATAGCAAAAGTGTAATAAGTAATTTACAACCACCTCGTCATGAACAGGAACAAGATTTCGATAATTTTAATATTTATTAAGTACAGTATATGTATGTATGTATATTTGTGTGTAAGAAAATTTTTTTATAATTTTCAGTCAACTTGCTAAAATGTGGTCAGGGTAACACAATGCTTGTCCTCATTTTTAGTAAGTTTTTCCATTTCTTTGTTTGATTCTGTCTCAAAGACGTACTGAGTTAGTTAAGTGGCGTTTTCTAGGCAAAATAGTTGACAAAATTGTTTCTTATTAGATCAAAGTTTTTTTGGGTTTTTATTTAATATTTCTTTCAATTGCTTTTTATGATGGTAATCTAATGATAATCTTTCTCATGACCTTATCTCTATTGTAAGGAAAGTACTTCCAATAGACACTATCCAATATCACTAAAGTAATCATTCAAATTATAGATTGAAAAATGTAGTTTTTTATCATTTATTTTTGGTGGTTTCCCCATAAAATACATTACTTTTAAAAATAATTCATTTGAATCTAAATATTTTTTTCTGAGGTAAGTATTTCGGGACACAACTATTTAGCACTTGGGAAAACAAAGGGTGGTAGAGAAACTGTAACCTTTTACCCAGTGTTTAAGTTCAGAAAAATGTGCAAAAAGAGAAACAAATTTTATAACAAACCAAAAATATTTTAAGGTTTTTATCTAATCTCTTAATTTGTGACTGTATTCTATTACATGATGAAAATTCATGCAAAATCTTGTTTTGTGAGTATAGAGTATTAGGTTTATATCTAAAAGTATATCTAAAATTTTTGTAATGGGTTTCAAAAATTTTATATATATTGTATAATTGTTTGATGTCCAACATAAGGTTATTTTTAATAAGGCTTTTGGAAGTTATATGTCACAGTTGATTGAATCCAAAAAAATTATATTATTGCTCAAGAAAAAAATATATGCACTTTTGAATAAGCGATGAGAAAATAGACTGATTTGAAGCTATATGTCTTGTGTGTATTGAGTGAATATAAAAGCCATTGATGAAGGTAGTATATGAGCGCGACAAGTGCTCAGCAAATATTTTACAAATAATAAACAATTTATGGTTAGAATAAAAATATTTTTTGGAATTGACTGTGTTCATATATCATATGTGTAATTTAAAGAAGACTTTCATATTTCTAATATTGACACATATTAAACCTTTAGTGAATTTTCTTTTTTTAGGTCCTGGAAACAACAATATTTCAAAAGATCCCACGAGAAAAAGGCATCAGGCAAGGCAGTAATCCGACCTGATTTGTGATTTGACTGATGGAAGTTTTCAAAATGTACTCCTGACATTTACTCACTTATTTACCAATCTACTCAGTATCATCACTTAGGTAGATTAGTAAAATAACAAAGAAACGTTTGTTCAAGAGCAAAAAAATAAAAGTTTTCAAGGACTAAGGAAAGCTGTTGTTTAAACTATTGTTTATTCAACTTGCTCTAGTTAAACTGTATTTGACACATTCACTGTCAGCCATAATGTACATTTCTTGTTGGTGAAGGGAACATAAATTGTCTTTGTATCTAGTTAAATTTTATAGATTTTTTTAAAATCAGGTCTTGGTTATATTATGCAATACTACTGTACAGTTTCTCCATACAGTAGTTGGTGAAGGAAACTGATTTTTTTAAAAAACAATCATGTCAACTAATTTTGATTATAATTATTATTCCAACATTTAATTAAATAACAGTTACTGCAAAATGAGTAGTTTTTACAATGAATGAGAGAGAGAGAGAGAGAGAGAGAGAGAGAGAGAGAGAGAGAAATAAAGTAAGAAAGATTTTGCACAATATTGTGCAGGCTCCCTATGTTAACAATTACATTCTGGTAGAATTACACTAAGCATTTTTCCCACAGCTGTAATATTTCATAAATAAATGTAAAAATAACATAAATTAAAATTTTCTCATTTACATTTCTTTTCAGTATTATTTATGTTATAAGTATAACATTTTAAAAAAGTATTTAGTAGACCTTGTAAAGGATTTATAGTTGGAGTTAAAAATTTTAGTTCTTAAGTATTATTTTTAATTTAGTTGAGGAATCCAAGTCATATATTGTTGATCCTGGATCAGAACAGACGAATTCCAGTTGGTGACCTTGCCCTTGTGATTCTATAATTTTGTCTTTTACCATTACCTGATCATTATGTTCATTCCCCAGGCCTACTTTAATTTAACCTCTTCATTACTTTTCTTCCTCCAAAGGGGTGTAACATGTAGACAGTTTTTTATGAACTCTGTTTATTTCATATATGCCGACAGTGTTCATGGTCCTCTACTTATTCCTCACCAGGTTTTATCTCCCCACCCTAATCCTATGGGTTATTCAGTCTTTCCATAACTTTCATAGGTGATAGTATTCGTATTGGCTGATTTCCTTAAAGTAAAAGATTTGGGTGGATGAGTGTGAGTGCGGATTTTGTAAATTGCAAAACCAACTGTTTTGCATTTACAGTAGAATCTCTCTAATTTGTCACGTTCAGGACTTTTTTAATAAAAAAGAATTCTTTTCTTTTTGTATTGTAAGCTGCCGAATTCTTCTGAATACTATCAATTTCATCAGTTCTGCTTTGTCTCTCATACAACTCAATGCATTTCTGTAGCACTTCATCTACTTACCAGTAGTCACTTCATTTTCTGGGCAATTGTGTTGAAAGATTTTCTCAGTAATCGAAAGACTCATGCCTCGTACCGGCCTAATGTGATGGCACCAATTTTACCTGACAGTGCAGATGATTGTTATTATTGCTGCGACGAATTAAAAAGGTTCTACTCTATTTTTTTGATAACACAATAGGTAGTTTTACGACAGCTGTGGGAAAATTTGTCCTTACTGTTTATTATTTAACACAAAAAACTTGAATGGAATACTTGAATATAATTTATATAAAACAATAAACTCTAATGTGTTAGTTTTAGCTACTTTAATTTTAGACATGAGAAATTGTTGTTAGTGAATTTATTTATAATGGCTAGTGATTTTTTTGTTTATATATTTAATTTGTTTTGAAGTTATGGCTAATTATAGTTATTAACTTCATTTTTTCCATTGAGATGATTTGTCAGAAGCGCTATGTTCTTATAATACATGCAGATAACATAACAGCACACTTCTGTAAGTATCCTTTGAATTCCACAAAGCTCAGTAAATGTAACAGTAAAGGTCAAGAGGTAAAACAATGAAGAAATAAGTAATTACATAATTTGTAGCTATAAATCTGGCTTCTAATAACTTTTTACATTAGACTTAACAGTTTGTCAGGTTTGGTTTTTGACACCTAACTACCTAGACAGGTAGTTTAATCTCAAGATTAAAAGAAATGAAGTTGGTAACTATACAGCATTTCTTCTTTGAAAAGAAATAGAATCATCTAATTAAAAAAAAAATTTAATCCATATTAATTTTTAATCATTTTTGATTGGGGGACCAAGTTCTTACATTAAATGATAGCTTTTGATTTGAATTCAAAGTTATAAATTGTATGAGCTAAATATGGCATTACTCCAAATTGAGATATTTTGAAAGTGAAAAAAGAACAGTTTCCCAATTTCATTTCTTTATATTCATTGTTTGTTCTAAGTCTAAGGTTTTAAAAATAATTGAAATCATACCTTGCATTTTATTGTAGTTTCAACATTTGTCATTGTTCATGTAAAAAACATAATTACACATTATTTTTGTAGTAAGAATCAACTTTTGAATTAAATGGAATAGTAAAAGTTACTAATGAATTAATAATAGAAACATGAGCTTTAAAATATTCTATATCTATAAACATATAACCTGGTCAATTGGAATGCACAAAAGCCAAGAGCAGATCTGATGAACTAACCACATTACACAAATAAACACAAAAGCTTCATTCATATTTGTATTTAGATTAGTTTATTTTTGTTCTATTTGTATAACCTTTTAAGCAACCATTATCAATTTAACATATACTCTGCTAGATCAAAAAAATTAAAACCTCAGTAGATATTCAACATTTTTTATCACATAAATCTCTCTGTAACCATTAGACAATTACAATAGTTGTTAACATCTTTCAAAGGTTTAATGACCGAAAATATATTCTCATATTTAATATACTGATCTTCACTTCTGTTAGGAATATTTCTATATACTTAAGTACAGTTTTCTGCCTTTCAAACTCTATACAGTAAATAGTATAGTACAAGTAAATATAAAAAAATATACAGTCAAACCAATCTAATTCGTCACAGTAATAATAGACATCGTCTGCACTGTCAGGTAAAATTGGCGCCATCACATAAGGCCGATACGAGGCATGAGTCTTTCAATTACTGAGAAAGTCTCTCAACACATTTGACCAGAAAATGAAGTGACTTATAGGTAAGTAGATGAAATGCTAACGAAATACATTGGGTGGAATGAGAGACAAAAAGAAGCAGAACCGATGGTATCAAGACAAATACGACAATTTGCAATAAAAAAAGAAAAGAAGTCTTTATTGGAAAAGAAAATGACGATTTACTAAAAAGATTTATTACACCGTACTTTTTCTTGCCAGTATTGTTGCTCTTACAAGGCACTGTAATATGTTTTTTTAATGTTTTTATGAAAATAGAGTAACATACTGTATTTGTAATTACAAACTATACTGCAGACTACTAGTGTTTTTTTAGTGTTGCGTAACAGTGTTCTTGAGCTTTTCAACCGACATAAATCATGTAAGCAAAACATTTAATACATATTTACGTATTTATGTGCTATGTTTACCCACAATTCATGTTAATTTCACGACTTCCATAATTTGCCTTTCTTGAATTCGTCGCCCCTTAGGTCCTGAACGTGACATATTAGAGAAATTCTACTGTAAATGCAAAACAGTTGGTTTTGCAATTTACAAAATCCCCACTCACACTCATCCACCCAAATCTTTTACTTTAAGGAAATCAGCCAGTACGAATACTATCACCTATAAAGGTTATGGAAAGACTGAATAACCCATAGGATTAGGGTGGGGAGATAAAACCTGGTGAGGAATAAGTAGAGGACCATGAACACTGTCGGCATATATGAAATAAACAGAGTTCATAAAGAACTGTCTACATGTTACACCCCTTTGGAGGAAGAAAAGTAATGAAGAGGTTAAATTAAAGTGGGCCTGAGGAATGGTCATAATGATCAGGCAATGGCAAAAGACAAAATTATGGAATCATAAGGGCAAGGTCACCAACTGGAATTCGCATGTTCTGATCCAGGAATAAATAGATTTATTAAACCGTATTTTTTCTTGCTAGTATACAAGTATATAGTTTTGCTATCCAAATTTTCAAAATCACTACCTACACTCAAACACTCGAATATTTTTTGCAGTGATGTAAGTTTTAAAAAAATCCATTAGCTGGAGGTATAAAACTCTTAATATTTTTCCATTTTGAAAATTAAGTGACTCCGAAATGCACCAACAGAGGAAAATATTGTAATGTTAGGAAAGGCAGAAATCTGTACTCAGGTATATATGTCCCCATAGTTTAAGTAACCTAGAATATGATTAGGAAAAGGGTATTTTCTCCAAGTAATCAAACTGTTGGTTGATTGATGTCAGAAATGTGGTAGTCGATAGGTTACTTCAAAGAGTAAAACAGTTTTAATGTTCTCATCAGGTACAGGGTATATGATTTATTTTCATAGGTGAATGGAATATAGCAAATGCCAGGTTATATGCTTATATGGTTGCCATGACGGCTCAAATAAGTTCATTAAGCTTAGACTCACAGTGATTCTCTGATAAAGTTTTTACATCCAGCTTCACCAGCTCATGATCGCGCCTCACCAAATTTAGTTTTTTACGACTCACTGTAGTAGTATCAAAAACGGCGATCCTCAGTTGAATCAGCTGTTTCTAAATGAAAAACTCTAGAAGTCGCAGCCATTTTCACCAGTTGTATGCAAAAACCAAAATCAATAAATATTACTGTCTGCCCTAACACAGTCGTGTGAATCCAAAATAAAACATGTTTAGCAAGAAACAAGGTTATAGACTTCTTAACATGCGTTGTAAAAACAGATTACCTCGGACGTGTGCACTTGTTTACTGAATGAATATAAACACAATCGACACAGGTAGCTGATTAGCTCCCACCGTACCCGAAGTTGATAAGGATGGTAGTCAATATACAATATCCTCAGCAAATATATTAGCCTAATGTGTTTCGGTTTCAAACAGATTAAACCTAAATCATAAAGCCACTATTTTTACTAAAAATTAAAACTCTATAAACGGCTTTTTTAGTTGTGAAAACTAACATCACACTCAAAAATTAACGTTAAAACCATTGCCTTTTTGTAGTTTGTGTATGTACTTATTGTTGTAATTTTACTTTTATTTAATATAGAACTTGTAAGGTATATGTCCCGTCTGAGTTAATAATAATCCAAAACTAAATGTTAAAAACATTTGGAGATAGATTTGGGATAGGATAGCTATAAATAAAGGAAAACGCATGGGCTGGATAGTAAATCCTTTGTTAAAAGATATTGTGATTTCTGTTATATGTAAGTAAGCCATATAACTGTACTTACACAACAATGTACAGCTGATCTACTTATGTCTAATATTTTAACCCTAGTTTAGAACACATATAACCTGAGTATGCTATATGCATAAGCAAAATGTACCACATGTGGGTGTTTGAATTATTTAAAAATTCATTACTAGCAAAGAAGTAATACTTACTTGAATTATATATAATGCACAGTGCTCATCCAGTTATTTTTGGAATGTGGTATTTTAAATTTATCTTTATATTTAGATGAAATCATATTGAGCGCTTTAAATTTTTTTTTCACACAAATAATGACAAATGTTTGAATACATATTAAAACTACAATAAAATAATCAATTATATTAAAATTAGAAATTGACACATATTATTGAAAGATAACCATAACATATTTGCCATGTCCACTGTGATAATTTGTCTAGTTGTGTAGTGTTTATCAATATAAAAATCTCCATATGTAATCGTAAATATCACAATTTTGTAAACTGAGCTATATTTGTATTAGTACTCATATTCTAAGTACTTTATACATTTGTAAGATTTAAATATCTGGTGTAGCCTACTAGTCAGTATACTTCTTACTTGTAACATGCCATACATGTATTTTTCTTAAAAATGTTAGCGTAAAATTTGTTTTTAATGCAGATAAGCTTAAGTATCATGTCAGGCCCCCTAACTGTAAGTGAGCTGCATTAATGTTTAAGCTGCGATTTCAATATATTTGTCACTTTGGTATGAGGTTTACCTGTATATTTTTAAGGTAAATGTGAGATTTTATTCTCCATTACTATTCTAAATGTGATATCGAAACTTGTATAACTTATTAATTACAAAAATTAAACTATACAATAAATATGTCAATTTAAAAACTTTAACCCATAAAATGTTATAAAAGTTGTGCTAAAAATTTCCATTTACCTAATTTTTTAGGCTAATTGCCACTTTTGTAAATTATTGAATCTATTCCTTTCTATATAGTTATTTTTACCTTGGAAATTTATTGGACATGCAGTTAAAGTATTATTCTTGTTTTTGTTGATTGCAAAATTTCCTTCTGTTTATTTTAACTCGTATGCTAATTTTTTTGCCTGTATTTCTCTTGTATTCAAGTATTTTGTTCCTAGTTTCCACCACTAATTCTACTAATTGCGCTTCCTATAATGTGTTTAAGATTTTAAAATTTTTGTTCTGCATGTGGATTTAAGGTGTATGCATTGAATGTTGTCTGCTAGAATAAACATAAATGTAAATTATTAAGTAATTATGTAGCTGTAATACGTTAATTGTCTAACAAAATTTTATAGAAAAAGGGATTCAAACTATTTTCTTAACTTTATATATATATAGGAATTTTTGGACTAGATAGGAGACTGACAGACTTACCTATGTCACTATGTCAGTCTCCTATCTAGTCCAAAAAATCCTAAATAAGCTTTAAGCTCTACTAGAACTAACCTATATATATATATATATATATATATATATATATATATAGATTTTTTGGACTAGGCGACTGACAGACTTACCTTGGTAAGAGTCCACTCTGTAGTCTTGAAATAGAAACACATAAAAGCACTTAAACAATGATATATTTCAACCACACAGTGGTCTTTGTCAATCAAAGAGAAAACACAAAAAGAAATATGAGAGAATGAAATAAAATAATTATAAATTGTAATCAGAGATTGTGTAGAGTAGAAATCAGATGTCACAGATGCACAGATTAAAGATATATATATATATTTTTAAGGTTAGTTTTGGTTGGTAAAGATTATTTAGATTTTTTGGACTAGGAGACTGACAGACTTACCTTGGTAAGAGTCCACACTGTAGTCTTGAAATAGAAACACATAAAAGCACTTAAACAATGATATATTTCAACCACACAGTGGTCTTTATCAATCGAAGAGAAAACACAAAAAGAAATATGAGAGAATGAAATAAAATAAATATAAGTTGTAATCACAGATTGTATAGAGTAGAAATCACATGACACAGATGCACAGATTAAAGATATATATATATATATAAATTGTTTCCATGAGCATATGAGTGATTATAGTTTAGTTTATATAAGTCTGTCAGAGGAAAAGAGATAAGGTTATTGGGGAGGAAAAAAAAAAAAAAAAAAAAAAAAAAATTGATTTATCTGATGTTGAGGTTAGGGGATTCTCTGGACTTGGTATACCACTGGTATGATAGTTCCCACCTTCTCAGTTCTGAGGGATTGCAATCAGGGGGGAGTGATTTAATTATTTTTGTGGTATAGCAGTCATCAAAAGTTGCGATGTTGTGACTCGCAGCATGTTGAGCTGTTGGTCTATCCATATTCATAATTTTAACATCATGTCTGTGGCCATTCATTCTGATATTCAGACCATCCGTGGTCAGGCCTATGTACTGTGCTGAGCAAAGTTTACATTGTAGCTGGTATATGACATTTTTCGATGTACAATTATGATGACCCTGTATTTTGAAGACCATTTTTGTTGTTTGGCTGTTGAAACTATTTGCTGAGGGGTGTATTGGACACGTCTTGCATCTAGGTCTATTGCATGGGAAGGAGCCATGAGGAAGTTTGTGTGGTTTCTCTGCATCAGGGTCTGGTAGTTTAGGATGTACTAGGATGTTTTTCAAGTTGGGAGGTTGCTTGTAGATCTACATCAGCCATCACCTTTTTGGATGTAGAGGTAACACTCCAGGATGGAAATATCAACACAGGAATTCACATCAAACCGACAAACCACCTACAATATCTCCATTTCGACAGCAACCACCCAATAAACATAAAATGATCCATTCCATACAGTCAAGCAATCAGGGGTAAGAGAATCTGTTCGAATGATAGGGAATTGGAAGATTTTAATAGAAAGATATCAACAGCCTTCCAGAGAAGAGGATACCCAAAAAGACTCATTGAAAACCAAATTCATTCAGCACAATCCTCGGTTCGCCCCAAACCACAAACAGAACAAAATAAACTGTCTTTAATAACAGACTACCATCCTGGTCTACATAAACTCAACAAGATATTGAGAGATGGCTTTAAAATTCTTCAAGCTTCCGTCCACACCAAAAATCTTTTCACCGATCCACCGCAAATTTGGTACAAGCAACCTCCCAACTTGAAAAACATCCTAGTACATCCTAAACTACCAGACCCTGATGCAGAGAAACCACACAAACTTCCTCATGGCTCCTTCCCATGCAATAGACCTAGATGCAAGACGTGTCCAATACACCCCTCAGCAAATAGTTTCAACAGCCAAACAACAAAAATGGTCTTCAAAATACAGGGTCATCATAATTGTACATCGAAAAATGTCATATACCAGCTACAATGTAAACTTTGCTCAGCACAGTACATAGGCCTGACCACGGATGGTCTGAATATCAGAATGAATGGCCACAGACATGATGATAAAATTATGAATATGGATAGACCAACAGCTCAACATGCTGCGAGTCACAACATCGCAACTTTTGATGACTGCTATACCACAAAAATAATTAAATCACTCCCCCCTGATTGCAATCCCTCAGAACTGAGAAGGTGGGAACTATCATACCAGTGGTATACCAAGTCCAGAGAATCCCCTAACCTCAACATCAGATAAATCTTTTTTTTTATTTTTTTTCTTTTTTTTTTTTTTTTTTTTTTTTTTTTTTTTTTTTTTTTCTCCAATAACCTTATCTCTTTTCCTCTGACAGACTTATATAAACTATAATCACTCATATGCTCATGGAAACAATTTATATATATATATATCTTTAATCTGTGCATCTGTGTCATGTGATTTCTACTCTATACAATCTGTGATTACAACTTATATTTATTTTATTTCATTCTCTCATATTTCTTTTTGTGTTTTCTCTTCGATTGATAAAGACCACTGTGTGGTTGAAATATATCATTGTTTAAGTGCTTTTATGTGTTTCTATTTCAAGACTACAGTGTGGACTCTTACCAAGGTAAGTCTGTTAGTCTCCTAGTCCAAAAAATCTATATATATATATATATATATATATATTGTTTCCATGAGCATATGAGTGATTATAGTTTATATAAATCTGTCATTATTGCTAAATAACAAAAATAATAATAAAAACAGTCCCGATAAGAAATAACCCTTCACCAAAAACAGTTGCCGTGCACAATATTTCCAACCACACACTCTCAGAACATGAACTACAAGTAATTTCTAAAGGCCTGACATCACACCAGCTAAGGAAATAGACCAATTCAAGTTAGGAAAAGATGTTTTCAGCTTTGCCAGAAAACTTAGGATAAAAATTATATAGCTCAGACACCAACTTTCAAAACGGATACAAACATAGACGTATGTCTTGCAAAATTCAAACCACCCTCCAACTGGGATCCACCACCACTACCACCTGATCACCCCATTGAACTTTACATCAACTTTATCATGCAAAGCATCACCGATATAAATTTCACTAAAAATCTGAAGACTAAACCTAACCTTACCAAATTAGAAAAAGCGGCAATATTTTTGTTGAAAAACAATAAAGATATTATGATTCTTCCAGCAGATAAAGGTTCAACCACTGTCATTATGAATAAAGAAGACTACATCAAAGAAGCAAATAAGCAACTGTCAGACATCACAACATACAAAATACTTACAGATAACCCTACTACAGAATTCAACAATTTACTCTCGGACCTACTCAAATATACAGCTCCTGAACAAAATATTTCGGAAACATCTCTAAAATTATTATATAATGAAAACCCCTCTACTCCTCAATTCTATATATTACCAAAGATTCACAAAAACATAATCCCTCCACCTGGTAGACCAATAATTGCTGGCTGCAATTCAGTAACGGAAAGAATTTCAGCTTTCCTCGACTCACACCTTCAACCCTTAGTAAAGAACCTTTCATCACATACCCAGGACACCAATCATTTCATAGATCGACTCTTACAAATATCTGTACCTCTACCCCCGGTAACTATTTTGGTCACCATAGATGTCACCTCTCTCTATACCAACATCCCTCATGCACTCGGCCTATCTGCAATAGAGAATTTTCTAAACGAACACCCAGGCAAGCCTTTTCCCACTACACCTTTTCTTGTGAACCTGAAGAGGTTCATCCTCTAGAAGAACAATTTTCAGTTTGAGGGAAGGAACTACCTTCAAATAAAGGGAACAGCAATGGGCACCAGAATGGCACCATCGTACACAAATCTGTATATGGGATTGTTGGAAGAAAGTTTTCTAAAGACACAAACACACCAGCCATTATGTTGGTATAGATATATAGATGACATCTTCCTAATTTGGACACAGGGTGCTTCAACACTTAAGGCATTTTTAGACAGCCTGACACAATTCTCCACACTTCAATTTACCTGGGAGAAATCTACATCAGCCATCACCTTCTTGGATGTAGAGGTAACACTCCAGAATGGAAATATCAACACAGGAATTCACCCCCTAATAGCCTTAGACGTCTCCAATATCATTTCCCCTGACAGACTTGTATAAACTATAATCACTCATATGCTCATGGAAACAATATATATATATCTTTAATCTGTGACATCTGATTTCTACTCTACACAATCTGTGATTACAATTTATAATTATTTTATTTCATTCTCTTATATTTCTTTTTGTGTTTTCTCTTTGATTGACAAAGACCACTGTGTGGTTGAAATATATCATTAAGTGCTTTTATGTGTTTCTATTTCAAGACTACAGAGTAGATTCTTACCAAGGTAAGTCTGTCAGTCTCCTAGTCCAAAAAATCTAAATAATCTTTACCAACCAAAACTAACCTAAATATATATATATATATATATATATATATATATATATATATATATATATATATATATATATATATATAATAAAAATTGCTCACTTCACTATATATTAACCCCTGAAGTTTCAGAATTCCTTCCTTTCCCTTTGCTCTAATTTGGAAATTATTTGAGAAATTCGAACTCTTTCTATAATTATTTCCATTGAATGTGCTCTTACGTACTTCAGCCTTCAGGTCATTCACTTATTTTGTACGTTCACCGATGGTGTTAGTAAAGGTTTACTTACCATTTCAAAACTTGCAAATTTATAGTAGGTCGCTTTCGCTCCTTCAATCAAATTATTTTCCTGTCATTAGGCGTAATCATAAATAAAGAGGCAAACTTATCATACATAAATTAAAATAGTTATTTATTGGCTTTGAGTCTAAACATTTGTTACTTGAAATAGTGTTTATAAAAGCCATATATTTCTTTTGTTACTATCTGTTATTTATTATTACTGTGGTTTATATTAGAAATAATTATACAATAAACTGAGATGCTCGATTGCTTGAATAAAGTATGAATCCCATTTTTCAAGTGGCAAATTTTTAGTATAAGATTAGTGCTTAATATTGTGTAAAATTTAGCTTTTAACTATCTGTATTTTATTGCTGTTTATGAATTTTTAAAGTTTATTTCTTGTATTCTCAGTTGTTATTTTAAGTAATTTCCTGGTGTATTGTAGTTTATAAACTTAATAATTAGCTTAAGCGTTGTATATAGTTTTGTGAGGTATGTGGGGCAGTTATAATGAAAGTGTTTTCGTCTTCTATTCCCAACAAAATCGTTATTTAGTCTTTAGTTCAGATTAAAATTAAATGATATAATTTTTGTAAAGTTTTTATTTAAGAAAATTATTTTCATATCTGTGCAAGTACTCTCATCAGGTTTACAGGTGAGAATTTTATTTGTTACTTTTTTTATAATTACAATAGGTATAAATATGTATATACAAATGACAGAATCATAATATTAAGTGGCAGAAAAGAAAGCGAAATTCCTTGTAATTTTCCATTTTCTTTTCTATAGAGGTGCTGGACTATTATTTTTGTTTCTTACTATTTATTCAGTTTTTGTTTGTTTGTTTCTAATTTATGAAGCTGATGGTGGTCTATAACTTCTCATTATATACAGCTCTTGCAATGCTTCACTATTGCAAGGAACCTTTCTCTTTTAACTTCATATACATCTTTAAGGAACTGATTTCTATCTATGAGAAAGTTGGGTCTGTGCCAAAGTGCTAGATTTCAAATGTGTAATGCCTCAGTTCCAATCCGACCAGTACATCAAATTTTTTTAATTTATATTAATGAATAAATATTTTAAAAAAACTGTATTAACATCAATTGTCATCTACTATATGTTAAAAAAAATGTATTTAAACTTGATTGGATGAATAAAAATGTATTTTATTAACAATTGAAAATTTGTACAAGATACATATAAGGAGAGTGTGAACTAATAGAAGGATTTGAAAAAAAATAATAGTTTTTAAAAATAATATGATGTGTTAATAATAATCTGATGAAATACTCGTGTGTTTTGTAAGAAATTAGGGGAGACTTCAATCCACAAATTTAATGACCGCTTAATTGGGTATTGACTATGTAGGTTTATTGAAATTTATTTAGAAATAAAAGGATAATTAAAATTGTCACTTATTTGAGGAAATTGATTTTTAACTTTGTATAATTGTGGTGAGGTATTAGCATGTCTTTTTTAGCTTTACATGTTTTACAATTAAATAGTAGACACCTCAGGATACTGTAAGTTACTGACTGAAAAGTGTTGTCACTGAAAACATGATGAATCATTCTATTCCAACTTCAAGATGTGATAAAAAGTGTTATTGGTAGATGTTTCAAGTGTTATTTCAAGAATTAAATGTAAAAAGATAGCTTAGTATTTATTTTAATTTTCAGTTTATCCCTGACTATTTAAAATTATAAAATTTGAAAATCTTTTTTAATAAAATTAAAATAAGTTAATGCTATTATTGATAATGTACAGTAAATTCCCGATTATCCGTGGAATAGGGTGGCGCCCGGCAACGCCGGATAACGAATTCCCCGGATAATCCGCTATGAACAAACAATACGCAAAACGATCGATTATTATACTATAAGTTACAAAAATAATGACCCCCGGTTAATGCAATTCACAAATAATCTTCAGAGGACAAAATAAATACAGAAAATAATTAAAAATGTCGATGTATTTGTTCGTTGACGGATTATAACATGTACATTTATATGTTTAACTATTTACAATACGCACATAAGTATATGTCAAAAGTAAGTATGTATGTACATATGTAATTTCCTTTACACATAATACTTTCACTTTTTAAGAAAAAAACTGTCACTTTCGTCTGTTTTTTTTTGTGAGCATTGATTTAGCTTTAATGTGCGATCTTGAAGTTTCTTGAGAACCATTTTGACGCACAGTGTCTACTTGTGTCACAAAGCCATAAAGATCGATAATGTATATGACACATGGATAATGCATATGTCACGTCCTAGACTATTTATAACCGAGATTAGCTGACATTTGTTTACAGTCTTATGATACACGTTAGGTTTTCAGGCTTCCAAGCATTTTGTCATTGTCTCTTATATACAGTAGCCTGCTCGCCCTTTTTATTTCGCTGGCCCACATCAGGATGCTTCCCTTTCAATGTAAAAATTAGTACGTACATATTTACATATCTATTCCCTTCATCTTAACTTCTATTAAGCCTTATATGTATATACGTCGTAATTCACGGTTTGGAAATTTATACACATGAATCTGATTGGAATAAAAATTGGATATTTGTAAAACAATAGCAGACCCTGGATAATCCGGAAACCGGTTAATCCGCCCACAGATAATCAGGAGTTTACTGTATATAGCAAACATGTCTATAAAAAAACATTTCTTTTTCAATCCTTAAGAATGAGTTTACATTTAAAAATTTAATCTGATTTAAACTTGATATCTCCACAGTTTTAAATTTATTTATTATACATTGTCCATAGATATAGAATTGGAATAAAGAATCCATAGTGAGAATCGAAAATAGTTTTAGTTGAATAACGGAAATGTTTCCCAAGAAGTAGTTGTACTTGTAACTTCCATAGTGAAATGGTGAAATAATACTGGCACAGATACATTGATATCATAACACCATACAAAGGCAACACCCGACAATGCGAAAGATTCCTAACCTACACTAATAGACCCAAAACTCCAGTTCACCTCAGAGATTGAAACCAACCGAGGCCTGAACTTCCTCAACCTCACCATAATGAAAAGCCACACACTTATCCACAACACTTCACACCATCCTATCCAACCTGCTTTTAAAACTGTCACCGCTTAACCTAACAACAACTACAAGCGGAAAATTTAGATGCTGATGAAGATATTTTATAAATTTACAAAATAAATTAAAGTTCGGATAGTCATAAACTAAGTTAAAGTGATTAGGTAAAATAATATCAGCAGTAATCTATAATGTTAATTATTTTTTAGCCATTAACTTAAATTGTTAATTAAATTTGAATGTAACTTTTATGTGCTGAATTGTATAATCTTAAATGTTAAAAAAAAATTTTTATATAAGTGTACAAAATGTGAATTTTGCAAAAGGGGTCCAAATATTGCCCATTGATTTACTTCCATAAAATTGATTTACGCCCATAAAATAACTTCTAATTATTGCCTAAACAAAATATATATATATATGGGAAATAAAGTAGAAGTTATTTATAACAATGTTGTATTATTAATTATTTTCACAATCAGGACACACATACACTTAAATCTTCTTGTTCATTTTTTTGGTCACACTTTTCATGAGAAGGTTATGTATGGCAAATATTACATTCTGCGACATTCTCATTATAGCTGCAGTCAATGTCATTAGTAGACACATGGTGAATCCTCTTCATCTGAGATAGAACTCTCTGAAGGTGAGCATTGTCCCCGATATCTATCTTTTACTCCTTTCTGGAGATTTTTTACAGAAACAGTGGGAAACAAGATTTTAGGTAGAGCAGCCTTTTCTTTTCTGAGTACTCTTTTGGATAGAGAATTACTGACAAGAACCCCTAATCCTCTATACTTCTACATGATGTAGAAGATAAGGTGCTGAGAATCTGGCACTATATCACTGAGAGATAATATGTCTTCATTGTCTACTCCACAAATAATATGACAAGTGTAAGCTGAGCCACAGGACTACTGCTGGCTAAAACATTTAATGAACCTTTTTTATTTCCGTCTTCAGTGTACTGTGTGAACGTTTTCAGGACGTCAGCTTAGGTGAATACTTCGAGATTGGGGAGTAATATTCTCATTGTAATAAATCCATTATCTTCATTCACCATAGTTACCCCTTAATATAAGCTCCCCCTTCACACCGACATATTGCTTAAATTGAGTTTAAAAGATGTTCGGTTTTTCTAGGCTTTTTTTCAGTGTCTGTAAAATTTGCTGCAACAGTCTTCCATGGTTTTCATTTGTACAGATAGTTAACCCTTAGCCGGTAGTGTGGCGGTGCTGTGTGCCGCCTTTTCATCTATTCGCTATCAGTTCTTTAAATCTTAAATGGAGGTACTAGCCATTCCTAGTATGGCTTCCTGTTGTTGACATCCTTTGTTGTTGACTATATTGATAATAGAATGAATCATCTATTTTTGTTTGTTTTATCTGAATTCAATTCCCAACAGGCATTTATCACGGACATATCCTCGTTGTAGCACAGAATACTCCACGCGACCAGTCATGTAAGTATATTATTATTATATTTCACAATTATTTTTTATAATTTTGTTTTAAAACAAATAAATTTATGCTATTTAATTATTTTATTAATTAATTTAGAAAATAATTTCTAACATTATAATGTAGGTATTACATTTTTTTTATAGGGACAGGATCGAAGAAGAATATATTTATACGAGTAATCCCAACTACGAGAGAATAGTTTCACAATTATTAGATGATTCTGACGAAGAAGTCGTGAACATAGACAACAATATTTTTTCTTTCATCTTGTTCTTCTTCTTGTTCCATCTTCGGATTTTAAGATGAGTTAGTGCTTATTTCATTTGATCAAAAAAAAAAAAATAAAATAAAATTGTTTCATTACTTTTGTATATGCACGACGACGCAGCCATAAATGAAATTACGGGAAAACCAGAAGCCATAATGGATTACAACTCGACAAAGGGCGGAGTCGATACAGTTGACCAGTTATCCTCCATGTACTCAACCTCTCGAATAACAAGACAGTGGCCAATATCACTTTTTTTTAGACACTTGGATACCGCGGAAGTAAATTTTTTTGTAATTTACAAATTTACCAACCCGGAAAGAAATGACAGGAGAAAAAAATTCGTGAAAGACCTTTTTCATGCGCTCATGGAAGATCACCTGAAAGAAAGGGCACAAATTAAAAAACTCCCCAAAGACAGCGCTGTTCCTTAATCCATACAGAGACGTTGGTACCAAATATTCCTGTCTCCACTGGATCTGGAAGATATGTTAGCTGCTCAAGAAAACAAAATACAAAAACCACAGTGCGTTGTTCAGAATGCACCAGATTTATTTGTAAAAACCATTCTTAAAAAATAATCAAGTGTGATGACTGTTCAAATCAAGAAAGTGAAACTGAAGAAATGTAAAAGTTTTTATCCTTTTTTTTAACAAAATAAAATAAGTTATTGTAAGTAGTTGTTCTTCTTGTATATTAAAACAGGGTTCTTTTAAAATAGTTGTAAAATTTAATTACTTACTACCAAATACCCACTTAAAATAGGCGAAAAATGATGGGCGGTTCTCCATGCTCCACATGACCTGTAATGTAAAAGTGTAAGACGCGACCGGCGGAGCGTTAAACGACCTGAAAAGCTCTTTCGGTGTGTCAAAACACTACCAGATCTTTGAAATTTTTAACAACATAATAATCACAGCATTACTAGGCGGGTTTTTCTGAAATTGTTACTGAAAACATATTGTAGTGTGTGACATACTTGGCCCATCCACACATCAAATTTCAAATGAGTAAAAATAATGCTCTGCTATTAAAGTTTTGTCTTCAGTAGTCACAAAAATAACTTCAAATGAAATATGTCAACACGAATATGAGGCAACAATCAAAAGTTGGCATAGCTGATCGAGAAGGTTACTATAGATGATTTAGTTTTATTTTGCATCATACTGTATTTATCATTCTGTTTTTTAAAATTAATAAATTTTAACAGCAAACCCCTTTTGTAAAAATAGAATATAATAGTTCTATATTAGATAGTAAGGAATTTAACAAAATGTGATGAAACCATGGCTTTGCTTACTTGTAACTCAAAGACAAATAAAACATCAAACTTAAGATTCTTTCACCTGCTGAGAGGTATTAACACTATACAAGTCAATATCACACTAAGCGATCTTAGGAACATGGGCAATATTTGGGCCATGTCCTGTATAGTCTTTTTAGGACACTAAATTTCAATAATATAATTAATTTTAAAAATTGTTAACAAATAATATATAAATAAATTTGTTGAGCACTGTGGACTAATTTTTGAACTAAATAAATAAAACCCACTAACCGCAATACAAAATATTTATTACAATTATTTTATGTATATTTCGATTACATGGTAATCATCTTCAGAAGTTTTAATGAAGATTTGTGTATTGTGGTTAGTGGGTTTTATTTATTTAGTTAACAAATAATATAATTAAAAGTGTTCAAAATAGAAACCTACTAAAGCAATTTTTCTCAAATCTAATTTTTGTTTATTGAAATAATTTTATAAACTGGAATTTCTCTTAGCATGAATGCAGAATGATCAACTTGGCTTAATAAAAATTGTTTCAAATGGTATTATTAGAACCTGATCCAGCCTTTAATAGTTGTATATAGGTTGAATTTCTAAAACATACATTTATTGTCCATTTCCTCCAATCTTGAATATACCAGTGATAATGAAGTTCTTGTTTTAGACACTTTTACTTACTTTTCTCTTATTACAGTCTCTCATTAACCATTTTATAAGTTTATTCCTATTATTTCTTTTGTTTCAGCATCTATCTAAGCACGTTAGGGGACACCATAGTCAATTCTAAAACCAAATTAAAATTTTATAAAACTTTATGATCTTGATAAACAAATAATGTAAGATTTTTAGTTGAGGAAGTCATGAATCTTCTTAATATAAATAGAAATTTTATATTAATATATGTGAAGAAAAATAAAATCACTGGAACTACTTGATATAATTGAATCTAGAATCAAAAGGACTCTAGTACGGTTATTCGGCTTCAGGCTCTAATGTAGAAACGACAAGAAAAACCTTTGTTCAAAATCTAATTTTTTATTTGAAAAATAAGTTTGTCTTACATAAAATATATCCTGAATTGCTGTGTTCATTGCAATTCATTGAAAAATATGTCTGTTCATTGCTTTTTAATGTTGGCATAAAGCTGCCAGACAAAATAAATTGTTCTACAGAATGTGCCTTAGTAAAGTTAGAACATTTATTTAATAATTATTAAGTTAATTAATTAAGTTAATAATTAAGTTAATTTATTTAAGTTAGAGATTTATTTTAATAAACTGTCAGTAAAATAGCTGTGCCAGATCTCACAAAACTATTACTTGGCTCAGTTAACATTTCATCAGAAAAAATGTAATCTAAATTAGCTAGATCTGGCATATACACATCGATTTACACACCGAAATGTCGATCGATTGAAGAGTAAAATAAATTTAAATCGTAAGTAGTGGTTGTTTTGCCAAATGATACAGAAAATGTATTTATATGTTTAAAATAAACTGCATTCAAACTTTAAGTAGTACATAGGGAGCTAAGCTGTCGGCCAACAATCTCATTTTAATATTATTGTACAATTAAGATTACTTTAGTACCACATCTGTGACCTACATACTAGTTCAATTTTCCTCTCTGATTTAATGTTAATGTTGCCAAGTTATATTAGTGGGACTAGTTTAAGGATTTACTTTGATATAAGTTTAATAGTGTTACTTTCTTTAGGCTAAAAGGAAAATTTAGTTGTCAGAAATAAATGGTGTAACAATATCTGAAAGACACGAATAATATTCTAAGATATGGTGTTTCTCTTTAGAAAGTGGTTCTGCAATTTTATTGAAGTGTAGGGCTTATTGTTTGATTTCTTTTATAATTTAATTTTATAAGAAATATTATTAAATTATATAAATAATTGAAGTATAACCTCAAAACCGTATAATGTTTGTTTTTAATAATTGTACTGAAGAAATTATTAATTTTTTAAGTATGTGTTGTTCTGTTTATAAGTTATTGTTTAAGATAATCTGGATAATTAAATAATCGTTGTTTTGTTTGTAACTATCTTCTGAAAGTAAAATTTACTGTATATTAATTAAGAAGAAATATATTTAATAAAAAGGTTTAAAATTGTGCATTACTTTATCCCTTAATATCATCATTATTTTTTTATTTTGCTTTATTAAGCAAGAATGAATTAAAATAAATTAAATTTTTCATTTACAAAAAGAAATTAGGATAATGTAACTAATTCCAGTTACTAACAACAGTTGTTATTAGTAACTGGCACTGGTTATTATCAACATCAACACTGTTTAGGAAAAAAGTCATATAAAAGTAGGTTATAAAAACCAAACATATATTGCACGTAAAATTGCAGAATTATGGATACAAAAAAAATGTATGTACAAAAAATATAAAGTGATTAATAAACTTTTTAACACGCAATAGTGGTAAAATTAATTGGAACATGGAGTAAATAAGTAGAATATAACAACAATTGAAATGAAATAGTGGTTTTATTCCACAATTATAAACAAAAACACATCTTAGAGCTTAGGCTGTCTTGTCAGTAATAAGTGTAGTCCTGTCAGTTCAATAAGAAATAAACAAAGCTTATAGAGTTCAGTTCTCATCTTGGTTCAAACCTCAATTGCTCTGGTATGTCTGACTAGGTACAAACTTCTCACCCACACATTCCATCTTTCTTGAATTAATTGCTAGTATACATGGACAAAGATGCTGAGAATTTTTGAAAGCATATATGTTCTGTTTTCATAAATATACTAAGATTGTCACGGCACTATTTTTAGTAGAGTGCAGGAGGAATAAGGCCTGAGAACGATATAATACCCGTTATTGAAATGTTCCATGTATAAATAAATAGTTGTAACTGACTCGCAAATCATCCGATTTTATTTAAAAAAAAAAAAATTTATTATTATCTTGTAAATTGATTGATATGATTTTAAAAGTGTTTGGATTTTATTTACATTTTCATATTAGAACTTAACAGAATTTTTCGTTTACAACCTTTATAAGAAACTTTAAAATGTAAAATGGGTTATCCAAGTTGTCTCAAAATTGAATATGGTATTGGGGAAGGTTTTATGAACGATTTATGAACTTAGAATCTTTCAGTTGTTAGAAATCTTAATCATCCTCTTTAATCCATAAAAATTTTCTGTCCACTGTAATTATTGCATTTTGCATATTCTGTTATAGATGTTTTTAAGAGATTACAGTTTGTTGTTAATTTATACTGAAGTTTGATAGTGAAGTGATGTAAGCTCATTCTTTTGCAGCAGGTTCAAGCATTGTGGTGTCAATTCATGCAGGCAGTTGCCAACTCTTATATCCGCAAGATAGGAAAAATTAAGAATAACTCTGATGCAAATTATATTATGTTTCAGTTTTGACCATTTATTTCCGTTAGCTAGTTGAATGTGTGCAATATTTCACAATTATATAGTTTTAGTGATACTTACGTTATTTTATAAAGGTATTAAATGGTGTCCTTTTTTAGGGGATTTAAGAGTGTTGGTTTTCCCTATGTTCCCAGTTTATAACAATAAGGAAGTCATTTTCCAAACAAAACCTAGTTTGAATCAATTCAGATTACTAAAGACTGAACTGTTCACTGACATCTATTCTGTTACTAGATTTTTAAGTTGTATAAAAGTCTCTTATTGCAATTAATAAATATACGACAGCTGTCTATCAAACCGTGCAATTTATCATACTATATTATAGGACAATGGTTCCCAACAAAATTTTTTATACATAATCAAAAAATGGCTGCATTATACAATTTATTATATAGATTACATAGAATACCTATGAATAATGAAAACAAGATAAGAGAGAAAAACATTATCTATCAAATTGCAATTGAGAATGGCTATAAAAAGAAAACTGTTGATAAACTTAATTATAATATTTTAAAGAAACAAAATAATAATCTAATTTACAAAAATAATGATGAAAATGTCATATTACATTTTTTGGTAATAAAGTAAAAAATAATGAAGTAAAATGTCATATTACATTTTTTGGTAATGAAGTAAAAAATATCACAAAATTGTTTAAAGGTAGCAACATAAAATTCGCTTATAATACTAATAATAAATTAATAAATATAATGAATAATAATAATATTATTAATATGCATGAAAAAAACGGTGTATATAAATTAGAATGTGATTATTGTAATAAAGTTTATATAGGACAAACTAAGAAAAAACTTAAAGATAGATATAAAGAGCATTTTAATGCATATAAAAAGCCAGAAATTTATAAATCAAATTCTGCTAGTCATTGTATTAATAATAATCACTTATTTCCTAATATAGATAATATGATACTTGTTAAAGAAATTAACAAAGGCCTGAGAATGAATATTTATGAAGCTTTAGAAATACATAAATATAATACTAATAATGAGTTGATAAATGAACAAATACAAGTAAAATCTAAATTTGATAATATATTCAGTGTTTGTAATGTTAGGGCAGCAAAATAAAAAAATAAACAAATTTTAACAACATTGTAATTAATTTGGCATAGCCATTTATTTGATCTAATTTGCAGATATGTTAATTTTAATTGTTTAATATTCCTGATGATGTTGGTACTGTTAGCCAACGAAAAGCTTTGAATTTACAATTCAATTATAATTCTTGTATTTGTATTTTGACTTATGTTCTTTATATATATATATATATATTCAAACTCATCATGGTTGAAGATGCCTATTCATATCAGTAGGAAGTTGAAAAAGGTAGTATTACCTCATTGCCTTATTGCTGAGGGCTTTGTAGTCTTAACCTACTGTCAAATAAAATTCTACAATGTTCCGCCATTAAAAACATTTTTTAATGTGCCACTGCTGGTTAGGTCTACAAGTTGATCTTGTTCCTCTTCTGAAAGACTGTATCTTTTCTATTTCAGGGAAGCAGAACGGATATGTAATCCAACTCTCATTAGGATCTGGCTCAGGAAAGTATTCCCTGAAAAAGGTTGCTAAACTTTGAAGGTGCTCAAGTAGGCTTTTCTTCATTTGATTTGTTAAGTTTTCATTAGAAGACTCCAAAAACTCTTTCAGTTGGGGAATTCCTAAAACAAACATCTATTAACGCTTATTACTCAACTGACATTTTTTAACCACTGTACTGACTTTGTCTTCAACTTTGAACATATCTATATTGTTACCTTGTAAGCCTAGATTCAAAACATTAAAGAGTTTAAACAAATCAACAATGTAAACAGAACATCTGTATACTTGGTATGAAGAAGGGAGATTCTGACTTCAACTTTAAGCTCAAAATCCTTTTCCAACATACTACCTCTAGAGAGCCATCTTATTTTGGAATGAATAAGAAGCTGCACATGCTGGCACAACATACAAAGCAATCTAAACTGTAAAGGTCGAAATTCAATGTAGTAAATAATTTGAACTACTTAATTGAGAGTTTTCTGCAGTGTTTCAGGGAACCTCCTGGCTACTAAAGCCTATCAATGAATGCAACAGTGTGTCTATTTCATATTAGAAGCTACAGATTTAACACAAGCTTGAAGACTTGTTTTGTACCCAGACATGGATTTTGTCTCTGTCTGTAGACAATCCTACACACTTCCTCTGGGCAATAACGTCTTTAAGTAAAAAAACCATTCAATGCAGTGAAAATATCATAGATAGTTAGGGTTGCTGTTCAAAATATATATTTTTAGCCGAGTGTACCTGATCGGATACGCAGTAGCGAACATGTTAAATAAAAATATTTTAATTTCAGTGACATTTCACGGGCCCCTAAGACATTACCTGTTATAAACCAAAATTTTTTTCATCCACTAATTTGTAAAGTTATATATTTGAAGAAAAACATTTCTTATTTTCACTAATATTATAATTAATTTCATATTTATATATGCACTATCACGATTAAATATTTTCATTTTTAGACATTTAATTACTTTATTACAGAAAAATAACCTACAAATGCCTCTCCCGTAATGAAAACAATGGCCTGTATACATTGCTTACACGTTTTAACAATTCATGATATTTTTAGAAATATGACGTTTAAAATTCAAAATTGTACAATAATGATTTCTGAAATTGTTCACAATGTATTTATATAGTATTTAATTATAAAGTCACCCAAATATAAAAACAGAAACTTTTAAAATTTAAATGGTATTTGTGCAAAATAAACCTCCGGAAGTGCCAGCTCCCATTTGAAAATCTATGCACCCCCTCGAAAGTTAAGAACCGAACTGTAAATAAATAGAAGAGTTTTTGGCTGAAAATTCAATAATGATTTTTTCAGCTTCTTCTAGGGATAATAGTCGTTTGTATATGATTGGCTGCAATGAATGTGTTAGAGAGAAAAGACAGTTTATTGTGGCATATACAATGTTTCAAGAGTTATCCAACTATGTAATAACTACAATAGGATTACATTCAATACCTTACATATTGGATATAAGTAACGTATGATACATTTTTTTTTTGTAAAATAAAATAATCAGAATTTAAAGTTATCCACTATAGTACAGAATTAGTTACGATAGCTATGTAATATCACAGCACCTTGCGTAAGGTAAGTTATCAGTTGTTCTTAGCGAAAGTTACTAGTGCATAGATCTGATCAGATCTTATTTAGATCCTGGACAAGAAACATAGGCTGTGTTTTGTAGCCGTCCAGTATTATTTGTAATTAGGTTTGTGAAATGCAGTGCTTATAAAAATATTTAAATCCCAGTAATTAGTTCCATCTAAAGTGTGACATGAATAATTGAAACTTATGTAAAACAATTAAATATCGAAATCTTGTTGCTGTTCATGACGAGCTGGTTGTTAATTCTTATTACACTTTCGCTCTTACTTGCGACCAGACTTTTTGTTAACTAAAAGTTGTTAAATTGTTAACTTACATTTGGAGGAAACGTTTTCGTCTTACGACTTCTTCAACCTCGTATTTTTGCAGCTAGGAATGCTGCAGTTGCGCTTCCTCGGTACCATTATTTTGAAAGTTAGAAGTGATGTGATCGAAGAGTATGTGTGATCTGCGCCGTGTTTGTTCATTTAAGATGTCAATTTATGTGTGTTGCTATGTCTATATATACACACATAAAAATGACATCTTAAATGAACAAACACGGTACAGATCACACATACTCTTCGATTACATCACTTCTAACTTTCAAAATAATGGTACCGAGGAAGCGCAACTGCAGCACTCCTAGCGGCAAAAATACGAGGTTGAAGAAGTCGTAAAACGAAATTGTTTTCTCCAAGTGTAAGTTAACAATTTAACAACTTTTAGTCAACAAAAAGTCTGGTCGCAAGTAAGAGCAAAAGTGTAATAAGTAAAACAATTTATAATATTATATATATTGTGTTGAACTAGTTGTATATCAATCGTTTTCAGCAATCTGATTATTCATGCTGGATACTGAGGAGTTTAAAAAAAATAAAATTCTAAGCTAACTGTCAACAAGGTTTTGTAATTTGTTATTTTTATCCACCAGTAAAACTAAGTCCAAGATAGGGATCCAGATAAACAAGATACTGACTAATGAATCAGAGATCTGGAGCTATATAAACCATTAGTAATTAGGCAACTCCATACGATCCTTTTGCACTCTGCTTGTTCCAGCCTCCTATAGTTATTTATTAATTGAGTATATGTATATGTAATATGATGTAATCACTACAGGCTTTTATTTAGAGTTCATTTTCTTATTTTTTTACCGGTCAAATTGGATTCAAGTCTCTATTGCAGAAAAGATCCTGCAGACAATCCAATGTTGAGATGGACTGTTTAATATATTTAATTAAGTAACTATTTAAAATTTTAACCCTCAGTTGACCTCGTGTCGGAAAAATACGTAACTAACATCGAGCGTCTGAGAGACGTCATTATAAAACTAGCACGTAAATGATACAAAATACTGTGCAAACATCTCTTTAGTACAACAATACTAAAGCATATTATATTTAACTCATTTGTAACGAAATATAGGCTTAAGTACTAAATTTTTCATAAAAAAGTTTAACATTTAAAAATTGTAGCTAAAAACAATTAGTTTTTCATTAATTTAAATAAAAACATGTGAGATTATAATTTAACCACATAATACATAAGTATATCTTAGTTAACGACTTAGAGAATGGTTTGACTCAAAATATTATTTTGTATGTACAACTTAACGCCACTATTTTTTTAAACAGTTTTTACAAAATCTTACGGCACACCCGAGGCATATGGCCACTACTTATTGCCGACACGGGTATCTTGTTCTTCTTCTCAACTAAGGGGAGGGGGGACATGTTAAACATGTTTTTCTTGTTTCAAAATATTCTTTAATATCTCTAATGACATCTTTGATCTTCAAGTATTCTTTTTATAGAAATAATAGTTCACGAGATAGGTTTGTTGAACTTTCCATTCTCATAGACATGTAGGGATGAATCAAACTGTTCGACAAAGTTTTCATAAACTCAAAACGACTCGTTTGTTCAACATCTCTGTAGCTTTGGTAAAAATTATATGCATTTACACCACATGAAATATCAATAAATGTAAAAAAAAATTACAATGGGCCAACAACGGCTTCTTCGACTTACGTAGTTGGCACACTTTTGATCCACACCATAAACTCACCCTTTTTTCATGTTGTACAAAGATATTATTTCAGGCTTCCCTGATTCATCATCAATAGCAGGCGTGTGATACATTGATGAAATTAAAATCACAGCTTTCGAATTCTTTGGAACCTATGAAAGAATGGTAAGTTCTTCAGTATATCCATTTAGACAAGATTTTTCTTTCCGATGTTTGAGTGGTTGAAACTGATTTGGAATCTGTATCTTATTCTTCCTTAGAGTGCCAACATAGGTAAGATCTCTTTCGAGAAGTTTCTGTACAACTTCAATCGAACTAAACCAATTGTCGGCTGTAATATTATGCCTTGTCCCTTCAATTGGCTTCACCAGTTTTATCACTGTTTGGGAAGGAATGAGAAGTTTTTTCCTTATCAGATAATGTTTTACTGTCAGATCCTTCTCCACAGTAGATGTATCCATTATAAATATAATGTCTACTTGCGTCTGTCATTCATAAAACCTTTAAGCCATACTTGGCAGGTTTTTAGGCATATACATTTTGAAAGAGCAGCGTCCTCAAAAAGGAGCTAGCATTTCGTTAACGCACATTGTAGATCCTGGAGAATAAAGATCATGGGAGTTCTTTATAAACTTTTTGAATAAAAAAGCCACTGCAGCTGCAGGATCTACCTTTCTTTGCAGTCATCTGTGTCATCGAACCGCAGAGCTAATAACAAAAACAATCTATTTCTACTCATTGTGCAGCGAAGTCTTGCCCTGTTCCATCACTTGCAAACATGCTGACAATTGACTCATTACTGGATTTGAATATGGCTGTATAAATCAAAAACCCAATATAGGCTTTTAGCTCCATTAGGTCTAGGTCCCTCAGCTAGAACCATTTTTTAAAATAATTTTCTCTGAGAGAGGTAATCTTCTTATTTGTCCACTTTATTATTTCCTCCAACATATCATTTGTGAACAGTAGACCCCATACTTCATTAGCAGAAGGATTATGTCCCAATTCCTTTGCTTTTAGTTTGAGTCCAGGCAGTTGAGTAATGATATTGTTCGTACATTCGCTGGAAGATATTGTATCCTCCATTTAAAGGGTTCTGTCTTTCTTGTTTGCTTACCATATAAGAAATGTTTGTCGTTATTTAATGGAAGTTGAAGACAATACTGAATATAGGCCTGTTTAGGAAGAGGTTCGTACACATCTTTGTCACCACATTCGTTGTCAGTGTCATCGGCTTCCTGCTCAGAACCAGAATCGAAATTCATATGAACGATGTGCTTCATTTTCATCGCTATCATAAGGGTATTCATGATCTGCTTCTGAAGGAGGATCCTGTAATACTTCAAAAACCATTTCTTCCAGTTCATGTTCGAAATATTGTTCACAAATATTCACCTTTTTCACACCAGATCTATCAGATGATGAACCAGGTAGATTTTCATCAACTACGTCCATTTTGTATAGACAAGAATGTTATTATACTATAATTTACCCCAAATAATAACACAGAAGTAAATAGAGAACACAATGAAATGTCAAAAAAATGTTACTCAACTAACATCATGTGTCTCCCAGACGTAAGGTGTTACAAATTAGTCACTGGAAAGAACAATTTACGGAACAAAAAAAAAAAAAACACTTTGAGAGCACAAAGAACTCCATCTGACTGGAAGGTAGAGGGAGCAGCAAAACCTGATAACGGCTTGATGGGGTGATACGCAGGTTTTTAATTTCGCAGCCTTCTCATAGACATACGAGGTCAGTTAAGGGTTAAATGTATTTAGGTATTTATTTTAAGAACTATGTCTATTGTATGTAATTTTTTTTCTATTTCAAATCAAAGAGATATTGTAGATTATTAAATTAAATGTAATGAACAGGTATTACAAATCTAGGAAAATATAATTACTCATGTTTGCTGCAGTTTATGTAGAAGTTGTTTTACCTGAGATATTGTAATATTCCTGATGGGTCTAGCTCCGAAGAACAAAGCAGGATATTACAGGTAATGTGGTAGTGTTATTGTTATAATTACTCTTATGTTTGCTGCAGTTTATGTAAAAGTTGTTTTACCTGAGATATTGTAATATTCCTGATGGGTCTGGCTCCGAAGAATGAAGCAGGATATTACAGGTAATGTGGTAGTGTTATTTTTATAATTACTATCTTTAGAATTGTGTCACTGATTACGTAGCGTGAAGGAAATGGCGTAACCCTCCCACAAGCAGGGCACAAGTATACAACTTTATTTAGGTAATGGTTAATTCAAGAAAGGTCGATCTTTTTCTAAAACATTTAGTATTCAATGAAATGAAATTCTGTTTGTATTAGATCATATGAAACTCTAGACTACTTTGTTCTACCTGTAATATTGCAATGTTCAATTAAATTAAACCGCACGTTAACATTTTTATAGGATTCGCATGTATAAATAATAATCTGTTAAAATTTTTTATAAACCATATATTTTCTTTATTTCCACCCATAACAAAGCATTGTCTAAGTTAAACATTATTTCAACATCAATTTAAATATAATATAATCTTATTTCTTGTAGAATCAGATCTATATTCATTTATGCAAACTGATTGATGTTATATAATCACAACACTACTAGATTTAACATATATGCTACAATAATTCTATGTCTAGCGGATAGATATGTACATGTATTGTGCTTAGCTGAGCTGATATGCTTGATCTACAAATTTAAACCATTTTTCAAAGCATACTTTTAATACACATAGTAAATTCGTAGATTCAATCCTCAGATATTTGTTACTTATTCAATTTATTCACTCCTTTGTTTAATAGTATCTTTATTTATGAAAAACTTAAATCTTAAGCTTAAAATTATAATGAACATAGTAATAGCAAAGAAACACCATTTCAGAAGTTGTAGGATAATTAAAGTTTATGAATCATTATTGAGAATAATTTGAAACGCTATTAATTATTTTATCTAATGATAGATAAATCAAAATTAATTTTATGGTCACCAATGAAAAGGATAACAATTACATATGAATGTCAGAAAAAAACTTGTGAATTAAAAAGAGATTCATTGATTATATCAGAAATTAATATCTTATACGTACAGTCTTTGTAGTAAACATAGACATATAAACATGTATGAAATTCAGGTAAAAACATATTTAATGATTGTTGATAAATTATTACAATATAATATATTTCAATTAATTTCCCAAAACAATTTGCAATGACAAATTTGTAAAAATGCCAATAAGCCTATCTTTACTACAAATTTGCACGTCATTTGTGTCAACTTCACTTATTTGTCTGTGTATCTATTATACATTTAAAAATATTAAATAATTTTATTTCCTATAGTTATGAGGGTGTGTTTTTATATGAAATGGTTAAAAACTATATTTACTGAACTATGAGAGTGAGGCTATTGCCACTTGAACTATTTGGATATTAATTAAGTTTGTTTTGCATTTCACCAATGCTGTGTGTGTGTAACAGGTGTTAAAAGCAAAGGTTCTGTTGAACAGTTATTTAGAAGGATATGTAGCTAGAACAATAGTATACCTAACCTATTTTCTGGCTTTATCATTAGAATTCAATTAGAACAAGAATTGAATACAATAGGAATCCTTGTCCTGTTACAGATATCCGATTCTCCTTCCAATACTTGGTAATCACCAATACATTGATTGCCTGCTCTGTTAGTTGAGCCTAGGTTGTTGTGGTTATGTAAATGATCAAGTGCTATCATTGTTCATTAATACATTATGAACACTAACCACAGAGCTAATGCCATAGTATCTTCTATGAGTTGTAGAGGGCTAGTGTTACAAATAATTATTTTAGAGTGACATGAAATATCAAAATATAAAAAAATTTTCGAAATATAAGAAAGTGAGTTCAGTATCATAAATTGTGCTAATTGTCAAGCCCAGTATGTTAAAAGTGATGTATGATTAGCAGGTTCAAAGAAGAATGAGTATATTTCAACTAAACCCATTTGAGAAATCACACCTAGCCGAAGAGCCAATCATATCTTTACAGGTACCAAGCCTATTTAGAGGCAATATTGTATTTTTTCTTACCCTGTTAGAGGAAAATATGAGAGTTTTACTTAAAATCAATGATATAAAGTTCTTAGCACATAATCCTAAAAATAGATGTCAAACTAAAGAAAATTTTCAGAAGAAATTGTAACATGAAAGCAAACTTTATAATCTTAAAAAAGAAACAAGATTCAAAACTTGTAGTTTCTGTGTACATCTTGAGGTTTTTGTATAAGTTACACTTTTTTTTGTAATAACTCAGCAAAAAACCACTTCTTACTGAATTATTCAGCAGACGCGTTACACACTAGGTCAGAAAATTATTCAAAGTTGTAAGTCACTGACAAGACTGTTGAATAATGCGCTGACCAAGTGCGGAACGTGTCTGCTGAATAAATCAGTAAGTAGTGGTTTTTTGCCAAGTTATTACAAAAATAGATACAAAACTTTCAAAGGTAAGAGGTTAAAGAAGAGTGGAAACACCTGGTGTAATTAGCAAAAAAAGTTATTAAGTGTAATTGTCCAGTGGAGAGACCAATGTTTTGAGAAATATGTTGAAAGTAGAGGCTCTAAAACAGCTACATTAGTCATTTAGTATTAGGAATAATATGAAAAATTAGATGAGCCTGGCGTAATTTTAGAAGGAAACAAAGATTTAAAAAATGTTGACTAATTAATTTTAAGATGACTTTTAACATGACTCAGACTAGCCTCAATGTTATTGTTGCATTTTGTGTAAATGTAGAGAGTAAATAAAATTAATTTTCTTATCTATTTTAGCTCAATTATGAATTTAGTGGATTTTAATTTACAAATCTTTATATATACTATCTTTGCATTTAATCCATTTTATAGTTTTTAATGTGTTACTTTGTATGATTTACATTACTAGGTTGATGGGTATACCCCTTGTTTTAAAAGTATAACATTATGGTTTTTTGTATGTATAATTTTATCTAAATTGTTTTTTTTTTACTACTAAAACATATTTATTTTGTATGTAATTTAAACTCCATAATTTCTTTCCAGTTGAAATGTGGATAGTAATAATTATTCTGAACATATTTATTCAATATCTGATTTAGAAATCAAACATAATGATATAGGCATATAGCCCAGTTTTCATTTTTGATTTACAATTAAATATATTTGTATACTTATTAGAAGAAATAGGTGTCTTATTGAACAAACTTTATATACTATAGGCTACAATAAATCATTTACCTTACACGAATTTAGAAGATGTAGCGTTTTTCCTTAAGCTCTTTCATTTAAATAAAGAATATTTTTAAAGTAAAGAAATTGCTTACAACTGAAGGAAAATAACTCTAAAAATCAGGAATGACATGAATATAGAAATTTATCAGGAAATGATTTATCTCTTACTCTTATTGAAATGGAGAAATCTGTCTGAAGTGGAATGGTATTATGGAAAAGGTTAAATGCCAGGTAAAAGAAGTGGTACTAGCTTGTATAAACAGTATTGTATATTTGGGTATCAATGGTGAGGATATATATTAAATTTTAAATTTATTCTTACTAATAATTCAATAACTTTAATACCATTCAGAGATAGAATTTTAGGGAGTTATCTTCTGTTCAAAAAACATGTATATGATTGTTTTTTAAATGGTGCAATTGCTTCCAAATATTTAAATTTACACAAACAATTTAAATATTCATTTAAACTGAGTGAAAAATTCTCACCTTATTTTTTTCATACTCAGTAGATTTGTTTCTGACAACCAGCATAGTCAGCCAGCATATTTTTTGTGATGTTCAAGTATTGTTTATTATATTAATATCTGTGATTACACAACATAAATGACATATAGAACAATAATGGCAAAAAACGTAACACAGTAGAAAACTATGAGATATATAAACACAATAAATACTATCCACAACACATTCTAAACAACAAAACACACTTGTTGTTTGAGAAAATATTAAGCTACAGGTCCTTGCATTTTTCAATTTTAACACTACAGATAAAATTGCTCAAACTGTCCACTGAGTATAGAATATTATGTTGATAATATAAAAGACAAGTTCATATACAGTAGAGTCTCGAGAATTCGAAGTAGAAGGGAGGGACACCTCTCAGATTACTGAGAACTCGGATTACACAGAATTATGTTCCTGTGCATTAGAAAAAATTGGAGTTTTAATGAACCTAAACACTATAATCAAAAATGCATTAAATACGTAACTTTATACAAACATATCTTTGAAGCTCGGCTCATTTCTTTGCATACCTTATTGATATAAACATATCTTTGAAGCTGGCTCTTTCCTTTGCATACATTATTGATATAAACATATCTTTGAAGCCCGGCTCTTTCCTTTGCATACATTATTGATATAAACATATCTTTGTAGCCTGGCTCTTTCCTTTGTATACATAATTGATATAAACATATCTTTGAAGCCTGGCTCTTTCCTTTGAATACATTATTGATATAAACATATCTTTGGAGCCCGGCTCTTTCCTTTGCATACATTATTGATATAAACATATCTTTGAAGCCCGGCTCTTTCCTTTGCATACATTATTGATATAAACATATCTTTGTAGCCTGGCTGTTTCCTTTGTATACATAATTGATATAAACATATCTTTGAAGCCTGGCTCTTTCCTTTGCATACATTATTGATATAAACATATCTTTGAAGCCCGGCTCATTCCTTTGCATACATTATTGATATAAACATATCTCAGAAGCCAGACTCATTTTCTGTGCATACATTGTTGATATATACATATTTCTTGAAAGCTTGAATCATTTCCTTTGCATTCCTTATTATTATAAACATTTCTTACAAGAGCAACTCAATCCTTTGTATACCTTATTGATATAAATATTTCTTGTGCCTGACTCATCATTTTCTTTCAAATAGATAAAAAAGGCTCGAATTTAACCGAAGCTCAAAATATCAGAACTGCAATTCTCGAGACTCTATTGTAGCTTTCGTCTCTTCCACTCAAAAAATTTTTTTTTGTAAATATCAATGGAGGCACTGAGATGCAAAGGGGTGCAAGTGACAAAAATTAAAGTTCAGAGATACCCAGTGCAAATGATAGGGGATACGTTGTTTTATTTGTTGGCAAAGAGATGCAAGTGCCAGCCCTGACATGTGCTGATATTTAGCGGTGTAAAGAAGAACTACTAATTGAAAGCTTCATTTTGTTTAGCAGCAGAGAAGGTTAGGTTTGCCTCTTAACAAAATGCTTTATTGGGGTGAAAGTTAGGAACCACATTGAGTCATTCCCAATGTACAGTAGCCACTATTCTAGAAAAAAGAACCTCAATAGTGATTTAAATATTGTTAAAATGTACTCTTTGAATACTGAAAAGTGTGCTGAAAACGGTGAAACACCTGCCAAACTCTCGTTTTACCGTACAGTTTTCAACAAAAATTTGAACTTGAGCTTTAAGCGCCCCCATTCAGACACTTGTAATAAGTGTGACATGCTTGTAAACCAAATTAAAATTGCCATTAATGATGTTGAAAAATACAAAGCCCTCAAAGAAGTTCACTTAAGAACAGCAGAAAAAGCTAGAGTTGCAAAGACAGAAGCTAAAAAGCTTGCTGAAGAAAATCCTACCGCAGTTAAAGCAATTTGTTTTGACCTACAAAAAACTTTGCCTACTCCTGTATTAACATGCAATAGAGTATACTATGCGAGGCAACCTTGGACTTATATTCTTGACATACATGACCTTGGTAGAAAGCACTCATCCATGTTCATGTGGCACGAGGGTGAAGCCTCAAGAGGATCACAAGAAATCAGATCATGTTTGTTGAAATTTGTTCAAAATTTACCACCTTAAGTTAAGCATCTTATAGCTTTTAGCGACAACTCAGGGGGGCAAAACAAAAATCAGTATATTGCTCGATTCTGGATGTATATTGTAAGGAATACAAACATTGAGGTGGTAGATCACAAATTCTTGGTAGCAGGGTATTCTTATATGGAGTGCAACCAAGATTTCGGAATAATTGAAAACGCAAAGAAAAATTTGCAGTATGTTTTTGTGCCTCAAGATTGGGTTTCGGCAGTGATGAATTCAAACAGAAAGTTCCAGGCTGTAAAGATGAGTACAGAAGATATCTTTTCCGCCGAAGGTATGAGTGATACATTAAATGTAAACATTGATGGGATCAGTAAATTTCATTGGCTTCGATTCAAGAAAACAGACCCTATGACAGTTTACTATAAATTATAAGTAAACGAGGACTTACCCTTCTCCGAATGTAACATGACCAAACCCAAAACTGGGCGACCTTCAATGAACTTTACTTTAAAACCACTCTACGAACAGCCACCCACAATCTCGACTGAAAAGTACAGGGACCTGTAGTCTCTTTTACAGTTTTTGCCACCTGTTAACCACAAATTCTATCAAGAACTTAAACATGCGAAGAAAAAAACCAAAACAGTAAGACCCCCACCAAAAGGAAAAGGAAACAAGACGAATGAGAAGAAAGGAACAAAGAACAACAAGGACATGACAAGGCAGTCATATCTACTTCTCATGAAAATCCCTTCCCTGACTTCTCTGACGAAGAACATGATAAACTGTATGACTCAGATTAACTTTGTATTTAAAAAGTAATACATTGTTTTCATTTTTTTATTCAACAGGTGTTTTATAACCAACAAAATATGCCTTATTCTTCAGTTGAAAAGGGGTGTAAGTAACATGTTTGGAAGTAAATGGGTGTAATTGATTGCAGGGTAGTTAAACAAAAATTACCCTGCCCTAATTTTCCATTATATTTATTTCATACTGCATATTTAAACAACTAAATACATGACAAAATAAAGTGTGTAGATAGCATTTGCATAAAAACATAAGTAGAATTTACAATAACTTTGTAAATGTGTGTGTAAATGTAACTTTGTGTGTGTGTGTGTGTGTGTGTGTGTGTATGTCTTTGTGTGTGCATATGTGTGTGTGTGTGTGTGTGTGTGTGTGTGTGTGTGTCTTTGTGTGTGTATATGTGTGTGTGTGTGTGTGTGTGTGTGTGTGTGTGTGTGTGTGTGTGTGTGTGTGTCTTTGTGTGTGCATACGTGTGTGTGTGTGTGTGTCTGTGTAAGTGTGTACATATGGTGTGTGCATGTGTGTGTGTGTGTGTGTGTGTGTGTGTGTGTGTGTGTGTGTGTGTGTGTGTGTGAGTGTGTGTATGTGTCTGTGTGTCTGTGTCTATGTAAGTGTGTATATATGATGTGTGTGTGTGTGTGTGTGTGTGTGTGTGTGTGTATGTGAGTGTGTGTGTATGTGTGTGTGTGTCTCTCTCTGTGTGAGTGTGTGCATGTGTGTGTGTGTGTGTGTGTGTGTGTGTGTGTGTGTGTGTCTGTGTAAGTGTGTATAAATGGTGTGTGTGTGTATGTGAGTGTGTGTGTGTGTCTTTGTGTGTGTGTTTATGTGAGTGTGTGTGAGTGTGTGTGTGTGTGTATGTGAGTGTGTGTGTGTCTTTGTGTGTGTGTATGTCATTGTGTGTGTGTGCCTTTGTGTGTGCATAAGTGTGTGTGTATGTGTGTGTCTGTGTCTGTGTAAGTGTGTACATATGGTGTGTGTATGTGTGTGTGTGTGTGTGTGTGTATGTGTCTTTGTGTGTGTGTGTATGTCGTTGTGTGTGTATGTCTTTGTGTGTCGATGCGTGTGTGTGTGTGTGTGTGTGTGTGTGTATGTCATTGTGTGTGTATGTGAGTGTGTGTATGTGTGTGTATGTGAGTGTGTGTGTTTGTCTTTGTTTGTGTGTGTGTGTGTGTGTGTGTGTGTGTGTGTGTGTGTGTGGGTGTCTGTGTGTGTGTGTGTGTGTGTGTGTGTGTGTGTGTGTGTGTGTGTGTGTGTGTGGTGTGTGTGTTGTGTTTGTGTGTGTGTGTATGTGTGTGTCTGTGTGTGCGTGGCTGTGTGTATGTGTGTGTGTCTGTGTGTGTATCTGTGTGTGTGTGTGTGTGTGTGTGCGTGGCTCTGTGTGTGTGTGTGTGAGTTTGTGTGTGTTTTGTGTGTGTGTAGGCGCCTGTGCTGGTGCGTGAATGTGTGACGTTATGAGGGGGTTTGTGAGTAAAGTGCGTATACGTTTTGTGTAGTTTAGTTGGTTTTTGGACTAAAGTGGACTTTAAGTTTGGAAGTTTAAGAAATTAAAACATATGCAGCCCCAAATGAGAAGGGGAAGTAAAAAGAATTTAATTTTTTAGGGAGAGTTAGTATACGATTCTTTGTGGTAAATGCACTTTATAGAAAACTGTATTTATTTCCATTTATTATGGAAGTTAGTATTAAAATCAATTATAAATTTTATTAGGAAGTGTATTTGGTGTATTTAAAGTGCATTTTTGTAGTACCAAAACAATCAGTTCTTAAATATCCCTATCACTCCAATACCATTACATAAACTTTTACTTAAGTGCATTTAATTATAACTTTAATTACATAAAATTACTAAATATAAATAAGTTATAGTACAATTAGAATTATATTATTTGTACAAACAATACTAGCATGTATAATAAACGGAATAATAAATCATCTGTTATTGTATCAATGTTATTATACTTTTATTGTAGGAATAATATTTTTATTTATTTATAATGCTAGTATTGCTTCAAACAAAAAATTCAAATGTACTATAAAAGTAATTATAAATATTATTCTAATATTAATAATCATGTTCATAATAATAAATAATTTAATCATAGATTTCAAAAATAACTTAAATATATATTCAATAATAAATCAAAATTAATAAATAAATATTATCTTTACACGCGCACACACACCTATAAATGCGCACACTCACACACACATACACACAATTAAGCAATTAAAATTTAGAGACCCCAATTAACGTCTTACTTGAGAGAAAGTTATTTGAAAGAAATATCTACAGATGCTTTTATTATAAGTATGTTTAAAGAATTAAAAGGGCTCCATTCCACCAAAACAACATAATGTTCCCACAGAAGATCTCAGTCTATCGGAAGAAACAAATTTGATAAATGCTCGTTATTGTAAAAGATATCACCTGATGTATTTACTTAGGTAGCTCTGAGGCTTACTAGAAGCCCAAATGTTCTACAATTTTATAAGCTAAACTTACTTAAGAAAGAACAATAGGTAAAATTTAGCAAAAGCAATCAATTTCCTTGTATAGAATACAAGTGACCATAAATTACACTGTCCGCAGAGTAAATGTAAGTCATAGGTAATTATTTGAGTGATTAAGTGAAAACTATCAACCTACTTGCTGACACATTTCGAAACAATCATTTAATAAGGAAAACCGCTACTGGCGGCGATCGCTCAAGGTGGCAAGGGAATGATATATCGGTGTGGAGGAATGTAGGATAGGGGGGTTGTGCACCGTGTAATGGAATAGGGTGTTAGATTCGAAGTGTGTATGGTCACTTAAGATATGTTGCGTTATGTTTGAATATTTCAAATTTTTCTATAGGCCTCCTGATTAGTATGGATATCAGTGTATCTGTGTTGGGTGATTTGTATATGTGATACATAGCTGGATTTTGGATTTACATTTTCATGTTGTTGATGTATTCTTTGTATCTCGTGTTAAATGACCAACCTGTAATCTCAATGTAGACGCTGGGGCAGTCACTAAAAGTTATTTTGTAATAACAACAAACAGACAAATACAACATATCTGGTAGACTATATACATAATCTATCTCTAGCTCTATATTTATGGGGAAATAGTCAAGATTATTAGTTAGGGAAATTCGCAAAACTAGAGTTTAGGGAGTTGTGTAAAAATGTTTACTACGCCGAAGTGTTTAATTTGACTCGATCAGATCAGTTTAGAGAGGATAAAACAGTGAATATAGTCATCATTATTGCGCAAAACTATTATTTTTAATGCAATTACTCACTTAACATTTTAGATACAAGTTATCACACTAATACATGAATACACATACGAGAATTGGATTTTCCTTGATGAGTATCGACGGAAGACAGGTTGTTGAACGTTTAGCGTTACCCAGGGTGCACCACGAGGAGGCGCCCAACTTCACACCCCCTGTAACAAAACAAAGTTTTTTTTTGCATCAAACAATTATACTTTCCTAAAAGTGTTTATCCTTATCTGATGAAGAATATGTAATAAAAAAAACAAATTGTCTAGTAAAAACTATCGTTAGTTGTAATCAAAGGCTGCATATAAATTACAATAATACATGGAGCAATTCACTGATTTCGCTGCCCTATAATTTCAATCAATTTTTCAATTCTTTCTATTAGTTTACACTCTCCTTATATATATATATATATATACATTTCAAATACATTTTTTTAATAGGGAATGACGCTTGATGTTAATAAAGATTTTCAAAATACTAATTCAATAATTAATTTCGCTTTCTCTTTTGCCTCCTGATATTGTGCTCTGTCCTATGTATATACATGTTTATATTATTTGTAATTATATAATAAAAAGTAACTAAAATTAAATTTTTTGTTGTTAACCTAAGTAGGGATTGAATTTAATAAAAATAAATAATTATATTACTTGCATTTGTTGATTCCATCTTCGCGTTAGCTACTAGTAATCACTAAACGCTTTTAAAAGTTTTAAACTTGCATACAGTAGCACTTACTTTGCTTGTTGAGGATGGCCGTTTCAGGAGATGTGTCCCTTTGTCAACTCAGACCGTAACTCCAGTCTGAGTTGACAAAGGGACACATCTCCCGAAACGGCCGTCCTCAACAAGCAAAGTAAGTGATACTATAGGCAAGTTTAAAACATTTAAAAATGTTTAGTATATTACTTGTTTAAATTAAAATTTTATGTATTAGCAACTTAGGTAAATTTGTAAACCAAATTTTCTAAAATTTAAAGCTAAATAAAACAACAAATTTAAAATATCAATAAAGTATCAAATTGAACTTTAGAATTAACGTTAGTCTAACTAAAATATATTTTTTTTTAATATTTCAAAAAAACATTACTTTAGATTTCAAATATTGGGGATAGAATATTGAGCAACTTTAAAAAAACGATTATTTTACAAAAATATATAAGAGCATACTAAAACAGTTGTTTTTTCTCATCATCCACTTAAAGACAATAAACTCTTTTACAATTTTTATATATTTTTCATGAAATCTTCTTTTCTTTACTAAACTTTCAAAATTTCATATTCCCGCCATTTTGTGTTGGAAGTGATTGTTTTCTAAAACGTTTTTAAAACAGTTTTGGTTAAACTAGCAATTGCAACATATTTTGAATTTAATAACCGTAGCTATTTTAAAGATATTTTTTTTGTAAACTCACAGACAGATAAGCTGGGGGAAACCTAGAAATAATAGACAAGATAGGTTTATACTTTGTAAAATATGTTTTGTTTATTTTGACGTGGTAAACATCTAGGGAATTTTAATATATTAATTCATGCAAAATCATGAATCTACAGTGAAGCAATACTCCAAGAAACTAGACATATTATACGTCTTTTAGCATTTTTAGTTATTTGAATGTTGTAATACTTTTATTATAGTTTCCACTGTGTTTAGAATCGCTAAATATAGTTTATATGACTTTTTTATAATACTTTATGTAAATGTGTTGAAATAACTTTGTATTTAGTTTAATAATTATATTTTTAAGACTTTGATGTTTTGTAAATACTGTTATACAGTTTCAAGGTTGTATAAATATTTAATTATATTCATTGATAAAAATATATTTTGTATTACAGTTTACAGTATTACAGCGGCACAACATATGCGCATACTTACCAAGCTTGTGGGGCAAGACTGCTTTTTTTAGGTACAAAGAAAAAATTGTAACTATGAAAAACTATATAAGTATAAAAATACCATAAAATTCCAGTTTGCCAATAAAGGTTAGAAAGTTTAATTGCAGTATTTGTGTAATACATTTTGCATTAATGAAGCTGGCAAAGCCTATTTGTTTCTTGGCTGCACGGCCTTTCTCCATCTTACTCCACATAGGGTAGTAGAGTAAGAGAACACTTAGCACAATCATTCAATCTGAAGTATTTAAAAAGATATCACTGACAGAAAGAGGTTTTTCAATTCCTCCTATTAGTTCACACTCTCCGTATGTATATCTTGTTCAAATTTTCAATCATTAATAAAATACTTTTTGTTCATCCACTTAAGTTCAAATACATTTGTTAAAACTTGGAGTGGATGACAACTGGTGTTAATAGAGTTATGTAAAATGCTAATTCATTAATTAAACTTAATGATATAATTTTAGTTTTGTATTGGAGGAAAACCTTTCAAAAAGGGTCAAGGATGCAGTATAGTTATTCCATCCCATTTAGCTCTAAATAAGTGATATATTATTTCATAAAACAGCTGATTTTATGTTATAGGCTGTGTGATAGAACAGCTGTTTGAACACATAGCTCATGTTACTTTATTTATATTATTTTTAATTATTTAAACAAAGCAACTAAAATAAAATGGTTACTTGTTGACCCAAGTAGGAATTGACTTTAAAATATTTTTGTATATATTACTTATTTTAGTAAGGTCAGAGTGTTTAAATATATAGATTTGTCATGCATATTATCTTCTAAAGAAAATGATTGTTTTACACTGAACAACAAAATATAATATAATTTATGATACTAAATATCTATACTTACGGAGGGTCAGGCTGACTGGGGCAGGTGAGCACAGGAACATCCGGATTCTAGAAACAATTAAAGCACTTGAATCAATTTCCAGAGAACTATGTTGTGTCTTACAAGCTGAGTGAATGAATGTTATAAGTTTTATTGTTAGACTAAGCAGTGTCCAGTTTATCTTATAGAACAAGATATTCCTCAAGATATGGATTATTTCCTAACCCTGATTCACTTGAATTAGTAACCTTTACTAAACTCTTTCTCCTATTAGTTCACACTTTCCCTATAAATATCTTGTTCAAACTTTTAATCCTTAATAAAATCATTTTTATTCATCCACTTAAGCAAAATACATTTTTAAAATCTCGTAACAGATGACACTTAATGTTAATACAGTTTTTTCAAATATTAATTCATTAATTTAATTCTATTAATTAATTTTAATAATTGATTTTGCTTTCTATTTTGCCACATGATATTGTGGGTCTGTCATATGTATATACATATTTATATTATTTGTAATTATTTAATAAAAATGATATAAAATAAAATTTTGCATTTTTAATGGTTTCTATTTTAAAATGACATTACTAAACCATTAAAGGTGTGCTTTTACACTTTTAGAACTATACATTCCAAAAGTATGCACTTAGATCTGTATGATCAGGCTAGGATTTAGTACTAGGCCCAGTTGGCCTAGGGATGCAAGGCACATGTTAAAAACTATTTTTTCAAGTAACAAGAAACATATTTGTGATAAGGTGAACCGGTTTGATTTTTCTTCTTTTATATAGTTTATAACTGTATGTACAGATTATTCATTGAAGTTTCATAGTCAGTGGCGGAGTTCCCATTAGGCACACTAGGCACGTGCCTATGGGCGCAGCCTCAAGGGAGCGGCAGGCGGCAGCCGTTTGTTTTCTTTTTTGTACCGATGAGTTTTAGTGACAATAGTAATAGTACCTAGTTAAATTTGGTGAATGTCATAATGTGAACCTCAAATCATTAAAAAAACTAAAAAAGTTGGAGAAAAGTATTCTCTTTTTTACATTTTACGGTAAAAATAAGCCTATTTGGGTATTTCGATCGTGTCAGAAGTTGGGCATAGAGCTGAGTGATAGCAGTACTTGCAACATGCACGGCGCCGTAGTGAGCGCTGACTCAAGTCTGACTGTCGCGACAATTTCAATAATCTACTGCTTGCCCTGCGTCGCGTCTGCCCAGCGATAGAGGGCACTGTCAGTGTCACAGTGGTATGTAGGCAGATATTAATAGCAGTCAAATTTTTACAGAGGCTTATCAACGTTAAAGTGTATTATGCATGTTGTGTATTTTTCAGTTATACATAATTAAGTTTTTTTATACGTAATCAAAAGCAGTTATACCGTAAGTACCCTGGCCATTTGATTTGACAATGTCTTGCATATAATCCTAAAGTACTAACCATATAATAACACTGATAATTAATAAATATTCTATTAATAATAAAAAGTTATTTTAAATAGTAGTACTGTATATACTCGCCTACTGCCTATTAGAATATAAATATTATTTTCTGTTGTGAAAATACGACATGCAGACTGCAGTCACTACCGGCATTACCCTACTAAAGAATTTATTTTTACATTTTATAATATTATCTTTTTTGTTATCATTTTCATCTAAAATATTAAAAAGGCAACGATTAAAGAAATAAGTCCAGTTAAACCTTTTTATTCACTCGCTTGCAGTACACGGAAAAAAGTTATCACCCTAAAAGACAGTGAACGCACTGTTTATTTATCGTGCTTGCCGTCCACCTTAATTACTTACTTTATTTAATTTATGTGTACAACCAATTACCAAACTGTTTAGTAACCGCTTTTGATTACTTTTTTCTATAGTTTATTTGTAAATATACCTACATAAAATGCTAAAACATTAACAATATCAAATAATGAGTGACAATAAACTAAAAAAGTTAAGTGGGGCAGCATTCCACAAACTGGCAAATGAAATGCGTCAGAAGGAGGATAAGTTGTTAGGCTCAATAAAAAGTGTTGACAGCTATTTTTCAAAAAACAAAAAATCAAATGAAAATAGCTAAAGTGACGACATTGACAACAACGACCAAAATGATGAAACCTATGACAATCTAAGTCAGTCAAGCAGTAAGACTAAGAACGAAAATAGTGTGGTGCGAATTGTTAACATTTTCGAAGACCATGAAACAGACAGTGACAAATGCTGAAATTAAAATCACTCCTGGGGCTAGTGAAACGGTTGTGCAAGTAGACAATGCAAGTGCTGGACTTATAAGTGACGATCCCATTGAATGGATAGTAAATGACCCTACTATTGGAGCTCTGTTACGGCGTGGTATTAATCAAAACAAGAACTGTGATTTTTCAAACTCCAAAAGGCATTTTGGAGAACAAGTAAGATTTTTGACAGCAAATACTTTTTAACGTCAATTAGCTAATGGTGAGATAAGGTCAAGAGATTATTTAGTTTACTCTCCTAGCAGTGGGTCTGTTTTCTGTGCTCCATGTAAGCTTTTTGGTTCAAAATATGTAGCAGTTTGTAAACTAAAAGTTTCTACTGAAGGTACATCAGATTAGAAAAATATTGCAAGCATTTTGGCCACACACAAAAACTCTCAAGACCATAAAAATTGTGAGCTAGATCTATTAGCACGAAAAAAGAGCTTAGGAACAATTACTAATCAGTTTGATTCATATGTAGAGGCTGAAATAAAATATTGGAGAAATGTACTTGCTAGAGTTTTTGCGGTAGTAAAAAATTAACAAGTAGAGGCCGCCCCCTTCGCGGCCATGCTGAAAAATTTGGTTCATTGCACAATGGAGTATGTATGATGTCATTAGAACTTATAGCTGAATTTGATCCGTTTCTGGCTATTCACATTGAGCGATACGGGAAACCTGGTGCTGGAAAAACGTCTTACCTATCTTCAACCATACGTGATGAAGTTGTCAATTTACTTGCCAGTAAAGTAAATAAGATTATCGTTGATGATATCAAGAGTGCAAAATATTTCTCTTTAATAGTAGATTCAACCCCAGATATCTCTCACACCGATCAATTGTCCTTTGTAATAAGGTATGTTGGAAAAGATGGTTTACCTGTTGAACGGTTTTTACTATTTATTCCCAATACCGGTCACAAATCAGAGAACTTGGCTGCCGCTGTGTTAAATTTTTAGAGTCAAATTCCATTGACATAAATGATTGTAGTGGACAATCATATGACAACGCAAGTAACATGTCTGGGATTTATTCCGGCCTACAAGCTCGTATAAGGAAATTAACCCTAAAGCACTTTATGTCCCGTGTGGTGCACATTCACTAAACTTGGTGGGCACATGTGCTGCAAGCTGTTACCAAGAGGCATGCACGTTTTTTAATTTAGTACAAAATGTATACACATTCTTCACGGCTTCTACAAAATGTTGGGAGAATTTATGGAACACCAGGTACATAAATGTAATACTATAAAGGGTTTATCTGATACGAGGTGGTATGCACGTGAAGATGCTTACAGAAGCTTGTGTGAAAACTGGAAAACGGTAATAGAAGTCCTGCATATTTATGAGAACAACCCGTGTGAAAAACCTCTTGCAAGAAATGAAGCTTCTGGCATTCTTAATGGAATGTACAGATTAGAAACCGCATTCATGTTGGAGATGTGGACAGACATATTAGAAATGTTTCAAAAAATAAGTACAACTCTTCAAAGTGTTGATACGTTCATTGAGAGAGTCAACCGACTCTGTGATTCTCTTGTAAACTATATGGACTCTCTTCGTGGTATGTTTGATCTTTATGAAGAGAAGGCAATGGATCGATGTGAATGGTGTGAGAGTGATTATGACACTTCTCATAAACGTTTGCCCAAGAGAAAATGTCGTCCAGATGAAGGGAGTGGAGAAGAAGTTGTCCTTACAGGGAGAGACAAGTTTAAAATGGAAACTTTTTATGTTATTATTGACAGACTTAAAAGTGAACTAATAAAAAGAAAAGAAGCATATTCTATTATAGCTGACAGATTTTCAGTATTTTCTGACCTTTCAAACAGAGAACCAAGAGACATTATAGAACATGCAGCAAAACTGCAAAACCATTACAGTAGTGATTTGGAGTCATCCTTTGGAAGTGAGTGTGTACATTTTTCAAACTTGATCAAGTTCAATAATTTGACATGCACACCTCTTTCTATGAGCAAGTTTCTCAGAGAAGACAACTTGCAGGATACATTTCATAACATAGATATAGCTTTGAGAATGTATTTGTGTACTGCGGTTAGCAACTGCTCTTCAGAAAGGTCATTTTCGTCCCTGAAGAGAATCAAGTCATATTTATGTTCTATCCCCAAAGAAGACAACTTGTAGGATACATTTCCTAACGTAGATATAGCTTTGAGAATGTATTTGTATACTGCGGTTAGCAACTGCTCTGCAGAAAGGTCATTTTTGTCCCTCAAGAGAATCAAGTCATATCTACGTTCTACCCTCAAAGAAGACAAATTGAATTCTCTTGCAATTCTCAACATTGAAGCTGATTACCTTAACACCAAAGACTTTTCTTTTGAACAATTAATAGAAGATTTTTCTATTAACCAAGCAAGACGTAAACCTTTAATGTAAGAATAAATGTTTTTAGTCATACGTAGGCTACAAGTTTTGTTTCTGCAATATTTATTCAAATATTAAACCTTAAACCACTGTATTCCACTTAGAAAGTATATTAAGTCTAATTTTTACACAATGTTTTCATTATAAACTATTATCCAAAAAAGTAAAATCATACGTTAATTGTTCTTGTCAATACTAAGAGGCTGGAAATATTAATTCTTAATCTTGTGTGTAATAAATAACACTTTCTAATCTCAAAAGTATCCTTATTTTCAATTGTCTTCACCAACAAATATGAAAGTGAAGTAATGTATGTATATTTTCAAAATATATTTCATTAAAATATAGTGCCCAATATATAGTATATTATTATACATTATTATTTAATATGTACTTTACGTTTATTATTATTGCATTAGGACAGTAAACTATGGTCAGCACGTTAATCGGTAATTAATTTAAACGTAAAATGCATTATTGCATGAATACCAACATATTTTTTAATCTTAAAGCGCATCATTATTAAAAGTTAATTATTTTTTAAATATGCATTTCTTTGAACAGGCATGAAAACGGATTCGTATGGTGTAAATTAAAAGCATTATATTACGTTGGGATGTTTCCAATAAATTCGCGAACTGGGCGCAAAGGGGCGGCCGGCCAAATTGTGCCTAGGGGCTGCACCATGGCAAAGTCCGCCACTGTTAATAGTTGTCACTATAAAAATGTCAATCCTGTAGTGAAGTATGCATCATGTTCAGGTTACTCTATAAATCCGATAAATTTCTACTTTTGGTATCACTCGGCAAAAAAACCACTACTTGCAAATATTTGTCAGCCAATGTATTTCAAGCTAGGTCATTGTATTGTTCAATGCTGTGAGTCATGGACAAGTCCCTTGAAAAATGCACTAACCCAGTGTGAAACACATGTAGTAATTTATATAAAAAATCTCAAGATCTGCGAATATAAAATGGTCTTTTGCAGCAAAATAATACATAAAGAAACAGTTTTGTTGTCTTGATTGAATCAGGACTTTTTAACTTTCAGTGATTTAACACAAAGGTGAGCTATTCTCAACAAAACTGTACTCTACTACTACCAAATCTTTATATGAATGTCAACACACCACAAAGCTTTGCTAGTAAATCAAATAGAGAAGAAATTGTGGGGAGATCATATGAAACAGCTAATAATAGTCATTAAATACCATCATCAAGAAATGATGCCAATTGTCAATGACTTAAAATGGTCAATGTTATAAATTCAAGAGCAAAAGAAATGCTCATAATTTTACAACAAAATTTAGAACGCACTGAGCTACAATAAAATATTAATCAATTGCTCTTTTGTTTTATTATATCTATATACCCTTAAAGTGAAAATGCCCTTAAAACTACACAAATTTGCTATTTAAATTTTACACTATTTGTGACAGGATTCCTAAAGTAGTCAGACTGCCATAATTATCCCTAATAAAAAACTAAACTTTGAAGACTCTCTTGATTGACTCAAAATTTTGTTTTATATTACTTTTTGATGGTGACATCAAGAAATAGACAGAATTAATACGGTAAATATAATACTAAACAGACTTAGGAAATGCTATTACTTGTGTTTTTTTTCAAGATGTGAGAAACTATTTTAATAATACAGAAGATACTGTTTAAGGGATGGAGATGTAAGAAAATGTACAAAGCCAAATCCTGACAGAATAGGAGGATATCTTTATGGTGTGTGAATTTACCAATACTGTGAGGCATGTTTGTACTATATCTGATACTAAATGTTATAAATTCAAAAGCAAAAGAAATGCTCATAATTTTACAACAAAAATTGCTCTTTTGTTTTATTATATCTATATACCGTGAGAGTGAAAATGCCCTTAAAACTACCATTTAAATTTTACACAATTTGTGACAGGATACCCCCCCCCCCCAGTAGTCAGACTGCCATAGTTATCCCTACCCAAAAACTAAATTCTGAAACCTCTCTTGATTGACTCAAAATTTTGTTTTATATTACTTTTCGATGGTGACTTCAAGAAATACCACTTTAGACAGAATTAATACGGTAAATATAAAACTAAACAGACTTAGGATATACTACTATTTGTAGTTTTTTTCAAGATAGTAGTGATGAGGGATCAACGAACTTGCTTGTAAACACATTTATTATATACTTGTATGTATATAAAAGTATGTAACTCTACAAGTATGATTGTATGTTGCAAGTGCGTTGAAGCAGTGGACAAAGCGCAACACCCTTTCAAAAATCCTAAACGAGTTGGGTTGAAGTTGCAGTTGTGTTGCACTCTTGGACAAAGGGACTTGAGTTTCAATAAAATGACAGGTACCCAATTGTACTATTTAAAAAGCCAAAATGGATAGACACTCCTGCAATATTATGACTTATAGTCAAAGCTAAGTTAATCAAAAAACCTTGCAAAACTGTTCAGAGTACCATAAGCTGATAGACTTATCATATGCATCAATAGATGGAGCAACAAAAGTAGATTTTAAGATATCACTCTTCAAAGTTTATTTACTCAGTGTTAGATTAAGGGATTGCCATTTGCTCTTTTATTTTTTCATGACAATCAGATGATAGAATACTGTGAGGAATGTTTGTACTATAGCTTCAATGTTTATCTACCAGAATTAGCAGTTATCTCAATTTTCAAGAAACGGTGGTTTGTTTAACAAAGGACTTATGATAGCTGATGAGAAATAAAAAAATATTCAACACAAACCTTTAACCTTCTGACCCTCCGCCTTTTGAAGAGAAGCAGTTGATGGGTCCACTTCCAGTCATGCATTATACAGCTGATTCTTCCAAGTATCCTGATCATACTGGAACAAACTTTGTGAGTTTTTTTCAAAAAATTAAGAGTAATGACTTAAAATGGTAAATGCTATAAATTTAAAAACAAAAGAAATGCTCATAATGTTATAACAAAATTTATAACGCACTGAGCTACAATAAAATATTAATTAATCACTATTTTGTTTTATTATATCTATATACCCTGAAAGTGAAAATGCCCTTAAAACTACCATTTAAATTTTACACAATTTGTGACAGGATCCCCCCCCCCATTAGTCAGACTGCCATAATTATCCCTAATAAAAAACTAAATTTTGAAGCCTCTCTTGATTAACTCAAAATTTTGTTTTATATTACTTTTTGATGGTGACTTCAAGAAATACCACTTTAGACAGAATTAATATGGTAAATATTAAACTGAACAGGCTTAGGACATACTAATATTTGTAGTTTTTTTCAAGATCCAACATAGTAGCGATGAGGGATCAAAGAACTTGCTTGTAAATACATTTATTATATACTTGTATGTATATAAAAGTATGTAACTCTACAATTATGATTGTATGTTGCAAGTGCGTTGAAGAAGCCAAATCCTGACACAATAGGAGGATATCTTTATGGTTTGTGAATTTACCAATACTGTGAGGCATTTTTGTACTATATCTGATAAGAAATACAAATATATTCTTACACAAACCTTTAACTTCCTGACCCTCCGCCTTTTGAAGAGAAGCAGTTGATGGGTCCACTTCCAGTCACACAATATACAGCTGATTCTTCGAAGTATCCTGATCCTACTGGAACAAACCTTTATGAGTTTTTTTTCACAAAATTAAGAGTATATGAGTGTGGATTTACTTACCATAGCTTTTTCTTGATAGTCTTTAGTTCTTCTTTGTATGAATGTCTTCTCCAGAAAAATCAACCAAAATTCAGAACAAACACACTTTAACAACTTATGTTATATTACTGCCTTGTGATATATTAATACTAATTTACTTTTTTTTACAAGACTAACAACTAAAAGAGCCCAAATAGCTGAAATAAAAAGTACAAGTTAGTTAATAAATATAATATAATACAACAAAATAATGAATAACAAGTCCTACAACACCCTAATAGGGGGAGGGGACGCGATCCCTAACTCAATTCATTGTTTATCCTAAATACTAAGTTTTCCTGAAAAAGAACACAAGTATTAAGAAAAACATTGTATAAATACCTTGTATAACATTGTATAATGTAGATTCATGATGGTCCTTGAAGTTCTGCGTAGTTACATTTTTGGAGAGTAAGACTGTGTTTTTTCTAGAAATTTAATTATTAAATCTTTTATAGAAAATAAATTCTGTTGAAACCTAAATTTTCCTAAATAAATTTTCCTAAATGTATTAACTAATAGATATTCCTAATTTCTTTTATAAATTTTATATAAAATTCTAATTCTCCCTATATTTTTGAAAAAAAAAATTTTTAATAAACTATTACTTTAAGATCTTTAATAGTAAAAAAAAAAATGAGATTGATAAAAACCTATTTATGAAGTTTGTAAGTTTTAATAAATTTGAACGTACAAAAATATTTAAAATTTTTAATAATCATCTAATATTAAATCCAAAAAGTGTTTGAAATTTTTATTTCAATTTAAAGAGTTTTAAAATATTTGTCTCTTACTCAGTAGAAGTCTGAAGATCTCTGAAAAGCTGAAACAACACACCCAAGTTAGTATAAAAACAATGAACATGTCAGCTGAACATTTAGGACCAAGTGATGAATTCGTATACAAACATATAACGAAACAGAAGTTTGTCAAATATTTTTGTGTTAGTTTAGTGTAATGTAAGTGTTGTGGATTGGAGGGATACAGATTGGAACATACAACGTAACCGAAATTATTATTATCGCATGGCAGGCCAACAAACTTCCATTCCATTATGAGGACATGTCACCATACCTTATTGTTAGTAGGGAACATAGGCAGAGAGGGCAAACACGAACTAACTACATCATGCAAAGGGCTTCTCCATCTGCAAGAAACAATTACACCCCTCTCTAACCTCTGTAAAACATGAACATGCGTGGTATAAGGTAAGGTATAAAGAAGGATATGTTAAGCTGACATGTTGGGCACTACCTAAGACTCACCCAGCTGCGACTTTCAAACCTGAAACAGAAAAAAACAGTTTTTAAAGGATTGTTTTTCCATTTGACATAACCGAACTCAAAGTTTGTATATACACTTTATACGCCAATAATTTAATACTGAGTACAACATCAAAACTAATTAGTACCTGAGGATGTTCATAATATCCTGATACTCTATTGACCATAATTTTAAATTTGTATATTTAATATTTATACTTTTCGGTATTTTTTGAAGTCTGAGTGCACAATGGCATGCATTTGCCGAAATTCATGCTCTCGTAAAACCATGAAAGTAAGTGCTAATGTGCTCAAACATATTTAATATTTTAGAATTTCTAAACAATTTGAAATATTAGACCACCAATTATTTATTTATTATTTTTTGTTTGAGGAAATATTAAGCTACTGGACCTTGCATTTTTCAAATTTAACCCTACACATAAAATTGCTCAAACCTCTCCACTGAGTATAGAAAATTAAGTTGATATTATAAAAGAAAAATTCATATACAGTAGAGTCTTGAGAATGCGAGATAGATGAGAGGGACACCGCCTTGGATTACTGAAAACTCGTATTACGCGGAATTATGTTCCTGTGCATTAGAAAAATTGGAGTTTTAATGAACCCTAACACTAAAATTAAAAATGCATTAAATGCGTTTATAGAACTTTATATAAACATATCTTAGAAGCCAGGCTCATTTTCTTTGCATACCATATTGATATAACCATTTCTTGGAAACTCGAATTATTTTCTTTGCATACCATATTGATATAACCATTTCTTGGAAACTCGAATAATTTCCTATGCACACCAAATTGATATAAATATTTCTTGTGCCTGACTCGTCATTTTCTTTTAAATATATAACATAGGCTCAAATAGAAACAGGGTCGAATTTAATGGAAGCTGAAAATATCGGGATTCCAATTCTTGAGACTCTATTGCAGCTTTCGTCTATTCTACTCCAAATTTTTTTTTGCAAACATCAATGGTGTTTTCATATGATTATTTCAATATTTTCCCTCATTGCTTTTCAGATACAAATAATGACATCTTGTATATTTCTTCACTAAACACAGCCACATTTATGTTTTACAAAACTGGGAATAATATAATGCCAAAGAGTCATGCCGAAGAGAAATTGTGTACAATAATTACGGATAAACTTACCTTATATTTAGGACAATGTCACTTTGTAGCAGTAAAGATGTCTTGTTGACTAAAATTGCTTTCTGTGTTGTTATTGGTTGAGACTCTTGATAAAATTGGAGACGGTGTCCTCTTCATTATGCTAACATTATCTTCTTGGAGCACTTTTCTGGTTAAAAAAACACAAAAATGTTTCAATAAATTATTTTTATTGCCAATTTATTATTTTCTCTCTGCTCCTAATTTTTTTATGTGTTATTGTTTTATATGTTTTACTAATTCCTTTTGCTATAAGAAACTAATATTGTAACTAGTATCTTTCATATTTATGACCTAAGCATGTACATTGTTATAGAGAAACCAGACAAAAGTAAACTTTATAGTCTGTTTATAGGAAATGTTTTTTTTTTAATCAAGTACTATTTTTAAGTAAAAACATAAATATAGCAACAGGGCAAATGGATTATAATAGAAGCTGATACAAACCAATACAAAAGCATTTTTTCCAAGAAGCAATATATTTTAAAAATCTCAGTGATAAGTTATGATTTTAAACATTCTATTACCCATCACTCCATTATTCCATCACACCTGGCTTGTACAAAAATATATTGTGTTAAATATAAGGTTTAATATTTTATACATAGTTCTGATTAGTTAAGGAAGGGAGAAAAATGAGAAGTGCCAAAGCATATAAGGATCCATTAAGATTTTTGGTCATTTATCTAACTTAACTCATTGCGACAAACTGCAGTTGGAATTTCTGAAAGTTACAAGCAGCTATATTTTTGTTAAGTCATGCTAATAATATCGAGATCTTGACAGTATAGTGATTGATTGGTTCATACTGTGCAAAGGGGTGTTACACCCTGCTAAAACAAAATAAATTTAGACTTAAGTTGAAGTATTTCTAATGAATTAAAATTCATGGTAGAAAACATTCATGTATATTCAAACATCTATACCAAGAATGAAGACTGGAGAAGAGGCCATTAGAGGTTTGGTGAATGGGTCAGATACGCAGCTACCACCCAAGACTATAGTGTCTAAAGATGGCAAGATAAGAGAAACTACACTATCTATTCCTACTGAAGTGGATTACATAAAGACATTACACATCAGTATAGCCTCAAGAATTCAGAAGGGTAAGTTCGGTTACAAAATCCCATTTAAAATTCTTTTTCCTTTGCAACTGACAAAATATTAATAACAAATTACAATACATTTAAAAAACAATTTTTAAAACTAAATTTTGAATAAAATTTAAATGAATATTAAGTATTATTGGCTTAGTTGATAAAAAGCACATTTAAAATTTATGAATTACATTTAAAAAGTGTGAAAATTATTAGGCCAATTCATAAGTTCATCAAATATAAAGATATTAGGCATTAAAAATTGTAACTATATGTAACAATTTATTAATTATATGTTTTATGATTTGTAATAGTAAGAGGTTTTCTTTTATCTTTGATCAATTTATTGCATTGAATTTGGTAAGAGCATTGGAGCATTATTTTATTCCTATCATTTATTTGGGTAAATTGTAAAAAACCCCATCCCATTTAGGGATGAATTGCCCTAAATTCATTTCCCTGTTACTTTGGTCAAATAAATGCTCACTCGAATGTATAAACACAACCGTACACACAATCAAGGATTTAAATAAATCTTACCAATAAATAAGAAAAATTCATTCAATAATATATTCTTTGATTTTTAAATTAAATAAAAAGTAAATTTGATTCCCTTAAACTTTTATAAAAGTTGCTTGATGTAAACATCTTAAATTCACTGATTAATCTATTAATTAAAAGTACTTAGCAAAGATACCTACCTTTGGTAGAGGGTTAGCTTTGTAAAACGAATGTTTTGAAACACATCAGCAAGTAAGCCATCACGTATTCACTTAGCTAAATACTTTTTAAATATAGTTTTATTGAAGGTTTTAAAAATTTCAAAATATGTACATATTTGAATTTTAATTCCAATATGAAGTTAATTAACTAAGTAGTGGAAGTTAAGACAAAGTGATGTTTTCCTATAATTTCCTATCTAGAGTTACTAACGCTCGGAGGGCCAAATATGTGAACTAAATGAAGGAAACTTTGACAAGACCCAGCAGCATACTGTCGTTTTGAGCACAAGGGCTGTGTGCTGTTTGAATTTGTTGCTTCTGAAAAAATATTCAAGGTATCTACTTTGGAAATTTTCTGAGACGAAATGATGAAAAAACTTTTTTGTTATAAGGTTACTTTACTGCTTATTTATTTCCCTTTCCATAGCGTTTCTTGCAAAATAAAATGTTTATAGATAATGGGTAATTTCATACGTTTTTAAAAATTGTGCAGGCCAGGCAAAGTGGATTACTATTTACTTTGCCTAGATATATTTTATGCATGTATACTTCACTCATCATACAATAAAACTAACAAATAAATTATTTAAAACAAACTGACACCAAAGTTGTTTTTCAGATGGTTTACAAATATGAATGGAAGACAAGCCAAGCTAGATGGTCTGAAGAAAATTTAAAAGTAGCCATAAAATCTATTGAAGATGGTTTCAATTCCATTTCAGGGTCGCCAAAATCTTACAGTATTCTTTTTGCCACTCTTACCAAGAAATGAGATTTAAAGAAGTCTTACAAAAGAAAAAACCATACCAATTGTCAATAATAAGAAAAAACTCACATTTTTAAAAGAGAAAAAAGATTACCATTGTTTAATTTTCCAGGAAAAATAAGACGCCTTCTGGATGATTAGATACAGTGCGGGCATTGTCTTGAATATCCTCATGAAGGTTGTTCAGACTGTTGTGGATTGGGATCATATTTCTTTGATTTATGTATCGACAGATAAAGTTGACACACAATATAATTTCTTTTGATTCTACTTATTGTTAAAAATTTAAAGAGTGTAAAGTATTTAGCTTTAAATTTTGTGACGTAATGTGTACTCTTAAATTAAGAGTTATTTTGTGAAATTAAATGTTACAGAGATATTTCGTGCTTGTGTGCATTTTATCCCACCATTTTTCAATTTTCAGGTTAATGAGTACAAAATTCACATTGCCTGGGTTACATTATTCACTTTGCTTAGGGTACCTGGGCAAAGAGAATAATTGAAATGATTTATTTATATTCCTGTCTTTTTAGATGAGTAAATAACTATTTTCCTATCAATAGAGGATGTATTTTAGATGATATTTAACACTATGACAGAATCTTTTTTACTTTATTCAAGATTTGTCAGCGGTTTAAAAAAAATTGATCCACTTTACCCTGGTCTCCACACATTAAATGTTTAAGATATATTAGATACATAATGACAGTTAATCTCAAATTAAAAAATGGTCATTTTATAATACAAATAAAATTTTGTGAGTTTACAAAAAATACAGTTGTGCTAAAAGAGTAGGTAAGAGAAATTTCCAAAAAATATACCTGATATTCAGCCCAATGACACAGTTTCGAGCAGTACAGATGTAGTCTATGATTAAAGTTGCTATTAATTGTTAAGGCTGCTGGCATTGGAATGGTGAATCTTCATTCATCATTTATCTAGCAAATCAAAACACAAATTTTGTCAATATAACCAAATGCTTTGACTATTATGCTGACTTATATAACAGAACAAATGTATGCTAGTTAGAACATTATACCAATTCTCAAAAAGGCTGATGCCAGAAGACTGACTATGGTAGGATAATTAGTAAACTAGAAAATATTTGTTTTATAACTAAGAGAAAAAACTGTGATTACAAGATTCAATCCGTCCTTTTATTTATGAATCTTACCTGTTACAAACACCTTTCCTTAAAGAATGCAAGCATGTGATTTATGGTTCTACCATAATTATCAATAATGTATTGATAATACATAATGCGCAAAAACAACATACACATAACACAACGACAAAAAATGACACTCAAACCAAAAAATATATAACACTTGCATGTCGCGACAACGCATCACATTGACTCACTAAAACTTAAATACAAAGTATTATTCACAACAACGAACACAAATAAAAACACCTACACAGTTCAAAAACATACCAGGATAAACACGACAGGGCAGGCGTATGCAAGATTACATGCTACAACTGCCCAAGCTTTTACATAGCACAAACAGGGAGAACATTTACCACAAGATACGAAGAGCACGTAAAACAGATAAGAAAGACACAATCCACATCAAATTTCGCCACTCACATACAAAACATACACAGACTGACATAGACACCAATCTAAAAATCGTACATTACATCAATAAATGCAAAAAAACTCAACACAGTAGAAATCTATGAGATATATAAACACCATAAATACTATCCACAACACATTCTAAATGACAAAACACACTCCCAATCAAACACTATATTTGAACACCTATAATTAACAACTATTCTATGAACAATAACACTCCACAGAACAAAAATTCATCACAGACTCACACCAACACAACACACCTGAGCAACAGTCTTGCCAGTAATTCACAGCATTATAAAATGTGCTGATCTAGCTCAAAACGCGTCTGCTGAATAAATCCGTAAGTAGTGGTTTTTTTGCAAAGATAATACATACAAGTGTAATTGAAGTTTATATTTTTTTAAAAATCTATACGTTCTTTGAATCTTGTGTTGAATGATTCAAACCCTTTTGGACAATGTATAAACTGGGACGGATGTTATACATTGTTTTGTAGATTTCGGATAGACTGTACTTGACTGTTTGCTATTTAGGGAGTATAAGTTACTTCAAGTATATGTTTGTCCTTTGTATAATAATATGTGAGTTTTCTAACGGCAGAAGTAACTTTGTGTGTTTTTGTTATTTTATGAGGCAGAGACGTATTTCTTGTTTGTTTTGTATTCTAAATTTTAGATTGTTTGAAGGTTTTGTTTATTTTTAATTTTGTTGAGTATGTTGTAATATGAGCATGTTGTGAATCTGTGCTTATAATCATATTTTATTGAGTCATGTTCTTATGCATAGAATTATTTCGAAACACGTTGGCAAGTAAGCCTTTGAGACTGAGATTTGTTCAGCTAAACATGCAGTGGCTCATATATAGTCTGTATCTGTAGTAAATATTTATTGTATTAAATTTTATTATTTTATGTATTCAACATTTTTTTTTATTATGTAGAAAAAATCTGTTATTATTTGAAATAATAAAACTGTTTTTTCACAAACATACTTTCGAAAACTAATAAAGTATTAGTTTTATAAATAATTATATATTAATTACGTTACTTTATTTGAAAAATGAGTAAGAATAATTTAATACTAAGGAGTGCAGGATTTCCAGTTACTAGTGTACGAAAAACTAAATTAAAAAAAACTTCAGAAAATTGTATGAAATAAATTTACACATTTAGACTTTATGTACAATAAATTTTTCTTGTTAATTTTTAACTAGAATATTATTAAACAGAATTTTTTTCACAAAACAATTAGTAAAATTGTTAACTAAAAAAAATTTGTGTATCCTTTATTAAATTTAAGCAAATGTGTAAACTTGTATAACTTTATACATTTTGTAATCTTATTAAATTCATTTTCTTTTTACATCTATTAACTTAAGAAGAATATGTTTTCATAATCTCAACATTTTGGTAACATAATACTATAAGTTGTACATTATTGTATAACACAATCCAATATTCATAATCTAGAAGATTTTTTATTATTCAGGAATTCCTTCAACATATATAACATGATTCTAAAAACTAACAAAAGTTTCAAAATTAAAATATCAAACAAAAATTTAAGCTTTAGTTGTTTGTTTACTTACTCATATTAAGTAATCATTCTCTTCATGTCCTTTTGTAATTTGGATCCAGTTACAATTTAAACAACTGCAGAATATGAATGTCTTCTAAGCACCACCAAATCCACCTCCAAAAAGACGTTGGAACAGTGCACTAACTTATTGTATTAATATGATAGCAAGGATTTCGAGGTTGTTTATGACAATTTTAATCAAGGGGCAGAAACTGTCTGCTTGTGAATAGCTGGTACACACAAATAGATAAGAAGCCATTTTAACAATGTAGATTAGACTACATTAGACCCCAACGACAAATGACAGACACCCTACAACTATCTGTGTCACCTTTTTTAATCTTATCAGTCAAGAATGGGAACAATACTTGTATTGGCTACAATACCTAAGCAAATTTTGCTGTATCACTCAATAAATTACATTTCGTTTAAACATTAATTACTGTATACATGTAATATCTAACAGTTCCTAATATTATCTTAATGCATCCTAAAACAAATCAGTGATTCCCTTTTAATAACACTTAAGAAAAACAATTGTGTTTTTATCGACTTTGGGCAATCTGAAACATATCAGTGATTCCCGGATTCCTAACACTAAAGAAAAATAATTATTTTTGCCTAGCACCCTATTCTAATGAATTCTGAAAAAGTAACAACTTTTCCCTAATACTAACAGACGCACAAATAATGGATTATAGTAATCCTAAAATACTTCTAGGGAATCCCAAGAAAAAACCTCACTAATTACTCTTGACTCACAAGATCAAAAAAGGAAGTTCTGAGCAAAACTATCAGCTTGCACGTAGCTAATCTACAAAAACTGATAGCCAGCCTTTTGAACAATGTAGTTTACACTACAGTGAAGCCAAACCATGAGGTACAGATGCCCTACGAACATCTGTGTTACATTTTTTAATCTCATCTGTCAAGAATGGGAACAATACTCGTAATGACTACAATACCTAAGCAAATTTTGAGATATCACTCACTAAATTACATTTCGTTTAAACATTAATTATTGCGTACATTTAATATCTATAAGTTTCTAATATTTTCTTTGTGTATCCTGAAACAAATATGTCATTTTGTTTCCAAACTCTAAAGAAAAAAAGTGTTTTTTCTAGCACCATATCCTAATGAATTCTTGAGATGTAACAACTTTTCCCTAATACTAACAGACGCACAAATAATGGATTATAGTAATCCTAAAATACTTCTAGGGAATCCCAAGAAAAAACCTCACTAACTACTCTTGACTCACAAGATCAAAAAAGAAAGTTCTGGGCAAAACTATCAGCTTGCACGTAGCTAATCTACAAAAACTGATAGCCAGCCTTTTAAACAATGTAGTTTATACTACACTGAAGCCAAACCACGAGTCACAGATGCCCTACGAACATCTGTGTCACATTTTTTAATCTTATCAGTCAAGAATGGGAACAATACTTGTAATGACTACATTACCTAAGCAAATTTTGCCGTATCACTCACTAAATTACATTTTGTTAAACAAGTTAATTACTGCGTACATATAATTACTAACAGCTCCTAATATTATCTTAGTGCATCCTGAAACAAATCAGTGATTCCCTATTAATAACACTTAAGAAAAACAATTATATTTTCCTACCACCCTATTACTAATGAATTCTTAAAATGTAACAACTTTTCCCTAATACTAACAAACACACAAATAATGGATTATAGTAATCCTAAAATACTTTTAGTGAATCCCAAGAAAAAACCTCACTAATTACTCTTGACTCACTAGATCAAAAAAGGAAGTTCTGGACAAAACTATCAGCTTGTACGTAGCTAATCTACAAAAACTGATAGCCAGCCTTATAAACAATGTAGTTTACACTACACCGAAGCCAAACCACAGGTCACACATGCCTTACGAACATCTGTGTCACATTTTTTAATCTCATTAGTCAAGAATGGGAACAATACTTGTAATGTTACAATACCTAAGCAAATTTTTCCCGTATCACTCACTAAATTACATTTTGTTAAACAAATTAATTACTGCGTACATATAATTACTAACAGCTCCTAATATTATCTTAGTGCATCCTGAAACATATCAGTGATTCCCTATTAATAACACTTAAGAAAAACAACTATTTTTTCCTACCACCCTATTACTAATGAATTCTTAAAATGTAACAACTTTCCCCAATACTAACAGACACACAAATAATGGATTATAGTAATCCTAAAATACTTCTAGTGAATCCCAAGAAAAAACCTCACTAATTACTCTTGACTCACAAAATCAAAAAAGGAAGTTCTGGGCAAAAGTATCAGCTTGAACGTAGCTAATCTACAAAAACTGATAGCCAGTCTTTTAAACAATGTAGTTTACACTACACCGAAGCCAAACCACAGGTCACACATGCCTTACGAACATCTGTGTCACATTTTTTAATCTCATTAGTCAAGAATGGGAACAATACACGTAATGACTACAATACCTAAGAAAAGTTTGCCGTATCACTCACTAAATTACATTTCTTTTAAACATTTATTATTGCGTTCATATAATATCTAACAGTTCCTAATATTATCTTAGTGCATCCTGAAACATATCAGGGATTCCCTTTTAATAACACTTTAAAAAAACAATTATTTTTGCCTTGCACCCTATACTAATGAATTCTGAAAGAGTAATAACTTTTCCCTAATACTAACAGACGCACAAATAATGGATTATAGTAATCCTAAAATACTTCTAGGGAATCCCAAGAAAAAACCTCACTAATTACTCTTGACTCACAAGATCAAAAAAGGAAGTTCTGGGCAAAACTATCAGTTTGCACATAGCTAATCTACAAAAACTGATAGCCAGCCTTTTAAACAATTTAGTTTACACTACACTGAAGCCAAACCACGAATCACAGATGCCCTATGAACATCTGTGTCACATTTTTAATCTCATCAATCAAGAATGGGAACAATACACGTAATGACTACAATACCTAAGAAAAGTTTGCCGTATCACTCACTAAATTACATTTTGTTCAAAGATTAATTATTACGTTCATATAATATCTAACAGTTTCTAATATTATCTTAGTGCATCCTGAAACAAATCAGTGATTCCCTGTTAATAACAAAAAAAAAAAAACAATTATTTTTACCTAGCACCCTATTCTAATGTATTCTGAAAAAGTATCAACTTTTCCCTAATACTAACAGACGCACAAATAATGGATTATAGTAATCCTACAATACCTCTAGTGAATCCCAAGAAAAAACCTTAGTAATTACTCTTGAGTAACAAGGTCAAAAAAGGAAGTTCTGGGCAAAACTATCAGCTTGCACGTAGCTAATCTACAAAAACTGATAGCCAGCCTTTTAAACAATGTAATTTACATTACAATGAAGCTAAACCATGAGTGACAGATGCCCTGCGACTATCTTTGTCATCTTTTTAATCTCATCAGTTAAGAATGGGAACAACTCTTTTAATGACTACAATACCTAAGTAATTTTGGTGTGTTTAGTCAGTAAATGATATTTTCTTTAGACATCAACTACTGTGTCTACATAATATATATCAGGACCTAATATCATTTTTATGTATCTTAATCAAATGTCATTTCCTTTATCTTTATACTAAAGAATAAAAATTACTTGTATTTTCCCTAGCATAACCTATCTTAGCTATTTCTAAAACAAAACCCGCTAATTTTTCTCTGACATTAATTGAAATAGATAAATAATTATTCTAACTATTTTAATATAATAACTCTAAGACCATTTTAGTGAATCACAGAATAACATCTCACGTGAATATGGAATCAACAAAAACCCAGAATAACAGTTGATTCTTGACTCATAAGATCAAAGAAGACAGTCATGATAGATAAAATTTGAGATAATTTGAGCTGATATGTTGGGCACTACCTAAGCCTCTTTTAGCAGCAACCTTAGAACCTGTAACAGAAAAAAACAGTTAATATTAGAATCCTAATCTTTTTGACTTAACTGAACACAAAGTTTTATATCTGGTTTTTACAACAATAATACAGTAGAACTTGGATAATTTGAAGCTGATGGGACCAGCTTTGCCGGGCCCCGGACAAAATAACTCGTTCGGGCCCCTCTTTCGTGAATCCCGGATTTGTTAATACTATTTTTTGCATGGATATTGTAGGTAAAGTGTGAATAAGTGATCAATAATAATAATAAAGCACACAATTTAATACAACCTAAACTCAAGTCAGTGTTTGAAGGCGCATGCGCGGGCCCCCTAAAAAATCATCTAGGGCCGGGCCCCGGAAAAATATCCGAGAAAACCGCCCTGACTACGGCCCTGGATGGGACTAATGAAAAAATTCGAATGATTAAAGTTCGAAAACACTCTTTTAAGTGGAAGCACTGGAGATTCTTCCGTTACGACAGCCATTTCAGCAGTCAATGCTGCTCACATCAGGTCACTGTCACTGGTCAATGTTTTTTTTTAAACACAGACCGCTCACACATATTAAACACTCTAATTTGCTTTCGTTAAACAAATTGCTATTGTCATTTCAGTAACTTTGGACCATGCATTATAGCACATTCTTGACGCTTTAAGAAGATTAATTTTGAAATTTATGTTCATGTTTTCGAACGAACCTGTCAAACACAAATGTACAATAAGTCTATGTTAGAAATGCAAAAACTTTTTTTTTATTGCCTTGATCAATTGACTGTATAGCTGAGGTTGTGAACAGGGGATGGGGGTCAAAAGGCTTAATATTGTCCATAAGTAGAATAGTGTTATGTGCAGTATAGTTGTCAACAAACAGGATGAATATTTATCTGTTTACGGAATGTTTTGTCGAGTTTTAGCAGCCATTCTTTATACAGCACTGATGGCATTCAAGCTTATTTATTTGCTTTGTAAAAGAGTTTATATTTTTAAAACTTCTATGATAACCAGATTTCCCTATCACCATTAAAGGAAACATTTCTGTGCCACCTATATTGCCTCCAACCAATAACATAACCCTTTGCTTACGTTTTTTAAACACTTCCACTACAGCAATCTCCTTTAAAGTTAACGTTTTGTTCTAGGTACAAATGCCTCTGGTGTGGTCCTTCTTAAAGCACTGTTTGATATTATCACCTTATTTTACAAAAATGTAAATACTATCCTACTCACTATAAGAATGGGATTTTTTTAAAAGACAGTTTCCACCTCATGAATAACAAATTTTAATGTCTTGACACAATTACTTGGTTCCAATTATCCAACTACTACTATATATAGCTTTCAATAAGAATTTTTAAATGAAAACACTTGAACATATATTAGTTTATTCTACTTGTCTACTGATGTTGCACTTACGTTTCTGAAAATTGACGAATATGGGGAGATGTGTCTCATTGTCAACTCATATCGTCGGACATTTTTATCAACAAAAACATCCATAGTGAGTAATAAGTTTTTGTTCTGTTTTAACATTGCTTAGAAATAGTTTTAAGACCAACCCATTTTATAGGTGTATTCAAATTATTATCTTTCATCATAAATTCCCATTATTAATCAATATATCTGCCTTCAATAGTTGGGTATTTTACTGTTTAGTATTATCTTCTGAGATTAGAAGATTGCATTCTTCAAATTACTGAACAGAAAGTCAAGTACTTTATAAATATTTGTAGGTATTATGACCTGAAAAATCAATTATCTTCAGTTGTCTTGCCAGTCAAGCTGTTTGAATAAAGAGACAAACTAATATAGCTCTTTTCCCTCCAGTTACTAATTAGGCTTGTAAAAATCAATAACGTTATTATATGATTATTATAATATATATATATATATATATATATATATATATATATATATATATATATATATATATATGTGTGTGTGTGTGTGTGTGTGTTGTGATATTTCACATTGTCCATTATTTTTCTGTTGCACTGACTTTTGAAGTTATTATTATTACTTGTAAATAATATTTTCTGTGTGATTCGGTCACAGAGTGATTCGACAATGGTCAAGTGACCGAAAGGTGCCTCATCACATAAGGTAAAATAATTGCACTTAGTGGTGGAATAATTGTTTACAATTAACAATATTAACTTTATGAAGTCAGTGCAACGGAAAAAAATGGAAACTAATTAGGTTTGTAAAAATCAATAATGTTATTATATGATTATTATAATATATATATTATATGTGACAGCCGAGTTTAGTAAGGTTTTATGAAACAAGTTTATAATAAAACGCACACATCACCATAGTTTTTCTGAGGATAATTGTGGTGTAGATAATCATGAGAGTAAATTCAGAAAGACTATGCTTTAAAAAGTGTAAGATTTGGTGAAAAGTGCTAAATAGAAGTTAATGGTGTGTTATAGGCGTGGTGCTCATTGGTTAAACTTCCCTGTTAAAACATGTTTGGTCAGTGCAAATTAGAAAAACAGGTGAAAAGAAAAATTAGTTTATGTAATTTTTTTCAACAAGGTTTTTTACAGTTTAAGAAATATTAGACACAACAGACTTGAGCAATAATTATCAAGACGCAATCATGGTAATTATAACAAATACGAAGACCAAAATACAGAAAAATTTTTGTATGAAGTGTTTATTCACTTTGGTGTGTTAGCCCTATTATTTTTAAATAATTTACATTTATTTATAATTACACTCTTAATAAATTATTTCTTAAACCTTCTTACTGTCTAATTTATAAAAAGGAAATAGTGTTTTAAAATATCATCTTAAAATGACAATTTACAGAGCTTCAATTCCCAAATCAAAAACATGACAGTAATTGAATCATATTTGTGGTACAGTAAAACCTCAATATTTCAGACCTGTTCATTCCGGATCTCCATATAACCCGGACTGGTATTATGTAGTATTTTTTGGTTTTAAAATGTTAAAATTGTAATCATCGACATTAAAATATCAATTCTGGACATAATACTGTATCTTTATAAGCCCTACCCTACCCACGGTAAAAGTACTTGTCTTTTTATGTTGTAAGCATGGGCAGCCACTATTCCCAGCATAACTCGTGAATGCAACCGTAAAATGCTATGCAGTGCAGTATTGAGATATGTGTGTTGATGCAATAACCACCTGTCTACTAACATACCATGTATAGGGCCTATATATATATATATATATATATATATATATATATATATATATATATATATATATATATATATATATACATATATATATATATATATATATATATATATATATATATATATATATATATATATATATATATATATATGTGTGTGTGTGTGTGTGTGTGTGTGTGTGTGTGTGTGTGTGTGTGTGTGTGTGCTAGTTGTCACTATATGTACTTAGTATTTATGTAAAGTAAGATTCTTGTTTAAGTACATATAGTAAAAGTAATAAGTGAATACAAGCAAACAGTGTTGCAAAAAAAATATATGTATATAATTAATAAATTAAAAATATTTCAAAAACAAGAATACTTTTAATGAATATATCTATTCTTAAATATATGGAATAATTATATTGATTAAAAGTATTCTTGTTTTTGAAATATTTTTAATTTATTAACTATATTACAAGAAAACATATAACCATATTTAATATATATATATATATATATATATATATATTTTTTTTTTTTTTTACGTTCTCCATTATTTTTTTGTTGCACTGACTTAAATTTATTGACTTTAAATTATTGCACTTAGTGGTGGAAAAATTATTTACAAGTAATATATATCATCCATACTTCGTAAATCTGATTTTCTGTAAGTGTATGTTTTATTTCACTGTTTTCTAGGCCATCTCTAATTAATCCGGATCATCTCTGATCCCAGTTAGTCCAAATTATTGTTCACTGTACTTAAGTAAACATGGTTTTCAATTTTACAAGTACAGCTCTATTACTCTGGGGCTTAGACACAAGCAGGTAGAGGAAATAGTGTGAGCCTGAAAAGGACATACAGATTTTCAATCTTGTATCTCGTAACTGGCCATTACAAAAATTGGAATTAAATCAAATTTAACTATTCCAATTCTTAAGGAAAGTTATTTTAAAAACTTATTTTTAATAATAAAGTTGGAGAATGAAACATGAATGTTAAATATCAAATTACAATGAAAATTTAATGAATATGAAGTGCATAATATTATTTTTGTTTATTATTAAACTATGTTCACGCAACAAAATTGTTAATAAATAGAGAAGTGTTGTTTTATAAAAAATATTTACTAACACTAGCATATGAAGATGGAAACAACTAGGATATATTTGTTAGCATAGTGAGCTATAAAAGTATTGTACAATGTGAAACTATTTTTTTAAAAGTTTTTTTTTAAACTTCAAGATTTTCTCATTTTTTTTATTTTTTATTTTTTATTTTTAGTTTTTTTTCTTGTTTTATAATTTTACACTGTATAAGTTCTATTCATAACACCACTGGGGATCTGTGTTTCTTGTTTACAAACTATAATTATTTAATTGCTCCTTGACTTTATAATTACTAGAATATGTCTAGAACTTGTCCTGTACTTAAATGAATCAGCTGTTATTAACCTTTATCTATACACACAATAAAAATATCACAGATAATTTTTTTTTTAATGCAGTTTTAAAATTGAAATGCTTCTTACCATTGAATATTCTTAATTTTGTTTTATAGATCTCCTTGTTACTGATTCTTTGACAATATAGTTACTTCAGGATCTGTGTTGGCAAGCCAAAGTGTCTGTTAAAATAAAAACATATTAAACGTTATTAAGATTTAAAAACCAAAATGAAAATAATATAAATATATACTTTTTTTAGAAATAATAAGTTGATTAATATTATGAAATTATGCTGAATGTAGTATGAGATTAATATTAAATTTCATAATAATCGATTCCATCTTCACGTGAGCTACTAATGTTTTAGCTAAAAACCTTGTAAATATCATACACTTGCCAATAATAGCACTTACTTTTAGAACTGTTGAGAACGGCCGTTTCATATCTCCTGAAACAGCAGTACTCAATAATTCTAAAATTAAGTGTTATTATCGGTCAGTGCAACATATTTACAAGTGTTTTTAGATAAAAATTCATCTTTTATGTAAAAAGTTCAACGCATTAATTGTACATTTCAGGTGCTAACATGACCACTCAGTTCTATTTATGAATATTTGGGAATTTTTTTGTTAAAGAAGGTTGTTATTACAATTTTTAAAAAAAAATTTAATTTCATGAAAATTTTTAATATGGTGTTTAGTGTTATTAATGAGACTACTTCGTTTTTAACATGTGTATATATCATGTATATGACTACATATTATGCTATTTAAGAGGTAATAGCTTATAAGTGGTTCTAGGATATTAGTAATGGAGCCTAGAACCATTAGCTTCATACTCACTTGTTCACACACTCATGTTTAAGCATATTGCTAAACATTGTTTTACATATGAAAAGAATATCATAATTTGAATATGTTATTACCACAAAATAATGTTAAACATTAAGTAATGAGGAAATGTCAATTATTTAGAATTAATGGTATCTTACTACTCTCCCCAAACCCTACCATTATTATTAAATACACCTCGATAATTTGGTTAATACAGAATCACTACCATGTTTACAGACTTGAGTTAGACGATACGTATATTGGGTGGATAATGACATTAATAAAGACAAATTAAATATTTTTGACCTTATATCAAGTTCTCCAAAAGCGACACAGCCAAACTCCATAGAATACAAACAAACTCATCTAATAAAAAATCTTCTCAGACATTACTTTCCAAACAATCTCCTTTTACGTGTACCAAGCGTAATGCCTAAGCTGAAAGTACATATTATACAAGTAAACCAGAGTCTAATGTAAAAAAAACTTATGTTCATGATTATTTAAATATAATTATTTAGATATTGGAACAGAATTAAAGTTGCCCATAATTACTAACAAGAATTTTAGTTTATATAATTTTTGTTCGATGTAGAATTGGCTCAGTCATTTTATTCATAAAAATTAGAGTACAAATTGAATGTGTATGTGTATGTGGGCGTGTAGTTATAAATAAATAAAACCTCCTCAATCAACTCATAACTGAGTTCGTCTTGTAATATTTTCCTCTGAAGATGATCGCTCTCCACTAGAAATGTACATCAGGACATAAATAAAACGTTTGTGTAGTTTAAGAGGTTTTACTTATTTATAATTAGAAATTATTCAACAGCTGCTCCAAGTTATTATTGTCTGTTTGTGTATGTGTATGTGTATGTGTGTGTGTGTGTTTGTGTGTGAGTGTGTGTGTGTGTGTGTGTGTGTGAGTGTGTGAGTTTGTGAGTGTGTGTGTGTGTGTGTGTGTGTGAGAGAGAGAGTGTGAGTGTGTGTGTGTGTGTGTGAGTGTGTGTGTGTGTGTGTGTGTGTGTGTGTGTGTGTGTGTATGTGTGTGAGTGTGTGTGTGTGTGTGTGTGTGTGTGTGTGTGTGTGTGTGTGTGTGTGTGTATGTGTGTGTGTGTGTGTGTGTGTGTGTGTGTGTGTGTGTGTGTGTGTGTGTGTGTGTGTCAGCTTTTGTAATTATAAATTTTAATATAAAACATATTTGAAATGTTGTATCTTTCATAGTGTTCATCACATGGGTGTAACTTGCTATTTTTATATAGTTTATTACAAAAGTTTAATTGTAAGCTTGAATAGTTGGATTTGTGTAGTTGGATGTTCCACAATTTTTTATTGAGCTTTATAATTTGTGAGGGGTTGTATGCATTCCAGATATAAAGCATCTAACACACATACTCAATATCCTGTTGTAATCCAAACTCAAAATTTGACTCCCTAATAACTAACATACTTACTCCCAGAACCACCAACTTAGTTATTATACCCCCACCCCTTCCCAACACCCACCTTGTACTAACTAAGAGATCTATTACAGTCTCAGTTGATACTCCAGAGTCAATTGTCCACTACTGGATGAGTTAAGTGATATTTTGGGCAAGTTTTTATATAAAAAAGTGTAAACTAGTGGCTAGCATTGAAGATTTAGTCAAAAGGAGCTATTTAGTGTTGTAAGGTAGTATAACAAGATTTAAATAGGTTTATAGTGCAAGTATTTTTGTTTTAAATCGCACAAAACATTTTTAATTGCTCTACAAAATCATTTTAATGTAAAAAATGTTTTGTCTCGGAACGTTTTTTCAAAAAAAATAGTCTAATTATTTGTTCTTGGAAATCACTTGTTAAATTTTCCCACTTAAATATTTTAAATATCCTCTGAATATCATGAGCAACAAAATCCATGAATTATTTAGATTATTAAGAGAATGTTCACTGTCTACACCAACAAAAAATTGAGGTTTTCTATTTAAACTATTTTATTCTGTTGAAAGTATTCTTGAAGTTAGTTTACATTTCTATGTTGAACACAGCATTTATGTTACTTGTATATTTGGTTTAAGAAATTTTAATGTGGGTTTGGATAAGAAGGTAATGATTAAGATAGAGAGAATAGCTCATTATCTATGGAAAGTTGTTGCATACAATGTAAGAACGTTTGGGCGATAAATAACTAACATAATGTTTTCTTTTACAATTAAATGTCCAACAATACCTCTTTACAGTTAATAAAGTAAACTTAAAATCCATAAATATTCAAATACTAATTTCTTAAAACTTTGTATATATAATTTCTCACTTGAAAACAAATATAGTAGGTTTTTTATGTTGGACATCAGAATGCAAACAGGGGTGTAAATTTTCTTCCAAAACTTTATTGATAATGTGGGGCAGTCAATATTTTATAAAAATATTTAACTTGAAATATCTTTCATAAATTATCTTATAACAACTCTTTAACTTATTATAAAATATTTTGAACAAAATAAATTTAAAAACCTTTCTAAACTTTAAGTTACATTCAACAGATTTCAATAAAAGAAACCACCATAAAGAAACTCTCCAAGTCCCAAATGGCATTACCTATGGGTGCCTACTACAGGAACTAACATAAATTTGAAGTATTAAAAAAAATCTTTTAATAATCTGTTAGTTTGGATAAATGATATGTTTTAAATGCATACACAATCACGATAATCTATTACTGAACAACTCAAGTTTATTTTTATTTAGGTTTTTACTTAAAAATGTATCTGTAAAAGTTGAGCTTAAAGCGTCCTTCGACGCCATTTTTTTAGAACGTTTTAAAAAGTATAAAAAATGTCCGATTTTTAAGACGTTAATATCAAGACAGATGTGTAACAAAAAAGTATCGGTTTCCTGAAATTCTAAATACACAGTGAAACAATTATGTAGAAAATGTTTTCAAGACATAAATCTCATTAAAAAGAAATAATTGAAATCAGCAGAAATCTTACCTCCGGCTAGTTTGAGGATTCCATCTGAAAGATATATATTTCGATTAGTTATTGTGTTAACAAGGAAGTATTAACGACGGCCTTTGAAATATGTTTTTTTCTTTTTGGTTTAGTTTTGTACTACACTGCCTAAATAGAGTTATGTTTCTAGTATAGAATAATATAATAACGCAAAAAAAATCTGCAAAATTATAAATAATATATTTTTTTAAATAATTATTTTTTTTAATACATCTAAATTAAAGCTAAAAGTTATTGTAATTACATCGTTGCTTAATTCCTACTATTAGTTCACACTCTCTCTTTATATATATATATATTTAATAAATTAAAAATATTTCAAAAACAAGAATACTTTTATTGCATATATTATTCAAAGCTTTTCGCCGATAAAATAGTACCAGCATCTTCAGGAAAATAATTATGAATAATATATGCAACAAAATTATAAATAATATATGATTTGAATAATATATGCAATAAAAGTATTATTATTTTTGAAATATTTTTAATTTATTAAATATATTACAAAAATACATATCACCATATTTGATATATATATATATATATATATATATATATATATATATATATATATAATAATAAATTAAAAATATTTCAAAAACAAGAATAATTTTAATGAATATATTTATTCAAAGCTTTTCGCCGATAAAATAGTACCAGCATCTCCAGGAAAATAATTATCTAATAATCATTATTAATAAGATTATTAGATAATTATTTTCCTGAAGATGCTGGTACTATTTTATCGGCGAAAAGCTTTGAATAAATATATTCATTAAAAGTATTCTTGTTTTTGAAATATTTTTAATTTATTAACTATATTACAAGAAAACATATCACCATATTTAATTTATATATATATATATATATATATATATATATATATATATATATATATATACACACACACATATAGGCCTATATATATATATATATATATATATATATAACCTTGTTCAAATTTCCAATCATTAATAAAATACTTTTTATTCATCCACTCAAGTTCAAACACATTTTTTTCAAACTTGTAGTGTATGATACTTGAATCTAATATATTAAAAAAATATTAATTAGTTAATTTAATTAAATTAATTAATTCCAACAATTAATTTGACTTTTTATTTTGCTACTTAATATTGTGATTATATCATAAGTACATAAATATTTATATTAATTGTAATTATTTAATGAAAGGTAACTAAAATCAATTTTTTCTTTGTTGACCTAAGTAGGTATTCACATTATTTTTTTTTACATATATAACTTGTTACATGAAATATTTTTTGAAAAATGTATTGTGCAAGTAAGCTTCATAAAAAAAGGAAATATAAATAAATATTTTAAAACTATAAAAATCACTGTGATTTTTATATAAATTCAACTAATAAAAGACTTTATATACTGGATGTTAATAGAGTACTAAATTAGGTTATCATTTGCTTTAACAGCTGTGGTTGGGATGTGACTATAAAAATTAAAATCTCTCCTACGAAAGTCATCATTCTCGACCAATTGGAGAAAAATGTAACCTAGAAAACTTTCTTTTACATAAAATTCTACAAAACTATTATTGGTTTTTTTAAACGAATTATTTTGTTTTTATATTAAAGATAGTTTATCGTTATTCTCCTCCACAAATTTCTACAGATTAATCAAATACTACCCGATAACAAAAGTTAATTTGTTTTATAAATGTTTTCAGAGCAGGTAAATTTTAATAACTTATGTAGCGCATCTTTTCTAGAACTTCGATTTATTTCTTGTACCTCATATATTAATATCTAAGTAATTAAATAGTGTTTATTTTGTTTGTTTTTATTCTAGCATATTTTATGTTTTATCCAATCTAACTTTTATTGTACCCTAACTTATTATTTTTTCTGTGATCTAATTTATATGTTTATTCTTAAATCACTTATTATTTTTATTTTAACATAATTAATCTTTACCTTTACCCAGTTTAGTATTTTTATTCTAACCTGTTGGTATTTCTAACCTCACTTTTAATTTTAGCCTTCTAATTAAATACTAGGCAAGACTTTCCATAGCAAACACATTTGTATTTGCTTGTCATTAAAATATTTTAGTAAATTGATTTGAAATTTTAAGATAAAACTATTCTCTTGTGAAATGAGTAGCGAAATCAATTTTAAAAGCCATTCATCATTTGTCACCAAATAGTATTGAGAAATATGTGCACAAAATGTTATCATGATATGTGCAGATAATTCTGTGATTATCATGAGCGTCATAATTTTGAGTTCCCAGACAGTACTTTTACAACTTAGACGCGGCCCATTATTGGCAAAAAATAGATTTTAAGGGGACAGCAAGATAAAACTTTTCCCATTATGAAAGAAATTTTGATTACTTGTGTTTATGAAATATCGTATGCATTAACTTTTATTAATGAAAGAGCCTTTTATATAGCCATGATTGGTCTCTTTATAATTTTCAATCTACCAAGTTGGCATTGCCTTCTAATCTCCTATACACTACAGCGCCTCTTCAGGGCATGTTATGAAATAAATAGTAACAAAAACTCCAAGTACTTATTTATATAACTAAAATAACAGCACAAAATTATAGCTCTGAGCAGTATAATTTTTATAGTTTATCGTTGGAGGTTTTTCCATTAATCTGTCACACTTAAGGTTACCTGGCTCCAATTACTTACTTGAAAGTTTTATTCATCTGAACCTAGAGGGGGTGCACACCTGCTTCCTGGATCAGCCCCCTGATGAGAATCTATAGGGGACGCACTCCTGCACCCTGGATCAGCCCCCCCGTGAGAACCTATAGGGGGCACACACCTGATCCCTGGATCAGCCCCCCCGTGAGAACTTAGAGGGACTGCACACCTGCTCGCTGGATCAGCCCCCTGATGACGGGTTCATTTTTCTCCAGGAGGTGCTCATACCCCATCACTCGCTCTTCCCCTTTAAATGAAAATTCAGCGAAATTAATTTATTCAGTACAGACACACACACACACACACACACGTGTATGGTTACTTATATTATAATTATTATATAGTATATCATGCCTGTGTATATATATTGGACAAAATTAGTATTCAATAGCTTAAAGCAAGTTTGAAACCTCAGTATTGCTGTTTCTAAATGCATGGATATTGCAATAGTCTGACCTAAGTATATTTACCCCTAACTACTCTATTACAGCGAACAATTTCTTTAAGAAGGCTCAACGTACAATGAATGTGTTTAACAAAAGTGCATATGTAAATAGAATGTCCGCAGCGTTAAAGCAATCACTTAGAATTATTAAGAAATATAGTTTGTGGAGGAAACAGGGTGACTATTGGGCCGGATGGATCACTTCCGGTCACTTTCACGGAATCCAGCTCCTGGGCAAAGAAATTGACAGGAAGTCGACTGGAAGATTGGCAAAGTAAAGTAATAGTGTCTAATATATTAAGAACATTCAATAATTCACTTGGCTTTTCATCCTGTGTACTAAGCGTTCTGATAACATTAGCTTTACTTTCCAACAGTCACACACCAAACGTTTTTTGCTAGAATAGTTTCTCTCGTTGCCTGCAGTATCAATTCTCTGGATTCAGTTCTGAATTTTACATAACCATGCCCCATTCTGGCATCACCACAGAACCTCTTGACAAGTCTCTCTCACTCTTTCCCTCCCTCTCTCTCTCTCTCTCTCTCTCTCTCTCTCTCTCTCTCTCTCTCTCTCTCTCTCTCTCTCTATATATATATATATATATATATATATATATATATCAAAGATGTACAGGTCTTCGCTTGCTCCTACACACCAAACCATTAGAAAGCATTAAAGGAAATGGTCGAAGGGACAGATGTCTGTACCGAACATTCTGCAGTAGAGACATGTGGGTTAATAGGACGATATCCTATTGTGAGGACCCTGCAGGTCCTAGCGGTACTTCAGTTAAACACTACTGCTATTAACTGGCCACACAACACACACACATAGACGTACACACACACACACACACACACACACACACACACACACACACACACACACACACACACACACACACACACCTATACATACACGCACACACACACTCACGCGCGCGCAAGCACATACACACAAGTACAAGCATGCACGCGCACACACAAGCTCAAGCGCTCGCACGCAAGCACACGGACGAACATCCACATATTTAATTACCTACCATTTTCTGAAGTTACTAACAGCACTAAATAACAGTTAGCATAGTAAAAATAACATGCGGATAGACCTTTTACAGAGGGACATTGTGACTGAACACAGCCGTGTTGAATGTGTGTGTGTGTGTGTGTGTGTGTGTGTGTGTGTGTGTGTGTGTGTGTGTGTGTGTGTGTGTGTGTGGGTGTGAGTGAGTGTGTGTGTGCGTGTGTGTGTGGGGGGGGGTTGCGTGTGTGTGTGTGTGTTTGTATGTGCGTGTGTGTGTGTGTGTGTGTGTGTGTGTGTGTGTTTGTATGTGCGTGTGTGTGTGTGTGTGTGTGTGTGTGTGTGTGTGTGTGTGTGTGTGTGTGGGTGTGTATGTGTGTGTGTGTGTGTGTGTGTGTGTGTGTGTGTGTGTGTGTGTGTGTGTTTGTATGTGCGTGTGTGTGTGTGTGTGTGTGTGTGTCTGTCTGTGTGTGTGTGTTTGTCTGTGTGCGTGTGTGTGTGTGTATGTTCGTATGTGCGTGCGCGCGCGCGCGCGCGCGCGTGTGTGTGTGTGTGTGTGTGTGTGTATGCGTACGGTTCAGAAGGAAAAGGACAAAATAACACTGGTAGAGAAAAAGATTATTCATGTGCATATCTTTTGCCAGGGTCCAAGAGAGGTTTCTAACAACTGTCCTGAGAGTGTTTCTGTGCGCGCATAGTTAGAATACATCGTAGTCAGCAATTTGCCTGCAGGAAGTGTGCACAAAAAAAGGTGTTTGACGTCCCTTAGCTACGCTAAGCTCAAGGCTAGATTATTTTGTATTTACGACTCCTTCTGCAGTAACTATTAAACTGCCTGAAAACTATTTAACGTTAAACATGCGGTCTTTAACCAGTTGTACCAAATACATACTGTTGTGGTACTAGTTATAGCCTACTTTACCTAACCTTTTGGTAAAGTGAACCTAGAAATAAATGCAAATGAACTCTGTCTATGGGCAAGTGACGTCGTTGGTTTACAATATAACTCCTATATGTTTTGAAAAATCTAGATAAAATAAGATTTAGGCATGTATGTGAACCATTTTATACATATATATACATACATAAATTTATATTTATCTATTTCCAAATAGTGGGAAAAAAGTATTTCATTGTAGAAGAAAACTAAAGATGACGTTTTTATTAAATAACGTAAATAATCTAAATATCAAATTAAAAAATTAAAAATATAGGTAAATTAATTTTGTGACCTGTGGTTACATCAGGTAGGTCCAAAAATATAACCTATCAGCTGTAAAGTAAGTGGCTAACGAGGTTTTTATTAAATAACGTAAATAATCTAAATATCAAATTAAAAAATTAAAAATATAGGTAAATTAATTTTGTGACCTGTGGTTACATCAGGTAGGTCCAAAAATATAACCTATCAGCTGTAAAGTAAGTGGCTAACGAGGTTTTTATTAAATAACGTAAATAATCTAAATATCAAATTAAAAAATTAAAAATATAGGTAAAATAATTTTGTGACCTGTGGTTACATCAGGTAGGTCCAAAAATATAACCTATCAGCTGTAAAGTAAGTGGCTAACGAGGTTTTTATTAAATAACGTAAATAATCTAAATATCAAATTAAAAAATTAAAAATATAGGTAAATTAATTTTGTGACCTGTGGTTACATCAGGTAGGTCCAAAAGTATAACCTATCAGCTGTAAAGTAAGTGGCTAACGAGAGCAACAACGTTGCATGTACGTGAATCAGAAATAGCTTAAAGTATTTGAAACTAGTGCGTTTCTGTAGGATTCGACCTGATCAACAGCCTTTTCTGGCATCAGTTTTAATTAAACTTTTAAATTTCCAGGTGGGACACAAAACCTGCATAGTACAACAAAACGTCGTTTATCTGACAAACGAATACACATTTATGTAAAGGCAATTTACTACAAAAGCGTGTTAGAGAAGATGCAATAATGTTTAAGGCAGACTCGATCGCAACTGCTTTAATATCAGAGCAATATCTTACAATGTTACGTGTTAATTGTTCTTATCACTTGAGAAGTCTATGCATCTTTTCTATCGAGAATTTGCCAATGCCGTACGTGTTACTAGATTAATAAATAATGATTAAACATAGTGCAAAACAACGAATAAATAAAACTGAACCCAATGACTAAATGGTGATAAAAAGTGTAAATATGCTAAATATTCTACATAAAATTAGACTTTTCTAAAGTTGTATTGAGTTAGTTCATTGATTTACAAAAATATCTCTTAACAGAGAGCATCTAAAAATTATGTTTAAATATTTTAAACAGAAAGTAATGACACCATCCTATGTGAAAATTTCAGGTTTTTTCCGTTACCAAAATACAGAATGCTCACATGTTAAAAAGAATAATATTAGATAATAACTTTAAAAAATATTTTTTCTTTATCTCTGTAGAATGCTAATCTGTACCACGTTGCCATGTTCCTCTTCTAATCCTACGATCGAAGAGTCTCTCTATTTTTGTGATAGCCTAATCTTTACATCTACCCAAGAGTGAAACTAATAGACAACTCCTACCCCTTATATAGAGGACACATGCACAGGACTGAAACTCTGTACGATGTTGCTATGTTCCTCTTCCAATCCTTCGATCGAGGTATCTCTCTATATTTGCCAAGCTCTCACGTTTATAGCTACCCAAGAGTGAAACTAATAGACCCCACCTTAAACTTATATAGAGGGCATATTCACATGGCTGTTACTCTGTACCATGTTGCCATGTTCCTTTACCAGTCCTACAATCGGGGTGCCTCTCCATATTTGCCAAACTCTCAAATTTATGGCTACGCAAGCGTGAAACAAATAGACCCCTCCTTATCCTTATATAAAGGACTCTTAACCCAGGATGCTACTCTTTACCATGTTACCATGTTCCTCTACCAGTCCTACAAACGTGGTGTCTCTCTATATTTGCCAAAATCTAACCTTAATAGCTACCCAAGAGTGAAAGTAATAGACCCCTCCTTAACCTTATATAGAGGACACATGATCAGGGATGCTACTCTGTACCATGTTGTTATGTTCCTCAACCATTCCTACAATCGTGGTGTCTCTCTATATTTGCCAAACTTTCACGTTTAAGGCTACCCAAGAGTGAAAGCAATAGACCCCTCCTTAACCTTATATAGAGGAAACATGATAAGGGATGCTACTCTGTACCATGTTGCCATGTTCCACTACCAGTCCTACAATCATGGTGTCTCTCTCTATTTGGCAAACTCTCAACTTTATGGGAGTCCAAGAATGAACTAATAGACCACTCCTTACACTATATAGAGGATACCATACACAACGATGCTACTCTGTACCATGTTCCCATGTTCCTCTACCTGCCCTACAATCGTGGTGTCTCTCTCTATTTGGCAAACTCTCAACTTTATGGGGGCATAAGAATGAACTAATAGACCCCATCTTAACACTATATAGAGGATACCATGCACAGGGATGCTACTCTGTACCATGTTGCCATGTTCCTCAACCTGTCTTACAATCGTGGAGTCTCTCTCTATTTGCCACACTCTCACCTTTATGGGGGCCCAAGACTGAAACTAATAGACCCCTCCTTAAGCTCATATAAAGGACACATGATCAGGAGTGCTAATCTGTACCATGTTGCCATGTTCCTCTACCTGTTCTACAATCGTGGTGTCTCTCTCTATTTTCCATACTATTACCTTTATGGGAGCCCAAGAATGAAATTAATAGACTCCTCCTTAACAATATATAGAGGATACCATGCACAGGGATGCTACTCTGTAGCATGTGGCCATGATCCTCTACTAGTAATAAAATCGTGGTGTCTCTCTATATTTGCCAAATTCTCACCTATATAGTTACCTATGAGTGAAACTAATAGACCCCCCTTAACCTTATTTAGAGGACACATGATCAAGGATGCTACTCTGTACCATGTTGCCATGTTCCTCTACCAGTCCTACAATCTTCGTGTCTCTCCCTATTCGCCAAACTCTCACTTTCATGGGCGCCCTAGAATGAAACTATAAAACGCCTCCTTAACCTTATATAAAGGACACACTTTCAGGGATGCTACTATGTAACCATGTTGCCATGTTCCTCTACTAGTCCAACAATCGTGGTGTGTCTCTATATTTGCCAGACTCTCACCTTTATAGCTACCCAAGCGTGAAACTAATAGACCCCTCCTTAACCTTATATAGAGGACAGATGTTCGGGAATGCTATTCTGTACCATGTTGCCATGTTCCTCTACAAGTCCTACAATCGTTGTGTCTCTCTATATTAGCCAAAATCTCAACTTTATAGACACCAAAGAAGGAAACTGATAGACCGCTCCTTAACCTTATATAGAGGACACATAATCAGGGATGATACTCTTTACCATGGTGCCAAGTTCCTCTAACAGTACTACAATGTTGATGTCTCTCTATATTTTCACAAAATCTCACCTTTATACCTACCCAAGAAAGAAACTAATAGACCCCTCCTGAACCATATATATAGAAAACACATGATCAGGACTGCTACTCTGTACTATGTTACCATGTTCCTCTACCAGTCTTATTAAAGTATTGTCTCTCTATGTTTACCAAAATCTCACCTTTATATCTACCTACGAATGAAACTAATAGACCCCTCCTTAACCTTATATAGAGGACACATGATCAGGGATGCTACTCTGTACCACGTTGCCATGTTCCTCTACAAGTCATACAATCGCGGTGTCTCTCTATATTTGCCAAAATCTCACCTTTATAGCTACTCACGAACGAAACTAATAGACCCCTCCTTAACCTTATATAGAGGCCACATGATCAGGAATGCTACTCTGTACCATGTTGTCATGTTCCTCTTCCAGTCCTACAAAAGTATTGTCTCTCTATGTTTGAAATATCTCACCTTTATAGCTATCCAAGCGTGAAACTAATAGACCCCTCCTTAACCTTATATAGAGGACACATGATCAGGAATGCTACTCTGTACCATGTTGTCATGTTCCTCTTCCAGTCCTACAAAAGTATTGTCTCTCTATGTTTGAAATATCTCACCTTTATAGCTACCCAAGCGTGAAACTAATAGACCCCTCCTTAACCTTATATAGAGGCCACATGATCAGGAATGCTACTCTGTACCATGTTGTCATGTTCCTCTTCCAGTCCTACAAAAGTATTGTCTCTCTATGTTTGAAATATCTCACCTTTATAGCTACCCAAGCGTGAAACTAATAGACCCCTCCTTAACCTTATATAAAGGACACATGATCGGGGATGCTACTCTGTACCATGTTATCATGTTCTTCTACCAGTCCTACAATCGTGTTGTCTGCACCTTTATAGCTACCCAAGCGCGAAACTAATAGACCCGTCCTTAACCTTATATAAAGGACACATGATCGGGAATGCTACTGTGTACCATGTTATCATGTTCTTCTACCAGTCCTACAATCGTGTTGTCTGCACCTTTATAGCTACCCAAGCGTGAAACTAATAGACCCCTCCTTAACCTTATATAGAGGCCACATGATCAGGAATGCTACTCTGTACCATGTTGTCATGTTCCTCTTCCAGTCCTACAAAAGTATTGTCTCTCTATGTTTGAAATATCTCACCTTTATAGCTACCCAAGCTTGAAACTAATAGACCCCTCCTTAACCTTATATAAAGGACACATGATCGGGGATGCTACTCTGTACCATGTTATCATGTTCTTCTACCAGTCCTACAATCGTGTTGTCTGCACCTTTATAGCTACCCAAGCGTGAAACTAATAGAACCCTCCTTAACCTTATATAAAGGACACATGATCGGGAATGCTACTCTGTACCATGTTATCATGTACTTCTACCAGTCTTACAATCGTGTTGTCTTCACCTTTATAGCTAACCAAGAGTGAAACTAATAGACCCATCCTTAACCTTATATAGACGACCCATGATCTGGGATGCTACTCTGTACCATGTTATCATGTTCTTCTACCAGTCTTACAATCGTGTTGTTTTCACCTTTTTTGCTACCCAAGAGTGAAACTAATAGGCCCATCCTTAACCTTATATAGAACACACATGATCAGTGTACTCTGTACCATGTTACCATGTTCCTCTACCAGTCCTACAAAAGTATTGCCTCTCTATGTTTACAGAAATCTCACCTTTATAGATACCCAAGAGTGAAACTAATAAACCCCCCTTAACCTTAGACATGATCAGGGATGCTACTCTGTACCATGTTGTCTTGTATCTCTACCAGTCCTACAATAGTGGCGTCATTCTATATTAGCCAAACTCTCACGTTTATAGCTACCCAAAAATGAAACTATTAGACCCCTCCTTAACCTTATATAGAAGACACATGCACAGGGCTGCTACTCTGTACCATGTTGTTATGTTCTTCTACCAGTCCTACAATCGTTATGTCTCTCTATATTTGCCAAACTCTCACCTTTATTAGTGCCCAAGTATGAAACTAATAAACCCCTCCAAACTTCATAAAGAAGAGACACGCATAGTACAGCAACCCTGTACTAAGATACCACGTTCCTCAATCTGTCTTACAATCGTGGAGTCTCTCTCTATTTGCCACACTCTCACCCTTATGGGGGCCCAAGACTGAAACTAAAAGACCCCTCCTTAAGCTTAAATAAAGGACTCATGATCAGGACTGCTACTCTGTACCATGTTGCCATGTTCCTCTACCTGTCCTACAATCGTTGTGTCTCTCTCTATTTGCCACACTCTCACCCTTATGGGGGCCCAAGACTGAAACTAAAAGACCCCTCCTTAAGCTTAAATAAAGGACTCATGATCAGGACTGCTACTCTGTACCATGTTGCTATGGTCCTCTATCTGTTCTACAATCTTGGTGTCTCTCTCTATTTGTCAAACTCTCACCTTTATTAGTGCCTAAGTATGAAACTAATAAACCCCTCCAAACTTCATAAAGAAGAGACACGCATAGTACAGCAACCCTGTACTAAGATACCACGTTCCTGAATCTGTCTTACAATCGTGGAGTCTCTCTCTATTTACCAAACTCTCACCTTTATTAGTGCCCAAGTATGAAACTAATAAACCCCTCCAAACGTCATAAAGATGAGACACGCATAGTACAGCAACCCTGTACTAAGATACCACGTTCCTGAATCTGTCTTACAATCGTGGAGTCTCTCTCTATTTGCCAAACTCTCACCTTTATTAGTGCCCAAGTATGAAACTAATAAACCCCTCCAAACTTCATATAGAAGAAACACGCATAGTACAGCAACCCTGTACTAAGATACCACGTTCCTCAATCTGACTTACAATCGTGGAGTCTCTCTCTATTTGCCACACTCTTACCTTTATGGGGGTCCAAGATGAAACTAAAAGACCCCTCCTTAAGCTTAAATAAAGGACTCATGATCAGGACTGCTACTCTGTACCATGTAGCTATGTTCCTCTACCAGTCCTACAATCGTGGTGTCTCTCTCTATTTGCCAAACTCTCACCTTTATTAGTGCCCAAGTATGAAACTAATAAACCCCTCCAAACTTCATAAAGAAGAGACACGCATAGTACAGCAACCCTGTACTAAGATACCACGATCCTCAATCTGTCTTACAATCGTGGTGTCTCTCTCTATTTGCCACACTCTCACCTTTATTAGTGCCCAAGTATGAAACTAATAAACCCCTCCAAACGTCATAAAGAAGAGACACGCATAGTACAGCAACCCTGTACTAAGATACCACGTTCCTGAATCTGTCTTACAATCGTGGAGTCTCTCTCTATTTGCCAAACTCTCACCTTTATTAGTGCCCAAGTATGAAACTAATAAACCCCTTCAAACGTCATAAAGATGAGACACGCATAGTACAGCAACCCTGTACTAAGATACCACGTTCCTCAATCTGTCTTACAATCGTGGTGTCTCTCTCTATGTGCCAAACTCTCACCTTTATTAGTGCCTAAGTATGAAACTAATAAACCCTTCCAAACTTCATAAAGAAGAGACACGCATAGTACAGCAACCCTGTACTAAGATATCACGTTCCTGAATCTGTCTTACAATTGTGGAGTCTCTCTCTATTTGCCAAACTCTCACCTTTATTAGTGCCCAAGTATGAAACTAATAAACCCTTCCAAACTTCATAAAGAAGAGACACGCATAGTACAGCAACCCTGTACTAAGATATCACGTTCCTGAATCTGTCTTACAATCGTGGAGTCTCTCTCTATTTGCCAAACTCTCACCTTTATTAGTGCCCAAGTATGAAACTAATAAACCCCTCCAAATTTCATATAGAAGAAACACGCATAGTACAGCAACCCTGTACTAAGATACCACGTTCCTCAATCTGACTTACAATCGTGGAGTCTCTCTCTATTTGCCACACTCTTACCTTTATGGGGGCCCAATATGAAACTAATAGACCCCTCCTTAAGCTTATATAAAGGCCACATGATCAGGACTGCTACTCTGTACCATGTTGCCATGTTCCTCTACCAGTCCTACAATCGTGGTGTCTCTCTCTATTTGCCAAACTCTCACCTTTATTAGTGCCCAAGTATGAAACTAATAAACCCCTCCAAACTTTATAAAGAAGAGACACGCATAGTACAGCAACCCTGTACTAAGATACCACGATACTCAATCTGTCTTACAATCGTGGTGTCTCTCTCTATTTGCCACACTCTCACCTTTATTAGTGCCCAAGTTTGAAACTAATAAACCCCTCCAAACTTCATAAAGAAGAGACACGCATAGTACAGCAACCCTGTACTAAGATACCACGTTCCTCAATCTGTCTTACAATCGTGGAGTCTCTCTCTATTTGCCACAATCTCACCTTTATGGGGGCCCAAGACTGAAACTAATAGACCCCTCCAAACTTCATAAAGAAGAGACACGCATAGTACAGCAACCCTGTACTAAGATACCACGTTCCTCAATCTGTCTTACAATCGTGTAGTCTCTCTCTATTTGCCACACTCTCACCTTTATTAGTGCCCAAATATGAAACTAATAGACCCCTCGAAACTTCATAAAGAAGAGACACGCATAGTACAGCAACCCTGTACTAAGATACCACGTTCCTCAATCTGTCTTACAACCGTGGAGTCTCTCTCTTTTTGCCACACTCTCACCTTTATTAGTGCCCAAGTATGAAATTAATAAACCCCTCCAAACTTCAGAAGAAGAGACACGCATAGTACAGCAAACCTGTACTAAGATGCCACGTTCCTCAATCTGTCTTACAATCGTGGAGTCTCTATCTATTTGCCACACTCTCACCTTTATTAGTGCCCAAGTATGAAACTAATAAACCCCTCCAAACTTCATACAGAAGAGACATGCATAGTACAGCAAACCTGTACTAAGATGCCACGTTCCTCAATCTGTCTTACAATTGTGGAGTCTCTCTCTATTTGCCAAACTCTCACCTTTATTAGTGCCCAAGTATGAAACTAATAAACCCCTCCAAACTTCATACAGAAGAGACATGCATAGTACAGCAAACCTGTACTAAGATGCCACGCTCCTCAATCTGTCTTACAATCGTGGAGTCTCTCTCTATTTGCCACACTCTCACCTTTATGGGGGCCCAAGACTGAAACTAATAGACCCCTCCTTAAGCTTATATAAAGGACAAATGATCAGGACTGCTACTCTGTACCATGTTGCTATGGTCCTCTACCTGTTCTACAATCGGGTGGTGTTTCTCTCTACTTAGCAAACTATCGCCTTTATGGGTGCTCAAGAACGAAACTAATAGACCCCTCCTTAACACTATATAGAGGATACCACGCACAGGGATGCTACTCTGTAGCATGTGGCCATGATCCTCTACCAGTCCTACAATCGTGGTGTGTCTCTATATTTGCCAGACTCTCACCTTTATAGCTACTAAAGCGTGAAACTAATAGACCCCTCCTTAACCTTATATAGAGGACACATGATCTGAGATGCTACTGTGTACCATGTTGCCATGTTCCTCTACAAGTCATACAATCGTAGTGTTTCTCTATATTTGCCAAAATCTCACCTTTATAGCTACCGACGAATGAAACTAATAGAACCCTCCTTAAACTTTTATAGAGAACACACTCTCAGACATGCTACTATGTAACCATGTTGCCATGTTCCTCTACCAGTCATACAATCGTGTTGTCTTCACCTTTATAGCTACCCAAGAGTGAAACTAATAGACCCATGCTTAACATTATATATAGAGCACACATGATCGGGAATGCTACTCTGTACCATGTTGCCATGTTCCTCTACCAGTCATACAATCGTGTTGTCTTCACCTTTATAGCTACCCAAGAGTGAAACTAATAGACCCATGCTTAACATTATATATAGAGCACACATGATCGGGAATGCTACTCTGTACCATGTTCTCATGTTCTCCTACCAGTCTTACAATCGTATTGTCTTCACCTTTATAGCTACACAAGTGTGAAACTAATAGACCCAACCTTAACCTTATATAGAGCATACATGATCGGGAATGCTACTCTGTACCATGTTGCCATGTTCTTCTACCAGTCTTACATTCGTGTTGTCTGCACCTTTATAGCTACCCAAGCGTGAAGCTAATAGACCCATCCTTAACCTTATATAGAGCATACATGATCGGGAATGCTACTCTGTACCATGTTTTCATGTTCTTTTACCATTCTTACAATCGTGTTGTCTTCACGTTTATAGCTACCCGAGAGTGAAACTAATAGACCCATCCTTAACCTTATATAGAGGACACATGATCGGGAATCCTACTCTGTACCATGTTATCATGTTCTTTTACCAGTCTTACAATCGTGTTGTCTTCACCTTTATAGCTACCCAAGGGTGAAACTAATAGACCCATCCTTAACCTTATATAGAGGACACATGATCGGGAATGCTACTCTGTACCATGTTATCATGTTCTTTTACCATTCTTACAATCGTGTTGTCTTCACGTTTATAGCTACCCGAGAGTGAAACTAATAGACCCATCCTTAACCTTATATAGAGGACACATGATCGGGAATGCTACTCTGTACCATGTTATCATGTTCTTTTACCAGTCTTACAATCGTGTTGTCTTCACCTTTATAGCTACCCAAGGGTGAAACTAATAGACCCATCCTTAACCTTATATAGAGCCACATGATCGGGAATGCTACTCTATACCATGTTATCATGTTCTTTTACCAGTCTTACAATCGTGTTGTCTTCACCTTTATAGCTACCCAAGGGTGAAACTAATAGACCCATCCTTAACCTTATATAGAGCCACATGATCGGGAATGCTACTCTATACCATGTTATCATGTTCTTTTACCAGTCTTACAATCGTGTTGTCTTCACCTTTATAGCTACCCAAGGGTGAAACTAATAGACCCATCCTTAACCTTATATAGAGCCACATGATCGGGAATGCTACTCTATACCATGTTATCATGTTCTTTTACCAGTCTTACAATCGTGTTGTCTTCACCTTTATAGCTACCCAAGAGTGAAACTAATAGACCCATCCTTAACCTTATATAGAGCCACATGATCGGGAATGCTACTCTATACCATGTTATCATGTTCTTTTACCAGTCTTACAATCGTGTTGTCTTCACCTTTATAGCTACCCAAGGGTGAAACTAATAGACCCATCCTTAACCTTATATAGAGCCACATGATCGGGAATGCTACTCTATACCATGTTATCATGTTCTTTTACCAGTCTTACAATCGTGTTGTCTTCACCTTTATAGCTACCCAAGAGTGAAACTAATAGACCCATCCTTAACCTTATATAGAGCCACATGATCGGGAATGCTACTCTGTACCATGTTATCATGTTCTTCTACCAGTCTTACAATCGTGTTGTCTGCACCTTTATAGCTACACAAGTGTGAAACTAATAGACCCAACCTTAACCTTATATAGAGCATACATGATCGGGAATGCTACTCTGTACCATGTTGCCATGTTCTTCTACCAGTCTTACAATCGTGTTGTCTGCACCTTTATAGCTACCCAAGCGTGAAGCTAATAGACCCATCCTTAACCTTATATAGAGCCACATGATCGGGAATGCTACTCTGTACCATGTTGCCATGTTCTTCTACCAGTCTTACAATCGTGTTGTCTGCACCTTTATAGCTACCCAAGCGTGAAGCTAATAGACCCAACCTTAACCTTATATAGAGCATACATGATCGGGAATGCTACTCTGTACCATGTTGCCATGTTCTTCTACCAGTCTTACAATCGTGTTGTCTGCACCTTTATAGCTACACAAGTGTGAAACTAATAGACCCAACCTTAACCTTATATAGAGCATACATGATCGGGAATGCTACTCTGTACTATGTTGCCATGTTCTTCTACCAGTCTTACAATCGTGTTGTCTGCACCTTTATAGCTACCCAAGCGTGAAGCTAATAGACCCAAACTTAACCTTATATAGAGCATACATGATCGGGAATGCTACTCTGTACCATGTTGCCATGTTCTTCTACCAGTCTTACAATCGTGTTGTCTGCACCTTTATAGCTACCCAAGCGTGAAACTAATAGACCCATCCTTAACCTTATATAGAGGACACATGATCGGGAATGCTACTCTGTACCATGTTATCATGTTCTTTTACCATTCTTACAATCGTGTTGTCTTCACGTTTATAGCTACCCGAGAGTGAAACTAATAGACCCATCCTTAACCTTATATAGAGGACACATGATCGGGAATGCTACTCTGTACCATGTTATCATGTTCTTTTACCAGTCTTACAATCGTGTTGTCTTCACCTTTATAGCTACCCAAGAGTGAAACTAATAGACCCATCCTTAACCTTATATAGAGCCACATGATCGGGAATGCTACTCTATACCATGTTATCATGTTCTTTTACCAGTCTTACAATCGTGTTGTCTTCACCTTTATAGCTACCCAAGAGTGAAAATAATAGCTCCTTATCCTTATATAGAGCACAAATGATCAGGGATGCCACTCTTTACTATGTTGCTATGTTCCTCTACAAGTCCTACAATCGTGTTGTCTCTCTATATTTGCCAAAACCTCACCTTTATAGCTACCCAAGGGTGAAACTAATAGACCCATTATTAACCTTATATAGAGCACACATGATCGGGAATGCTACTCTATACCATGTTCTCATGTTCTTCTACCAGTCTTACAATCGTGTTGTCTTAACCTTTATAGCTACCCAGGAGTGAAACTAATAAACCCCCTTAACCTTAGACATGATCAGGGATGCTACTCTGTACCATGTTGTCATGTTCCTCTTCCAGTTCTACAATCATGGATTCTCTCTCTATTTGTCAAACTTTCACCTTTATTGCTAACCAAGTTTGAAACTATTAGACCCTTCCTTTACCATATTTACAGGACACATACACAGGACTGCTGCTCTGTATAATGTTGCCATGTTCCTCTACCAGTCCTAAAATAGTGGCGTCTCTCTATATTAGCCAAACTCTCACGTTTATAGCTACCCAAAAATGAAACTAATAGACTCCTCCTGAACCTTATATAGAAGACACATGCACAGGGCTGCTACTCTGTACCATGTTGCCATGTTCCTCTACCAGTCCTACAATAGTGGCGTCTCTCTATATTAGCCAAACTCTCACGTTTATAGCTAAACAAAAATGAAACTAATAGACACCTCCTGAAAGTTATATAGAAGAAACATGCACAGGGCTGCTACTCTGTACCATGTTGCCATGTTCTTCTACCAGTAATACAATCGTCTCGCTATATTAAAAAAAATCTCAAATTTATAGCTACCCGAGTGTGAAACTAATATACCCCTCCTTACCCTTATATAGAGGTCACATGATCAAAGATGCTGCTCTGTACTAGCAGAAGATACCACGTTTCTCAATCTGTCTTACAATCGTGGAGCCTCTCTCTATTTGCCACACTCTCACCTTTATGGGGACCCAATACTGAAAGTAATAGACCCTCCTTAAGCTCATATAAAGGACACATGATCAAGACTACTACTCTGTACCATGTTGCTATGGTCCTCTACCTGTTCTACAATCGTGGTGTCTCTCTCTATTTGCCAAACTATCACCTTTATGGGTGCCCAAGTATGAAATTAATAGACTCCTTCTTAACAATATATAGAGGATACCATGCACAGGGATGCTATCTTTAGCATGTCTCCATGATCCTCTACTAGTCCTACAATCGTGGTGTCTCTCTATATTTGCCAAAATCTCACCTATATTGTTACCCATGATTGACACTAATAGACCCCCTTAACCTTATTTAGAGGACACCTGATCAACGATGCTACTCTGTACCATATTGCCACGTTCCTCAATCTGTCCTACAATCGTCGTTTCTCTCCCTATTTGTCAAAATCTCACTTTTATGGGGGCCCTAGAATGAAACTAATAAACGCCTCCATAACCTTATATAAAGGACACATGATCAGGGATGATACTCTTTACCATGGTACCATTTTCCTCTAACAGTCCTACAATCGTGGTGTCTATCTATATTTGTACAAAATCTCACCTTCATACCTACCCAAGAAAGAAACTAATAAAACCATCCCGAAACTTATATAGAGGACATACTATCAGGGATGCTACTATGTAACCCTTTTACCATGTTCCTCTGCCAGTCCTCTAATCGTGTTGTCTCTCAATATTTGCCAAAATCTCACCGTTATAACTACTCACGAACGAAACTAATAGACAACTCCTTAACCTTATATAGAAGACACATGATCGGGAATGCTACTCTGTACCATGTTATCATGTTCTTCTACCAGTCTTACAATCGTGTTGTCTTCACCTTTATAGCTACCCAAGAGTAAAACTAATAGACCCATCCTAAACTTAATATAGAGGACACTTGATCAGGGATACTATTCTGTATCATGTTACCATGTTCCTCTAGATTTTCCTACTATCGTGGTGTTTCTCTATATTCGACAAACTCTCGCTTTTATGGGTGCCCAAGAATGAAACTAATAGACCCATCCATAACCTCTTATAGAAGACACATGCTCAGGACTGCTACTCTGTACCACGTTACCATGTTCGTCTACCAGTTCTACAATCGTGGTGTCTCTCTATATTTGCCAAACTCTCACCTTTATAGCTACTCACGAATAAAACTAATAGACTCATCCTTAACCTTATATAGAGGACACACGAACAGGCATGCTACTCTGTACCACGTTGTAAATTGCACTACTAGTTCTACAATCGAAATGTCTCACTATATTTGCCAAACTCTCACCTTTATAGCTACTCACGAATAAAACTAATAGACTCATCCTTAACCTTATATAGAGGACACACGAACAGGCATGCTACTCTGTACCACGTTGTAAATTGCACTACCAGTTCTACAATCGAAATGTCTCACTATATTTGCCAAACTCTCACCTTTATAGCTACTCACGAATAAAACTAATAGACTCATCCTTAACCTTATATAGAGGACACACGAACAGGCATGCTACTCTGTACCACGTTGTAAATTGCACTACCAGTTCTACAATCGAAATGTCTCACTATATTTGCCAAACTCTCACCTTTATAGCTACTCACGAATAAAACTAATAGACTCATCCTTAACCTTATATAGAGGACACACGAACAGGCATGCTACTCTGTACCACGTTGTAAATTGCACTACCAGTTCTACAATCGAAATGTCTCACTATATTTGCCAAACTCTCACCTTTATGGCTACCCAAAACTGAAAAATGTAGACCCCTTTCTAACCCTATATATAAAGGATACCTTGCACAGGAATACTACTCCGTACCATGTTGCCATGATCCTTTACCAGTCCTACTATCGGGGAAGTCTCTCAATATTGGCCAAACTCTCTACTTTATGGCTAACCAAGTGTGAAACTAACAGACCCCTCCTTAATCCTATATAGAGGACATATGCAATGGGCTGCTGCTCTGTACCATGTCGCCATAATTCTCTACCTGTCCTACAATCATGGTCTCTCTTTACATTTACGAAACTCTCACCTTAATGGGTGCCCACGAATGAAACTAATAGACCCCTCCTTAACTCTATATAAAGGACACATGATCAGGGAGGCTACTCTGTACCATGTTGCCATGTTCCTCTACCTATCCTACAATCGTCGTGTCTCTCTCTGTTTGCTAAACTCTCAACTTTATTAGTGACCAAGTATGAAACTAATAAACACCTCTATAACCTCTTATAGAAGACACATGCAGAGGACTGCTACTCTGTACCAAGTTGCCATGTTCCTCTACCAGTCCTACAATCTATTTGCAAAATCACGAATTAATGGCTACCTAAAATTTGCCAAACTCTCACCTTTATGGGTACCCTTGAATGATACTAATAGACTCATCCTTAACCTTACGTAGAGGTCACATGAACAGGGATGCTAAGGGACGCTACTCTGCAACAAGTTGCCATGTTCCTTAACTGTCTTACAATCTAGGGGTTTCTCTCTATTTGCCAAACTCTCGCCTTTATTGCTACCTATAAATGAAACTAATAGACCGCTCATTTGCCTTATATAAAGGATACACGAACAGGCATGCTACTCTGTACCATGTTGTAAATTGCACTACCAGTTCTACAAACGAAATATCTGACTAGATTTGGCAAACTTTCACATTAATGGCTACCCAACAATGAAGATAATAGACCCCTTTCTAGCCCTATATATAGAGGATACCATGCACAGGAATACTACTCCGTACCATGTTGCCATGTTCCTTTACCAGTCCTACTATCAGAGAAGTCTCTCAATATTGGTCAAACTCTCAACTTTATGGCTAACCAAGTGTGAAACTATTAGACACCTACTTAACCCCATATAGAGGACATTCGAACAGGGAGTCTACTCAGTAACATGTCACTATATTCCTTTAACCTTCCAACAATAAGGTCTGTCTCAATATTTGCCAAACTCTCACCTTTATAGCTAGCCAAGTGTGAAACTATTAGACACCTCCTTAACCCCATATAGAGGACATTCGAACAGGGAGTCTACTCAGTACCATGTCACTATATTCCTTTACCTTTCCTACAAACAAAGTCTGTCTCAATATTTGCCAAACTCTCACCTTTATAGCTAGCCAAGTGTGAAACTATTAGACACCTATCTTAACAATATATAGAAGACATATGAACAGGGAGTCTACTCAGTACTATGTCACTATATTACTTTTCCTTTCCTACAATCTAGGTCTGTCTCAAAATTAGCCAAAGTCTCACCTTTTAAGCTACCCAAGTGTGAAACCATTAGACACCTCCTTAACCCTATATAGAGGACATATGAACAGGGAGTCTACTCAGTACCATGTCACTATATTCCTTTACCTTTCCTACAATCGAGGTCTGTCTCAAAACATGCAAAACGCTCACCTTTATGGCTAACCAAGTGTGAAACTATTAGACCCCTCTTTAAATATATATAGAAGACACATGCAAAGTCCTGCTACTCAATACCATGTCTCAGAATCAAGGTTTTTCTCAATATTGGCCAAACCCTCACCTTTAGGGCTACCCAAGTGTGACACTATTAGACCCCTCCTTAACCATATACAGAGGACATATGCAAAGGGTGTCCACTCAGTACCATGTCACTATTATCTTTTACATTTCCCACAATCAAGGCATGTCTCAATATTGGCCAAACTCTCACCTTTATAGCTAGCCAAGTGTGAAACTATTAGAACTCTCCTTAACCCTATATAGAGAACATATGCACAAGGAGTCCACTCAGTACCATGTCACTTTACTTCTTTACCATTCCTACGATCAAGGTATGTCTCAATATTGGCCAAACTCTCACCTTTAGGGCTACCCAAGTGTGACACTATTAGACCCCTCCTTAACCATATACAGAGGACATATGCAAAGGGAGTTCACTCAGTACCATGTCACTATATTCTTTTACATTTCCTACAATCAAGGTATGTCTCAATATTGGCCAAACTCTCACCTTTATAGCTAGCCAAGTGTGAAACTATTAGACTCTCCATAACCCTATATAGAGGACATATGCACAGGGAGTCCTCTCAGTACCATGTCACTATATTCCTATACCTTTCCTAAAATCAAGGTGTGTCTCAATATTGGCCAAACTCTCACCTTTATAGCTACCCAAGTGTAAAACTATTAGACCCCTCGCTAACCCTATATAGAGGACTAATGCACAGGAAGTCTACCCAGTACCATGTCACTATATTCCTTTACCTTTCCTACAATCAAGGTGTGTCTCAATATTTCCCAAACTCTCACCTTTAGGGCTATCCAAGTGTGACACTATTAGACCCCTCCTTAACCCTAAACAGAGAACATATGCACAGGGAGTCCACTCAGTACCATGTCACTTTATTTCTTTACCTTTCCTACGATCAAGGTGTGTCTCAATATTGGCCAAAACTCTCTCCTTTATAGCTACCCAATTGAGAATCTATTAGACCCTTCCTTAACCCTATATAGAGGACATAAGCACAGGGGGTCCACTAAGTACCACGTCACTATATTGTTTTACCTTTACTACAATCAAAGTCTGTTTCAATATTGGCCATACGTTTACCTTTATAGCTACCCAAATAAGAAACTATTAGACCCCTCCTCAAACGTATATAGAGGACATACGCACAGGGAGTCTACTCCCTACAATCAAATGTGTCTCAATATTGGCCAAACCCTCACCTTTATAGCTACCCAAGTGAGAAACTAGTAGACCCCTCCTAAACCCTATATACAGGACGTATGCACAGGGAGTCTACCCAGTACCATGTCGCTATATTCCTTCACCTTACTACAATCAAAGTGTGTCTCAATATTGGCCAAACTCTCACCTTTATAGCTACCCAAGTTTAAACTAATAGTCCCCTTCTTAACCCTATATACAGGACATATGGACAGGGGGTCCACTCAGTACCATGCCAGTATATTGTTTTACCTTTCCTACAATCAAAGTCTGACTAAATACTGGGCATACGTTTACCTTTATAGCTACCCAAGTGAGAAACTCTTAGACCCCTCCTCAAACCTATATAGAGGACATACGAACAGGGAGTCTACTCAGTACCATGTCACTATATTCCTTTACCTTTCCTACAATCAAATGTGTCTCAATATTGGCCAAACTCTCACCTTCATAGCTACACAAGTGTGAAACTATTAGATTCCTCTTTAACCATATATACAGGACATATGCACAGGGTGTCTACTCAGTACCATGTCACTATATTCTTTTACGTTTACTACAATCAAAGTCTTTCTCAATATATGCCAAACACTCACCTTTATAGCTACCCAAGTGAGAAACTAATAGACCCCTGCTTAACCCTAAATACAGGACATATGCACAGGGAGTCCACTCAGTACCATGTCACTCTATTCCTTTACCTTACTACAATCAAAGTGAGTCTAAATATTGGCCAAACTCTCACCTTTATTGGTACCCAAGTGTGAAACTAATAGTCCCCTCCTTAACCCTAGATACAGGACATATGCACAGGGAGTCCACTCAGTACCATGTCACTATATTGTTTTACCTTTCCTACAATCAAAGTCTGACTCAATACTGGCCATACGTTTACCTTTATAGCTACCCAAGTGTGAAACTAATAGACCCCTCCTTAACCCTATATACAAGACATATGCACAGGGAGTCCACTCAGTACCATGTCACTAAATTCCTTTACCTTTCCTACAATCAAAGTGTGTCTGATTATTAACCAAACTCTCACCATTATAGCTACCCAAGTGAGAAACTAATACACCACTTCTTAACCCTATATACAGGACATATGCACAGGGTGTTTACTCAGTACCATGCTACTATATTCCTTTACCTTTTCTATAATCTAAGTCTGTCTCAATATTGGCCAAACTCTCACCTTTATAGCTACCCAAGTGAGAAACTAATAGACCCCTCCTTAACCCTATATACAGGACATATGCACAGGAAGTCTACCCAGTACCATGTCGCTATATTCCTATACCTTTCCTACAATCAAAATTTGTCTCAATATTGGCCAAACCCTCACCTTTATAGCTACCCAAATTGTGAAACTAATAGAACTCTCCTTAACAATATAAACAAGACATATGCACAGGGAGTCCACTCAGTACCATGCCACTATATTCCTTACATTTCCTACAATCATGGTGTGTCTCAATATTGGCCAAACGCACACCTTTTTAGCTACTCAAGTGAGAAACACTTAGACCCCTTCTTAACCCTATTAACAGGACATATGCACATTGAGACCACTCAGAACCAAGTCACTATATTCCTTCACCTTTCCTACAATCAAGGTGTGTCTCAATATTGGCCATAATCTCACCTTTATAGCTACCAAAGTGGGAAACTATTAGACCCCTCCTTAACCCTATATAGAGGACATATGCACTTTTAGTCCACTGAGTACCATGTCACTATATTCCTTTACATTTCCTACAATCATGGTGTGTCTCAATATTGGGCAAACTCTCATCTTTATAGCTACCAAAGTGGGAAAATATTAGACCCCTCCTTAAACCTATTAAGAGGACATATGCACATTGAGACCAATCAGAACCAGGTCACTATATTCCTTCACCTATCCTACAATCAAGGTGAGTCTCAATATTGGCCAAACCCTCACCTTTATGGCAAACCCAAGTGAGAAACTATTAGACCCCTTCTTAACCCTATCTAGATGATATATGCAAAGGGAGTCCATTCAGTACCATGTCACTATATTCCTTTACCTTTCCTACAAACAAGGTGTGTCTCAATATTGGCCATACTCTCACCTTCATAGCTACCCAAGTGTGAAACTTAAAGACCCCTCTTTAACCCTATATACAAGACTTATGGACAGGGAGTCCACTCAGTACCATGTCACTATATTGTTTTGCCTTTCCTACAATCAAAGTCTGTCTGAATATTGGTCATTCTTTTACCTTTATAGCTACCCAAGTGACAAATTATTAGACCCCTCCTTAACCCTATATAGAACATATGCACAGGGAGTCCACGCAGTACCATGCCACTATATTCCTTTACCTTTCCTACAATCAAGGTGTGTCTCAATATTGGCCAAACTCTCACCTTTGTTGCTACTCAAGTGACAAACTATTACACCCCTTCTTAACCCTATATATAGGACATATGCACAGGGAGTCCACTCAGTACCATGTCACTATATTCCTTTACCTTTCCTACAATCAAGGTATGTCTCAATATTAGCCAAACCCTCACCTTGATAGCTACCCAAATGAGAAACTATTAGACCCCTTCTTACCCCTATATAGAGGACATAAGCACAGGGGGTCCACCCAGTACCACGTCACTATATTGTTATACCTTTCCTATAATCAAAGTCTGTCTGAATATTGGCCATACGTTTACCTTTATAGCTACCCAAATGAGAAACTATTAGACCCCTCCTCAAACCTATATAAAGGACATACGCACAGGGAGTCTACTCAGTACCATGTCATTATACTATTTTCCTTTCCTACAATCAAGGTGTGTCTCAATATTGGCCAAACTCTCACCTTCATAGCTACACAAGTGTGAAACTATTAGACCCCTCTTTAACAAAATATAGAGGACATATGCACAGGGATGTCACTTATACCACGTCAGTAATGTTCCACTTCCGATCCTACAAGCGTGGCTGCTTCCTGGTTTTATCATACTCCTATCTGTATGGCTAGCCAAGAGTAAAACTGATTGACCCTTCTTGTACTTAGATAGAGTACACATGCACAGGGATGGTACTTCTACCACGTCAGAAATGTTCCATTTCAAATTCTACAAGCAAAGCAACTTCCTGGTTTTATCATACTCCTATCTTTATGGCTACCCAAGAGGTTAACTGATAGACCCTTCTTGTAATTTGATAGAGGACACATGCACAGGGATGTCACATATACCACGTCAGTAATGTTCCACGTCCAATCCTACAAGCGTGGCAGCTTCCTAGTTTTATTATACTGCTATCTTTATCCCTACCCAACAGTGAAACTGATACACCATTTTTATACTCTGATAGAGGACACATTCACAGGGACGTCGAATATACCACGTCAGTAATGTTCCACTTCCAATCCTACAATCGTGGCAGCTTTCTGGTTTTATCATACTCCTATCTTTATCCCTACCCAAGAGTGAAACTGATAGACCCTTCTTGTACTTTGATAGATTACACATGCACAGGGATGTCACTTTTACTACCTGAACCATGATCCACTTCCAATCCTACAAGCGTGGCAGCTTCCTGGTTTTATCATACACCTATCTTTATCCCTACCCAAGAGTGAAACTGATAGACCCTTTTTATACGTTGATAGAGGACACATGCACAGGGATGCTACTTATACCTCGTCAGTAATGTTCCACTTCCAATCCTACAAGCGTGGCAGCTCCCTGGTTTCATCATACCCCTATCTTTATCCCTACCCAAGAGTGAAACTGATAGACCTTTCTTGTACTTTGATAGAGTACACATGCACAGGGATGTCACTTTTACTACCTGAACCATGATCCACTTCCAATCCTACAAGCGTGGCAGCTTCCTGGTTTTATCATACCCCTATCTTTATCCCTACCCAAGAGTGAAACTGATAGACCCTTTTTATACGTTGATAGAGGACACATGCAAAGGGATGCTACTTATACCACGTCAGTAATGTTCCACTTCCAATCCTACAAGCGTGGCAGCTCCCTGGTTTCATCATACCCCTATCTTTATCCCTACCCAAGAGTGAAACTGATAGACCTTTCTTGTACTTTGATAGAGTACACATGCACAGGGATGTCACTTTTACTACCTGAACCATGATCCTCTTCCAATCCTACAAGCGTGGCAGCTTCCTGGTTTTATCATACCCCTATCTTTCTCCCTACCCAAGAGTGAAACTGATAGACCCTTTTTATACGTTGATAGAGGACACATGCACAGGGATGCTACTTATACCACGTCAGTAATGTTCCACTTCCAATCCTACAAGCGTGGCAGCTCCCTGGTTTCATCATACTCCTATCTTTATGGCTAATCAAGAGGTTAACTGATAGAACCTTCTTGTAATTTGATAGAGGACACATGCACAGGGATGTCAAATATACCACGTCAGTAATGTTCCACTATCAATCCTACAAGCAAAGCAGCTTCCTAGTTTTATCATAAACCTATCTTTATCCCTACCCAACAGTGAAATGATAGAAACTTCTTGTACTTTGATAGATTACAGATGCACAGAGATATCACTTATACCACGCCAGTAATGTTCCACTTCCAATCCTACAAGCGTGGCAGCTTCTTGGTTTTATCATACTTCTATCTTTATGGCTAGCCAACAGTGAAACTGATAGACCCTTCTTATACTTTGATAGAGGACATATGCACAGGGATGTCACTTATACTACGCCAGTAATGTTCCCCTTCCAATCCTTCAAGCGTGGCAGCCTCCTTGTTTTATCATACTCCTATCTTTATCCCTACCCAAGAGTGAAACTGATAGACCCACCTGTACCCACCTTCTTGTACTTTGATAGAGGACACATGCACAGGGATGCTACTTATACCACGTCAGTAATGTTCCACTTCCAATCCTACAAGCGTGGCAGCTTCCTAGTTTTATCATACCCCTATCTTTATGGCTAGCCAAGAGTGAAACTAATAGACCCTTCTTATACTTTGATAGAGGACACATGCACAGGGATGTCACTTATACCACGTGAACCATGTTCCACTTCCAATGCTACAAGCGTGGCAGCTTTTTGGTTTTATCATACTCCTATCTTTATCCCTACCCAAGAGTGAAACTGATAGACCCTTCATGTACTTTGATAGATTACACATGCACAGGGATGTCACTTATACTACGTGAACCATGTTCCACTTCCAATCCTACAAGCGAGGCAGCTTCCTGGTTTTATCATACTCCTATCTTTATCCCTACCCAAGAGTGAAACTGATAGACCCCTCTTGTACTTTGATGGAGTACACATGCACAGGGATGCCACTTATACCATGTCAGTAATGTTCCACTTCTAATCCTACAAGCAAAGCAGCTTCCTAGTTTTATCATACTCCTATCTTTATCCCTACCCAAGAGTGAAACTGATAGACCCTTTTTATACGTTGATAGAGGACACATGCACAGGGCTGCTACTTATACCACGTCAGTAATGTTCCACTTCCAATCCTACAAGCAAAGCAGCTTTCTAGTTTTATCATACTTCTATCTTTATCCCTACCCAAGAGTGAAACTGATAGACCCTTCTTGTACTTTGATAGAGTACACATGCACAGGGATGCTACTTATACCACGTCAGTAATGTTCCACTTCCAATCCTACAAGCAAAGCAGCTTCCTAGTTTTATCATACTCCTATCTTTATCCCTACCCAAGAGTGAAACTGATAGACCCTTCTTGTACTTTGATAGAGTACACATGCACAGGGATGCTACTTATACCACGTCAGTAATGTTCCACTTCAAATCCTAAAAGCAATGCAGCTTCCTAGTTTTATCATACTCCTATCTTTATCCCACCCAAGAGTGAAACTGATAGACCCTTTTTATACGTTGATAGAGGACACATTCACAGGGATGCTACTTATACCACGTCAGTAATGTTCCACTTACAATCCTACAAGCAAAGCAGCTTCCTAGTTTTATCATACTCCTATCTTTATGGCTAATCAAGAGTTTAACTGATAGACCCTTCTTGTAATTTCATAGATTACAGATGCACAGGGATGTCACTTATACTACGTAAACCATGTTCCACTTTCAATCCTACAAGCGTGGCAGCTTCCTAGTTTTATCATACTCCTATCTTTATCCCTACCTAACAGTGAACTGATAGACCCTTCTTGTACTTTGATAGAGTACACATGCACAGGGATGTCACTTATACCACGTCAGTAATGTTCCACGTCCAATCCTACAAGCGTGGCAGCTTCCTGGTTTTATCATACTCCTATCTTTATCCCTACCCAAGAGTGAAACTGATAGACCCTTCATATACTTTGATAGAGGACACATGCAAAGGGATGCCACTTATACCACGTTGGTAATGTTCCACTTCCAATCCTACAAGCGTTTCAGCTTCCTACTTTTATCATACTTCTATCTTTATGGCTAGACAAGAGTGAAACTGATAGACCCTTCTTATACTTTGATAGAGGACACATGCACAGGGATGTCACTTATACCACGTGAACCATGTTCCACTTCCAATCCTACAAGCAAAGCAACTTCCTAGTTTTATCATACTCCTATCTTTATCCCTACCCAAGAGTGAAACTGATAGACCCTTCTTGTACTTTGATAGAGTACACGTGCACAGGGATGCTACTTATACCACGTCAGTAATGTTCCACTTCCAATCCTACAAGCAATGCAGCTTCCTAGTTTTATCATACTCCTATCTTTATCCCTACCCAAGAGTGAAACTGATAGACCCTTCTTGTACTTTGATGGAGTACACATGCACTTTGATGTCACTTATACCACGTCAGTAATGTTCCACTTCCAATCCTACAAGCAAAGCAGCTTCCTAGTTTTATCATACTCCTGTCTTTATCCCTACCCAAGAGTGAAACTGATAGACCCTTTTTATACGTTGATAGAGGTCACATGCACAGGGATGCTACTTATACCACGTCAGTAATGTTCCACTTCCAATCCTACAAGCGTGGCAGCTCCCTGGTTTCATCATACTCCTATCTTTATGGTTAATCAAGAGGTTAACTGATAGAACCTTCTTGTAATTTGATAGACGACACATGCACAGGGATGTCAAATATACCACGTCAGTAATGTTCCACTATCAATCCTACAAGCAAAGCAGCTTCCTAGTTTTATCATAAACCTATCTTTATCCCTACCCAACAGTGAAATGATAGAAACTTCTTGTACTTTGATAGATTACAGATGCACAGAGATATCACTTATACCACGCCAGTAATGTTCCCCTTCCAATCCTTCAAGCGTGGCAGCCTCCTTGTTTTATCATACTCCTATCTTTATCCCTACCCAAGAGTGAAACTGATAGACCCTTCTTGTACTTTGATAGAGGACATATGCACAGGGATGCTACTTATACCACGTCAGTAATGTTCCACTTCCAATCCTACAAGCGTGGCAGCTTCCTAGTTTTATCATACCCCTATCTTTATGGCTAGCCAAGAGTGAAACTAATAGACCCTTCTTATACTTTGATAGAGGACACATGCACAGGGATGTCACTTATACCACGTGAACCATGTTCCACTTCCAATGCTACAAGCGTGGCAGCTTTTTGGTTTTATCATACTCCTATCTTTATCCCTACCCAAGAGTGAAACTGATAGACCCTTCATGTACTTTGATAGATTACACATGCACAGGGATGTCACTTATACTACGTTAACCATGTTCCACTTCCAATCCTACAAGCGTGGCAGCTTCCTGGTTTTATCATACTCATATCTTTATCCCTACCCAAGAGTGAAACTGATAGACCCTTCTTGTACTTTGATGGAGTACACATGCACAGGGATGCCACTTATACCATGTCAGTAATGTTCCACTTCTAATCCTACAAGCAAAGCAGCTTCCTAGTTTTATCATACTCCTATCTTTATCCCTACCCAAGAGTGAAACTGATAGACCCTTTTTATACGTTGATAGAGGACACATGCACAGGGCTGCTACTTATACCACGTCAGTAATGTTCCACTTCCAATCCTACAAGCAAAGCAGCTTTCTAGTTTTATCATACTTCTATCTTTATCCCTACCCAAGAGTGAAACTGATAGACCCTTCTTGTACTTTGATAGAGTACACATGCACAGGGATGCTACTTATACCACGTCAGTAATGTTCCACTTCCAATCCTACAAGCAAAGCAGCTTCCTAGTTTTATCATACTCCTATCTTTATCCCTACCCAAGAGTGAAACTGATAGACCCTTCTTGTACTTTGATAGAGTACACATGCACAGGGATGCTAATTATACCACGTCAGTAATGTTCCACTTCCAATCCTAAAAGCAATGCTGCTTCCTAGTTTTATCATACTCCTATCTTTATCCCTACCCAAGAGTGAAACTGATAGACCCTTTTTATACGTTGATAGAGGACACATTCACAGGGATGCTACTTATACCACGTCAGTAATGTTCCACTTACAATCCTACAAGCAAAGCAGCTTCCTAGTTTTATCATACTCCTATCTTTATGGCTAATCAAGAGTTTAACTGATAGACCCTACTTGTAATTTCATAGATTACAGATGCACAGGGATGTCACTTATACTACGTAAACCATGTTCCACTTTCAATCCTACAAGCGTGGCAGCTTCCTAGTTTTATCATACTCCTATCATTATCCCTACCTAACAGTGAACTGATAGACCCTTCTTGTACTTTGATAAAGTACACATGCACAGGGATGTCACTTATACCACGTCAGTAAAGTTCCACGTCCAATCCTACAAGCGTGGCAGCTTCCTGGTTTTATCATACTCCTATCTTTATCCCTACCCAAGAGTGAAACTGATAGACCCTTCATATACTTTGATAGAGGACACATGCAAAGGGATGCCACTTATACCACGTTGGTAATGTTCCACTTCCAATCCTACAAGCGTTTCAGCTTCCTATTTTATCATACTTCTATCTTTATGGCTAGACAAGAGTGAAACTGATAGACCCTTCTTATACTTTGATAGAGGACACATGCACAGGGATGTCACTTATACCACGTGAACCATGTTCCACTTCCAATGCTATAAGCGTGGCAGCTTTTTGGTTTTATGATACTACTATCTTTATCCCTAAACAAGAGTGAAACTGATAGAAACTTCTTGTACTTTGATAGAGTACACACGCACAGGGATGTCACTTATACTACGTGAACCATGTTCCACTTCCAATCCTACAAGCGTGGCAGCTTCCTGGTTTTATCATACTCCTATCTTTATCCCTACCCAAGAGTGAAACTGATAGACCCTTCTTGTACTTTCATGGAGTACACATGCACTTTGATGTCACTTATACCACGTCAGTAATGTTCCACTTCCAATCCTACAAGCAAAGCAGCTTCCTAGTTTTATCATACTCCTGTCTTTATCCCTACCCAAGAGTGAAACTGATAGACCCTTTTTATACGTTGATAGAGGACACATGCACAGGGATGCTACTTATACCACGTCAGTAATGTTCCACTTCCAATCCTACAAGCGTGGCAGCTTCCTAGTTTTATCATACTCCTATCTTTATCCCTACCCAAGGGTGAAACCGATAGACCTTTCTTGTACTTTGATAGAGTACACATGCACAGGGATGCTACTTATACCACGTCAGTAATGTTCCACTTAAAATCCTACAAGCAAAGCACCTTATTAGTTTTATCATACACCTATCTTTATCCCTACCCAAGAGTGAAACTGATAGACCCTTCTCGTACTTTGATAGAGTACACATGCACAGGGATGCTACTTATACCACGTCAGTAATGTTCCACTTACAATCCTACAAGCAAAGCAGCTTCATAGTTTTATCATACTCCTATCTTTATGGCTAATCAAGAGGTTAACTGATAGACCCTTATTGTAATTTGATAGAGGACACATGCACAGGGATGTCAAATACACCACGTCAGTAATGTTCCACTTCCAATCCTACAAGCGTGGCAGCTTCCTGGTTTTATCATACTCCTATCTTTATCCCTACCCAAGAGTGAAACTGATAGACCCTTCTTGTACTTTGATGGAGTACACATGCACAGGGATGCCACTTATACCATGTCAGTAATGTTCCACTTCTAATCCTACAAGCAAAGCAGCTTCCTAGTTTTATCATACTCCTATCATTATCCCTACCCAAGAGTGAAACTGATAGACCTTTTTTATACGTTGATAGAGGACACATGCACAGGGCTTCTACTTATACCACGTCAGTAATGTTCCACTTCCAATCCTACAAGCAAAGCAGCTTTCTAGTTTTATCATACTTCTATCTTTATCCCTACCCAAGAGTGAAACTGATAGACCCTTCTTGTACTTTGATAGAGTACACATGCACAGGGATGCTACTTATACCACGTCAGTAATGTTCCACTTCCAATCCTACAAGCAAAGCAACTTCCTAGTTTTATCATACTCCTATCTTTATCCCTACCCAAGAGTGAAACTGATAGACCCTTCTTGTACTTTGATAGAGTACACATGCACAGGGATGCTACTTATACATCGTCAGTAATGTTCCACTTCCAATCCTAAAAGCAATGCAGCTTCCTAGTTTTATCATACTCCTATCTTTATCCCTACCCAAGAGTGAAACTGATAGACCCTTTTTATACGTTGATAGAGGACACATTCACAGGGATGCTACTTATACCACGTCAGTAATGTTCCACTTACAATCCTACAAGCAAAGCAGCTTCCTAGTTTTATCATACACCTATCTTTATGGCTAATCAAGAGTTTAACTGATAGACCCTTCTTGTAATTTCATAGATTACAGATTCACAGGGATGTCACTTATACTACGTAAACCATGTTCCACTTTCAATCCTACAAGCGTGGCAGCTTCCTAGTTTTATCATACTCCTATCTTTATCCCTACATAACAGTGAACTGATAGACCCTTCTTGTACTTTGATAGAGTACACATGCACAGGGATGTCACCTATACCACGTCAGTAATGTTCCACGTCCAATCCTACAAGCGTGGCAGCTTCCTGGTTTTATCATACTCCTATCTTTATCCCTTCCCAAGAGTGAAACTGATAGACCCTTCATATACTTTGATAGAGGACACATGCAAAGGGATGCCACTTATACCACGTTGGTAATGTTCCACTTCCAATCCTACAAGCGTTTCAGCTTCCTACTTTTATCATACTTCTATCTTTATGGCTAGACAAGAGTGAAACTGATAGACCCTTCTTATACTTTGATAGAGGACACATGCACAGGGATGTCACTTATACCACGTGAACCATGTTCCACTTCCAATGCTATAAGCGTGGCAGCTTTTTGGTTTTATCATACTACTATCTTTATCCCTAAACAAGAGTGAAACTGATAGAAACTTTTTGTACTTTGATAGAGTACACACGCACAGGGATGTCACTTATACTACGTGAACCATGTTCCACTTCCAATCCTACAAGCGTGGCAGCTTCCTGGTTTTATCATACTCCTATCTTTATCCCTACCCAAGAGTGAAACTGATAGACCCTTCTTGTACTTTGATGGAGTACACATGCACTTTGATGTCACTTATACCACGTCAGTAATGTTCCACTTCCAATCCTACAAGCAAAGCAGCTTCCTAGTTTTATCATACTCCTGTCTTTATCCCTACCCAAGAGTGAAACTGATAGAAGCTTTTTATACGTTGATAGAGGACACATGCACAGGGATGCTACTTATACCACGTCAGTAATGTTCCACTTCCAATCCTACAAGCGTGGCAGCTTCCTAGTTTTATCATACTCCTATCTTTATCCCTACCCAAGGGTGAAACCGATAGACCTTTCTTGTACTTTGATAGAGTACACATGCACAGGGATGCTACTTATACCACGTCAGTAATGTTCCACTTAAAATCCTACAAGCAAAGCACCTTCCTAGTTTTATCATACAAATATCTTTATCCCTACCCAAGAGTGAAACTGATAGACCCTTCTCGTACTTTGATAGAGTACACATGCACAGGGATGCTACTTATACCACGTCAGTAATGTTCCACTTACAATCCTACAAGCAAAGCAGCTTCATAGTTTTATCATACTCCTATCTTTATCCCTACCTAACAGTGAACTGATAGACCTTTCTTGTACTTTGATAGATTACAGATGCACAGGGATGTCACTTATACTACGTGAACCATGTTCCACTTTCTATCCTACAAGCGTTTCAGCTTCCTAGTTTTATCATTCTCCTATCTTTATCCCTACCTAACAGTGAACTGATAGACCCTTCTTGTACTTTGATAGATTACAGATGCACAGGGATGCTACTTATACCACGTCAGTAATGTTCCACTTCCAATTATACAAGCAAAGCAACTTCCCAGTTTAATAATACTCCTGTCTTTATGGCTAGCCAAAGTGGAACTGATAGACCCTTCTTGTACTTTGATAGAGTACACATGCACGGGGATGTCACTTTTACCATGTCAATAATGTTCCACGTCTAATCCTACAAGCGTGGCAGCTTCCTGGTTTTATAATACTCCTATCTTTATCCCTACCCAAGAGTGAAACTGATAGACCTTTCTTGTACTTTGATAGAGTACACATGCACAGGGATGTCACTTATACCACGTCAGTAATGTTCCACTTCCAATCCTACAAGCGTGGCAGCTTCCTAGTTTTATCATGCCCCTATCTTCATGGCTTGCCAAGAGTGAAACTGATAGACCCTTCTTATACTTTGATAGAGTACACATACACAGGGATGTCACTTATACCACGTCAGTAATGTTCCACTTCCAATCCTACAAGCGTGGCTGCTTCCTAGTTTTATCATGCCCCTATCTTCATGGCTAGCCAAGAGTGAAACTGATAGACCCTTCTTATACTTTGATAGAGTACACATGCACAGGGATGTCACTTATACCACGTCAGTAATGTTCCACTTCCAATCCTACAAGCGTGGCAGCTTTTTGGTTTTATAATACTCCTATCTTTATCCCTACCCAAGAGTGAAACTGATAGACCCTTCTTATACTTTGATAGAGTACACATGCACAGGGATGTCACTTATACCACGTCAGTAATGTTCCACTTCCAATCCTACAAGCGCGGCAGCTTCCTGGTTTTATAATACTCCTATCTTTATCCCTACCCAAGAGTGAAACTGATAGACCCTTCTTGTACTTTGATGGAGTACACATGCACTTTGATGTCACTTATACCACGTCAGTAATGTTTCACTTCCAATCCTACAAGCGTGGCAGCTTCCTAGTTTTATCATGCCCCTATCTTCATGGCTAGCCAAGAGTGAAACTGATAGACCCTTCTTGTACTTTGATAGAGTACACATGCACGGGGATGTCACTTTTACCACGTGAACCATGTTCCACTTGCAATCCTATAAGCGTGGCAGCTTCCTAGTTTTATCATACTCCTATCTTTATCCCTACCTAACAGTGAACTGATAGACCCTTCTTGTACTTTGATAGATTACAGATGCACAGGGATGCTACTTATACCACGTCAGTAATGTTCCACTTCCAATCCTACAAGCAAATTAACTTCCTAGTTTAATAATACTCCTATCTTTATGGCTAGCCAAAGTGGAACTGATAGACCCTTCTTGTACTTTGATAGAGTACACATGCACGGGGATGTCACTTTTACCATGTCAATAATGTTCCACGTCCAATCCTACAAGCGTGGCAGCTTCCTGGTTTTATAATACTAATATCTTTATCCCTACCCAAGAGTGAAACTGATAGACCCTTCTTGTACTTTGATAGAGTACACATGCACGGGGATGTCACTTTTACCATGTCAATAATGTTCCACGTCCAATCCTACAAGCGTGGCAGCTTCCTGGTTTTATAATACTCCTATCTTTATCCCTACCCAAGAGTGAAACTGATAGATACTTCTTGTACTTTGATAGAGTACACATGCACAGGGATGTCACTTATACCACGTCAGTAATGTTCCACTTCCAATCCTACAAGCGTGGCAGCTTCCTAGTTTTATCATGCCCCTATCTTCATGGCTAGAAAAGAGTGAAACTGATAGACCCTTCTTATACTTTGATAGAGTACACATGCACAGGGATGTCACTTATACCACGTCAGTAATGTTCCACTTCCAATCCTACAAGCGTGGCAGCTTCCTAGTTTTATCATGCCCCTATCTTTATGGCTAGCCAAAGTGAAACTGATAGACCCTTCTTGTACTTTGATAGAGTACACATGCACGGGGATGTCACTTTTACCACGTGAACCATGTTCCACTTGCAATCCTATAAGCGTGGCAGCTTCCTGGTTTTATCATACTCCTATCTTTATCCCTACCCAAGAGTGAAACTGATAGACCCTTCTTGTACTTTGATAGAGTACACATGCACAGGGATGTCACTTATACGACGTCAGTAATGTTCCACTTCCAATCCTACAAGCGTGGCAGCTTCCTAGTTTTATCATGCCCCTATCTTTATGGCTAGCCAAGAGTGAAACTAATAGGCCCTTCTTATACTTTGATAGAGGACACATGCACAGGGATGTCAATTATACCACGTGAACCATGTTCCACTTCCAATCCTACAAGCGTGGCAGCTTCCTGGTTTTATCATACTCCTATCTTTATGGCTACCCAAGAGGTTAACAGATAGACCCTTCTTGTACTTTGATAGAGTATACATGCACAGGGGTGTCACTTATACCTCGTCAGTAATGTTCCATTTGCAATCCTACAAGCGTGGCAGCTCCCTGGTTTTATCATACTCCTATCTTTATGGCTACCCAAGAGGTTAACAGATAGACCCTTCTTGTACTTTGATAGAGTACACATGCACAGGGGTGTCACTTATACCTCGTCAGTAATGTTCCATTTTCAATCCTACAAGCGTGGCAGCTTCCTGGTTTTATCATACTCCTATCTTTATGGCTACCCAAGAGGTTAACAGATAGACCCTTCTTGTACTTTGATAGAGTACACATGCACAGGGGTGTCACTTATACCTCGTCAGTAATGTTCCATTTGCAATCCTACAAGCGTGGCAGCTCCCTGGTTTTATCATACTCCTATCTTTATGGCTACCCAAGAGGTTAACAGATAGACCCTTCTTGTACTTTGATACACATGCACAGGGGTGTCACTTATACCTCGTCAGTAATGTTCCATTTTCAATCCTACAAGCGTGGCAGCTTCCTGATTTTATCATACTCCTATCTTTATGGCTAGCCAAGAGTGAAACTGATAGACCCTTCTGGTACTTTGATAGAGGACACATACACAAGGATGTCACCTATACCACGTGAACCATGTTCCACTTCCAATCCTACAAGCGTGGCAGGTTCCGATGATTCTCATACTCTTTTCTTGAACAGGCTGCCCATAAATTGAATTTATAAGCCCACTTCATATCCTTCGATTATGTACTGACGAGCAGTGGGGTATTTATCTATAAAATCTGGACAAAATTATTTTATCAACTCATAAAAGTGCAAAAGTTCACAAAATTGCTTTTTTGTGACAAAAAACACTTTTATAACAAAAATATATTCATATTATATTCGATAAAATACTTAGGCTGTATTAAAAATAACTTTTCTTGTTATTCTGAAGACGACATTGAAATTCGTCCGAAGTCTCTTCTTCAGCGGATAAAAAGCATTAGTAGAGTGTCCTTCAGGAAGGGTTTTGTCGCTAGGGAATTTATTTTATTCTCTTCGTATTCGATGTCTTCGTTCGTAATATCTATCTTTTCCTTGAGGAATCGTATTGGAGACATCACGTGACAATAACTGGGAGAAGAAGGCAGAGGGTTTCGTCATACTATCTTATTTTGTTGGTTACAAGACAGTTGTCAACGGGACAAACTAACTTTGAAAAATGTTCGCACTATTGTCAAATCTTTGTTTAAATTGTGTTTGCTGCGGTCATCACATCCCCACCTATACATTAATAAATGTTGCTATTAATAAATCCTTTATTATATTTGAAGCACCTGTCTTGCCTTCACAATCCAATTTTAAGTTAACTTTTCAAAGTTCAATTTACTGCTTAAGTTCTGCTGTTTTCCTTCTCTTTGCCCTTTCGCTGCCATCACCAAAAGATTTCAATGGGCGTCCTGGTCGAGATCTTGCTTTGGGGATAATTAATGTACTTTGTAACCAATTGCCATTTCTTTTAAGAACAAGATGTTCTGTATAATTTGAGACTAGAATATACTTTAATTTCTGACTTTAGGTATGACAGTTTCTTTTGAACCTCTCTTCGTTTGTCTTCAGTGTAGTTTTGGGAATCCAACAAAGAAGCTACTTCATCATTATCCAATTTTTCACTTATGTTGTCATTAGGGTACTCTGAAATCATGTCGTAAAAACGTTTACACGTTAAACATTTGACTCGAATGGCCCTAAAACAAATATAGACAATTGCTGGGGAAATTGTTCGATTTTTATCGTGTAACTTGCACAGACATTTTAAGCGAATACTCAGAAAATTGAATGAAGTTGGAACTAATTTTTATTGAAAGGATAAGAAGAGACATTTCTTTACAATATCATACTGAAAACTTGACCGGGACTCACTCGGAAGTATAACAAAACACTTAACTTATAACAAAATTTTAGGATTCATGTGATCAAAAAGTGTTATTTTTCCTCCAAAATAATAGATGAAAAAACACAAAAAAAAAACGGTAAAGATACATTGTGCATACCTACTTTAAGAATATCCATGCCCAATTTATTCTAAATTTTTCGTGTGAAGAGCTTAAACAGATTTTGGAAACAGTGATACACTTTACGTTGCAACAACCACTACGGGAACTCTGATGCTTACCTTAGGGTAAGGTAGTGCAAATATCCCACTGTGCGACGTCAAGAAATAAGACATTATCAGCCACAAATAAACTAATATATATTGCTACTGTCGCCTTCTTTATGTTTGACCGCAATTTTCTTAAGAGGTCAGCGAAAAAGTATACCTAGATAATTGAAGGCGCAGCTTAGAAAATATATTTCAGTTCTTCAATGTTTATTTTTATGGTCGATATTTTGAAAATGGTAGATATTTTTTGTACATCGATTGTTTTTAATTATGCATGATTTTCCTGTATTTTCTGTATTGCTAATTTGTATCAATGTAGTTGCTACATTAATATGTATTTTAGAAACCGTTGACCTCACAGTTTGTTTAGTATTTTTTGAAAGTTTTAGTCTTTTTAAGACTATTTTTAATTTTTATTGAAGATATTTACCAACATATTATTTTATCGTCAATTTTAATAATAATTTTTAGTTCCTTTTCGCAATTTTTCCTTTTCTAACTAATTTCCACCCACTTTTAACAACAGAAATTTTTAACTATTTTACGTATTTGTGTCCATAAAATATTAATAACGGTAAATCTTAAGTTTTAAGCAAATTTGAAGTAAAACAAACTTATTTTATTATTTATAAGTAAGTAAATATTGTCGACTGTATCGATTTACCAAAAATAGATATTAGGTGTTTGATGTTTTTGTCACATCGATATTCCTTATCTATGGAGGTAAACACAATGTTTTCCTCAGAATGGACTCACAATGTGCATTCCTAACCAGTAGCATTAAATAATTCCACTTGTGAGGTTGCACAGTTGGTCCATGCACAGCTTGCAACAGTTGACCCGTTCTGATTGGCGGGTTTAACAGTTTGTATTGTTTATTTCCCCTTATCTGAGGGGCCAGTGTTTATTTATGTTGAAAACTGACAGTTTAGAAAAATTATTGTGTGCAGTGGTAATTCTTTAGTTTGTTGACAAAGTTAGCTTCTCTTTAATAATGATGTTTCCCTGTTTAATTCCTTTTTTTAATTCATTAGGAATCAATCGGTCCTAATGTAGTCACAGAACCATATAGTATTAATAAGTTTTAAAATACTGATACTGTTCCAACGAAAACCTTCAGCTTGATATAAATTTATAAAGTAAAATGCAACACTCTTGTTTATATATACGTGTATTGAATAAGGCGATACGTTTTCTTGTAATATATTTACTGATTAAAAATATTTCAAATACAAGAATCGTTTAAATCTATATATTTTTCAAAGCTTTTCCCCAATAAAATTAGTACTGTATTAGCATCTTCAGGAAAAACGATGCTTTTTTTAAAACAGATACTGTATAAGTACAGTATTATCTGTTACTTATAACAGATATAAGTAATATCTGTTACTTATAACAGATATAAGTATTATCTGTTACTTATAACAGATATAAGTATTATCTGTTACTTATAACAGACATAAGTATTATCTGTTACTTATAACAGATATAAGTATTATCTGTTACTTATAACAGATATAAGTATTATCTGTTACTTATAACAGATATAAGTATTATCTGTTACTTATAACAGATATAAGTATTATCTGTTACTTATAACAGATATAAGTATTATCTGTTACTTATAACAGATATGAGTATTATCTGTTACTTATAACAGATATAAGTATTATCTGTTACTTATAACAGATATAAGTATTATCTCTTACTTATAACAGATATAAGTATTATCTGTTACTTATAACAGATATAAGTATTATCTCTTACTTATAACAGATATAAGTATTATCTGTTACTTATAACAGATATAAGTATTATCTCTTACTTATAACAGATATAAGTATTATCTGTTACTTATAACAGATATAAGTATTATCTGTTACTTATAACAGATATAAGTATTATCTGTTACTTATAACAGATATAAGTATTATCTGTTACTTATAACAGATATAAGTATTATCTGTTACTTATAACAGATATAAGTATTATCTGTTACTTATAACAGATATAAGTATTATCTCTTACTTATAACAGATATAAGTATTATCTGTTACTTATAACAGATATAAGTATTATCTCTTACTTATAACAGATATAAGTATTATCTGTTACTTATAACAGATATAAGTATTATCTCTTACTTATAACAGATATAAGTATTATCTGTTACTTATAACAGATATAAGTATTATCTGTTACTTATAACAGATATAAGTATTATCTGTTACTTATAACAGATATAAGTATTATCTGTTACTTATAACAGATATAAGTATTTCCAAAGAGCCCTGCATTAGTATCCACGTTTTGTAGAACATTTTCCACTATAATACAAGCATCTTAATGAAGGTATATAAATGAAAGCTTAATATCAGCTTTGCGTTGGTATATGTATTTATTAAAAAATAATTAATAATGTTTTTCCTAGTTTATCCCATGTTCTGAGGCGAGGGTAAACATCTCCTTAGTAGTTGTACATCTGAGGCGAGGGTAGAAATCTCCTTAGTAGTTGTATATCTGAGGCGATGGTAAAACTCTCCTTAGTAGTTGTACATCTGAGGTGAGGGTAAACATCTCCTTAGTAGTTGTACATCTGAGATGAGGGTAAAAATCTCCTTAGTAGTTGTACATCTGAGGCGAGGGTAAACATCTCCTTAGTAGTTGTACATCTGAGGCGAGGGTAAACTTAGTAGTTGTACATCTGAGGCGAGGGTAAACATCTCCTTAGTAGTTTACATCTGAGGCGAGTTACAGTCTGAGTTGACAATGGGACACATCTCTCGAAACGGCCGTCCTTAACAATTATAAAATTAAGTGCTACTATAGGCAAGTGTAACATATTTATAAGTGTTTTTAGATAATAGTTTTATATCTTAAGATACAATCACATGATGTATTACATCAAGTATTAATTACACAATGTATCTTACGATACATTAATAGTGTAAAACTTAAAAGTAATAACCTGGAAATGTAAAAATGTTTAGTATGTGGTAAATGAAGCAAATTAATGATTGTGTAGTGTCCCAAAGTAGACGTTTGACTATCTCCCTCAGATAGGAGATTTTTAGTATACCCCATGGTTACCATATTTCCTAAGGTTAGTGCCTCCCCCCGTAAAGAAGGGGAACTCTCCTCTTGTCCTTCCCCTTTCCCTTTCATCATGCGTTACCTTATGGGGCATTCAGTCTATCATCTTCACTGCACCCACACAATCCGAGCCAGTCTCCAAGTCACCTGTTCTTAAAGAAGTAATACAAACAAACACTTTTTAAAGTCAATTCCTACTTCGGGCAACAAAGAAAAATTTTATTTGAGTTACTTTTATTAATAAATACAATTTATATAAATATAGTGCCATAACCTAAGCATTAAAACAGCTGTTCTACTACAAAACATATAACATAAAATCAGCTGTTTTATGAAATCAAGTGTTATCACTTATTTTAAGCCAAATGGGACTAAATAACTATATTGCATACCTTGACCCTTTTAGTATGATATATATATATATATATATATATATATATATATATATATATATATATGTGTGTGTGTGTGTGTGTGTCTGTGTGTGTGTGTGTGTGTGTGTGTGTGTGTTTGTGAGAGGACACTTGTCGGGAGTTTCGTCTGCAAAGCGAGCGCATTGTGGGGTCGCCCACTTTTGTGGGGAGTCCCCAAAACGCCACCTTTGGTTTTAATAGCTGAAATTAGTTTATCTATATGTTTTATCATCAGAAAACTTGTTTATTTTAATTTTTGAAGCCGACCCCACAACGTCATTATATTACATACGACTGTTTTTGGCACACCTCTGAACGCTTCCTAGTTTTAGCACCACAGAGCGCTAGTGACGCCAAACAGTGTGTACAGTGTGTACTTTTACTTGTGGGCAAGCTTTTATGAGGAACTGGAATTTACACACACTTCTTGTTCATGGTACGTTTAGGGGATTTTTCGTATACACACTTCTTGTGGAGAGTGTCTTGTGACGGCTTCAGACACATAGCCGACGCCAATATCTTTACACTAATTGGTGGTTTAAAACCACAAATCGTGTAATGCCAAAGAGGCTATTCAATTTTATATTTTTAAAATCACAAAACCCAGACTAATTATTTTAATATATATTTATTATATATCTCTGAACACTTTTCTGAATATATTTAATTATTTGGGCCTAATATCTTCTATTTAGTTACATTTTTGAGGTTAAAGCAGGGGCGTAACAGCCGGGCCCGCAAGGCCCGCAATGCGGGGGGCCTCAGTCTAGTGGGCCCGTGGGCATTAACAAAAAAAAAAAAAAAAAAAAAAAAAAAAAAATATATATATATATATATATATATATATATTGAGGTACCGAAAAAATTAACCCTGCTAGTCAGTAAGTTATATGCATTAACTTATCCTTATCGTTTTACTAAAACAAATATACGATAAAGGATAGAAGATATTAGTATAGAACTGCCCACTATTAATTATTTGGCCAGAGTGTATATTGCTCGTCTAGCATTTTGTGGAATGTTTAGACTAAATAAACCCTGATTAATGTGTTATGGTCTCCATGCTAAGATAAGCACGTGAGTCAGAATATAGTTGAAAACCTGATCTTAAGTAATACAGATATCACTGGCAAACGTAATAGTTGGATATTTCAAAGTCGTATCCTTCAGATTTCACAAATTTTCCCAATGAACTAGACGTTGAAACGAAAAAAGCTATTGTAAGAGTTGGTCCGTGTCAGCCAAAGGGTCCTTTTCCTAAAGACCCATGTCAAAACAACAGATCATTTTCTGTAAATTACTACTCAAGAAATACAAAAACTTGTTTGAAAAATAAAGCAAGAATGGATATGTTATTCTATAAAAAAAAGATGCAGTTTATTGTGAAGCCTGTTGGCTTTTTGCAGAGAGAAAAATTACATCCTTAGCATGTATAGAGCATATTAGAGACTGGAAAGGCCTTTCAAAACAATTGACGAAACATGAGCCTAGTCACACTCATTTGAATGCATGCGTAACGTACAACTTATGGAAAAAACAACAAACTGTTGATTCTACAATGACATCCGAGCTTAAAAAAGAAACAAACAAATGGGTTAAGGTTCTGGATCGCATTTTAAATGTAACTCTAACATTGGCAGAGTCAAACTTAGCCTTTAACGGTCACACAGAAAAAATAGGTGAAGCAAATAGCGGAAACCTTTTGGCAATTATTGATCTGTTATGCAAGTATGATCCTATTTTACAAGAGCTGGTGTCTGGTCCAAAGTATATGAGTCCTTCAATTCAAAACGAGCTTATAGAGATTTTATAAAATGAAGTACAACGTATTATTTTAGAACGCATTCGGTCGTCCCAGTTTTTCTCAATAATAATGGATACCACACAAGACATTACCAAGCATGAGCAACTAAGTCAAATTGTTAGGTATGTGACTCTACCTGAAGATGATGCAGGAATGCCAACAAAGATTGAAATTAATGAAAGTTTTTTAGGTTTGAGAAAAGTAACGGACCAAACCGGTGAAGGTTTAGCAGATGCAATTTTAAAAAGCCTAGATGAGAAATGTCGTGGACAAGGTTGCGATGGAGCGGCAAATATGTCCGGTGTTTATAAGGGTGTACGATCCAGAATTCAAAAATTGCAACCGAACGCTAAATATATTCACTGCTCGGCTCACAATTTGAATTTAGTTGTAAATGATGCCGTATCGATTATTCAAGAAAACACTTTATTTTTCGATGTGATAGAAAAATCTATGTATTTTTTAGCCAAAGCATTACAAGATGGGAGCTTCTTAGCTCAACTTGTTACACTTTAAAAAAAGTGTGCCCTACGCGCTGGTCATCACGATCTGATGCTTTGAAGGCTTTGCGGTACAATTACGTGGTTATAATAAGGGCGCTGACAAAAATTATCTTCAACTCTTCTAAATCAGATGAGAAGGCACAAGTTACTTCATTGAAAAAACATTTGGAGGAATTTGAATTCGTTTTTCAAGTAGTTTTACATACGGTTATATTAGAATCAGTCAGCATTGTTTCCAAATTGCTGCAAAACAGAGGAATGGACTTATCAAAAGCTACTATTTTTTTAAATAATATAAAAACAGAGCTGACGGAATTATGAAATATCTATGAAACTGTTCTTGTAGTTGCTACAGGAATCGCTCAAGAATGGGGAATCACTACGGATTTTAAAAATAGAAGAGGTCGTGGGACAAAAAAACATTTTGAAGATCCAGCTGAAGAAGAAAGACTTTCTGACCCTGAAATGTATTTTAAAACCGTTGTATTTTATGGCACATTGGATATTGTAATAGGTCAACTAAAAAATCGCTTCGAGGGCATGCTAAATATTACCGACGGTTTTCAAGTGTTAACTCCTGAGTTTTTGTCTTCAGCGTCAGACGGAACACTTGTTGAGAATACACAATACAGTGAAGATTTATCCTCAGATTTTGTCACTGAACTTTTAAGTTTTAGGCTAGCTTTAAAAAATGATATTAAGGAAAAGAAAACAATCAAAGAAATCGCAGAGCTTTTGTTAGTTGAAAACTATAGCATTGTTTGCAGCGTACCTGACGTGTGCAATTGCCTATCTTTTGTTTTTAACATTGCCAGTTACCGTAGCCTCGGCTGAGCGGTTATTCTCCAAACTGAAACTTATCAAAAATTATTTGAGAAGTGCTATGTGTCAAGAAAGACTGCATGGACTTAGCTTGCTTAGTGTAGAAAAGGAAATTGCCAGAAGTATTAATAATAGTAAAATTATTGAAACTTTTGCTTCCAAAATCGTTGTTAGTTTTAAAATGTTCAGCATTAAGTAAAGAAATTTGAGCTTTAAACAAATTTTAAAAATGTAAACTGATTGTATATTTATGACCTTTTGTTTTTTCTTACAGAATAATGACATTGTAAATAATACACATTTTTATATTTACAGTTAAAATGTAGTTAGGTTTAGTTAAATAATTAACTAAAGTAAAACGTTTTATAAAATTATTTTCCCGTTTACCGTCATTTATTATGGAATGCCTGATTCCTATTCCTATATTTGATAAATCCTTTTGACTTTAGTTTCAGTCCTATAAATGTGTTGTAATATATCTTATCCTATAGTTTGTTGTTGTTATGATGCTTTTAATAATTTTTCATCACACTGCAACGAAAGTAGTCACCTTCGGTACTCAGTTTGAGTAGCGAAAGTAACACTGTTTTCGCGTCTCTCAGTCAGCTAACTTTCCATTAATCTAATGTATTTTATGCTTGTCCACCAGAAGCGTTGATGATTCTCTACAATGCACTTATGGGTTTAAAATCAGCTTGCGGTAATTGTTTAACATAATAAATATCGAATCTTATAACCTAAGAATTACAATAGATTTTTTTGTTTAACTTTTAACTCATTAATATTTGTTGAGTTTGTGCGATGTCAACAATGTAATGAAAAATATCGCTTTTTTTCATTAAACCTCGGCTGCGCCTCGTACGTAGAACACAATCGCGCCCCGCAAAAGGCAACTTTTGGTCCTTCTAATGATATATAGCCTACTATCTACTATATATACACTCAAACTAATCTGTAACGTTTGAAGTGTAAATGAGACGAGAGTGATTTAGGCAAAGGGAATGGATAGGGGCCCAACTAGGATTTTTGCGGGGGGCCCGAAAAAAAACTGTTACGCCACTGGGTTAAAGATAATTGTTTTTGACAGTTACAAACATTTTTACCAGGTAGTGTATCATTATTAAAATATGTTTTTCGTAATTAAAGTTTACAATTTTAATATTGATTTGTAATCATTGCATGCAGGTTATGCTTATATTTTTCAGACAAAATTTAGTTTTTACATTACATAAATATATTTTTTGCAATAAGGCTAACTGAAAGGTTTTGAACATTTATGTAACTTGATTCTTCTCTTTCCAAATTTGGAAATAATAAACATCTGTTTAGAAACAAAACTTCATAAACTTGAAAAAATATTTTACTGTATAAAACATTATTCGTCTATTTACAAATAATATTTGTGGTTTTATTCACAATGTAATCGCAAATGTGTTTTTTTATTTAAAACTTGATTAACAATATTCATGTACATAATCCTTTTATCTATTAGGTCTGAATGTTAACGGTTACAAATTTCGAAACGTGACACACATTTTGGGCACTAAACAAAATTAAAGTGACAAATAAATGTTGCCGGGCTTCATGTATTTATTGAAGGAGTGGTCATTATTCTGACCTAAAAACGTTATAAATAAACGTTAACAACGCTGACCCATAAATTGGCGAATCTGTTTTGATTTCTAATAAGAGTAAGGTATCACAAGCTGTAAGTTAGAGTTTGTACTAGCAACACTCACTGATGATGATGACTTTGTCATTGAGTAAATATAAGAATAAGTTGTAAGTTTACTGTATGTCTTTTATTTATTTTTAATTGCTAATGTTTAAAGTAAACTAAACTTTAAGATTGCAAGATAATTATTCATTGTACACGGGCTACACCATTTCGTTCCTTTTGATATTTAAAAAAGAGTTTTGCTTTTTAACAAGTCGTAATTGATAGGAAGAATAGAATTTCGATAGAAATAATAATGCGTAAATAAATATTCTACAGATAATTGTAAGAAGAAATATACGTTACTATTTATTAGGAATATACTGTGGTAGAATTTAATAATAAATACACAAAAACCTCTTAACCACAAACTTCCTTTAATTTACCCTAATGTACATTTCAGTTACAAAGTAACCCTCCTGAGAGGGAGAAGTTTGTGGTTAAGAGGTTTTTGTGTATTTATTAAGAAATATACGGTTTGTAAAAATGATAAAACTGGAAATTTTAGATATAATTATGAGTAATGAAGATTTTCTAATTCCAAGTTGGAAATAGCATTTGAGAGTAACAGGAATTAAATAGCTGTAATAATCTAATAAATTAAGAAAAAATGTAGAAAATTCAAAGATATAATTCTTTAATTTTAGTTAAAAGTAAACATTTGTGAATGATAGAAACTTTTATTACAATTTATGGATGGTAAATATCTTATAACGATTTCAACATAATCGTAAACATATAAATTGTACAAAATGTATGCTACTTTTCGACTGCTAAGTCTAAATCTATCAGTAGCTGGAAAACTGTCGGGCAAATAACTTCAAAATTCACGTTTAAATCTAATTCTTCTCTATACATAGCTTGTACCCCTGACCTAAGAAGGAATGTCCGAGTGTCGACAGTTCATTGTCATATCAGATAGACTTGTGTAAGGTTAGTGATTCCAAGATAAAGGGCGAACATGACACAGCAATTCTGCAGATCATGTCTTATCGCTTACATATACATTTACATCTGCAAAACTATCTACGAACGGTGATCACCTCTCAGAGGTGTTTTTGTAAGTGATAGCGGCTAGAAATTGTTGTGAACTACCGATCCAATCACGAGTACAAGTTTTCACTGTTTTACTTCGTCCAGCCGTTTTTTATCTCTTTAAATCGCTTACATTTGTGACTTACAAGCAAATGTAAGCAAATGTACTTCCTTAACTCAGGACAGTAGGGTTTGCTCTTCAAAACCTTCAAAATCTTGAAAATATTGAGCTTTAAATAATATCGTATTAGCAGCTTTGTCGGAAGTAACATAATGTAATTTTCTTCTTACAATAAATGAAGAGAAATAGCTATTTATTTCTCCTGTGACCTTTGACCATGGCCATTCTCTCCCATTGACGAAATAGTGATATAAAAATGCACAGACTATTTGCTTCTATATTCGTGCTGAGCCGTTACTATATCTGTTTATCTATATGTTTAGTGTATACAAATAAATAACATTAAGTATTAATTTAATACCGTAAATGTTTTAGACTAAACGTGTATATATTGGATTTTAGTGACCATATGTGTGTAGATGCGTACATATTTTTGTACATGTGTAAACATATATGCAATGTTAAAATATTGTAAAAATATACGATAACTCAATATCGTTTATTGTAACATACTAACCATCTATTTTACTTTAATAATAAATATGTAAACTAATCCCTACTTCCATCTTATGCTTTAATAAACTCAAGACGTTTGTTACGGTTTGAGATGACAAAGAAACACATTTCCCGAAACAGCCTTCCTCATTTATAGAAAAATATGTTCCACTATAAAAATTCTTTATATATCACTATATGTTAATGCATACAGAATATTACAATTCTCAGCAACTCCACCCATTCTTATAAAATTTAGCTAATTTCTTCTGAGAAAGAAAGGTCAATATGAGAAAAATGTATAGATTAGAAAATAAGATCCAATAAGATAATGATCACAACCGACGACGGTACAGAGATACTGTTTAGTGAGTCGGGTTAATCTTATTCATACCACAGCTTAATCTACTTAAGATCATTTAAAAATAATTTTTGAAGATTAGATTAGCAATTCCAAAGTTTTTAAAATAAAAAACAAATGCTATTGGCATTTTCTATAAATAGAATTTTTAAACTGTTTCCCATATTCTTTGTTTAGATAAGTATAAAAACGTTTCAGATAGCTAATCGGGGCAACAATAATACAAAAACTATCCCTAAGTTACGCACTCTAAATACGAAAAGGCTTTTACTTGGTCCACTTCAGGATTTCCTAGCATTTATACACATGCACCAATAATTATTTCTATGTTGAGGCAAATATTACTTAAGCAGCAAGAGCAGAAACCCTAAACGAGCAGATTAATTCATTGAAGTCGACGGAGAAACTTTTTAAAATTTACTGTAATTTGGTTCAATAGGTTTAGAATAATGTTTTCCGGTTAATTTTACTTTGTACTGTTATAAATAGAAATTCCATTAACCAAACATATATTCGCTTTCTGTATTCTTTATTTACACAGTTTTGTTCAGAATAAAATTTTGTACAAGTTTTATAAGTTTGATCGGTTTCTTGGTGAAATAACAAAGTTATTGTATAAAGATGTAAAATGGTTTTTTTAGTCAATGTTTTGCATTTGACACGGGTTTTCTCAAAAACTACTTAACATATAGTTCTAAGGCCTGTTTTATTCAATTCATCAGGTCAAAAGCCATAGGAAACAATTGAGTTCGCTCCTTAATCTATTTTACCAGTATTTCAGGAGGACCTCGTTTTACATGCTGAGCTGAAACCCGGGCACAATCTTTCCCTAGTCTTCGGTAACGTAGCATTTCCGGCCCCATGTTTATGATACCTTTTTCATTATTTTTAGAGAGTTGCCTCGTTCTTCTACTGTTGTTGGGTTCACCTCGTCAATGGTGGAGGAGATTCTAGCGAAAAGTCGGAACTGCGAATTTATGGACTGCAGAATGAACGGATGTACTCCAGATAGTAACTATTCATTATATTTTTCCATCCGTGAAGGAATACGCATCAGCATATATACTGTATATATATATATATATATATATATATATATATATATATATATATATATATATATATATATACCTAAAATTAAAAAATATAAAGTTTTTAAAAGATTTAGAATTATATAATGGCTGAGCTGTAATGAGTTACTTAAAATTAACTCAATATTTTCAATAATTCTCATATAAAATGGACTCTTATTAGCAAATTTATAGTGGGAAATATTTCTGAAAATAAATCTCTTAGTAACATCTTCAAATTAAATCAAGTTTTTAGGAAATTCCAATGGTATTAAAGAACCAAAACCAACTTCTCACTTTGGTATTAAACTAAAATGTTTTTATATGCTAGGTTTCTCTTATTCAATTAAAAATAGAAATTGCGTCATTAATACAGTTACGTTTACCCATTGCTAAAAACATTATAATATTATTTTCAAAATAAATGTTGTTAAAGAATTAAACTTTTTCGTAAATAAACCAATGACATAATGAGGTCAACAACACAGTCTCGAAGTAGTGAAAAAAATGCACTAAAATCTGAAATAATGCGAATGAGTGTGTAAGTGTATGCGTCCATGTGTGCGTCTTATATAAGCTGTTATATAAAATCTTATGTTATCCTTAAAGTTTAAGGTAAAATGATTACAAATTGTAATTTAAGAGTTGAACCATTATTTAGGAAAAGCTTTGGTGAGTATGATAATTTTTGTTTTTTCAACAGCTGTTTGACTAATAATTTAAACTAAAAATTAACAGGCGTGTGAGAACGATTTAACTAGAGACAATGACAGAATAAGATGAAAATAATAAAACACGAAAGGTAAATATAATTCTATTTACGTGGTATAGCACGATCCAGGCGGATTAATGTGTAACTAAACGAAGCAGGTAACTGAAAAAACATACTACAGGTGGCTCTGTAATCAGTTATTTCAACTAATTCAATATAAAAAATAATTCAATATTTTCACTTATTATCATATAATATGGTGTCTTATTAGGCCGGACTGGGCAGGTAGGCGACTTGTTTGCTGACACGCTTCAGAGCATGTTCCAAAGAAACGACCAACCAGCTGATGCAGCCATTACAGCTAAAGTAGACTTAGAAACAGCACAATTTGCCTACTGCCCTGCCAAACACTGACACTACAATCAAGAGATAAAGTGGGCAATCTCACAAACAAACTCCAGGAAAGCTCCTGGACCAGACACCATCACAGACAAACGCTAAAAAACCTCACGGAGAAAACGATCATTTATCTGTCAAACATATATAATGCTATACTCCGGACACAACACTTCCCGGACGCTTGGAAAGTATTTGAAAAAAGTTTGTTCAAACGTATCAACAAGCATATCCACACACACACACACACACACACACACACACACACACACACACACACACACACACACACACACACACACACACACACACACACACACACACACACACACACACACACACACACACACACACACACACACACACACACACACACACACACACACACACACACACACACACACACACACACACACACACACACACACACACACACACACACACACACACACACACACACACACACACACACACACACACACACACACACACACACACACACACACACACACACACACACACACACACACACACACACACACACACACACACACACACACACACACACACACACACACACACACACACACACACACACACACACACACACACCCACACACACACACACACACACACACACACACACACACACACACACACACACACACACACACACACACACACACACACACACACACACACACACACACACACACACACACACACACACACACACACACACACACACACACACACACACACACACACACACACACACACACACACACACACACACACACACACACACACACACACACACACACACACACACACACACACACACACACACACACACACACACACACACACACACACACACACACACACACACACACACACACACACACACACACACACACACACACACACACACACACACACACACACACACACACACACACACACACACACACACACACACACACACACACACACACACACACACACACACACACACACACACACACACACACACACACACACACACACACACACACACACACACACACACACACACACACACACACACACACACACACACACACACACACACACACACACACACACACACACACACACACACACACACACACACACACACACACACACACACACACACACACACACACACACACACACACACACACACACACACACACACACACACACACACACACACACACACACACACACACACACACACACACACACACACACACACACACACACACACACACACACACACACACACACACACACACACACACACACACACACACACACACACACACACACACACACACACACACACACACACACACACACACACACACACACACACACACACACACACACACACACACACACACACACACACACACACACACACACACACACACACACACACACACACACACACACACACACACACACACACACACACACACACACACACACACACACACACACACACACACACACACACACACACACACACACACACACACACACACACACACACACACACACACACACACACACACACACACACACACACACACACACACACACACACACACACACACACACACACACACACACACACACACACACACACACACACACACACACACACACACACACACACACACACACACACACACACACACACACACACACACACACACACACACACACACACACACACACACACACACACACACACACACACACACACACACACACACACACACACACACACACACACACACACACACACACACACACACACACACACACACACACACACACACACACACACACACACACACACACACACACACACACACACACACACACACACACACACACACACACACACACACACACACACACACACACACACACACACACACACACACACACACACACACACACACACACACACACACACACACACACACACACACACACACACACACACACACACACACACACACACACACACACACACACACACACACACACACACACACACACACACACACACACACACACACACACACACACACACACACACACACACACACACACACACACACACACACACACACACACACACACACACACACACACACACACACACACACACACACACACACACACACACACACACACACACACACACACACACACACACACACACACACACACACACACACACACACACACACACACACACACACACACACACACACACACACACACACACACACACACACACACACACACACACACACACACACACACACACACACACACACACACACACACACACACACACACACACACACACACACACACACACACACACACACACACACACACACACACACACACACACACACACACACACACACACACACACACACACACACACACACACACACACACACACACACACACACACACACACACACACACACACACACACACACACACACACACACACACACACACACACACACACACACACACACACACACACACACACACACACACACACACACACACACACACACACACACACACACACACACACACACACACACACACACACACACACACACACACACACACACACACACACACACACACACACACACACACACACACACACACACACACACACACACACACACACACACACACACACACACACACACACACACACACACACACACACACACACACACACACACACACACACACACACACACACACACACACACACACACACACACACACACACACACACACACACACACACACACACACACACACACACACACACACACACACACACACACACACACACACACACACACACACACACACACACACACACACACACACACACACACACACACACACACACACACACACACACACACACACACACACACACACACACACAATACTGAGGCCAGAGCAGTTTGGCTTTAGGACAAAACACTCGGCTACGCATCAGCTGATGAGAGTGGTGGAGCATGCAACCAAGGGTTTCAACAATTACTGCTCGACTGGGGTAGTCTTCCTGGACATTGAAAAGGCCTTTGACTGGGTCTGGCACAACGGGCTCTTAGTGAAACTACGTCACTATGGCTTTCCAGACTAGCTCATACACCTAGTTAGCTCATACCTGTCCATCCGTTAGTTTAGGGTTGATGTAGACCAAACTCAATCTACACTACGGACTATACGGGCCGGAGTCCCTCAAGGCTCAATTATTGGGCCCGTATTGTTCAACATCTACATCAACGACATACCGACAACACTCAACACACAAGTGGCCATATTTGCAGATGACACCAAGTTATCCGCTCAGTCGTGGAAACCACATCTAATACACTTATATTTACAGGACCACCTTACAGTACTAGAATCATGGCTGAGCTACTGGAGAGTTAGGGTGAACGTGACCAAGTGCCCGGCTTTGCTTCTCTCTAAACGTAGGACACACCACTAAAACTATTAGGAGAGGAGATTCACTGAGGGAACCAGGTCAAATATCTGGGAATCATACTCGACAGAGGCCTGACTTGGGACTCTCACATTACCAATGCGTTAAAAAAAGCAACAATTAGATTAACACAACTATATCCTATGCTTAACACAACAAGCCCACTTTCACTACAGGCGGCCACTACTATATACGTATCTATGTTGCCTTGTATACTCACGCATCACCCGTCTGGGGCCATGCAGGTAGCACACGCACACGCAGACTACAGTTATTCCAAAACAAGGTTTTGCGAATAATGACGAAGGCACCTAGATGTACAAGATCAACAATGCTTCACACTGACTTGAATGTGCCTTTCATCAAACAACACCTCCGACACTTAGCAACAAAGTTCTACAAACAGGCTCACGCACATACAACATCAACACTCATTTCCTCACTGGGTAGATATGACCCCATCCACGACACACACAGACGGCCGCTGTCCTTACTGACCGCCTAGCTCACACCATACCACCAAAATAAAATATAAATACTAATAAATTATACTTCACAGTTATGTTCCAGGTGACGCAAGGGCACATCTCCAGGGCCTCAGCTTAGCCCCAAAGGAAGTACTAATTTGATTGCATGCCTTTTCAGTTTCGAGTAGGCAGCAGAAGAAGAGGTGCATCTCATTCCTGCCATAGACTCACTAACAAGGTATTTGCAAGGTAATACCTCTCCTTATTCCTTAACATAAATTGATCCAGGCCCCCAGGGTTCCTGTATGATCTGTCGCGGGATTTTTCCTGGCAGGGTTTCTTTATTGCCAGGTTTTTTCATCCACTCGTTTCCTTCACTCGCAGTAGGGATACTAACCGCATGCGCATGTGAAACGGAGGTAGCTCGCTAGAGGCTGACTGCCACGAGGGCTAGGCAAGTTTTGGGTGCTTAGACCCGGGTTAACACTTGTAGAAAAAAAATATCAGAACCCAGGGTTATAGTACAAGGGTGAACCAATTAGGAGACGTAAATTGGACTGCTTTGCGTATGACATCAGAGCCGAGCTACTATCACCGAAGCCACTACGCCAGCATTATTCGTTTCTGATTAATATAATTTTTATATAAAACGTATCTGTGCTATTTTCAACACTAATGCAAGTTTTATTTTAGTTGTAGTTTATTTGTAAGCTAGAAAGGCAGTAATAATAGAATATGAAGAAAGTAAACGTAATACAATAAATAATAGAATTTTATGTCTAGTGGTATGCAATCATAAATATATGAAACAAATTTTTGTTATTATAACATAGTATATAGTTTTTCGACGCAACTCATCAAATAAAAAAAAGTATATTTTATAAAAACAAAAATTATTATTATTTTTTTTTTAACAATTGTATTACTATATGATAAATAAGCTTCCGAATAAAAATAAAATACAAATAAAAAATTGTAAAAATTTACACATACAGTATTACATATTCCAATTAAAAAGTTTCTTTCTAGAAGAAGTTGAAAAGTTGTTTTAATTAAAAGTGGTTGAAAATTAATTTTAAAAAATCGAGACAGATTTTTATTAAAAAGTACTACAGCTTCATACTCTAGTTCCCAATACATAAAAAAATACTTTCTGTTGGATAAAATGGCACTTTTAATTAGCAAATCATACGTTTAAAATTTTCTGTGAATATAGATTTATGTTTTATACATAATAGAAATTAACAAATATATATATATATATATATATATATATATATATATATATATATATATATATATATATTTTCTTATGAAAAAGATTACAAAATGAGACCAAAGGTGATGTCCAACATTCATTAGCAAAGGAATCTTAAGACCTTTATGCTATTCATAAATATATATATATATATATATATATATATATATATATATATATATATATATATATATATATATATGTAATTGTTAATCAAGAAACTGTTGTGATTTTAAATGTTAAGGTGAAAGTGTAGCAATCTAGCATCTATTATTAAAGAAATAATTTTTTACCTGATTTAGTTTATTTCCAATAAATAAGGCCATCAATTTATTGTCTGATGATGCAGACTAGTTACTTTGTATTTTCCTTATTTGTATCTTGACATTCATGTTACAACTTGTCTTTGTTACAGCATGTGTTGATATTACAATCTAGGTATATATATATATATATATATATATATATATATATATATATATATATATATATATATATATATATATATATTATTTCAACAGTATCATTTATAGGAACATCATGTGATCAGCTGAGAAAGAGTTCAAATGTTAATAGAAAGAACATCCTAATCTTTGCGCTTGTGGTAAAGCGATACCTCATCAGTTAAATAAAACTAAAAACTACAGTGAGTTGAACGACCTAGAGGACACTGATATAGAAAACTTTATGATTGGCTTCATAACGTATGTAGAGGTTGTTAATTGGTGTAGTAAAAGTGGTTTATGTAAAAAAGACAGAAAAACTTAAATTCATTTCAATATTATTAGAACACTTTAACATTAGAATTTAAAATGTGAAGAAATGAACTTATCTATTGGAATAGCATAATAAAATCATGTAATTTTAATCATTCATGAGTTAATTGTGCCTATGTTAATGTATATGTGTTGAAGCAGTATTGAAAGTCGAACATTAGTTACAGTTATGATAAATTCTATAGATTTAGCAGTTAAAGAATTTAACAATTTTACATTAGTTTATGATTATCCGAACTTTAATTTATTTTATAGAGTTATTTTGACATGTCTCAGTAAGTTGTTATAAATTTACAAAATAAATTAAGTTTCGGACAGTCATAAACTAATGTAAAAGTGATTAATTAAATTAAGGATCGGACAGTCATAAACTAATGTAAAAGAGATTAATTAAGTTTCACCGAACATATTGGACTACCAAATTCAAGAAATTAAAGAATATTTATTTATGATATGGTTTATGCTGGGTTTTATTATACAGCTGAAAATGATGATGCCTTTTGTATCCGGTGTAAAGTTATAATACCCAGCCGGCAACCAAATGAGGTTCGAAAGGTTGAACATAAGAATTTGTCACCTATCTGTAAATTGATACATATATATTTATACCTTGATTTAATTTTGTAAAAACCAGTAATTCAATTTTTTGTAATGTTTTAAATGTAATACTTACAAAGGTGCTTTTAAAAAGTTTTGTATATTTAATTATAAAAATTCTTTCAAATGTAATACATGAACAAATATGAGGTCCATATAACAAATTTTGTAAAGTTAATTGTACAATATTCATTGTATAGTTAGTTTCTTTAAAACAATATTATTTAAAAAATAGTGAATGTGTATTTAGTTCTTTTGAAAAATGTAATTATATTACAATGAATGTATTAATATATTTGTTTTAAAAATACAATAATAAATTCGTGAATTTTATAGTCCATTACGTTTGCTGAAACTTAAGTAATCACTTTAACATTAGTTTATGACTATCCAAAATTTATATTTTGTGAATTTGTAAAAACTTACTGAGACAGAATGTTTTTGATCGCTATGTGGAGATCTTCATCAGTGTCTTGTGATCGTGAAGATCGCCAAATAGCGATCGAAAACGTTCTGTCTCAGTAAGTTTTATACAAATTTACAAAATTTAAAGTTCGGGTAGTCATAAACTAATTTCTAACTATTATTTTTAAAATAGTGAATGTTTATTTTAATCCATACATGTCAGGCGCGTATCCAGCGACTTGCTTTGGGGGGGGGGCGATTGATGCGTTTTATATATATATATATATATATATATATATATATATATATATATATATATATATAATATATGTGTGTGTGCGCGCGCTCGCGCGTGCGTGTATGTAAAAACATAGAACAGAAAAAGTTCTTTCTACGCTTGCGTTAGAAATCGGTAACGTGATAAAGATTCGTAGCAAATTAGACTTTTTAATAAATAATTATTCCAGTTTATAACACTTATGGCTAGAGAATAAGCTATTATTATAAAAATGGTTTATTAATTAATATAAGTAGTTATTCTTCCAACACGAACAATTCCGGAGTCAACTACGAATATTACGTTTGCAAAATTACGTATTGAAAATCATGTTTTTTTTTTTACCCGGGTCTGAACCCCCAAAACCCGCCCAGCCCTCGTGGCAGCCAACCTCTAGTGAGCTACCTCCGTCTCACATGCGCATGTGGTTAGTATCCCTACCGCGAGTGAAGGAAACGGGATTGATTGCCCATGTACCAAGCTCTTAAGCTCTTTCCATGGATAATCAGGAGATAGTGAAATGAAACAGTACGGTAAGTGTCACGCTAAGAGCTGGATGAAAACACCTGGCAAGAAAGAAACCCTGCCAGGAAAAACCCCGCGACAGATCATGCAGGAACCCTGGGGGCTTGGATCACCTTATGCTAAGAATTAAGGAGAGGTATTACCTTGCAAATACCTTGTTAGTGAGTCTATGGCAGGAATGACATACACCTCTACCTAATAGGGCGACATCTAGCAACTACTACGGAGATGGGGAGAAGCTAGACATAAGTAAGGCAGTTTTATACAATGTTATTGGCTGGGAATCGAGGCATATTCCTTTAATCCAAGCTACTTTGGAGGCCGGGTGTGTGAATTTCCTTGTGTCTGTGCTGATTGATACTGGAAACCATTCCTCAAGCACAACCGCTTTGTAACGGTTAATCAAATACCCAACCAACAAATAAATTTTTCTTACCCCTCGAAAGCAAGGTTGAGATTAGCGCAGAATCCAAGCCCTTGGAGAGACTCCCACCCAGCCTTTTACTTTTTTTTATCTCTTAAATTTCTTATAAGACAAATTATTATGAATATTTAAAATATATATTTATCTATTTATTTATTTATTCATGCTATCTACATAATTTGCTTTGTAAGAAAATTCTCAGAGGCAATAACAACAAATATCCCACTTAAATCTGTGTTATTTTTATTTTGTTGCATTATGTCACACAAACGTGTAATTTGAATGTCTAAAAACAACTTCTAAACTCCTCATTTCAAGTTGCTTGCTGTAATCAACTTGAATAAACCATATGTAATTATTTGAGTAAATTTAATTAATCTAAGTGCAAAATTAATAATTTCATTCTTATATTAATAAATGCATAAAGTGTAAATTATAACAGTAGTATATAAATATACTGTGTAATGTAACCTATTAGTAAGTACTGTATGAAGTAAAGCGTGAAAACTCTTACCTCTAGGGATCCTTGAGATAACTTATACAAAAGTTCCAAATGGAAAGAACATTATCAAGGTTCAGTGATAAGTTTACACAAACTCTAAATTTATTCTTCACTTCAAATTTAGAGGATTTTTCAGTAATTATTTATCATTGATAGTGCCAAAAATTGTCTGTGTTATATGTAAACGTTTTCAGATAACACATTATCAATTGATCTACATTTTGGTAGCTCCAGGAACCAAGTAGATGTTATTTTCCGATATAATGACCATTTTAAAATGTGTTACTACAAACTGATGTATCTCAAAATTGCTGATTTAAAATAAATTTGCTAAACAAGATCTAAGAATTGGAGATAGAATAAGCTTGTTAGCTTCAAAATAAACAAATGCCACCATTAGTTTTTAGTTTATATTGAATCAATTAACATTAAACTAGAACGAATTTCCTAAATTTATAACTTTAATATACAAAAATAAATTAAATATAAAATGCGGAAGGAACCAAGCGAGTCATATCGCCGACGTTTTGCACTTTATAATATGTATTGCATCAATATATTTATCATAATATGAATATAAATTAATTATATTCCGGGATCTTAGACAAATGTGTATTTATTTTATCAACTAGATATTAAGGGGATATATATATATATATATATATATATATATATATATATATATATTTATATATAATTAATAAATTAAAAATATTTCAAAAACAAGAATACTTTTAATGAATATATTTATTCAAAGCTTTTCGCCGATAAAATAGTACCATCATCTTCAGGAAAATAATTATCTAATAAAATACTTTTACAAAATTAAATCATATGTACTACAAAGAATCATATGTTTATAAGTATTGCACGATATGTAAATTTTTCCGTAACATCAATGACTTTATAAATAGTTTGGTGCCTTGATCTCACTTGAATTTGTTCATTAATTAATTTGTCTTTAACTTTATGCTTATAAATTTCCAATTTTCAAATATATTCATTTTTAATCCTTTATTTAATTCTTTTAATTATTTCATATTTTCTATTTCCGGAAGCTCAAGTCCATACAATGCGTAGCTAAACTCATTTTTCTTTAAACAGTTGTAATTTACCTTCTAAAAATAAAGAAATGTTATACGTTTGGGAACCCCTGTCCTAGAGACTGTTCTCTAGGAGATACTGATAGACGACACAAGCGCGAGTATAACTGAAATAACGAGAGTGGGAAGTGTACATTGTTTTCTTGTAGTACCTGCTCTACACTTGGCTAGGACAGGGAGGGTACACACACATTTATGTAGGTGCTATGCTGAAAGACGTCACTTTACCAAATCATCTCAGTTATTAACTTCTCTGTAAAGACCAGTTTAATAGAAAATTATTTTAACACTTATAAATGGATATTTGTACTCATAGATACAAGTGCAGTAGGGTTATTCTTTCAGGTATTTTTTTCCGTTCTTGCGTAATCTATTTTAGCAAAAACATTTAAACCGGATGTGATGCAGAAAAACATAAGGAATACGAAAAAAATTATAAAAACTTTCGCTCTCCCTCAAAAAATTAAAAGTTATGGAAAATAACAATTCCTCCTCCCTCCACAATACACCTGAAACGTTACAAATTTAAAAATTTGGCTTTACTTGTTTGACGTGGTAACTCGCAAAATCCCTCGAAATGTAATTAAAGCTGCTAGTGACTCCCAAAACATTTCAATTTTTGAAACAAATAAACTTTAACACTACAATTCTACACTGCTTTGCGCGCTAGTTCTATCGATTTAAGGCCAAAGTTACAAATAAAAGGTGTTTAAATGTGTAATGCAATATTTTCTGTTTTGTGCATGAAATAGGGTTTGTTTCGATCTGTTGAGCAATTATCGCAAAAAATAAGATGTGTGATCGAATTTTATAATTCTATTATTTGTGTGACGGGTGCCGTGGTGCTAATAGTGCTTTCTTAAAGTTGATTTTTATAAATTTAATTTGTAATTTTTTGGAGTCAACAGCAAGTTTCATTACATTTCGAGGCATTTTACGAGTTATTACGTCAAATAAAAATAATAAATAAAACCAAAACGTTAAAATAATAACTTTTTACGCGTGACGTGGAAGGGGTGAGTTTCTATTTTCTATTTTTTTAAATTTTTTGGAGCTTGAGCGGAAGTTTTATACAAATTTGTTTTTATTCTTGATGCTTTCTGCATCGCCCGGTATTATTGCTTTTGCTATAATCGTTTACGTGGGAACGGGAAATAAATACGTTCTTTCCAAAAACTACGTTGGCTACTATCATCAGGGCATTTAACATAGGCCTTGGGCGCACATCACAACAATGTATTTTTTTTACATACGAAAATAATTTTTACTTATCTGATCATGTCACGTAATCATATTTTTTTTCATTAAAAAAAACATGACAAAGGACATGACAAAATATCTACAGTAGAACCTCTCTAATTCGTCACGTTCGGGACCGAGGGGGGACGAATTCGAGAAAAATACGAATATCGGAAGACGTGAAATTTAGCATGTAATTGTGGGTAAACATAGCACATAAATATTTAAATAGGTATGTAATGTAATAAATGTTGTAATTACATGATTTATGTTGCCCGAAAGACTCATCAACACTATTCCACAACACTATAAAAACATTACTAGCCTGCAGTATAGTTTGTAATACAAATATGGTACGTTACTCTATTTTATTAAGACATAAAAACATATTACAGTGCCTTGTAAGAACAATAACACTAGCAAGAAAAATACGGTATATTACATCTATTTAAGTTTTAGTTATTAAAAAGGTCGTCATAAGGTATAAGAAAGAGCAAGACCGATAAATCAGTTTAAAAGTGGTGTATCTGTTCTACAAACACAAGGAATGGGCGTTTCTCGACGATTTGAAAAATCTATATCTTCTAATCACAATATATTAACACTAACCTATTCACAAATTTAAAAATTGTAATTAAATTTTAAAAATATTAAATAAGTGCCACAATGCATTCAGAAATTCTTTCTTGGGGATAGAACTGACCTACCGGAGGACTAATTTATACTACCAAGTCAACATTTTGAATATTAAACGGTATTTTTTTTAACGCCTTGAAAAGTTGAAAAATTGAAATAAATAGATTTGTTACTAATTTAAAAATTACAAACTTAAAGAATACTCGATGAATTTTAAATTTAAGTAAACGTATTTATCTATATGGGTGATATTTATTCACAAAGTTAGATAAAAGACTTGCATGTATAGTGCGAACTATTTAACCGTTCACTTGGCCTTGAGAGATTGCGATGGGCGAGACGGGAGATGGAGGGGTGCATTGAGTCAGTATAAATACTTTCCTGCAAACATGATGAGGACTGTAAACAACTTGTGCCGTTCGATCTGGCGCGTTTACTGATATCGTTTTGCCGTCTTTGTTACATTATTTTATTAAAGTGCGTTAATTAAGCAAATAGATAATTTAAAACGTTACGTTATTTGTATTGCAATAATACCAATGCTTTTATTGTTATTATAAACTAGCGATAGTTCGCATTTTTGTGAATAGTTATTTGTGCAGTTACGCTTTTTCATTGTGTTTTACCCCTCCCCCCATTTATAAACTGTGACAGTTTGCGTCCCCTGTGTATTTATTTACTGTTAATATTTATTTTGAACTTGTTTGCATCTAAATTACTATTTAATGATTTAATATGTGTGAAGAAAATCAAGACATGGATGTCCCGACCGACCAGACAGGCTGGTCGATTCAGACACGTTTACGCAAAAGATCGACTCATTTTTCGTAACTGACGTCAGTGCCTGTCCCAATTTGTGGGACCAAACGTTCCAGGTCCAGACTTCCGGTTATTGAATCTGCTGCTGAGGACGAATCCTCAGATTCAGAAGCCAACGCCACAAATCGCTCTTCAGAACTGCCAAACACCCCCATAGCCACACCTGCTACGTCCCAAAATAGTTCACCCGCTGGAATTTGAAGTTCCTGTTTCAAACTGGCTGGCGACTGCTAGGTTACTGCAATCGCTAGTCAGCGCGCCCCTTGACGTTAAATGTCAGGGGACTCTTGTGAAAATATTTCCTACAACAGTAAGCGATGTCCGGGCTCTCCAAAAGGTCTACATGAGCTAAATATCAAGTTTCATAAGTTTAGCCTCCCAGAAGATTGGAAGCTGAAAGTAGTTATCAGGGGCATCCCTTACTCGACGGATGTCGCTGAGATCGAAACCGAACTGGAAACACATGGCTTCAAAGTGAATCATGTAACTCCGTATTTAACCAAAGATAATCGTCCTGTAAACGTCTTCCTCGTTAAACTTAGGATTGAAGGACAATTCATGAACATTTACAATCTGTCCTCCATGTCCCTCTTGAGGGTCCAAGTAGAGTCTTTCATCTCTCGTCCAGGCATTCCTCAATGCTTTGCCTGCCAGAGATATGGGCACAGTTCGCTGAACTGCCATCTCTCCCTTCGCTGCGTTAAGTGCGGCAAAAACCATAAACTTCGTCAGTGCCAAAAACAGCTTCTTGCTGCCCCCAAGTGCTGCAATTGCGGAGGCGATCACCCTACAGAGAGTGCCCACATTACAAATACCTTCTCCAGCGACAACGCGCACGCCAGCAGTCGACGGAACATCGCCAGGACTACCGCATCACAGCTCTCAGGAGACCAGGGACACTTTCGACTCCATCGCCATCCACAGCTCCAGCCTCCGCAGCTACTCCGTACTCGTCAGTCTTCCCAGCTTTGGCCTTCAAACCAGCGCCTCCTCCAAAGCCACTTCAGAGGTAGGATTAAAATATATGAAACGTAAATCTATTATAAAAGTATGAATGAACTGTAAACACCAGAAACGTTCTTGCCCCCAATCGTCCGATTTTTGTGCTTATATCGGACACTTTTCAAAAATACGAAACGCACATTACAGTCAATTACTTTTTGTAGGAGGTTTTAAAAGAATTAAACATTATCCGAGAGTTAAGAGTCAGTTTTAACCCTAATAATAGCCTATTCCTATTTTACTCCTCTCCACTATGTTAGGAATATTTGTATACATTTTTACCTTTCCTAACAAACTCATTGTTTTCTTTGTTTGACGCATTTCTGAATATCTCTATTTTCACAATTTCAACGACAGTACCAAAGTTTTGAGAATGGAGCTATTCCAAAACGCGTTAACAAATACAAATATTGTAATGTTAGTAAAATGTACTCAAATATATACGCTAATATATTTAATAATTTTAATGTGTTCTATTACTTCGAATGTGTTATACTACTTCAATTGCGAAAATTGAAATGATGGATAATGTAGATTAGTAGAGCAGTTGAAAATTTAAAAAAATCTTCAAAACTCAACCAAAAATACGGAAAATATACTAAAAAGAAAAACAAACATCCGTTTAAAATAGGGGATGAGGTTTATGTTACATGCCATTATTTAAAAATGTTGATAATTTTCAAAGTAAATTGGCTATGAAATATGAAGGTCCGTATAAAATATTGTATTTTTTTAGTCCTGTGTCTGTACTGATCCAACAAAGTAATAACCTCAATATTATAAGAAGAGCTCATATAAGTCAAATAAAATTGAAACAGGGACGTACTGAAACATAAATTCCTTATAAGAAGGAAAGGGGTAGGGAAATTCGATAGGGTAAACAAGTAAAGGTATATACGATTATACGCAATTGATTACACAACACGGCAACAAAATATATGCCATGCCTGCATGGTATGCAGCCTACACAAATACACGAGGCTGACTGACATAGCCTCTAAATACATTTAATACAACACGATTCCAAGACGACTAGGAATCTAGACTATCCACAACATACTATCCAAATTGTGTGCAATATAAATATACAACATAAATATGCGTTTAAAAGCAAGGGTTACTAGTGATTATCCTTTGTGGGAATGTAAAAGAAATTATATTTTATTCGAATAGTAGATTCAATACAAATGGGGCTAGATGAAAGGTTTGTGTTCAGAAGTGTTAAAGACGTTACTTGAGGGTAAAGTTAGGTTGAAGAATGAATTTTAAGGTATGGGACTTAAAATTCAAAGGTGTACAAATTCAGAAGATATATCGTACTAAAGGTTGTAATGTAATAACATAAGGTTGTTAAAACAATAAGTATTAAAGAAACCTAAGAATATTAGTTTAAAGATATGGACTTAAATTCAAGGTTTGTGAAATATGTAAAATATGTTTGCAAAAGAATATAGTAGAACGTTGTCAAACTGTTAGATTTGTAACAGAGCCTATGTGAGAAGGGATGTCAAGCAACTATAGCGGAGAAATAGGGCGGATGTGCATCCGTTGTCCAGTAGATTGTTTATATTTTTCCTATAGTAGGTTCGAGCACTCTATAGTGTATATTTTGTTCAAATAAAAAAGGGGGCTGCACACTCATGTATAAAATGTTAAAATAGAAATAAGATGGAATGTTAAACAAAAATTTTCTTTTCAAGCCGAAAAGAGAAAATGTAACATTCTTAAATAATTAGGTGTTACATATAAATTTATTTACACATTTAATTTTTATTTAATAATTAGATCGGCTCAATATAAAAGAAAATTTTTGTTTTCTTGGTGAACACTTGTTAATCTAACGTAAGAACTAGGGCGCTCCTAGCGAGCAAAAATGTAAAATATCGTACGATGTTGGTAAGTTAAGACAATTGACCAGATCATGCCATATGACGTAAGCATGAGGTGATACCTGCGAACCAATCAAAAATGTAATAAGAAGAAATAAGGGTGGGGGTTGCATGGGAATTCAGCTTCGCGCGTATACCAAACTCCCCACTTCATTAAAGTCTTTGAACGAGATAGACGTGATGGCAATTTCGGAAATGAGTTAGAAAATTTGCAAGCTTTTAATAATCTAAATTTAAGATGTCAAGGCCGGTACGAGTTTATTAATGCAACTTACAGAAGAAGCCAAAACCTTTCTTTTATGAATTCCAAATAGTAAAAGTACGTTTTTTTTTTTTTGTTTGTTTGTTCAAGTGCGCTTGTTGCAAGAGTGATGTGCAGTGATAAGTAATATGTGTTATAAAGTTATACAAGTGGTGTAAACAACCAGGTACGTTTTAGAGTATAATGAAGAAAATTTATTTTAATTTTAACTAACTTAAATTCTGAATGATAAATGATTAACACATAAACGGTAGAAATCGTCTTTGGATATTCATTTCTAAAATTAAAGTTGAACACTTAACTTACTACCTTCTCGATATGTAAATTGTAAAGCTTTATTGCACACTTAACAAGTAATTAATATATGTTAAGAAAAGTTAGCAGTAATTTAAAATAAATCTCTTGACACATTGGTTGTCATTTGTTCAATTTGTGATTTGTGTTTAATTAATAAATTGTTTAAAAACAATAACTATATCGATGAAAAATCACTAAATAAACAAATTGACAAATATTTAGGTCTGATTTGTCTGATGAATTAGGAGATAAACGACTTAAAAATGATAAAACACATCCTTCTTATCTGGGGAAAGTCGAAAATTACTCGTTTTCTCAGGCCAATTACTCAAAGGCTGTTAATTGTATTCTTAAACTATAAACTCTGAATAAAAATATAGACTTTCGTCTTTCGTTCCGTGTAAAAAACATCTTGCTTGTCTGAATATTAACAGAGATATGACTGTTTTAAAAAAGGCTTGCATCGTGCAAACCTGGAAATGTAAAATCAGGCTGTATTTTTATCACTTGAAACGATTTGTCTGATAGATTAGGAGATAAACGCTTTAAAAATGATAAAACATATCCAGGCTACATGTTAAAGCAGGAATATAAAAGACAGTTTTAAAACAATCATATATTTTAATTATTCATCACAACTAACTTTTTTCTATACCAAATGAAAGCAAAAAGTCTATACTTATATTTGTAGAAATGAAAATACATAACTTATTACTATCGTTATAATGAGTTATTTATATTATCTGTTATATTTATTATCTGGTCAAAACTCTTGAACTTTGTAGTCCATTATCTTCGATGAAACTTAGTTGAACAAAACTATATAATAATAATAACCTTTTCTCTTAACAATGTTCAATAAATAATCTAACATAACCTACGCGTTTGAAAACAATTGTTTTACAACATAACTTAAGGCACAAAATGAACTGAAATATGAAATGATGGTTTATCATTTATTTTACTTTGATGTGATTTATAGCGTAACCTGACGGTAATTATGCTGACGCGAAATTGTTATATCCTTCCAATAAATTTATGTAGGCGTCGGTATAAGAGGTTTCACTTGGAAAAGCTATTTCTTACAATATCAAAACAATATTTATTTTTTCTGTAAATTAAAACCAAATAACACTCAAGATGTAGGCAGCTATAGTTTTATAAACATATTACTTCAGGGTAGGAGTTAGGGTAGAATTAGGTGGAATGGTGACATCACGTCTGCAGGATTGCGTATGTAAATATAGACAGACTTTCTATTGGAGGCTTCAGGATGGGTGAAATATTTCACATGTTCTGAAACCAATTGGTTACCGACAGAGCCAATGAAAGTAACATTTATACAGTATCAATGTTTTGTGAACTTGGCCCCTTCATTTTATGAAAACGCACCTATAGCAACAAACCTGTTATGTGGTAAACAAGAAGCCTAGGCGTTTAAGCATATCGTCCTCGATTCATGATAAATATTATGGTCGTCAAGTTTAATACTTCATTTCTGCCCTTTTTCCTACTATTTTGATATCTGGGGTATGTGTCATTCGCGATATCTAAAACTGTTATACGCTCTTAACGTAATAAGAACAGTCGGAATTTATTTGGAAACAACGAGATGCATGGTACCTTTGAAACCGTCATTATTCTTTAAACTTTTATCACATCAAGATATGTTTATACTGAATGAAAGAGGAATATCTATATTTTCATTTTTTGTCATCAATGTTAAAGATTTTATAAATGGTTTCGAGTAATTGGCTCTATAAATTTAGTAATTTTATAATTTAGTACTGTTTAAAGTATTCATGTGTTTAATAGTTCGACGGAAATCCGCTTTTAGCAGCAGCTGTCAGCACATTGTAACGATAATTTTACTTTCACAAAAACGCCAATAACTCAAGAACAAGGCAAAATTTTGAAAAACTATTGGCACCACGTCAATTTACGTTAAATGCTGCTTCAATCTATTTTTATAACTCAAAATCCGATTTTTCATTGAAATTTAGGAAAATTTGAAGGGGACTCTTCTTATCTCGCAAAAGTCGAAAATTACTCGTTTTCTCGGGCCAATTACTCAAAACCCGTTAATTGTAATCCTAAACTATAAACTCTGAATAAAAATATAGACTTTCGTCTTTCGTTCCGTGTAAGAAACATCTTGCTTGTCTGAATATTATTAGAGATATGACTGTTTTAAAAAAGGCTTGCATCGTGCAAACCTGGAAATGTAAAATCAGGCTGTATTTTTATCACTTGAAACGCGTATTACTCCTAAACAGTTTAAGTTATCAAACTCAAATTTTCAGAAGTTGTTTCGTTAATGATTTCCAATCTTTATATATGTATAAAATTTATTTTTTTGAAATATAGGTATTTTGAAAAAAAAACATTTCTTACTTTTTTTTACTGTTTTCTATAACTATATCGATGAAAAATCACTAAATAAGCAAATTGACAAACATTTAAGTCTGATTTGTCTGATAGATTAGGAGATAAACGCTTTAAAAATGATTAAACATATCCAGGCTACATGTTAAAGCAGCAATATAAAAGACAGTTTTAAAACAATCATATATTTTAATTATTCATCACAACTAACTTTTTTCTATACCAAATGAAAGCAAAAAGTCTATACTTATATTTGTAGAAATGAAAATACATAACTTATTATTATCGTTATATTGAGTTATTTATCGACAGAGCCAATGAAAGTAACATTTATACAGTATCAAAGTTTTGTGAACTTGGCCACTTCATTTTATGAAAACGCACTTATAGCAACAAGCCTGTTATGTGGTAAACAAGAAGCCTAGGCGTTTAAGCATATCGTCCACGATTCATGATAAATACTATTGTCGTCAAGTTTAATACTTCATTCCTGCCCTTTTCCTACTATTTTGATATCTGGGGTATGTCTTATTCCTATCTAAAACTGTTATACGCTCTTAACGTAATAAGAACAGTCGGAATATATTTGGAAACAACGAGATGCAGGGTACCTCTGAAACCGTCATTATTCTTTAAACTTTTATCACATCAAGATATGTTTATACTGAATGAAAGAGGAATATCTATATTTTCATTTTTTGTCATCAATGTTAAGGAATATATAAAGGGTTTCGAGTAATTGGCTCTATAAATCTAGTAATTTTTAATTTAGTACTGTTTAAAGCACTTAGGAAAAAATGAGAATAGTGAGAACTAGAGTAACTTTTGTGTAAAAGTAATAAGTTTTATTTTATTTAAAATGGATAGTTTCTTGGATAGTGCCTGCTTTATTTATATTTGTTAAATTTGTGGTGTAGTGATTTAGTTTATTAGAAGTAAATAGTGTAACATATTATTTCTATAATCAACAGCTTCTCTCATTTAAAGTTATGTAATCCTATTGTACTGCAGGAACTAAAACTATTTCAGTATTTATGACTTTAAATAATGCCATTTGTATATTGCGAAAAGAGTCCAATGAGGATAATATTTTCTGTTCCTAGCGGTTCCGCTTTAAAAACGTTTTGCTCTAGGTTAGAGGTCTATGCTCTGGGTGACATTGCTATTGTTCTTCCTGTACTCATATTTCGTGCCACTGTTGTATCAAGTGTTCATGGTCGCTGATCTAATGACCTAAAGTGGTATTTATGTTATAGAAGCCCTTATTAGATGGGGAGTAAAGATAGGTGGATGGGAATATCTAGGAGTAGGTATATAAAGGAGGTTCTAGCATTGCATGGGCAAGACTGCGTGCCTGAAGTGTTGTCCATCCTTTACAGTTTCTTAAAGACGAGAAGTAAGGTAGGGTGTTTGGGATTATATAGGACTAAGGATATAGGGAAATTTCTGGCATTTCGTCGGCCAGACAGAGTGCCTAAAGTAGACATAAAGAGTCGTCCATCATTCAGAGTTTCTCAAAGAAGAGGAGTAAGTTAGGGCAGTTGGGATTGTATATGAGTAAAGATATAGAGGAATTTCTGGCCTTGAGTGGGAAAGATGGTGTGCCTGAAATAGATGTAAAGAGTCGTCCATCCTTTACAACTTCTCAAAGATGAGGAATAAGTTAGAAAGGATGGGATTAAATAGGACTTTGGATACAGGGGAGGTTATAACATTGCGTGGGCAAGACGGCTTGCCTGAAGTAGACCTAAAAAGTTGTCTGTCCTTTACAGTTTCTTAAATACGAAGAATAAATAAGGATGGATAGGGTTATATAGGACTAAGGATAGGTCGGGTTCTGGCATTGCGAGGGCAAGATGTCGTTCCTGGTGTCCTGGTATAGTGTGCTGACATCCATCTCTCAGTATACGTTTAGCAAAGGCCACATCAAGTTTAAGCATCAACAAATAGTTGCAGTTTATACCTAGGGTATTTGTAAACAATGAAATCTAAACTGTTCAAAATTGCTTCAAATTAAATCTGAAGTGTTTAGGTCGGAACGGAGAAAATTAGTGCAAATAATAAAATTAGGGATAAACCCTGGCCTTGTGCAGGAGCTCCTGTTGTATTTTTAAAGTTACACTCTTCATTAAGAATTTGGTCATTGTTTTAAAGTACCTTATTAGTCATTATACTTTTTATATATCAGATTTTTATTTCAAGATAATTGAAACAATACCTAATTGTTCTGTAAATATCATCCGTGAAAAGTGCTTCGAATTGATCCATTATATCAGAATAATATAATGTTTAGGTCATTTAAAATTATTAAAGCCTTGAAATATTCAACTACATATGGCTAAGTGAAGCCAATTTCCGTTTTTAAAACTGGGTAATTATTTCTATACATAATCGATATTGATAAAACATATATACCTGGGTTTGTAAAAAGTATTATGTACTCGAAAAAATCAGACTTGTTAAAAGCTTAAAATTATGAGGACTTAAAGCTTAAAATAATGAAAATAGACAAAAATAAATTCATAATAAGTATACAACTTTTGAAATCCTTTTTGTATTAAAACATAGCACTGTGTTATAATATCTTAGAACATAACTGTAAAAGTATTTTAGGATGGATCTCGTTAAAAATATTGTTACACTCGCGCTCCTCGGCAGGTTTGGCTACACTAGTTAAAAATTGTCACTTTATATGTTAATTTACCAATTTTAAAAACAAATAATAATTGATAATGATTAAGGAACTGGAATACAAAGTTATAATAGTGTATTATTTTACCGAAAATACATGCAATTGAAGCAATCATGTTTAATATTGCATTTTATGTGATTTTTAGCCTTTAAAATTAAATTTTAAAAATTCATTTCTTAGTGTGTTTGTCTACTTTATGAACGGAATATACCTTGAAAATGTAACCCTCTACCTTTTATAGTTACGACTTTACGTTGATTTTTTCTAAGTGACTAATTTGTTGACAAGTGAAATGACGGGGCAAGGAGACCATGTGTAACGGTTACCAACTGTTTCCCCCAAGCGTTAGTTTTTTAACACCAACTATCCTAAATTTATAATTTGTAACTATATTCTAATGTAGTTCTATATATTATTTGCTCTGATTTCAAAAAATATTGGTAGGAATTGTGCAGCTATTTTTCTGCGCATACACGCGCCTGTGTGTATCGTAGGCCTACTGCTATTTGTGAATGCACGTGCTTAAACGGAGTAACTCCAGTTGAAAACTTAAACCTATAAACGTAAATAGGCTGTTTCAGTTTTTAGCATGCTGTTATTGGTTTGTAGCAAGTTAAGCTCAATTAAGTTTAAAAGTAATATTTTATGTAAAAGCAGTGGCTTGAAAGTAGCCTGGAGTCTGGACAAATAAGCCAAATTTGATTAGAATGTACAGGTACGAACCACGCACTGTAGGTCAACAAATCGTTGCTAGTGTGCTAATATAAATATCAATTTTATTAATTAATAAATAGAATGTGACAAATATATATTCAATTTAAAGCACTTTATACAAAAACTGTTTGTTTATCTAGATATACTAAAAACTCCGTATTTACAAAATTTATTTAAATATGGTTTGTTAAGCCTAACCCTCTAACTACGTAAAATTATAACTCAAAAAAGGTAATTTGAATCCGGAATCTGTGATGAACTTACCTCTATTATGGCTCAGTATTTTGGTAAAACTTTGCAGTATGTAGTGTTGGTTACATATAGACATTGCTAACAATTATTACTGTCATATAAACAGAATTATTTAAATTATCAAACAGAAAATAACTTTAAATATATTGATAAGGTCCCAAACGGAGAAAGCCTCAGCTGAAACGAAGTATTTTCTGTGTTACCCTTCGTTACACACAGAAATTCTAAAGAATTTATAAAAACCAAAGATTTAAATAAGAATATCATTCTATATGCAATATAAGTAATTAATAAATTAAATGAGTAAGTAAAAAGCCATTCTAAAGAGAGATTTTTTGGGTTATTTGAAAGAGTTAGAAGCAAGCCATAAAAAGTCAAAATACAGCTAAGAAGATCATTGACATTGGAACATGATCAGCAAGAGAAATTAGGAATAAAGTCAAGAATTGAAAAATAGTTGAAACATTATAGCGAGATAAAACTCCTTGTATAAAACCTGTAAATGTAGGGGAAGCCAAGTCGTATGATAGGTCATCCCACTTCTTACGAATATTGCAAATGGAGAAAGTCTCATCACCCAGCGGAGGAGGGGTAACCAGCGAGGGAAAGCCGGGACAACGAAGGTGGATTTAGCGTGCTTTGGGAAGTCAAGTTGCTCAGATTTTCAATGTTACAAAAAATGTAAGACAATGAGTTTGCACTGCTAATTTTATTAGAGGTGGAAGTCCACGATGTAATTTTGGGAGTTTCACATCTCTTTTGGGAGTTATACTCGCTAAAAGTGTTAATTTCTTTATTTTATCATCGTTTTGTTTTGCGTTTTCTGAGTAATAACTTCAGTAAGTGAGATATAATAATATTCGTAACGTATAAAGATCAAGTAGAACAGTGACTAAATTTCAAGTTACCAAAATTAAATTTAAATGCTGTAAATTGTCGGGTTGAGAAAGTTTTAAAAAAATTAAAATTCTAAAATGTAGGACTAAAGTCAGAAAAGAATAGGCATTAATAACAAGAAATCTAGAGAAAGTGAAATTTTTTTTTTGAAATAAATAACAACCTATAAAATTTAAAAGTTGAATTTGCGGCAACGCGTATAACTGTCAAACCAAGAGTAAAGGTAGTGGGGCGACAACCAACTCAAGCCAGAGCTGGGGAAGAACGCCAATACAATTTTTTTTAAACAAATTTTAATGAAAATATTATGTTTTTAATGTAGTTTCATTATCTTGTACAATAAATATAACATGAAGGAAAATGTAACGCCATGTTGTAATACTTCATAGAACCTAAATGGCGGGAATGGAATCAGTGAGGTGTAAATAAATGCTAAGAAATAATATAAAAATTGTGAAAAGTGTTGTAACTCATATTTTAGGAACAAACAAAACAAGCAGATGTTAAAGATTGCAGTAATTCGTTACATTATTAAAGATTGACCTGCAATATCAAATGTTCAGTTAAAACAAGGATGATGTATATCACAAATAATTTAGACGCAAATGATAGTTCAAACAAATCAAATTTTACTTTTGCAAATTAAAAAAAATTACAAATAAGTACACAATTGGAAATGTTGGTTTACCCTCGTTGCATACATATTTAATTTAAGAAATCTTATTATATGAAAATCTATGGCAGAGCGGAGACATTTATTTGAAATTGCTTTGCATATATTCAAGATGCATTAAAGATTGTACATTGAATTTAAATAAATGTTTACATTGCACTATTACTTTTAACACTTTTGTTTTACTGAAAACTTGCTTGTAAAGCCGTGCAAGTTTAAAGTTATGTTTTTAAACGTTTTTTTTAACACATAATTTTATAGTACAACTTAGCTGCTTTTTTGATTGTGGTGATGCGACCAGACTTATTTTGGTATGAAATCCCCCATTCACCGTTTCGGCAACCATATTTCCTCTTAAGGTATTTTTCAAGGCAGCATCATTTCTTCTAATAAAAACGAAAACATTAATTAAAATACTGTATAAAAAATAAAGGCGTCCCTTGCTCCTGCATCTCGTAAGAGGTCCTTCCTCGATTACATTTCGAAATTAAGAGAGAGCAAGCATGGCTTGCTCACGGCTATCAAGGTTTCCTCGCATCTTCAACTGCGCAGCTCGGGCCTGGCAGTTCCTTTTTGAAAACAACAGATGTCGTGCTCTTACATAGATTTTGGTCCAAATTAAATTTTTTTAAATATTTTATACCTATGTTTTACATTTTAAAATTTTTGACGTCCCATTTGTTTCCTGAATATCTCTTAATATGCAACATTACCTAAAATAATGTTACAGTGTCTCAATCCTAAATAAAGATAGTTTAAAAGAGTACTAACATTATTTGATAAATAAAATTAATAAAATAAGAAGTAGGTAATAGAAAATTAGGAAAGTGTTAAATTAGTTGCAAATCCAAAATATTCAATGCCAGTTAGAAATAAACAAAATATAAAGTGGTACAGAAATACCAGGTAGTCGAAATGAGATGTTTTGAAATTATTTTGAATAAGTTTGGAATGAAATAGATTCAGGGTTAATTTATTCTGTTTTCAAAAAGTTTTTCATTGTTGGGGTTAAGACAAGAAGTTACAAAAATTTAAGACAAAAACAAAAATAATTTTTCTAGACATTTTGGTAATTATCTAGGACAACAAATGTTTGTTTACTCGGAGGTTACTTATTTATGAGTATGACCTTTTGAAAGAAAATAGTGTTGTACATTCTTAAAGTCATCAACCATTTCAACTGAAATTGCTATTAGGAATATTTTTTTTTAAATTACAGAATTAGGGGTTGTATTAGCAACATATTCAGAAAAAAAGTAATATGTTTAAAGTTAAATATTTGTTTGAAAAAAAAAATATATGCATGATTTAATTTTGATTTTAAAGTGGTTTTTTAAATTTTTAAATATATTTAGTTTTATGATTTAATTTTAAATTTCGAGTATCTATTATTTTCAATTTAGCTTTGATTTCTAAATATGTTGGTTTTACTGGGTAATTTTGCATTTTCAGGGTATGAAGTTATGGGTTTAAATATATATTTTTAAATTAATAATATTTATTCAGATAAGTATTTTTTTAAAAGGTTGAACAAAAAATCATAGAGTATTTTTATGTTAATATTGAGTTTATTTGGTTAAATTGTTCAGCTAGGGAACTTGAGGAAAGGGTATAATTTCTTATAGAAATTTTTACTTCGGGTAGAACAATAAATGAATAAAATTATAAATTTATTAATACGTTTTAAACTTGCTCTTTGTAAACTATGCTTGTTAAATTTTTTTATGAGAAAATTAAAAAATTTAGTAACTTGCAAATTGAGTTCAAATTTCATTTTATAAAGCTATTTTCTTAAAAAAATCCTAAGCCAAAGCCCAAAGGGTTAAGTCTACGAGAGATGGGTTTTTTAAATCCAGTAGCTGGTTCTCTGACAGAGTTTGCAAATCATTATCACAGATTTTGGGTTAGGTCAGCACAAAATCTTACCGGGGTCGGAAGACGGACTGCTGTAGCAACATAAAACACACACACTCGCACTCACGCACACACACGAACGACTATACATGCAAGCACCTACTCGCACACACACACACACACACACACACACACAAACGTGAACGCTAGCGCACATAAAGGTATAAAATATCAGAAAATCTATTTTCAAGTTATTGTGAAACTTATCTTACTTCATATTGATAATTCTTTAGGTTATCCAGTAAAATATAGGATTTATACACTATTCCTGTTAAATGTCTTCTGTGATAATCGTTCATTTCAGGCGTTTACTATCATACACTCGTTAAATCTCAGGTTTAACCTCAGAAACAAGTTAAATATTATCCAACTATACCCAACCTAACATAACCTTAATCGAGACGCTTTTTACTTACATGAAAAATGATTAGGCAATACCCATTTGTTATTCCCAAAACCCATATTTTCCAACCGTCATTAGTAAAACCTCCACATCTTCATTTTAGAAAATTTTACATCTTCGAAATCTAGTGGTAAAAGCCCAAAACCGCATCTGTTATTGTACAAAATACTTACATTTACCACTTCATGTTTTTCAGTGGAAGGTTTACTAGTTTAACTTGAGATTTACAACATACAGTTACATTTATACAACAAGGACACATATACAGTACTGTACAGAGATATAACACGGCGTTTCTAGGCAATTTAGCTTCAGTCAAGGCGTTATGTAGGCAATTTAGTGTCAGTGGTGCCGTAATACTACGAACCTGTAACTAAAAAGAACAACGTAAACATGCTGTGATGTTACTTTTAGATTATTTTGTTGAGCAATAATGCAAAAATATAAAGCTGTGACACGATATTATTGCAATTATCTGCCAAGTACAAATGTAAATAAAGATAAATAAATAAAGCTGTTCTAAGTAAAAAGCAATGTTTCAACTCAGTTGTCAGGACGGATGCTTGATGTGTTCATTTTTATAATGCTTATTTTCCATTAAATATTAAATTTTGTCAAAACAATTTGATTTGTATCAAAAAAATTTAGCACAATATTTTTGTCACGCCAAATAATACAGTTTTAATTTAGGCAATAATTTGCACTTAAAATTATTTCAACATAAGTTATATTATAAAATATATTTAAATTTATGTCGGTTTTAATACCTGATACAATCTTAGAAACTCTTACGAACTTAATAATGAATAAACATTTGTGTTTAGTACACAAAATAACCTTTTCCAACCGTTCTGAAATACAGATTTTCAACTGCTCCAACTGATTTGAACAACTGCAACAATATTTAAATTCTCACATCTCTGGTTTTGTACGTTTCCTATCTGTAGGCAGCTCACAGATCTGCTATTTTAAATCTATCTGTTTAGTCTTCCAGGGAAATTCAATTTCATTCTTTTATCCATTGCCTGAACGTCACAGTTTGTATTAGTATAGGGAATTCCAGCGATAGTGGGTAGAGGGGAAAAGTGCTAATAGATTGCAATATTTAGGAACCTGACGGATTACAGGCACACAGAATTGTTTAGGACCATAGGTTTGGAAGTAATATGCTGTAAATGACGGGTTGTTGTGGTAGAGGAAGGGTAATCCCTATATCCTCAGCACTAATATCTCAAGTTTCTTCCTCGTTAGTAGAACAAGTACCGCTTGGGCTTGGTCAGCTCATCTTGCTCAGATGGACATTTCATGACACATACATATACTTACAGTGGACTTGGAATTACGTAGAATAATGTTTTTCACAATATACATATACTGTTGAATGGAAATGAATTTATTAACACTGTAAACATTTTCCCCAGGCGTATAACTCTAGTTACAAGAAGTCGGTTTTGCAACTGAGATTCTCGTAAGTTGAGCGAATTGTCACGAATATACCCGAAGACCAAACACAACAACTAATGCTTATAGCTGCTTTCGTCTTCACTTAGAGGTCTTTTGAGGTTATGCTTGAACCCTTTTCACGTGAAATATCTTAAACATTCAGAAATGTGTAGTTGATTTAATTAAGTGATACCTTATGATTTCATAGAAATGTTTTTACTACTAAATTATGTAAATTTCTGTAGTAGTAAATGAAAATGAATCTGTAAGAAGAAATACATTATTTCTTAATACATGTATAGTAAATATACTATCTTTAAATTATATACGATATTTATATACTGAGTTTAAAAATATAGACGAAAGAATGAACAATACTCTACTTATTTCGAAGCGTGGCTAATCAGAATTTTTAGTATGTTAGTCGTTTTTGTCAAGTGCTTTACACATGTAAATTATTGAAGAAATACTGTTTGTATATAAAGTAAATGCGACAGTCTTGTAACTTTCCACTAGACTCTAATCACTGTAGACAAATAAGGCAAACAGTTCTTATAGGAATAAGAATGTGTACTCTTATTGGATTATTGGTTACTGAGGCAAACAGTTCTTATAGGAATAAGAATTTGTACTCTTATTGGATTATTGGTCACTACAGAATACATTTGATGAAGTTATTGAAATCAGTTAGAATTATTAGTATACTAAAAATATTAATATTTAAGTACAATAGTAATTTCTTATTACACTTTTGCTATTACTTAAGACCAGACTTTTTTTTAACTAAAAGTTGTTAAATTGTTAACTTACACTTGGAGGAAACGTTTTCGTCTTATGACTTCTTCAGCCTCGTATTTTTGCCGCTAGGAATTCTTCCTCGGTACCATTATTTTGAAAGTTAGAAGTGATGTGATCGAAGAGTATGTAATCTGTGCCATGTTTCTTCATTTAGGATGTCATTTTTATATGTGTTGCTATGTCTATATATTTCATACTATTCTAGTGTGTTTAATTTATAGCCTTTGTTAAATGTGTGGAGGATGCTCATGTTATTTTCCATATTTTTGCATGAGTGTTTAGTGTCCATGAGGTGATTTGCGAAAGTGTGCAGTACGCTTTTGTGTTCTTTAAATCTTTCAGCAAAAGATCTGCCTGTTTGTCAATATATAGAACTTATTGCAGTTGTAGCATTGTAGTTTGCAAACTCCTGGGTTATTGTATGTGTTGGTATTGTTGTTAATGTTGTGTCTGATAGTCATTTGGCTTTTATTTGTTGTTCTGTAAGCTACATTGTATAATGCTTTTTTTGAATTGGTGTGCTATTTTATTAGTGAGTTTGTTTATGTATGTGAGTCTAATGAATTTGTTTGTGTTCTTGTTTTTGTTGTTTGTGTTGTTGTTACTGTTCTTGTTGAGTATTTTTCTGTGTAGTTTGTCTATTAAATAATTGTCATATCCATTTTTGTGGGCTAAATATTTGATTGTGTTTAGTTCCTCTGAGTAGTTAGTTGTGGACATAGGTATTTTATTTAGTCTGTGTAGTAAATGTTTGAATGTTGTGTGTTTATGTTGTATTGGGTGGTTCGATGAATTGTGTATCATTGTGTCTGTCATCGTTGGCTCGCGGTATATGTTGAATTCATGTTTGTTTTGATTTTTTGTTATGGTGATGTCTAAGAAATTCAATGTTTTGTTGTTTTCAAAATCTGCAGTGAACTGCATATTTTTGTTTATGTTTTTTAAAGAACACAAAAGCTTACTGCACACTACTATTGAATCCACATTCGCAAAGCACCTCTTGGACACTAAACATTCATGCAAAAGTATGTAAAATAACATGAGCATCCTCCACACATGCAACAAAGGCCATTAATTAAACACACTAGAACAGTATGAAATATATAGACATAGCAACACACATAAAAATGACATCTTAAATGAACAAACACGGTACAGATCACACATACTCTTAGATCACATCACATCTAACTTTCAAAAAAATGGTACCGAGGAAGCACAACTGCAGCATTCCTAGCGGAATAATACGAGGCTGAAGAAGTTGTAAGACGAAAATGTTTTCTCCAAGTGTAAGTTAACAATTTATTAACTTTTAGTTAACAAAAAGTCTGGCCACTAGTAATAGCAAAAGTGTAATAAGTAAGTAACAACCAGCTCATCATTAACAGCAACAAGATTTCGATAGATAGTAATTTATTAAGTATTTCACTATTATAAAATACATTTGTAAAATAAAACTTGCTTTAGGTTTTGTTTGATATTGTACTTCATAGTTCTGAGTTTTTAAATTTATTTTTCAAAGGACTACAAAATTTAATATACATTTAAAACCCGCAACTTCTTTTCCTGGCCTGCATTTTCCACTTCCCCAAATACAGAAAATGGTTTCTAGATTTTAGTACTAGCAATACAGAGAGAACTGATTAATGACAGGTGCAAGGAGGGCAGTATTAGTCAGGTTACTCCGGTTACCCGATACTAGCAATGTTAGAAGTTATAATTACTTTTTAGTTAAATGTTAACTAGAGCAAGTAGTAACTGTATAAAACAACTATGGCATAATGTTTAATTTAAATGAATGAAACCTCTATACCACAAACAACTTTTTCCTTTATTTAAAATATTATGTACATTTCAATTGCATAGCAAATCAATGTCAGTGTTTTGCTATGTCTATATATTTCATACTATTCTAGTGTGTTTAATTTATGGCCTTTGTTGCATGTGTGGAGGATGCTCATGTTATTTTCCATACTTTTACATGAGTGTTAAGTGTCCATGAGGGGATTTACGAAGGTGGATTCAATAGTAGTGTGCTGTGCGCTTTTGTGTTCTTTAGATCTTTCGGCGAAAGATCTGCCTGTTTGTCCTTGTTATTAATGCTGTATCTCATAGTCGTTTGGCTTTTATTTGTTGTTCTGTAAGCTTCATTGTATCCTGCTTTTTTTGAATTGGTTTGCTATTTTATTTGTGAGTTTGTTTATGTATGTGAGGGTGATGAATTTGTTTGTGTTTGTGTTTTTGTTGTTGTTACTGTTCTTGTTGAGTATTTTTCTGTGTAGTTTGTCTATTAAATAATTGTCATATCCATTTTTGTGAGCTAAAAATTTGATTGTGTTTAGTTCCTCTGTGTAGTTAGTTGTGGACATAGGTATTTTATTTAGTCTGTGTAGTAAATGTTTGAATGTTGTGTGTTTATGTTGTATTGGGTGGTTTGATGTGTTGCGTATCAGTGTGTCTGTCATGGTTGGCTTGCGGTATATGTTGAATTCATGTTTGTTTTGATTTTTTGTTATTGTGATGTCTAAGAAATTCAATGTTTTGTTGTTTTCAAATTCTGCAGTGAACTGGATATTTTTGTGTATTTTGTTTATATGTGTTTGGAGTTGTTGGCATTGTCTTATGTTTCCTCGATATATCTGTGCCAATATATTATCTTATATATATATGATTATATATATTATCTTATATTATCAGCTGCAAAAATACGATGCTGAAGAACTCCTAAGACGAAAACGTCTCCTCCAAGTGTAAGTTAACAATTTAACAACCTTTAGCTAACAAAAAGTCTAGTAGCAAGAAATAGCAAACGTGTAATAAATAACTAGCACAATTTATCCCTGTTGAGATCCTATTTCTAAAACACATCATACACAATTAAAATACCATAATAAAGAATATAGTCCTTATATATTATATAAATGCTATTATTATAATGTACAATATAATGAAATACCATAATATATATATATATATATATATATATATATATATATATATATATATATATATAATAATACCACGAATACCATATAATTGATAATATGATATTATATTATAAGCAAAGTAAATTGATAATTAATTCTACTGAATTAATATTTAATAAAAGATGTGTTTTAATAAATTATTTTAACTGTAATACAGAAAATTAAATATATTGTGCAGTAAAGTTTAAAGACTTTCTTACCTTCAACAATTATCTCAGTAGGATTGGTAAAGTAAATATTTGGGCCTGATAAGGCAATACAAACATATTTGCCTTGGTGTTCAGGGGTTACACAGTCTATACTTAGAATAGATTTTACTGCCCCATATTGGACTCCATTCTCTTCGTCAACCTTAATAATTGTCGGAAATATTACATTCATGACTGATAAAGTATTGAAACAAAATTCTTACACATTTAAATTTCAATTAATTTTTTAACCCTAGAGGACTGCGCTAATACCCAATACACCAGAGCTCGCGCAGAGTAATTTTTTACCCCAACTAGTTTTCAGGTCAATATCAGTAAAATATTTAGTGTTATAAATACAAAATTATTTAAACATGTTTTCTTATACCATAAAAGGTATTAACAAACTCGAGCAAAATTATTTCCTTTTTTATATGTCAAAACACTCTTCATATACTTCAACTAAATAGTCTTTACAAACACTTTTCCCACAATTATCACAGCATTTATTGTTTTTTGTCCAAGTTCTTAGGGCAAAAATCACACCTGTAATTAAAATGTTTGTTTGTAATACTGTATTGTCAAATATAAAGCTGTAGCCTATATTGTAAATAAAAGTTTTTTGTTACAATAATTATGAAAACAAAATATTTCATAGATAAGAATAGTTTACAAACACAATATATATATATATATATATATATATATATATATATCAAAACGTAATACTTGTAAGAGGAAATAGAATCTGTGTCTTGACATTGTACACGTTACTATATGCAAACCAGTTGTGTCTGTTGTCCTTGAAATCTTTATACGAAGACATCATTGCTCCACAAACATACAAAACCCCAAACCAAGCTTTAATTCCTTCAAAAGAAGTTTTATTTGCGTGTCACTCTCCTTTGATATTAAATTTGTAAATATTAAATTTGTATTCTCTCTTATCCCGATGACAAAATATGAACGTATATAATTTAAAATAGATTATTAAATTTATAAATTAAAACGTCTTCAGTTATAAAATCCTCACAAAATACGAAACATAATAAAATTCACTCCTAACAATCTTGCAAAAAACAAATGAAAATTAATTTATGTGATAAAAAACTTGCAAAATACATTTTAAAATAATCGTAACTTATAAAAACTTCGTAAAATAGATAGAAATAGACTTCACTTATAAAAACCTCACAAAATACCAATAGAAATAGACTTCACTTATAAAAATCTAGCAAAATACGAATAAAAATGAACTCCATGTATAAAAATGTTGTAAAATACAAATAGAAATAGATTTCACTTAGAGGGATCAGTATTGTAAAGTGAGGACTCGCGCGGGGTAAAAACTTTCCCAGCTGTTGCAACAATAACTTAAAACCGTTATAAGTAAACAAAAACTGTCAAACTACCTGATGTAGAGACAGAAATAGATACAGGGAGAGTCAATTCGAAGGTATGTAAGGGGTGGACGAATTTCAGGATTTGCAACAGTTTTATAATCTTTGTTGAAAACTCACTGGGAGAATAATTACCCCACGCAAATCCTCTAGGGTTAAATAGAAAATATAGTAACAAAGTTATTAGATTTACTATGGTAAATCTTAAAAACAAACTATCAGTTGCAAAGATAAACTAAAATCATTCATTGGTATTTTAAACATTTTTCATAAGTACTTTATTATATATAAAACATGTTTTAGTAATAAAATGTTATTAAATTAAGTCCACAAAATGTAAGTCCTTTCTGAACAATGGTTTATACGATTAAAAATTTCTAAGTCCAAAAAATGAACATACATTTTTAAATCTGTTCTATTTAATGCAAGGGAAGTACAGTAGAACCTCACTAATTCGTCACGTTCGGGACTGAGGAAGTGACTAATTTCAGAAAAAGACAAATTGCAGAAATCATGAAATTAACATGTATTTATGGGTAAACATAGCAATTGAAAACACAAATAGATATGTAATGTAATTAATATTGTACCTACGTGATTTATGTACGCCAAAAAACTCAACAATGCTATTACACAACACTATAAAAACTCTGGTAGCCTGCAGTATAGTTCATAATTAGAAATACAGTACGTTTTTCTATTTTCATAAAAGACATTTAAAAAACATATGAGTACCTTTTAAGAACATTAACACTGCAAGAAAAAATAAGGTGTATTAGATCTATTTACTTTTTTAAAACAGTCTGTTTTTTTCTTTTGCACTAGAGAATTATTTTTTTGTATTATAAACTGCCGAATTTGTCTTAATACTGTTGATTTTGTCAGTTCTGCTTGTTTTTGTCTCATACAATCCAATATATTTTGTTAGCAATTTTATCAACTTTCACTTTATTTTGTGGGCAAATGTGTAGAGATTTTCTCAGTAATCAACTCTTGCCTGGTATTGGCCTTACCTGATGGTGGCCTATACTACGTGACCGTGCAGTCGATGTTTGTTATTACCGTGAGGAATTACAGAAGGTAACAAATTGAAGAATGACAAACTAGAGAGGTGCTACTGTAACTAAATTTTTAACTGGTGCAGGTATAGAACAACTTACTTAAACCAATGAATCTCTGATTTATCGTAAGCTTTAAACTTTAATCTTCATTTTACCAAATAGTAAAAGTGTCATCTACCTTGCTTGGATTCACAATGACTGTTATAATGAATAGTAAGAAAAATGTATTCGAATAGTTTTTTTTGAAACCTTTTAAAAATGTACCCTATTCTATAAAATAATTTTAAAAAACTAAAGATAACATTACCTTTTTGTTGTTTAGTTGTTAAAGGAATTTGTTTCCAATTCATTATAGATATTTTATAATAGGTTTACATATTTGATAAGGTAAAAATTAATACCTGAAAATGAATGTGATGGTTTTAGTTTTTGAGTAATGGCCTGTTGTGTTCGCTCAATGTTGGGAGTTCCTTGCATCTCACAGCGTTGCATTAACACAACGTTGGGAAATGGTGTATGCTGAAAAAGACATGACAATCATTGCATAAAATGATTTATTGAAATACAATTTCCTACATAGTTTTACTTTTTACAATTTACTTTCAAACTGAATTGTGAAATTTTTCAAAACATTCAACATTTAAAAAACTCTTGACATTTCTAGAGGTTGTTTGACTGAGGCACACTTTACATCTCCGCCTTGCTTACTTTTATCTTGTTCTACGATGTGGTTAGTTTTGTCTTTTCTCACATCATCTGGTAAAGTAATTTTACTGCAGTGACCTAGTAGCAAATTTTTGCTGCACTTGTTAGGTTCGTCAATTTTTTCTGATCGAAGTAAGGACTTAACGAGCAGCGATCTGAACTCTATCTGACTAATTTCATTTCCTGTTGATGAAATTTAAATGCATTTACTACAACACAATCAATTCCATTTACAAATAAGGTCCACCACCATTTTTTACCTCTTATTCTAATTCTGTAGTTGGCAATAGCATTATCATGAAAATCTACCTCTCCCATTCCTTTATTATAATCATTGATAACATTTGGTTGCTTTACAAAGTCCTGTGTCCTTTCTTTTAGATTGTTGCATTTTACGTTTAGTGTTGGTTCAACTGATCCGTATTTTGTTATGACTGTAACATCTGAATTATTCCGCAAAAAAATATTTTTTTTTTTTATCATAGGGAAATTCATAACTTCCTTTTGGAGCTTTTAGAAATTTTTTCACTGACGTGAGCAGAATGTTGTGAAACCTATTTTCCCTTATTGTTTCTGATTTTAAGAAAATCATCTTTGTCAGTTTACTAACTAAATTGTAAGTACTGACAAAAATTATTTTAAAAAATTATGCGATTCTCTGGATTTTCAATTATTTTTAACAAATTTTGTAAACAACCTTCTCTCCTATACCATATCCGTTATTTATTTCCCCACCTTTTCCGTCATAGAGCTCAAAACTGTATACATAAACCATCAACAGAAGTAAAGCACCAAATTTTGAAATCAAATCTCATTGCTTACCCTTTCAAATGAACATGCTTGGTGAATGTCGTCCAAAATATCAATTGATAATTTATGAGGAAATACTCCAAACTGGTGGAATTTGGTATCTAATTCTTTAAAATATGGACTGGCTTTGGAAATTTTGTCCGATTTATCTAGTTTATTGTTGTCTGACAAATGAATCCACTTTTAAATTTCATCAAATTTATTTCTAGACATTGTTTCTCGTAGAATTGATATACCTTTATCAAGATCATTACTCCAATACACTTTTTATTGTAGTAGCAAATGATACCCCCTCAGAATGAGAATTCCAAAAAATTGTCTGAATTCTGGACAAGTTAAAGAAAAGCTATGGTGATTTTTTTTCTTAGCATAAGATACAGTAAAATGAATAATTTTATCCAGGAACAAATCATCAAAAAATAAATTGAATGTTTCAAGACTTGTCTACCATATTGGATTTTTTAGTTGTTTTATAAGGTTTTTTATTTCTATATCATTTGGAAATTTTGATATAGTTGGTAAAGAATTTTCAAAATTTGGATATAATTTTTGTTTCTTCACTAATGGTTTGAATATTGTTTTATCACTTGTCTCTGTACACACGGGAATGTGAACTTTAAAAAAACCAGTGATATCCGAATAAACGCTATCACTACCGTCATTTATGACAATTTGATTATCGTTGATATATTCTTCATTGCCAAAGTCAGGTGGTATGATAACTGCTCGGCACTTCCTCTTCCTTGATATCATCGAGAGAAATTCTTGTTCTGTTTTAAACCACTCACATTTAAAACTCATGGTGGATCTGTTGGTCAATTGCTTTGAACACGGCCGATATATCTCAACTGGCAGGAAACTCCCAATGTTGCGTCAGTACAACATAAGCGAACTCTGTTGAATAAAGAGGAAGTGGAGGGTTGCAGTTCAACAGAAATGACTTGGCACTAAAGTAAACATGATAAGAATACCTGAAATAGCGAAAGGTTTTGTTCCAGTAATTGACAAATGTTTATTTCTTACAACAAAAATGTTGATTTTCTCAGAATATATTTTATGATAGTTGAAGTCTTTATTGACAAAGAAATATCATTAAAAACAAAATAACTGATGCACGATAAAAAAATACTCTATTCTTAAATTAAATAACCCACTTCAAATTGAAAATTACTGACTATATGAAGGGATTGTGTACAATATAATATACTGTTGCTTTTACGTAATATTGGGAAGAAATGGGTTAAACTAATTTATCATCAAAACTATAAAATACCTGCTTCACATAAAAATACCTACTTTGCTTCACATAAAAATACTTTACTTTATTTAGTAGGATCAGGGTATCTTGGTTCAGAATTTAAGTACCTGAAGTAGCTATACTCTCTTTTAGTGTCATGAAGAGATGTCTGTGTCTCCTTGAAGAAAGAAAGATAAGAAAAGGTAGGTTAGAGAAGATAAGATGAAATAGAAGACTACTTATCCTATTGTGCTAGAAGGAGGGGGAAACTTATGATATTTCATCAGCAGTGTTGATTACTTGAATTATAATAGCTCTAAAAATAAGGTGAATAGGAGAGTCAACCTGGATGCCAACTGGATAAAATCAGCATAATAGTTTCTCAATATTAGTAATTAATTTTTAAAACACTAATAATTGTGATAGAATTCAGAAGAAGTCAAATGAAAACACTAAATGAAATTACTAGATATAGTGGGTTTCAGTTGGACCACTGGTGTGTTGAACAAGTTTTTTAATTGAGCCAAATTTAAAAAACAAACTAATGTATGTTCACACAAAAATTATGCCACGTAATTTGTCTGAAATGCTGCTTATTTGAACCATTTTGTTTTTTAGTGTAGCTACCCAATGTACTAGACTGTGAGTATGTCCAGTACTATACAGTACTTACTGTATATGTTTATTAAAAGAAACATCCACTGTAGAACAGTAGAAATTAGGATCTATTACAGATTATGCACTTTTGAAATATGATTAAAACCTTGCACTGAAGATATTGAAGTGAGACTGCAGATACCATTTTCCAAGCAAATCCTCATCACTTAAAGGTAACAATTGTAAACATAAACATTCTATACACTTTCATTAATTAATTAACCAATGAGTTGTATGCCTGAATGAAATGTACAACTGATGTTAGTAAGACTTGTAGACAAAAGATTTCAAGACCACAGCTGTGGAACAGCACTTGGTTTGATATTGTAAACATTACCTAAGATATAAAATATTTGTGAATATGTTAACAGTTTTTCATAATATTTGTTATTATAAGTAAAATATAAGGAAAATAGTCGTATCTCATATTTCCTCTTAATTAAAACTATATTCACTATGGTAAATATTGAAAATGTTCACGTAAAATCTCACTACACGCTAGTTTATTAATACCGACTAGTTTCGGTGACAATGCTGCCTTAATCAGTGATTGGCTAACACTTCAGTGATTGATGTAGTAAGATTTTGAATGAACTGATTTAATATGTATCATTGTGAATTTGTTTCCACTAAATAAGCTGTAATATTAAAAATATATTGGTGAAACCGACTAGAAATGTCAAATTTCTAATTTGAAATTAAATACATGAGCTGTAGTATTTTCTAAAAGTGTGAATTTTTACTAACAACTTTCCATGTTATTTGTAAAGTGTTAGAAAAATAGTGACTTCCATTCCTCCTATTAACTACTAAGTGCATAGCGTTTGATCAATTACATACAGGAATTCTATTTCTTACGATAGGGATTTTTAAAATTGTTGAAGGTTATGTTGGCTGCTCTAGGTTCTCAGACAATATACTGAACTGAATAGACACATGATTTGCCTTTGTTGACAAAGCCTCATATCATCAGATGTAGTTATATCAAGACATGTATTTACTGTCACAAATGAAAGATTTTTCATTCCCTACTACTATAAACATGTACAATAATTAATGAATATGTTATAATTTCACAAGTAACAAATTTGATCATGTATCTGAGAAATGAAGTAATGTTTCTTGTATTATATAAACAATAATAGCACAACAGGCAGTGAACGAAATAATTATGAATTGTGTCCATTTGATTTATGTATACTGATATTGGTAACTACTTAACCTCAGTTACTCTTATAAAACACATAGCAGAAATAGGGATTTGTGCAATAGTCACTATTAGAGTTGACAGAATTGAACACTGTGCACTCAAAACCATCAAATAATTAGAAAAAGAAGAACAAGGATCATATGACCACACATATAATTACGTTATGTTAGTACATTGGAATGATGATAGTATCTGCTCTGTAGCAACAAACTGAAAATTTTTCTGTTGGAAAAACAAGCTGATGGTCAAGAAAAAAAATCTCAAGTCCAAGTACCTCAACCAACTTTATCTGGTAAATATAATAAGAGAATGGGAGGGTGGGTGTCAATCTATTAGATTAAGGTATTGTTACCTATCGAACTAGAATAAGACCATGAAATTGGTGGTGGCCATTTTTGTTTATTTGTTTGATGGGTGTATAGTAAATGCAGGGTTACTCAATTGTAAATTACTACCTACAGCTTCAGATAGTCAGCAGCTTTTGCACTTCAGAAAAAACATGGCCATTATTTTACTGAAGAGACATGGAAAACCACCATACCAGAGAGAAATAGCTTAAACCTCTCTTAGTAGTTTGCTATGACAACATCAGACATTTGGCAGCACCTAATAGCACAGAAGGATATTGTACAAACTGTACTGCAAACGCCAAATTCATATGTACAAAGTGTCATGTTGGGACTTCATCCTAAGTGCTTCCAATAGTACCACAGACAGTTAAAAAGGACTTTTAAGAAGTAACATGTATTTATATAATAACATCTGTATAGGTTCACAATTGTGTATCATAAACTATACTCCCTGAAATAGAGTTTTCATTCTAGTTTTAAAATATCTATGAACATTTTGTGATTAAATCTATGAATAAAATTCATATTTGTAACAAATCAAATTTTCTTTAATCATAGATTTTTATTTAAAACACATAGACAGGTTACTGTGCATACAAGTGGAGTAATCTTGTGATGTGTATTCGGATCCACAGTGTATGTGTGTGTGTGTGTGTGTGTGTGCATGCTTGTGTATGTTGGTGTGTATATACATTTACATACAGGTGGATGCATGGTGTATATGTGTATGTGCATGTGTGTTTATATGATGAAAAAATACTACGTAATTATTTCTGAACTAGTTAAATTGCTAGAATGGCTTTTGACAGAAACCTAACATTTACTAAGAACCTACTTGTAGTCATTGTGATAGTGGTCTTAACACTACGTTACATTCGCTATGGGAAATCCTCGCATTTTTAGTTAATTTTGTAATATTGCTAAACGTGCAGTAATACTTGAGGGAAATTCAAGGACATCTTCACTTTACCCAACACGCAACAGAAAAATCTGATCCAGTTGATCTTGAGACAATATTCAACACACAACGACAGTTTAAAGTGGTTTTGGCAGGGAATCCCAGCCTTTGTTTTAACGGTGTCATTCTTTTATGTTATAATTTTCTTGTTTGATTTAGTGATGTATATAAATTATCGTTTTGTTTGTCAACATGGACTTTAATTTAGAAGGATTTTATTAATTTAGATAGTATGTAATAAAACTCCCCATCGAAGCCCTGAGTCGGTGAGGATTTCCACGCCTACGTGTCTAACCATGTTACAGAAAGTAAAGGTCTTCTTTTGGGATTTGAGGCATTCAGATAAATGTTTTGTTAAACTATACCTATTATTAAACAAAAGAAACTTTTTGTACAAAATGTTAGGTAAGGTGCTAAAGATCATAAAAGTAATTAATATGTTTATTATTAAAGCAAAATAATTCAAACAAATAGTAAAAAGGTTGAAATGAGGGAATCCTTGCCTTGCATGTTACCGTGTTACTTATTCTATGCGTGTAAAATGGGTTTAAATTCAATGGAATTTTAGCTTCTTTGTTGCTAATAATCTCTACTCTCTCTTTCTCTATTTATGTCTGTGTTACATGGGAGCAGTAGAACTCCCATTAGTTTATTTGAAATTAAAAATTAAACAAGAACTTTTAATGTTGATTAAAATTTGCACTGTATAAGTTTTTATGTTTTTTTAAGGTAATATGATTTCATAACGACTGAAGTCATTTAAACATTTCAGTATATTATTCTCAAGTCCTACATTTAGTTGTTATTCAGTTATAATATTGTTACTATTAATGATATTTTCAAATAAAATATGAAGCAATTAGTTGAATAATGTATTTTAGTCAGGAATAACAAGCAGGGAGAAGCCAGAAGAAGACATTCTTGCTGGAGCTGTTTTATCATTAACACTCTGGTTGCTGCAATGTTACCACTTTGCTTTGATCAACAACATTGAAACCACATCTCAAGAGATGTTAAATAAACCTGTAGTCATTATTGAATAAAATGTTGAAGTGTGATTTCGTGACAGCATTGCTTTATTTAGCTAAGCATGAAGATGATAAAGGTAAACTTAAAGTATACAACCTTGAATTAAACAAGTTAGAAGGTTAAAGGAAATGAGCTTTAAATCAAGATATTAAATATTGTTTTAAAATAGAAGATATTTTAAAAAGTGTTATTGTTAATATATTATATAATAAAGTTAATAATTTTGTTGTAAATCTGTCTCATCCACAATAGTAGTAAATTTATGATTTATTAAATTTTGAAACAATACTTTTAGACTCTATATTGTTTCTAGAACTTAGGGATGAATAAAAGAAATAAGGATTTAAACAATTTCAATAAGATTTATTAAAATACATATTTACACTAGTCAATTTATCAATTACAAATTAAATACCATAAATTTAATCATACACGTATATTTGTTGTTAAGATTGAAATGAAATATTTGGATTTAATTATCTATAGGCTTCTGTAAGTGTAACTAAAAAATAATCAACTAAGTGGCCTATTAAATTTTTACCAATACCTTTCATATGATCAATTACACTTATTGTTGAAATGTAATCTGTGTTATGTTACTTTTTTTCAACTATTATTGTTTATAATCAAATATGAAATTTTATACTGAAGCAACATATAGATTTTAATGATGTTCCCTAAAATATACTTCTTGCTACCCTGCTACCTAGACCTTCATCTTTGAAATTAAATCAGTTACTATTATGAGTTGTCAATATCCACCAATAAATACTTTTTCAATCTTATTTATGTTTACTAATGACTATGTATTCTGTCATTAGACATGATTGAATATTTGAAAACAAGGTGTAAAGAGATTTTGGAACTTTAACTATATTTTTGTTTGTCTTAATTAATCTATATAACAATTTTAAGATTAGGTGGTACAATCTTAATTTGTTTATTCCTGAAATATTTGACTACACTTGACTTATATGTTATTTAGCTGTTTTGAACCGTTCTCACTTCCAATTTTTTGTCAGTCTATTATAAAATAATGATTTATTACTCACTTTTTTTGCTGTCCACAACTTTTAAATTAAAACACTTTAATGTAATAACTTAAATAGAATTATAATTAAAATAATTGTTAAAAATACGCAGTAAAACATTTTATCTCAGTAAGTTTTAAAAAAATATAGTCATCGCTTGCCATCGGTGGGTTTACTACTCACGGTTTGGGTTATTCATGGTTGCTGTAACACCAAGGTCAAATTAAGAGCATTTCAAGCCCACAGATAATGTAGCTAAAAATTTCATAAGCTATTAAGTAATCATAACCTACCGGTAGTGTACATACTGTTGAAATTTTTTTTACTACGCTGCAAAAACATTTATTAATCCAGTAAGATTTTAAGATTTGTAGGTGCCACTAATATATCATATAGTGATCATTATTATATATACATGTGTGTATCTAAGTGAGGGATCTATTGTATCTTACTTCTTTTGTGTTTGCTATTTTCATTATTCTTTCTAGTCTATTAAATTCAGTTAAAGTTGTGTACAATTCTGAATGTCTATTTCAGCAAAAAGAAAAGACAAAAGTTAAAAAAAATCATTTTAATCAACCTAAGTGTGATGGAATGTACCTTAATTTTCATTTTTTTTTTTGTAAACGAATCTACAGAATGTTGCATACTGAAGACAATAAATTGAACAAAATTAACCCAATATTAAAGAGCTAGGGCTTTTTCCTGCCACCTTCAAGCTATAATTTAAGAAAAAGGCTTTACACTAGAATATGTTTCAATGTTGATGAAACAAACTTGCTATTGGAACAGGATGGAAGTAACAGTTTCCTGTTAGCTCATAAAACTTGTATACTTTGTTCATATAGTACCATTATAGATCGTAGATTGTACCATTATAGTAAATTATTGTATAGATTTTTATCTACACAACGTACTGTTCTGAAACCTCTATTCAGTGTACCACTCTGCACTTAAATACTTTAGGATCACGTCCAGTCTGTAACCTTCTTTCTGAGACTGGGAATTTTTTTTTTACATCAGAAACTTCATTGTTGTTGGTTTTTTATTCAAAATCAAAACATCCAGCATTTACAATAATTTGAAGATTTTTATGATGTAAATCAGAGTTGAACTGTTCTTTTTGGTATATAAACATAGTCCATTCTTAATAGATTGATTGAAAGAATATTGTGTTATATTCCTACATGGATAGTAAGATACCAAATTTTCATTTCTCACTGCCCAGGTATTTAAAACTCAATCTTCCAAATGTTATTTAGCACCATGATTTTGCAGATTTAAATAGTCCACAAACATAGAGCATTTATTTTCACAGATGATTTGAAACGGACAGTAGTGTTGAGTGCATTTTATGTGTCTGGATGCACCTACACCTAAGAGTGCCCTTAGCTAGTAGTGTTTTTACAGCAGAGCGTTTTGCAATTTACAAAGCTTTAACAATTATTTCATCTACATTAACACATTATTTTGTTGGAATTCCAAAAGTGATCTTCAGACACCCAGGAATATACTCTAAGGATAATATAGTTGAAGCTCATTTTGTGTTGCATACATAGGCTTGAATTACAGGCAGTTGAGGAATTATTTTTCTACTCCTCAACATCAGGCACTCTTTGTTAACTCATGTCTGTTGCATCATGAGGATCTATCACAATGTCAGTTCCTTAGATATATAATTTCAGACAGGCATATTTCATTTGATTGTGATAAGTTGACCGGTATTTTGTCAAGTTTATGATTTTCAAGGAAATTTAAGGGGATGTTGAAAGATAATGTCACAGCTATTGCCCATATCTTTTTAGGTATTTTTTGTGCCACCTAAATATAATCAATAAAATTAAATAGTTGTATATATAATTCTTTTATATTTAAGTGATAGCTTGTTGTAAAATTATATTTTCAATACTTTTCTAGTTTTATTCTTTGAATTGTTTTTGTTACCTTAATTCTTTAATTAAAATTGTTGGTATTATTTTTTCAATGTGATATTTTTTTTATTATTTAATTTCAAGTATTTAGTATTTTTAAATTTCCTTCCTGTAGTTTCCTACAGACCTTCTTTTTTTCCTCACTCACTTACTAATTCTAAATACCTTTCATTTTATTAATTTTTATATACATTATTTTTATCTCACTTAACCTCACTTTTATTTTTTGTTTACCATCAAGTTCATCCTCTTCTTTCCTCTTCCTGATTTAAACCACTAACCTAGTCCGTAAGAAAGTAATGTTCTATCTCCCGAAGTTGTTTTTTATTACAACTCTTGTATCCCAAGAGATATATATTTCAGGCGAACAAACTCCTGAATTTTTTTTCAAAAAACTAATTTTAATCATTGCTCATGTTATTTAATTAATGGATGGTCTATTTTGAATTCTTTATAGAGTTAAATTAAATTAAAAGTTGGTTTGGCAACATTACATTTTGTTAATAATTACTCCTAGGTGGGCAAAGTATTCTTTCACTATTTATAACCTAATTTCATTTTCTTTTATATTAGTTACATTTCATTACAAGTTATGTACTTGCTCTTGAACATTGAATTACATCACATTGGTTAAATTGTCATTATTTTAATCATAGTCCATGTTATTTACATAATGGATGGTTAATTTTGAGTTCTTTAAACAGTTAAATTGAATTACAAGTTGATTTGGCTAAATTACATTATGTTAATAAATACCCAAAGCTGAGCAAAGTAAACTTTTATTATTTTTTTATTTCATTTAAGGTTTTTTCACTAATATTTCTTTTTCATGGTGGTTTATGAACAAAATAAAACTATTTCCTAAACTTATTAATAATACTTCATACATTTGTAACATCTAGTATTCATACACAACACAAGATTAAATTTGAACAAAATTATATCAATAATGCAAATTAAACATTTTTGTTATCGTATATATATATATATATATATAAAAGCTCTACTAATTAACCACCAAAATAATTAAGGCCCTCCTTCCTGATTGCAACCCTTCAGAATTGAGAAGACGAGTGTTATCATACCAGTGGTACGCTAAATCTAAAGAGCCTCCTAACCTCAAAAAACAGATAAAACTCCTTTCACCTTCCCCCAAGTTCTACCATTTTTACCTTCCTTCTGACTCCATTTACCTTCCTTATGACAGACTATTAATATGTATTTTCAAATAATCAATATTTATACACATCACATATAGCACTATATCATAAACTATAAATCTGTGACATTTGGATATTTATACACATCTGTGGGTCACTTCAGACTTTTCCTTTTCTCTTTTTTGATTGACAAAGATCATTTTTGATCGAAATATTTCAATAGTGTGATTAGTTTTTGCATGTGTCTATTTATTTATTTCCAAGAGATTACGTAAGTCTGTCAGTCTTCTATCTAGTCCAAAAATTCCTAAATTAGCTTTAAGCTCTACTAGAACTAACATAATATATATATATATATATATATTCTTGATATTTTATGTTATCCATTGTTTTTCCGTTGCACTGACTTTTTGAAGTTAATATATTACTATTATAAGTAATTTTACAAATTAAAAATTACTTACAATAGTAATATATTAACTTCATATATATATATATATATATATATATATATATATATATATATATATATATATATTGTGAAATTAGGTTATTTATAAAGCCATCTTGAAAGTAAAGCCTATTTAAAACAGTATCATTGACTACCTAACAAATGTAGTCAAGATTAAAATTTATATTATATTTTAAATTAATTTACTAATTGAATTTGGAATATTAAGAAACAAAATATTTTTTTATTAGAAGAAATAATTAAAACTTTGTAAAAACTTGGTCAAATGCTGGCAATGTCTAATTTATTTGTACATGTTGCTTCTGATTTCTTGGTACTAAATTAATTTCTGGTTGGTCTTCCTCTTGGTTTTAGACTTTCTGTATTGGTTCTGCTACCTCCCAGTCTACACCTCGCACAAATAATAACAGTTTTATTCCAATTTTTGGATGTTTGACATCTTACTATTTTCAACACGCCCACCTCACTTGGCGTTCCTGGATAGAGTTCTTCAAACACTACCTGCCTGGCTTGCAACACTTACTTCTCTTTTACTTCCTATTAGACCTATAATATTTAAGTTACTATGATAACGACTACTTGTTTGTGCTGATTTTTCTGGGATACTCACTTATAGGCTTTTTACACTGCTGATGGTTTGTTAAATTGATTTGTTACATTTTCTATTCTTCCTCAGCCAACTTTCACTTTTATATTTGTTCAGATTAATTTCTTTTATCTTAGTGAGCTGGTCTTTTCCTCACGGTTCAGTCAGCCATCTTGCCAAATTTTTACAATCATCTAACAGATGAACACTTTCAAATAGGTCATCCAAGGCCCTGGTGTGAAACTATGTTTAATACAAAACTCTGGACCTCTTGAACGAGGCTAGATCTTTGGCTTGAACTTACCTAAACTAGGTTATTTGATAACATTTCAACCTATTAATCTATTCATTTGGCCTAATTATGAATTTCTATTTAGTTTAACTTTGCTTCATTATCAATTATTATTATTTGTTGGAAATTATTCACCTAAATTGACATATTATCGAATTTATTTAACATGGCCTTAACAACATGTTTCCTGCAAGACCCAAAATGACCGGTCATATTGGCTGTTGCATGTTCTTAGGCGTCATCATTAGCAATGATAACTTAATTAAGTTTTTCATCAGAGAGATAATCTAAAATAAATTATGAACCTCATCTTTGAATATGAACGTATGATATTCAGAAAGTTCATTGTAGTGTAAATAAATTATAACCAGTTATTGTATTTTAACTTATTAGATTTCAAGTTTAGTAATAAACTAAAAACTTAATAAAGTACTTATAAATTTTAGAATATTTTTAATGTAAGTTTGAAATGCTCCATTTCTTGCTATATTCATTTCAATATCAAGAAATGAAGCTTGATATTATTAGGTTTAGGTTTCAGGTTTTTATTGATACTATTAGGCTTTTCTTGATACTAAAACATAGTGTAATAATGAAGATTCTATTTTTTTAAATTGGTTGTATTTTTACTTCCAGATCTATACTTAGGGTTAGTGAAAAAGTGCCAAGAAGTAGAAGCAATCATTCTTCAGAATGCAAATGTTAAATCTGCAAGCACTATGCAAGATGTTTTAGTGTAAGTTTTTTCTCATATAGTTGTATTGTCTAAATATCTCATTGATACATCTATGAGGATGTTTGTCATTAATGAACACTATAGACGCTATAGCTCTTGAATTGTCACATTAATCAGGCTGTCATACATAATAATCGATATGAGTGTTCCTAGTATATACCCTTGTGGTATATATACTCCTGATACTTTTAATTCCAGGGTGCCTCAAATGTTTTCATAGATTAGAATTCTATCATTAAAGTAGCTGGCCATAAAACATTTTCAAGTATTTTGGTGTCCTGAATCCTTCCAGGATTTCCAAAATTTGGTACCATGTAGCAGTGTTAACCCGTCAGAAGTGGTTTAGAGGAGTTTGTCTCCGTGTTTCTAAGAAAAGTGTTCAATAATATTAATAGCGCACGATCGCCATTCCCCAAACTTCGTACAATTCATGAGGCACCTCATGTACAATTCTGGGAAGAATAACATCTCGCTCATTTTACAAGTTGTTATGTAGTTTCTGTTCAACAATGATTCATAAACCAGCAAGAAGAGTTTGTCCGTGGGCTACCTCTAATTTTAGACCTGTAACTTTTACATAAATAGTGATGTAATTGTAAATTAACTATTAATTTACCTTGTGAAGTGGCCCTAAAAGAAGAAGAAAGAATAAATAGGCTACTATTTAGCGTGGAACAAGAGAGGAGTTTGATGTTCATAGGCCAATCGGTTCATTTGTGAGATGGGTAAATTTTTATAACAATTGTGTAAAATTAGAAGATGTAAAATGAGATGAATTGGATTTGCTGGCACCTTGTCTCTGCTTACCTAATATCTATCATCGCTCTGAAGATAATGTTTTAGATTCGCAATTACCTCTATTTACAGATATGGTTATGAACTTTGGAGAAATTGTTTTGAATTCTGAGGTCACTTATTTATTGTACATCCCAGCCAAAATGGATGCATACTTTCCCACCAGAGCCAGAGCTGCAAATATCTGTGTATATTCATATTCATCCCAGTACCAATTTTCATATTTTGTATAATAATGTTATATACACAATACTCCTTAATAATTATACACTTTTTTATTGTTAAATATATATGAAACATTTTGTTTATAATGATTTGTGCATAATTTTATTGGTTTTGTTTAATTTACATGGAGAAAAGAAACAATGTGGTTTTTACAAAAATAGGATTTTTCATTTCTCATCATCCCCCTTAAGTTTATAAGATTGATAAACTTATAATTAAGGTTAAAATATTGAGAAAGAGATAGGTAAATAGAGAGAGAGCGCAAATCATGCCAATTAATTATTAAACTATTTCAAGACTGCCAAACCTATAATTCAAGTAAATTCTTTGAAAACGTTCCTGGGGTACATTTTTTTTGATCATACTAAGCTTCAAACAATGCTTCAAAGTGGCCAACATGGACATATTTTGTTTGAAAATATCTCTAATTTTAAGTAAAATACAAAGTGGTATCAACCCTAAGTTTTGAAAATTAGGTTCAATATTGATTTTTTTTAAGGTTCTGTTAATTGCTCTATAATGCTGGAATTGTCTTATTAAAGACAATAAAAGCAGCTTTCGTTGTTGTACATCTTGAGGTTTTTTTAAATACTGCTTTTGGTATCACTTGGCAAAAAAAAACACTACTTACTGATGTTTTTCAGCAGACGTGTTTCGCACTAGGTCAGTGGATTGTTTAACGCTGTGAGTCACAGATAAGACTGTTGCTCAGGTGTGTTGTAATGGCAACACAAATACAACCAACATACCTGAGCAACAGTCTTATCCATAACTCACTGTATTGAACAATGCACTGACCTAATGCAAAACGTGTCTACTAAAAAGTATCATCAGTAGGCCTAAGTAGTGTTTTTTGCCAAGTGAAACCAAAAGTTCTAATTCATTTAAGATATCCTAAATATCAACACAATTTTATCAAAAATGTAAAGTATAATCGCTGACTACAAATCTGTATTGTATAATATGTATACTTCATAAGATCGAATAGTCTTTGTTACATTTGGTATATATTACCTGACAATGAAGAGTTTATATAGTCTTCAAGACTTTCATTTCCTGAGTAAACAACCTGGTAGACGATTTTAAGAATAAAATCACTTGTATAAGCAATAACAAAAGCCTGAAACAATGAATAGTTGTTAAAAATATTAATTATTATTATATTTTGTGTTTAAATTTAGGCTTTGTATTGTTCCAACTTAGAGTTGAAATATATATAACAAGTTTTTCTTACATAATCTATTTCCGTACATCATTTATTTCTTTAAATAGTTTTGAAAACCAACAAAAAAAGCAATAAATATTTAATAACATAAATACTGTCTCCATAAGTTATGATCGGTAACTTTGAAAGTATTTAAACTTTCTTCAGGGAATGTCATAAAGGACACAGAAGTCCTTTTAGTAAAAAATAATAATTAATCACTTTAACAATATTTTATGACTATCCGAACTTTAAATTTTGTAAACTTGTGAAAACGTAATGAGACAGAACCTTTTTGATCACTAATGGCGATCTCCATCAGTGAGAAGACTACATAGAGATCAAAAACATTCTGTCTTAGTAAGTTTTCACAAATTTACAAAATTTAATATTTGGATAGTCATAAACTTTTGTTAAAGCGATTCAGCAAATGTAATGGACTACAAAATACAAGAAAAAAACGTATGTTAGGCAGTTGATTATATATTACCGTGATATATTCACAAATATTTCCTTAATAAGTTACTATATTTTTCATTATAAATGTAGAAATATCTTGTAATTTGTTTTACTTTGTTACAACGTTTAGAATGAAACAGGACAATCCTTACAGGACAAGAATTTAGTGACAATAACTTTAAGGCAGAACTGCCATCTCCTACCCCATTCAAAATATAATTTTACTACTGGCATCAGAAATAGAAGGGCACGAGTATGCCTCTAAATGATAACAGCACGCTTTACACACTCCATTTTACTGATATGAAATGGTGGTTGTTCAGAGAAAAGAAGATGTTGACCACATGATCAGAAAACTTATCCAAGAATATAAAACCTTTGAAAAACCATCAACATGGAGCAAAAAATATGTGATAATTGATTCCATTTTCATGTGAACTACTAGTTTTTAACTAAAAAATAACCAACTATACACAATCTAACAATCTAGTTTAAGATATATAGCCATTTCAAACTAAACCCTACACATACTCAACACCCAATTATATCATAACTTACATAAACTCTTTGACATCGTAACCCCTAATACTCACCAAAATACATCTACATACGCACCTTCATCCTAGCCTACTAAAATCAAGATATCAGTTACAGTATGAGTTGATAATGGGTCACATCTCCTGATACAGCCGTCCTCAACAATTATAAAAGTAAGTGCTACTATAGGCAAATCAACATATTTACAACTGGTTTTAGTTTAAAAAATACATGTGCATAGAGAAGTATTGTGAGGGTAGCCAATCAGAGAAACCACTGAAAGGACCAATGTATTTTAAGAATACAAATATTTATTATTATTTACTTTATTTTTAACTTGAGCAACTAGTGGCCACAATACTGTACTTACTTTCTTTCTTGAAAAATAAGAATGTCCTGATAAAAGCAAGTGTCTCATAATAATATATGTTTAAGAGTATGTGCAGAAAACAATATTTTGGAACAAAAATTGTTAATAATGAAAGATGTCAAGTAGTAATAAAAGAGATAATAAACTAAGGGGGTAAATTAATAAGAGTTTAACTTTGAATCTATGGTAAAAAAATATAAACAGGATTAAAAAACATTAATTGTATAATTCTTGTAAATAGAAGTATACCAAAATAACCAGCAATACAACCTATAAGTTCTGACAGCTAAACTGGACGTTTGGAGAAAACCAGCTAAAGTTTTGAGATGTGCTACAACAGTAAACAAAATAGTTAGGAAGGGGATAGAAGACTGTGATATCATACAACAGATAAAGTAAAAACCCATGCTTGTAAGGCCACATTTGTAGAATGCAAACAGAAGAATTCAGTCAAAGTTATCTAATATACACACAGAGACTGGTTAAAAAGAGCATGGGGGAAGATGAAGTGATCAGAAGGACTCCATAAAGCCCTGCCTGAAAAAATTTCCTAAGAGTCATAAAGAACTGAAAAACACATATAATAATATACATCATGACAAATAATAACCTAGTTATATTACTTATACTGTAAGTTATTTATATCAATCAAGTTATAATAATATTAAGTTATGCCATAACTTAATTCATTTTCTCACATCAAAGTAATATATGAAAAGCTATAAAACACAACTTGTTTATTAAGTTGTTTACATGTATTTATATTCCATATAATGATGCTGCTCACATTCGTTACAACAGTACAGTACGTTACACCTTGAAGTATGCCATACCTTGCTCCAATGTCTTCCACTCTCTCTGCGAGGGGGCGCCTCGCTTGTGTAACCATCTTAAATGCATCAAGTCGTATCTCTCCAACATTGTTGAGCAGAGCAAATAATGGTGCCAAGGGAAATGCAGCCACAAATAATGTAACACATCCATATTGAATAACTGTAAAAAGAGCATTTTATTTAATTTACAACATACCATATACAGTATAGATAGCTTGGCAGGAAGAGAAGATAAAAATAGGACAAATGAGCAAGTTAGTGCATATGTACTGGGAAAATACGTAGAAAATAACAAAATAAGTGAAACTGTTGATCTTTTAAAATTCTTATGGATATATATATACATATATATATATATATATATATATATATATATATATATATATATATATATATATATATATCTTTTATACAGCTCAATTAAATATCTCACTCAATCTTGGATCCGCGAGTAAACTCTAAGACAATTCTTCCTGACATACTCACCCACATTTGAAACTCAACAGACAAAAAGATATGAATTCGCTACCAGATTGATTAGACCATGCATATAATAGGGTTGAAGGTCATGATGTTCTTAAAATACTCAGCCAAACAATTTAAAAGAAATTTATATATTCTCCTCTGCAGATACTTTGTTTTATGAAGTCTTAATACATTCTTATAAAATTCGATTCCTTGGTTCTTATCAAATTTTGCATTGCAAGGCGTTTTGTTCTTTTTATTTCTTTTATTGATATCACTTGGTAGCAAGTGATAAAAAAAAATCAGAAGTGGTTTTACAAGTGATATCAATAAAAATAATTGTTAAAAACCTCAAGATGTACAACATAAATTTGCAAGTTCTGTTTTGTAATAACTAATCACTTCTTACTGTTTAATTGTTCTTGATATTCATTTGATTGACCCGCTACATTGCTCTCAAGATGCCTAAGTAATGGAACCTTTTACGTCCTAATGTTGTAGAGCAGGCAATATCTTATTTCTAATGGCCCTGAAATTATTTTTGATAAACAGTAACATTTAGATTTTTAGATATAAAGCTTAAAATGAAAGTTTTGAGTCAATCTGAATGACTAAGTCGAAGTCCTTAAGATTTAATCTTTTCTGTAGTAGACTCTAATCAATAGAGAAGGATTTTGCTTGAAATGCTGCACCAGTAAGCATGTTCAACATAAAATAATGGAAGGAATAGCCACTGAAAATACCCAATTTCTTACTTTTTTGAGCTATAAATATTCATTAGTTGCACATATTCAACTCTTGATTTTCAATTTAGAAAATTTTCATTCAAACACAAAAAACCTTAATATTTATTAAAAAGCCTAGATAATTTACTAGACCTTTAGAAAGGAGTTTCTATAATTTTTCTTTAGTCGTATTTCTTTCTGTAAGGTATATACATTAAGAGCAAAACCTTATATTACTTAATTTGAAAATGTAATGCTACTTAATTAACTCTCAAAATAATTTCAGAACCTCTGAAATTGTCAATTGTTTCTAGAGTCAGTTAGATATAGTTTTTATCTCATCAAGTGAAATGCATTTCGCCTCAACAAGACAGTAACAGTTTTCATTTATTTTATACAATAAAATAGCCTGATAACTTATTAAGTTAAGTCCAGTGGATTAAGTATTTGCAGTGACTTAAATTGTCTGTTTCTTGTTCATACTAGTTATGTGTTAAATGTCCGAAACTGGTTTGTGCCTCAGTTTCTGCTCTCCTACAGCAGGCTGCTATAATTCCAGTTTTAGTTCTTTAAAAAATTAGTAATTATAAAGATTTTGTTGTGCTACAAGCTAAAATAAAAGTTCGTATATCATAATTATTTAATTCTATAAGGATACAATCTTTCTCTGCTTTGTATAACTCTCCCATATTCCAATGCAATAAATACTGATGATTATGTTTTCTGATTTAAAATATTATGAAACTATGTCTTTAAAAAGCAGTTGACTATTTTATTTTTGCTTATTTGATTTGCTTTGAAACGAAGGAGGAGGATATGTATATTCAGTGACACCAGGTCTGCCATTCAGGCTGTCTCGAATTATCTTCAGGGGACTACTTCTTTTGCTGAAATAAGAAAATCGGCAAACAACATTAAAGTCATGAGGAAGGATATAACTCTGCAATGGCATTGTGGAATACCAGGAAACGAGTGTGCCAATAAAACAGCTAAAGTGGCATCCCATATGTACCCAACATTTAAAACCGAGTATCCACTCATGTACTATAAAAGCTTGGCAAATAATCAGTCCCAAAAACGTTGGACTTAATCTTGGAGAGAAGACCCCATGATTAGTCATGTTTTTCAAATTTAGCCTGAACCCTTGAATGAGGATAAATTCTGGGAAGTTTCACATCAGATTGCTGCATGATCTGGCTATCTAGTGATGCCAAAATACTTATTTAGATTTAATCTTTGGAAGTCTCAAATCTGCACACTTTATGGAGGTGGGAATAAAAGCATAAAACATATTTTATTTGACTGTGGACTTTCTGAGGGCCGAAGTGACAACAATTCAAGAGATTCTACTGAACAAGAGCATGAACAAGGGGGGGTTTTAAAGAAGTTTTCATGGAAAGTAATCACAGACACACACACTAGACAAAATTCAAATATCTTTTATTGTAAATAAATTTTTCTTTTTCCATATACATTAGGAATTATGTACAAAAACATTTGCTGCCTTTGAATAATTTACGAAGTCATGAAGTTACCTTCTAACTAATCGTATATATTTCTTTAGATTTTCTATAAATTACTTATTAAATAATAAATATATAATACTCAAAGAGGTATTTTTAAAAGTGATTATAATTTTGTGTTAATTTAAAGAAATCAATAACCATTTTTTACTGTCACGAATATTAATGTGACTGTTTTTCACTGTAACTGATATTAATGGCACTAAACACTATTGTATTTTATATTAATAAAACATTGTCTTATATCTTCAAGATTAGTTACTTTCATTTGATAACGGATAAAATATTAAAACAAAAATAAACATTAATTTTTAAATATGAAATACCCATTTCTAGGTATTCTTCAAACAGTGCTAGTCTTCCAGGATCTTGTAGTTGGTAATCTTCTTCCCAGCGAGTATATGGTCGGTTTACATGTTTAGTTTTATTTCTTTGAATTCTATAACGCCACCAGTTCATAATAGCTCTGAAACGTCAGCAGGCATAAGTAGTGCATATGATTATTTTAGTAGTTTTTTAAAACTTTTTTTCAAATCATTACAATGGAAACTTATAATGTTGTTCAGCTTGAAGATTTAATTTTTTAAAACTTTTTAAACACAACAATGAGCAAAAGCAAAAGTCAGCAGTGCAGAAATAATGCTATTTTTGTTTTTTTTTAATGTAGGTTTAAATGTAATAATTAGGTAAGTATAATTTAAATGTAAAAATAGTTTATACTACTTTGTTATTGAATTTATCTTCAACTTGAGTTACTAGTGCACACTAACAAACCTAAAATAAAAACTTGCTAACAGTAACACTATTTTTGTGGTTTTTATGTAGGTTTAAATGTAATAATTAGGTAAGTATAATTTAAATGTAAAAATAGTTTATACTACTTTGTTATTGAATTTATCTTCAACTTGAGTTACTAGTGCACACTAACAAACCTAAAATAAAAACTTGCTAACAGTAACACTATTTTTGTGGTTTTTATGTAGGTTTAAATGTAATAATTAGGTAAGTATAATTTAAATGTAAAAATAGTTTATACTACTTTGTTATTGAATTTATCTTCAACTTGAGTTACTAGTGCACACTAACAAACCTAAAATAAAAACTTGCTAACAGTAACACTATTTTTGTGGTTTTTATGTAGGTTTAAATGTAATAATTAGGTAAGTATAATTTAAATGTAAAAATAGTTTATACTACTTTGTTATTGAATTTATCTTCAACTTGAGTTACTAGTGCACACTAACAAACCTAAAATAAAAACTTGCTAACAGTAACACTATTTTTGTGGTTTTTATGTAGGTTTAAATGTAATACTTAGGTAAGTATAATTTAAATGTAAAAATAGTTTATACTACTTTATTATTGAATTTATCTTCAACTTGAGTTACTAGTGCACACTAACAAACCTAAAATAAAAACTTGCTATCAGTAACACTATTTTTGTGGTTTTTATGTAGGTTTAAATGTAATACTTAGGTAAGTATAATTTAAATTTAAAAATAGTTTATACTACTTTATTATTGAATTTATCTTCAACTTGAGTTACTAGTGCACACTAACAAACCTAAAATAAAAACTTGCTAACAGTAACACTATTTTTGTGGTTTTTATGTAGGTTTAAATGTAATACTTAGGTAAGTATAATTTAAATGTAAAAATAGTTTATACTACTTTATTATTGAATTTATCTTCAACTTGAGTTACTAGTGCACACTAACAAACCTAAAATAAAAACTTGCTATTAGTAACACTATTTTTGTAGTTTTTATGTAGGTTTAAATGTAGTACTTAGGTAAGTATAATTTAAATTTAAAAATAGTTTATACTACTTTATTATTGAATTTATCTTCAACTTGAGTTACTAGTGCACACTAACAAACCTAAAATAAAAACATGCTAACAGTAACACTATTTTTGTGGTTTTTATGTAGGTTTAAATGTAATACTTAGGTAAGTATAATTTAAATGTAAAAATAGTTTATACTACTTTATTATTGAATTTATCTTCAACTTGAGTTACTAGTGCACACTAACAAACCTAAAATAAAAACTTGCTATCAGTAACACTATTTTTGTGGTTTTTATGTAGGTTTAAATGTAATACTTAGGTAAGTATAATTTAAATTTAAAAATAGTTTATACTACTTTATTATTGAATTTATCTTCAACTTGAGTTACTAGTGCACACTAACAAACCTAAAATAAAAACTTGCTAACAGTAACACTAGCAAGCATGTGAGCATGTGAGACGGAGGTAGCTCGCTAGAGGTTGCCTGCCACGAAGCCTGGACGGTCTTAGGGGTTTCTAACCAAGGTTTACCTGCAAAAACTGTAAATAACTGGAAAAAATTGTGTAGAACTATTGGCACCACCTCGTTTTACGTTGAATTTAAACTATTAATCTACGTGACACGCAAAACTGCTTAGTTCAAACGTTTTACAGGCACTACAAACTTACTATTTCTTGTCAGGAATAAGAGGAAAAACTCTGTTTTACCATGTCTTGCCCTTGGAGGTTTGTTTCAGCTGCACCCAGAGCAGGATGAGACTTTTAGCGTGGAATTGTTCATGTTGTTTAATATTTTCTAAAACTCACGCAGTACTTACATCTCTAGTCAGAGTTTGACCTGACAACATTCGACCAAGATGTAACGGCTGAGACGGTCACTATCTACGTGAACATTTTGTTCTAACTTGGTAAAGCTGCGCTGAAAGTAGTTTCCAAGTCATCCTCAGAGAGGCTTAAATTAAACTAAGTTTATTATTCCTGACAATGAGTTAATTTGAGTCGTTATAAAACTTGTTTTAAATACTATAGGCAACGTTATATCTATGTTAAGTCACCAAAATTGCTAAAACATTACACCTGACGATGTATAAATTCAACCGAAACACGAAACCTAATTCCAAGGTTCCACAAATTGGTAACAATTGTAAAATAACTGTTACACACACAAACCCAGTAAACTAAAGGTTTTTATAAAACATAGGTCTCTTATATAATACAAATGTATATATCTACAAAGTATTTTATAAGGATAGATTTGGTTGTAACAAAAACCATGTAAAGTTTACGAAGGTAGGCTATTACGCTCTTTAGGTGAACCCTAAATTATATATTTCCATCATAACTACACATATAATAAACAAACCGAACTCATCACGCATTCTATTCTTAGGAACGTGAGTGAAAATATCATCCTAAGGCTGTTAATATATACTTAAATGTGTTTTACTTTTCCTCTATATTCTAGATCCCCCATTCCCTATTGGATTATACAGGATAGGTGTTAGATCCCACAGGAGAGCCTATAATTTGTTTGAAAAGTCCATCGTTAGCTGAAAGTAACCATTATTAGGTAAAATAGTAACTAATTCCAGAAAACCTGCTTCACTAAATTTAGTGAGTCCTCCTATTAAATACCAACGTTTTAAACAATTAGTAGCTGAAGTAAGCTAATAATTTGTCGGTCTCTGACTTCGACATAGTTGTATTTTATTTCTATCAATTAATTTTTAACTTCTTTTTACTCTGAATTTCTTTCTTTCTAATTTTTTTTTCTATATTAGCCTCGATGATCCGTTCCAATGTATTCCCTCTGCTTTGCGATGCTTGTATTTATTTATATTAGGTTTTATTTAGTCATTTAATTTGTTCCTTTATTTATTTAGTTTATTTTGTTTTAAGAAAAAACGGATGCGATTTATTTTCATTTCTTAAATCGCATCCTGTCACTTTCGCCAATTTTGCCGCGGCCATCCCTTCGACTTCCGACTTTCACACCCTTTGCGTGGAGAAACTTACTTTCCCCCGAAACACGCGTTTCTCTCCGGGTGCCGTCACCCTCCAGTCCGACCGCGGTCAAAATATGATCTCACCCGACTTACCAGTACCTGGTACCTGTGGTGTGTCGAGCTCGATCTGCCAGTGACGACTTTGTTTTGAAAAACCAACCACAAGGTTTTTACCTTATTTAAGAGTTAATTTATTTCTTGTACCTTGATTAAAATTATTTGTAAAGAACGTTTTTCTTACTTCTATGTTATTTAGTTAATTTCTACTCTTTTTAATGATTGGAAAAATTTTATGAATTTTAATAAATTAATTTCACCACAGGACGGTTTTAATAAATTCAATCACTGTTTGTTATAAATTGTTTTAATTTTTTAAATTTGAAAAATTATTTAAAATTGATTCTATTTCATAATGTTTTCTTTTTCTGAAAATTTAACTCATTTTACATTTATTTTTTTATTATACAATTATTTTTACATTAAATACATATTAACTGATTTTTGCAATTATTACTAAATATTCTTAAAATATGTCAACATTTTGCTTATATTATTGTTCCACATCTTTAACGCTCATAGTCTGTCCTTGAACAGTTCGTATTTTAAAGTTCAAATTATACACTTAAATTTACTCACATATTCAATTTGACAAGAAAATAATTTATATTAATTTGTTTTGTTTCAAGATTCTCTTGATATTTATGACATTAACTTTTAAATACATTACTTTATATCTTATATTGAATATCAAGTGGATAGACTAATTTTTTCGTTAAATAAATGTAATTTTATTCATTTGCTTTTCATATTGGATATAAATTACTGGAACAATATTTTATTTTATAACCACCTTTTATGAAGCTTTTTGAAAATAAGTCAATTGCTTACATATTCTTTTAATTTTAATTTACTTTTTTAATAATTGATGATTTTACTGTTAATACAAAATTTGGTAATTATTCTTTTCAAAATATATAAATTTTTAAAAAATGGGTTATACTATTAAAATTTAGACTTGCCCCAAAACTTTCACTGTGATTGTTCCTCTTGTCCCTCGGATGTTGTCCTGGATTCCTTGGTTCCCCCTCAGATGTTGTCCTGGACTCCTTGGGTCAGCATTAAAACGCACTAGATCGGTTTAAGGGCCGTCTTTAATACTTTTCTACATTATTTACATTTTACAAAAATAATAAAAAGTTCGTTCTCGTGGAAGCGTTGCAATGCAGTGCATCGTCACGTCCATATGGGGCTAGTTGTTGTGTTTAGCCATGGAACATCATCCTGGAAACGCCTCTGGATGTCCTTGCTAAAAATACGTCTGTCTCGTTCCAAATCTATACGTCTCCCGACTCGTCTCCTACGACAAGCGGTTTTTTATTTACTCTAGACAAGCCAGTTCATACCTGCGAGAGCGGTTGTCTATTAAACTTTCTCTTTTTGTTTTGGTTCGATTTTAGCTAGGCCTCGTAAGTGGCCTATTTATTTACTTAAAATATAAAGCATAGTTTTTTTAAAAGTGCTCCAAACATTTGTTGCATTTATACAACACCATGTAGTAGAGATACTTAAGCCTGACAAACATAACCTATCAAGTACAAACCTAGTTAATTTTGAGAATTATATTTCGTTTAAAAAATCATGTATAGGAAACATTTTAATAGTAAACATTTAACTGATAATGAACTAGAGGAATATTTAAATGAATTTATTGAAAATGGTTACAACTCTGATGATGATTTTGAATTATGTGGGAGTTCACCCAGTAGGAAAAATTGAAAGGTATGATAGAAAATTAAAGAAAAGAATTGAAATTCCTTGTCCAAACATTGTCAAAGAATACAATGCTTCTATGGGTGGAGTTGACAATATGGATGCTTATGTGGGACGATGTCATATACTCGTCAAAAGTCGAAAGTGGTATTTGAGACTAGTATATCACATGATAGATATGGCGGTGATAAATGTATGGCTTCTCTATAAAAGAGGAACATAGTAAAACTATTGGATTTTGGTTTACAAATTACATTGTTCAAAACGTAGCAACTAATTGTTTACAACGTTGGTATTATCTCAAATCCTATCGTATTTAATAAGAGAGTTCGCTAACTTTAATGAAGCAGGCTTTCTGGAATTAGTTACAACTTTACCTAATAATGCTTACTTTCAGTTAACAATGGACTTTACAAACAAATTGTAGGCTCTCCTGTGGGATCTAACATCTATCCTGTATAATCCAATAGGGAATGGTGGATCTAGAATATCTAGGAAAAGTAAAACACATTTAAGTCTATATTAACAGCCTTAGGATGATATTTTCACTCACGTTCCTAAGAATAGAATGCGTGATGAATTCGGTTTGTTTATTATATGTGTAGTTATGATAGAAATATATAATTTAGGGTTCACCTAAAGAGTGTAATAGCCTACCTTCGTAGACTTTGCCTGGTTTTCGTTACAACCAAATATATTCTTATAACATACTTTGTAGCTATATACATTTGTATTATATAACAGGGGTATGATTTATAAAAACCTGCAGTGTATAGAGTTTGTGTGTGTGTAACAAGTTATTTTACAATTGTTGAAAATTTGTGGAACCTTGGTTTCGTGTTTCCGTTGACTTTGTACATCTTCAGGTATAAGGTTTTAGCAATTTTTGTGACGTAACATAGATATAACTTTGCCTATACTATTTAAAACTATTTTTATAACGACTCAAAGTAACTCACTGTCAGGAGTTGTAAAATTAGTTTAATTTAAGCGTCTCTATGGATTGCTTGGAATCTACTTTCTGCGCAGCTGTACCAAGTGAGAAAAAAATGTTCACGTAGATAGATGATACTCTGTCAGGGACATATATACGAGTAGTAGGCCTACATGCGGCTTGAATCGCTGGCTAGGTGAGCAGTATGCGCCTCGGGAGAGTTGTTTGCTTTTGCTTGAGCAAGTCGAGCCACGAAATCGGCAAGGCGAGAAGAATTTGCGTCCCCCGTCTCACGTGACCACGCTTGAACATTTCGTTTCTTATTATTTCCAAGGTCGATCTTGCGCTGTTTTTCGGGATGTTCTATAGCTCGCTTACGGCGTTTGGCTAATCTTGCAACCTTACCTGCTTCAGGTTCCTGTTGCAGCCCATCTTCCCGTGTTTCCCTCTCCTCGTTGTACAGCCGTCTCTTTACCCATTGTAACGGTTGCCACAAACGCAACATTCACTCACACACTTACCACAAAATTAAATGCACGTTTGACGGAGAAACAGCAGGCCACTATTCACTATCACCTATCATGTAGTTTTGATAGAAATATAAAATTTACGTTTGGAATAAAACTTAATAGTTGTTTAAGGTTTTCATAGATATATGGTATAAGGGATAAGTGTGGGTATATTATTAATAATTATTTTTGGTAGAACACTTTTACAGGATGATATATTAATTAACGGTTTAGGAACTATACACGCTGTTGGTGATAAAAACATAGCCTGATTTTACATTTCCAGGATTGACGAATGCAAGGTTTTTATTTATAAACGGTCACATCTCTGGAAATATTCAACCCAATAAGATGTTTCTTATACGAAACTAAAGAAGAATTCTTGTATAATCATCCGCGGTTGTCACTTTAAACAACCTTTAACAATCTTTGAGTAAACATGACAAAAAGTGAATAAACAGAAACTTAAATAGTAAACTATTAATGACAACTTTTCGTAAAAAAAGAAATATTTTTATTTTCAAGGAGTAATTCATGTAATATGGTAATGTAGCCTATACGTTGCATTAATCACAGACAGCACAGTGAACATAAACCTAATGTAAACAAAGAGTTAAAGAGGCAAATATAAATTTTTTTTCAACCCGGTTCTTGGCCACCAAAAGCCGCCCTGCCTACCTTTAGCGAATGGCAGCCAACCTCAAGCGAGCTACCTCTATCTCACATGCACATGCGGTTAGTATACCTACCGCAAGTGGTGAGCCAAGCCGAGGATGACTTGGGAAATCTCCCCCCGCATCGTGCACTGCGCAAAGGTGAGTTGATGGGTTGCTTATGTTTGCTGTAATGTAGGAATAGTTGGGTGTTTGGTTGCATTGTGTTGTGCTATGTAAAGGCTTCCAATGAAAAGACAGAAAGCCACTAAGTTTCTTCTCTAATCGGCGCTTCAGTTGAGTAGACATTGTATCGATTGTGACAACATTTAACTCCCACGCTTAGCCCACTATTAAATGCACGTTTGCCGGGGAAAAGCCAGAGGACTATTCATTACCACCAAACGGACGTGAAATGCAATTATACGTAAAATTAGGTGCGAAAAGCCCGACTTGCGCACGCGGATACACATGTAGGCCTACACATGGGACTGCACACAAGTTCTGCTGCTACACACGTCCACACTAGCAAATCTAATGTATTTACACAAACCTTATGCTAGCAAATATGGCATTGTCATCCATTCCTGGCCTGTAAGTAAAATTTCAAGTCTCTAGCTCCTCAATCAAATTGAATTTGTTTAAAGAAACGTGCGAACCAAGTACAGGAAATATATCAGGTTATTATTCAGTTCTCACATATATTTGTAAAAAATCAAAGTCCCCACCTCATCTCACAAACTCGATATGTTTAAATAACCATGGTTTAAACAAATGTAGAGACAAGAAACCTAGTGAACATGGCATTTTCATCTAATTCTGACATATATTTAAAGTTTCAAGTTTTTAAATATACAAAATATACAAATTTTATATTTTTTCTACAAGGAATAACCTTAATGGTAGAATAAAAAAAGTTCCCTCGTTATCTTTTTCCCGTGCATCATATAATTCAAGGCTTTTTCAATATATTTATTTAGTTTGGAAAACATAATAGCTCATTAGGAAGTAAGTTCAAACTTGATTGCAAAATTTCACCTGACAAGACAGACAGATGTGACGGAAACCTAACTAATAAAAACTAATCTTTTGTTACATACATCGATAGTTTTAGTATGTAACGTAGAATTGCATGGTGTTAGTTGTTTTTCAGAATTGTTTTTAGTTTTCGAGTTATTTGCATTTTTTTGTAAGAAATTCATTGTTCCAACGAACCGTCAGATAGTGCTGTCAAGCGGATATATTCTAAACTATTAGGTACAAGATTGATTTATGCAGTACAAATCCGTTCGAAATTTACTAGTTTTCTATAACCTATTACTCAAACACTGTTAATTACATATATTTGAAAATTGAAGACAATAAATAAAAATTGATTTTCTTTTTCATTTGGTATAATGAAAGTCTTGTGGTAAATATTTGCAGAGATATGCAATGCAACCGTAATAATTAGATTTGTGTAATACGGGCGTTTACGTAATACAAAGCTTTTACGTTAACAAAAACACAGTTCCGCCTATTGGAATTATCTTACCAGTTTTAAGGAAGAATACATTTTGAATGGGGGGAAAGATCTTTAGGAAGAGTCCTGTTCCTAGAGAGATGGGGTTTAAGTGGAAAAAGGACAACAATAAACGGAGAATATAGAGAGGCCGGACGTTGTGAACTGGAGGTTCAGTGTTTTACAAGACGGGAGAGAAAGCCGACAAGTTGGAAGAAGGATATTTTATCTAGACGAGACAGCGGTAGATAGCAATCTGAGTTTTTCAAAACTTTGGCAAAGCGATGGTATAACGGGGGTGTCGTTGGAAGAGAGTGCTTCAAAACGTTAATTAGTTGTTAGTGAAGACGGGTTCTTGAAGGAGACAGGACTGGATTTCCGAGTTGGCTTCCAATCCACAGGAGATTACCACGGAAACATAAACTTCTCAAAATTTTCAAAGTGGATTGAAGAAAAGGTAATTCCCAACTTCCCATTGAACCCAACCGTCGGAATGGACAATACTCCTTACCATAACAAGGAAGTGGATAAACCTCCATCAAAGTCAAGCCGGACATGCTTGACTGGCTACAAAACACGGGCATCAAGTCATAGGTTTACCGCCTTACATGTGTGACTTGAACGCTATAGAACCTGCTTGGAGTAAGCTAAAATATTTTGTGCGACAGAACAATACCAAAGGTGAAATATGCATTAAAATACTGAAGGAATTGGTGGAAAAGGGTCTTGAAAACCTCACTCCCGATGACTGGGAAGGTTTTGTTCATCCCACTAAAGCCATGAAAGAGTTCTACTGGATTAGAGACAGCGTTGTTGCGTGTTCGTGAACCTAGGAGCCGAGGACACCGACACCACCGATACGTCCAGTGAGGAGTACGTTACTGATGAAGACATCGCAAATGAATACGAAGACCTCGCAACGCCTTTACCTTAAGTATAAAGCCTTAAATGATTATATTGACCATAACGGTTTCAATATTTAAATTTTTCTAATTTCTAAAGTACCTGAATAACTACTAAATAAGGATATAAATATTTTATATCAAACATATTTCAAAACAAGATTTTCGTCAGTTTAGTTTCCTTCTATTTTTACCTCGTGATTTATCTATTTTAAGCCTAGGTTAATTCCAGTCCAATGCATTTAAACTACAATTTGTAGGCCTGTATGGTATAAAAATGTTAAAAAATTATAGGTTTTTAAATGTAATGTTTAAAATATTACGTTCCAAAGAAACAGGATTTTACTTTTATAGCTTTCGCGATGCATTTGTTGCTGGAAACACTAGCGTTAGCCATGTGTATATACTATCAAACCATTTTTTGTCTATGCAAATAATAGACCTCATATTTTATTAACCTATAATATACAAATTTATATAAATTATGTACGTTTATATAGGCCTAAAGTTAAATGTACACCGTATGAAAGATATGAGCAATAGAGTAATAGAATACGTACCCAAAATAAGTATTTACAGATAGGTAAAAGTACTAATTTTATTAAGAAAGGTTGTACAATATAGCCTAAATTATATAGGCTATGAAACCTTTTCTGTAAATCTGCAATTTTCTGTAAATCTGACGTTTTGTTCTAGACAATGTTTTTAGAAATGACCTTTGTAACAGGGCTCTTTCGTGCACCGGAGACTATATGTCAATGGCGCGACGAAAGGCCCCCTTTCACCATCCATAAAGTAAAAAGGAAATTACGTGCGTCGTCCTTCATTGGAAAACGTATATGTCGCATGCGCCGTATATAAATTTAACTACTAAGATTGACCAATAAATAAGTGTTATTAATACATTTGTTTAGTTTTATTTGTGCCTGAAGAATTAGTAGTATTAGTTAAACACCAAATTAAAATGTTAATAATATTTAAATGAACAATAATACAAGGCTACAGGAATATCCTTTAGTAATACAGAGTTGTCGAATTTGCGTTTTAAAGTAAAACAAAGTATGCATTGAAGTAACTTGACTTATTTGTGGGGATATTAGATCCGAGGTGATGTCGCCCCTGTTGTTGATGTTCTTGGGCCCCCTTAACGAAATTCTGGGGGGCCGCTGACTAATGTATTGGGCTTCTTATTCCTTGTCGTCTCAAAAATATAACTAGCTTATGAACCTGTATGGAAATAAAATTAATATTGAATCGCTTTAATGGTTAGTCTAGATTTACCGTAAAATTATCAGTACTGAAACTGAATCAGCTGTAGTTGCCTTCTCGGTCAGCTTTGCCGACTTTTGATTTTCGCCACGTACTCGTTTTGAAATATTCCATTTCAGGTTAGTTTTGATGGCATGGTGCTAACCACTGCAGAGAAATCTTTTACTGTAGAGCATTATTTTCCCTCATTTGGAATTGGACTGCCTTAGACAACATTGCTTTCCTTCAAGAAACTTTAGTAGGTAACCGCCTCATCTCCCTTAGAACAAACTTTACTTACCCAACCCCCTTCCTAGATCTTACACCTTCTGACGCTTATAATTGGGGAATAGTAAAGAAGATTTTTCGGAATGGTGAAAAATAACCATGTGTATAATGAGCAGGAAATAATCCTTCTTCACCAAAATGATGCAAAACCTTCCAAGAACTATGCGAGTGTTGCCTAAAATTGAACTGAGGTGATACAGAACTTGTTTATACCCCAGTCTAACCGATTTAGTTTCTTTTTACTTGTATATGTTTGTAAAATTATTTAAATAAAATAAAATCTTACAACTGTTTCAGTACTGTTTATTTTGGCTCACACGGTACTTCGTTTGTTTAGGATTATTATGTTTTTTAAAGTTTAGTTGTTCTCAGATATTATTATTATGTTTTCCAAACTAAATAAAATATAGAATGACTTGAATTATATGATGCACGGAAAAAAGATAACGAGGGAACGTTTTCTATTCTATTATTAAGGTTATTCCTTGTAGGAAAAAAATAAAAATTGTATTCGATAACATTTGAAAGAATGTAGCCGTCCCTGATCAGTTCTTTCCCGACCAATAAAGGTGGTTAGAATATCCTACCAAGTGCTCAGTTCTTTTCCCACTAATTATCATTTCTCCTGAGGTCCTGGGAATCCTTCTTTAGGTCGTGCCAAGCGCTTCTGCTTCAGGTTGTCGCCAGTTATTCGGCCAAAAATAATATTATAATTTTATCAATTATAATAATAATAGTAGAACAATCTAGAAAGTTTAGGTGTTGTGGCATTATTTTATGCACATACATTTATTGCAAAATATTTGCCATCAAGAAAGATGGTAAATTGAAAAGTAAAGAGTAATTTTTAGTTATTTACCCAAATATAATTATTTTATACAAAATATATTGATAACGTTTTTGTTATTATTTCAAATATATGTTTTCACTGCAAGAAAGTAGTTAAAATGTGTCAACTACATTGAAGTTGAAATAATAAAAAATTAAATGAACAAAAAAAATTGTGCAAATATATAAATGTTCAGGAAATTAAAAAATTCGAAAATAATGCAAAACTAATGGTCTTCAACTAATGTAAAGATAGAATTGCAATTGAATTTTAAATTAAAATAACAAATGTTAAACAATTTGTGCAAAAACATAAATCTTCAGGAAATAAAAAATTGCAAAATAATACAACACTGAAGGTCTTCAACTAATGTAAAGATAGAATTGCAATTGAATTTTAAATTAAAATAACGAATATTAAAAAAATTGTGCAAAAACATAAATCTTCAGGAAATAAAAAATTGCAAAATAATACAACACTGAAGGCCTTCGACTAATGTAAAGATAGAATTGCAATTGAATTTTAAATTAAAATAACGAATATTAAAAAATTTGTGCAAAAACATAAATCTTCAGGAAATAAAAAATTGCAAAATAATACAACACTGAAGGCCTTCGACTAATGTAAAGATAGAATTGCAATTGAATTTTAAATTAAAATAACGAATATTAAAAAATTTGTGCAAAAACATAAATCTTCAGGAAATAAAAAATTGCAAAATAATACAACACTGAAGGCCTTCAACTAATGTAAAGATAGAATTGCAATTGAATTTTAAATTAAAATAACAAATGTTAAACAATTTGTGCAAAAACATAAATCTTCAGGAGATAAAAAATTGAAAAATAATACAACACTGAAGGCCTTCGACTAATGTAAAGATAGAATTGCAATTGAATTTGAAATTAAAATAACAAATGTTAAACAATTTGTGCAAAAACATAAATCTTCAGGAGATAAAAAATTGAAAAATAATACAACACTGATGGCCTTCGACTAATGTAAAGATAGAATTGCAATTGAATTTTAAATTAAAATAACAAATGTTAAACAATTTGTGCAAAAACATAAATCTTCAGGAGATAAAAAATTGCAAAATAATACAACACTGATGGCCTTCGACTAATGTAAAGATAGAATTGCAATTGAATTTGAAATTAAAATAACGAATATTAAAAAATTTGTGCAAAAACATAAATCTTCAGGAGATAAAAAATTGCAAAATAATACAACACTGAAGGCCTTCAACTAATGTAAAGATAGAATTGCAATTGAATTTTAAATTAAAATAACAAATGTTAAAAAATTTGTGCAAAAACATAAATCTTCAGGAAATAAAAAATTGCAAAATAATACAACACTGATGGCCTTCGACTAATGTAAAGATAGAATTGCAATTGAATTTGAAATTAAAATAACGAATATTAAAAAATTTGTGCAAAAACATAAATCTTCAGGAAATAAAAAATTGCAAAATAATACAACACTGAAGGCCTTCAACTAATGTAAAGATAGAATTGTAATTGAATTTTAAATTAAAATAACAAATGTTAAACAATTTGTGCAAAAACATAAATCTTCAGGAGATAAAAAATTGAAAAATAATACAACACTGAAGGCCTTCGACTAATGTAAAGATAGAATTGCAATTGAATTTTAAATTAAAATAACAAATGTTAAACAATTTGTGCAAAAACATAAATCTTCAGGAAATAAAAAATTGCAAAATAATACAACACTGAAGGCCTTCGACTAATGTAAAGATAGAATTGCAATTGAATTTGAAATTAAAATAACGAAGATTAAAAAATTTGTGCAAAAACATAAATCTTCAGGAAATAAAAAATTGCAAAATAATACAACACTGAAGGTCTTCAACTAATGTAAAGATAGAATTGCAATTGAATTTTAAATTAAAATAACGAATATTAAAAAATTTGTGCAAAAACATAAATCTTCAGGAAATAAAAAAATGCAAAATAATACAACACTGAAGGCCTTCAACTAATGTAAAGATAGAATTGCAATTGAATTTTAAATTAAAATAACGAATGTTAAACTATTTGTGCAAAAACATAAATCTTCAGGAAATAAAAAATTGCAAAATAATACAACACTGAAGGCCTTCGACTAATGTAAAGATCTAATTGCAATTGAATTTGAAATAAAAAAAATGATAAAAAAACCTCACATGTTTTTATGCACATACAATTATTGCAAAATATTTGATACCAAGAAAGAGTTGGTAGATTGAAAAGTAAAGAGTAAATTTCAGTTATTTACCCAAATTTAATTATTTTATCCAAAACATATTGATAATATTTTTGTTAATATTTCAAATATATTTTTTCACTGCATGAAAGTAGTTAGAATGTGTCAACTACATTGAGGTTTAAATAAAAAATTCGAAAATAATGCAACACTATTGTTCTTCAACCTAATATGAAGATAGAATTGTAATTGAATTTGAAATAAAAAATTAAAGGAGGTAAGAAAATGACTAAAATTAGAAATTATAAGGAAATAAAACAAAAGATAAATTGTGCAAATTTTAAATGCTGAGTCAAAATGTTTCTTTCAAATTCAAAATGGAAGAACATGGTCGCCGCTAAGGTGTGAGAGACTATATTGGTAATATAGTAAGGTAATTATGGAGTTTTCTGAAATTTGTTTTGGGGAAATCAAGGGACACCTAGAGGCACCGGTCCTTCCCTGAGAGTACTTAAACATACATTCATGTTGTTCTGCTCGGGTGAAAAAAGTATGCCCGAGAGGATTGTTTTCATCGTCTTTTTATTGTATTAAAACGTTATCAATTTATATTGGGTTTGTCAAACCTCCACACTAACTCTTATTTGAAACACGTTTCCTTAATAATTTTGTTAGAAAATGATAAAAAGCTAACAAATATTTCATAAAAATAGTAAAATTGTGTCAGAAAAGAGATTCTTACTTCTATACAGCGTGAATCCTCAATTAGTTCATTCTTTTTCCGTTAGAGTACAGGTTAACGCATTTATCAACCAATAGGTTTAAAGATAAATACAGTACAAATGTTTTAGGTATACCAGTTGTAGTACTGTTTGTAAACTTCTGTAAGAAAAAGAATTATGAATTTAAAAATGATGGATGTTATTTGCTTATTATATTTTAAATTTTAAAGTTATAGAATCAAATGTGTAATAATTCCACAACTAATTTTTAATATTATTTTTTTTTAAATTTGTTTTTTATTATTAACTCAATAGAGTAGGTGTTTTTGCCAAGTGATACCAATAGTAGTAAATTAAAAAACCTCCATACGTACAAAACGTAAACTGCAAGTTTCAATAAAGAGTTTATCTATCTCAGGTACTCACCTCGGCCGACATGATATAATGATCTTCCATATGTCCTGTACCAAGGCCAGTCTATTCAAACTTTGCTGAACGCCTTCAATTTGAAACAGTTGGGTAAAACCGCAACAGTTAGCTTGACAAGTAAACAACAATATTTTAAAGTCAATTCCTACTTGAGTCGACAAAAAACAATTTTATTTGAGTTACCTTTTATTAAATAACTAGCTGACCCGGCGGACTTCGTACCGCCTAAAAGTCAAATAACGGTTTGTTAAAATTAGCAAAACGTAATTTAGTATTTTATTAACACAATAATAACTAAACTTATAGGAGTCGATCGAGAAAAGTGTGATAATAAAAGTTTTGATTGAATATTATTTATTAAAGTGTATTCGAAGATAGGAATGCACTTCAAAATGTTTTGTATATTCTTTAAAATGTGTTGGAAATAATTCTAGATGATTGAGTGTTGCCTAGCAACCCAAAATTTGGAATGAATTCAATGAAATGTCTTAAGATAATGATAAAGATACAAAGTCATTACATATGCTATTTTAACACTTGAAAATTAAATTTTGAAAAAAAACATTGTTATGTCGCCAGAAACCTTCCTAGAAATTTACTCAGCAATTTCCCGAAGTTCAAGGCGATCGGATCAGTAGTTTAGAAACGCATAAGGCTCATACAAACATACATACAAGAATTGTTATGTCGCCAGAAACCTTCCCAGATATTTACTCAACAATTTCCCGAAGTTCATGGCGATCTGATTATTAGTTTAGGAACGCATAAGGCTCATACATACATACAAGAATTTATATATATATATATATATATATATATATATATATATATATATATATATATATATAAGTTATATGAACTAATAATGTAAACTTAACTATTTATAATGCTTACTAGAGTAGATTTCCGCTTACGCAGACTTTATATTGTGCAGCTGGTAAAACAGCTTTAGCTTTAGTGTGTAGCAAACTCTTGTACAGAACACTCGACTCCACTCCAACTGAATGCATATCAGTTGAATTTTTGTTAAGCTAAATTAATGTAACAGTTTTCAAAATTTAATGTTTCTTAATTAACAAAGGTTTATAAAAATAAAATTATATTTAAAAACCTTTCAAGCTTAATAAAACACGTAACTTACTTATATATATATATATATATATATATATATATATATATATATATATATATTGCTTTGCAACACTGTTTTCTTGTATTCACTTATCATTTTCACTATATATACTTAAACAAGAATCTTACTTGGCATTTATGCGAGTTAACTTTTAAAGATTGGTCGTATCTCCATCATCAGGCATCACTGGCCGTGGGTTGTGATTAAAAAAACGTACACCTAATAAAAAAAGTACAAAAAGGCCTCAAAATGACAATCTGGGAACAACTAGAAATTTATAAACATAAAAGTAATATCATAAAGAACAAATATAAATAAAATCAAAAAACGATAACTTATTCAACCTAATAGACACAATTAACCCCAAGACAAACTTAAAAGACTCGCACAGTGCAGTGAATCCGAAAATAGAACATAACGATACACCACACCTTGCGACAACGGGAATTCCACACAGCTCGCAGTCTACTACAACCCCCGGCCAGTGATGCCCGGTGATGGAGATAAGACCAATCTTTGAAAGTTAACTCGCATAAACACCAAGTAAGATTCTTGTTTAAATACATATAGTTATATATATATATATATAATAATTTTTGTATATATACAGAAGATTACAGTTAATATAAATAAATTAACACACCCTTGCGTTAAAACAGCGGCTCTACCTCGTAGCCTATAACTTATGTTTTATGAAATCATATGTTAGGTCTATCATTTATTTTAAGCCAAATGAGACGATATATCTATGTTGCATACGATGCCCCTTTTGTGAAAAGTTTTTCTCTCATATAAAATTAAAATAATTCAATATATTTATTTAATTAATTAATATTTTTTTAAACTCTATCGAGATCAATTGTCCTATATTACAAGTTCTGAAAAATGTATTTGGCCTTGAGTGGATGAATATAAAGTCATTTTATTAACGATTGAAAATTTGATCAAGATACATATAAGGAGAGAGTGAAGTAGTATTCTGAATTGAAAACGTTAGTTCTGTTACTAACGTCATTTACTGAATATCTAAAACACCTAACCTAAAATATTTAATATTTTAAAACTAAAATCGTATTTTTATTGGGGTGGTTAAATAAGTGGTTTTTACCGCTCATGAAAAATGTGACGGTGTACACCCGTCTTTTTTGATTTTTCTAAAGTATAAAAATTTAGGATTGCTGATCCAAGGATTGGGAAACTCCTCTGGGTCCATGATCCTTCTCATGAATCCGGATATGTTCATGTTTTTCGAAATATTTCTTATATTTACTCTTCCTAATTTTTTTCCATATATAAGATTTACCATAAAGCTAGCATGAATATAAAAAGCAATAAATTAACCTGTCTAAATATAAAACATACCATTCATGCTGTCACACTCATTGGCAACGTATTAACGTATGTTATTAATCAAAAGGAAGAATGTCGTGAGGCCCACAGCCTAGACAACAATCTAGACAACAATAGAATCAGCTGTGTTTATTCGACCAGTGCGTTTATTAGTTTGTAGGTTATATTTTCTAATGCGTTTGAAACTTTGGTGATGGCGTTGGTATTCTGGCATTTTGTGTGAAGGTGTTTAGATTAAAAGTAAGGGTTATTAGTTTCTAATAGTTGCCTTCATTGTTTTGTACAATTGTTTTTTAGTAAGCCAAAGATTTTACATCAGTTATAAAGAAGAATTTTTAAATTACTCAAATAATTTTATCACGTCGAAATCGCTTATATGTAGCCTAAGTATAGATAAAATTATATATATGGCTAGGGGCTTGTAGTGCAAATTCATATTGAAAATTTTTTTTAACTTTTGTATAGTAATTTTATTTTTTAATAGAAATTAATTTAATAATATTCAAATTTTTCATAACAAAATGTTTTCATAAACCATATTTTATGAGTATATATTTTCAATTTGATCTTTTTTACCAGTCGTATTATAAATATATATCTTTAATCCATCTTGAGATTTTACTCATGTGTAGACACATCCATCCTGATCATGTGTAAACACAGGTAAAAACAGGTTTGATCGATTGAAGCCTTACTTATAGTTATTGAAAATGTAAGTCTTAAAGGAAATAGCTTTCTTTTCGTTTGAAATGACATGTTAGGTTCTGTTATTATTAATTTAATTATTGGTAAAAATATGATGTTTCCTCTTCCAGAATCAGTGATTATTTCTAATTTAATACACTTGTCAATTGTCTCCATTACCTAAACCTAATCCAATAATTAATCTTTAATACTGTTAACATACTTGTACTCAACTGTTTTTAATATAATATTTGTAGCTATTTCCAGCTAAATACATTGAAAATCATATTCAGCTGTTTTTCATTGCAATTTATTTCTTATGGTTATTTTTAGTAGCTTCAAGTTCCTGAAAACCCTAAAAGTGTTGTAAATTGAAAAAAAACTATATTTTCCCCGCTTCTTCGTGGCAATACCTTTAATTTGAGCTGTTTCCCAGCTCTGTATGACCTTCCAAGCTCTCACAAATTTTCTCTCAAATTTTGGCTTACGGAATTATATATATGGAAGACTAGGGTCTTGTAAAGACAGATTGAATATAATTAAATTTAATCATAACAAAGTTTCCTTAAAAATATATTTTTTGTGTATGAGATTTTAATTGGGCTTTTTGATCATCCGTATTTTCAATATGTATTTTTTTATCTGTCTTGAGTTTTTACTCGAGTTAGCGCAACATAAAGTTGGCCATGTGTAAAAATAGGTTTGGTAAATTGAAGCCGTGCTCTTAGGAATGTTTGACCCTGAGCCTTATTTATAGTTATTAAAAATGCGAGTCTTAAAGGAAATTGGTTCCTTTTCGTTTGAAATTGCACGTTAGGACCTGTTGATATTATTTCAATTGTTGGAAAAATATGATGTTTCCTTTTCCAGAACCAGTGGTTATTTCTAATTTAATATACTTGTCAAACATATCTAGCACGATAAGACGTACTCCATTAATTAAACCTGATCCCAAGTTCATATTTCTAACTAACATAACGATTGCGCCAACTTTGAGAGTTAGTTTATGTAGGGGCATTACTGATGGTGTAATAGAGTTTATGTACTCAATGGGAATGTTCAATGGATCATCGGTAACAAAGTATGTTTGGATCATCGGTAACAAAGTATGTTTGGATCATCGGTAACAAAGTATGTTTGGATCATCGGTAACAAAGTATGTTTGGATCATCGGTAACAAAGGATGTTTGGATCATCGGTAACAAAGTATGTTTGGATCATCGGTAACAAAGTATGTTTGGATCATCGGTAACAAAGTATGTTTGGATAATCGGTAACAAAGTATATTTGGATCATCGGTAACAAAGGATGTTTAGATCATCGGTAACAAAGTATGTTTGGATCATCGGTAACAAAGGATGTTTGGATCATCGGTAACAAAGTATGTTTGGATCATCGGTAGCAAAGTATGTTTGGATCATCGGTAACAAAGTATGTTTGGATCATCGGTAACAAAGTATGTTTGGATCATCGGTAACAAAGTATGTTTGGATCATCGGTAACAAAGTATGTTTGGATCATCGGTAACAAAGGATGTTTGGATCATCGGTAACAAAGTATGTTTGGATCATCGGTAACAAAGTATGTTTGGATCATCGGTAACAAAGGATGTTTGGATCATCGGTAACAAAGTATGTTTGGATCATCGGTAACAAAGTATGTTTGGATCATCGGTAACAAAGTATGTTTGGATCATCGGTAACAAAGTATGTTTAGAGCAATGTAACGTACAATGGTTCAGATCCGTTGATATTATCGGTTTTAATTTCTGCTTACATTTAACTATAGATTCTTTAAAACTTATTGTAAATTTCTCGTATTCTCAACACGGTTTGTATTTAGTAATGACAAAGCTAAGGTATTCATGTAACCCAAATGACTTGCTTCAAAACATTTGATTTCTTGTGGCCTAAATTCTTAAAATGAATAATTCTGAAAAACTACCATATGAAGTAAACGAATATTAGGTTTAACATTCTTGTGGTTTTGCCTTTTACTTAAATGCTCACACATGATTAGGTTAGACCTGTATTCTACTTGGCATATCCTGGATATTAGCTATAAAGTTTTCTGTATTGACTTTATTAACACAAAGAGTGTACATTTAAATAATAAATCTAAGATTATTTAAATAGGGTTATATTTAATTAGAATATATGAAAGATTCTATCCGAAATAATGTGTTTAAACAATGTATAAAAACAGTAAAATGAACACAAATTCGAAACGTTTTGTTGGAAATACATCAAGAACAAATTTGGTTTTTCTTTGAAATTTTTGTTTCGTGTTTATGTTATAAGTGCTTGTTTGTATGAAATTAGGTAAATTTTTTAATGACACACATCATAGTGAACAAAAAAGCCAATGTAAAAGAGAGTTATAGAGGCAAACATAAAATGTTATTATTTAATTCGCAGTGCAAGCTGATGGTAAACCAAGCAGAGGATGACTTGAAAAAGCACCCTCAGAGCCCCTTCAGAGAATATATTTTTTTTATTTATATTAGCCCACTTTTTTCTAGTACAACACACCGTATTACTTCACCGTTAAGAATACAACACACAGTATTGTGAAGTTTTCTAAAAGATACTTGTAAATTTAGCAAAAAATAAAATTAAAAAATGATGCAATGTATAAAGATGCGTATAAAATTCACAAAATAGATATTTAGATTTAAAGTTAGTAAACAACTGTAATGAGCTTACCTTAACTTTATTGCGCCCACTCTCATCAAGTAGGTTTAAGCGTTATGCCTTGCCGGGAAAACCCATGTTGGCTGAGGTAAACCTATAGCACTTGCCTCAATATTAGAGGCGAGTGATGTTAGCGTTCTGTGCAGATTAACTTTGTGTTTCCTGAAGATAAAGTTGCTCAAGACGTTTGATCCTTATCCCAGTATTCCTGAATAGATTGTTAGGAAATATTTAAGTCTTTATTGCACCATCGGTGGGGCGTGGGGTCGAGTTGGATATAGAATCTAAAGGAGTCATTGTGTTGAGCCAAAACCTTTGTGAATGCGCCTAACCTGAACCAGTTTGTTATTAGAAGCCGTAGAAGTAACTTAAGAACATTGTTGCGCTCCATTTATTTGTCGAAAATCTTCTCTCTTTCGCAACTAATTAGCAATAGACCCTAACGGTATTATGACATCTCTTCGTGCTACCCAGCATTCTCCAAACCACGCACAGGTAGTAACGCTTGTTGTAGAACAGGGGCAAGGATGAACAAAATTGTAGCCAAATAGAGTTACAGTGAATATGCCCGCCATTTCCAAAATTTGTTGAAGCACAAGTGTGCTAGTGCAGAGGGCTACTAATGGGGGTTCGTCAAAGCGCCTCCGGGACTCCTGTATATAATATTTTGTGAAAATATTTCTGTACACACTCACACACACACACACACACACACACACACACATATATATATATATATATACATTAAATATGGTGATATGTTTTCTTGTAATATAGTTAATAAATTAAAAATATTTCAAACACAAGAATACTTTAATGAATATATTTATTCAAAGCTTTTCGCCGATAAAATAGTATCAGCATCTTCAGGAAAATAATTATCTAATAAAAAAAAAGGTAATTTTTATTTTTTTTTTTTTTTTTTTTAGATAATTATTTTTCTGAAGATGCTGATACTATTTTATCGGCGTATATTCATTAAAAGTATTCTTGTGTTTGAAATATTTTTAATTTATTAATTATATATATATATATATATATATATATATATATATATATATATAGAAAGAGAGAGAGAGACTAAGTATAACAGTATTGTATTTTAATACCCTACTGAAATAAATAAATTCAGAAATATACACAAATATGTTTTGAGGGAAGGCAAAATATTGAAATTAAATGGTTTTACTACTATTGAGCAAGGTAATGGCATTTACATTACCACAGAGGCTTTCATCATCTTCATCGCTTTTACATCCATAATCACAACTCCTGCTTCCAGATTCAGGCTCCCTCACAATAGTTTGGACAAAGTCTGAACCCGTAGACAAATGAAAGTTAGTACTGTATATATATATATATATATATATATATATATATATATATATATATATACACTAGTAATCATATATACACTAAACAAATTGGTGGATACGTTTGTTTGCTACTCCACGTCGACCCAGCTGTGACAGAGCATCAGGGCTTAGACTAGAGATACAAGGCGTTATTAAGTTGGTAGTTATGTCAGTGGCGCACCGAAGGGGCCCATTGGCCATCCCTATAGAGGGAAACAAATTACGCGTGTCATCCTTCATTGGAAAACTTATAGTTCGCATGCGCTGTATATAAATTTAACTACCAAAATTTACCACCAAATAGGTATTAATGTATTTTTTTAGTTTTATTTGTGCCTGAAGTATTAGAAGGATTAGTTGTAAATGCATGTAATAATTATTAAATACATCAACAATAAAAAGCTTCAAAGGTATCCTTTAATAATACAGTTGTTCAGATTACGCCCTAAAGTAAAACAAAGTACGCATTGAAGTAACTTTACTAATTTTGGGGAATATTACATCCGATTGATGTCCCGTTCCCTGTTATTGATGTTCATGCCTCCTTCTCTTATGAAATTCTGGGTGCGCCGCTATGATATGTATTTGGCTTCCAGATCCTTATCGTCTCAATAAAATAACTAACTTATGCAACTGTAAATAAAAGCAATATTGAATCTCTTTATGGGTTAGTCTAGATTTACCGTATCGGCCAAAATAAACAGTACGGAAACTGAATCAGCTGTAATTGCCTTCTTGATCAGTTGTTCTGCCTTTTGACTGTCGCCGTGTATTCGTACTGAATTCGTACTGCTAACTACTGCTGAGAAAACGTTTATTCTAATGCAATATTTTCGCTCATTTGGAATTGGATTGGCTTAGACAACGTTGTTTTTCTTTATGAAACTTTTGGCATTATTTCTGTAAATCGGGACCGATAGAGTCTATAGGTCCATAGGTCATAGTCTTACGCGTTTTGAAAGAGCCCTCAGGAGATTTTGTGGTGCCTGAATACTGTCTTTCGTTCAAAATGGTTCAAGATGGTGCAACTACACTGCCTTAGACTGAAAGCTAACCGGAGATTGCTGTTCTTCAAGAAACTTTCGACAACAGCCTTCTCTCCTCAGAACAAACTTTCCTTACCCAGCCTACTCCCCCGATCTTGTACCACGTGACGCCTACATCTGGGGAATGATGAAGGAGAAGATAAGATGGCCCACCAACCACTAACCACCATCGTCCAACTGCAGGGGAAAATAACCACTTATTAACGATCATGACAACAAGAATTTATTAAAATGAGAACAAATGATGTTTTCCAACACGTTCTTTAATATAATTGACTCTGAACCAAACTTTTGTTGGCCTTGGTGTAACAATTATATATTATTAATTAATTAATTATTGATTTTATTACTTCAGTTTTTCGAATGTAACAGTATACGATGTAAACCACTTTTACACTCATTAGATTTACAAATTATGAACATAAGACAACAAAATGGACTGCTAACTTATAATACAACCAAGCTATGTTGCCACATTCACTTTAATGTAATGTCTAGAGTGAAGAAACTAAATGAAGAATGTCTAGCCGGCCACAGCCAACTACAGTTAACAAATTCTAATCGTTACGATACAGACTTTGGACTGCAAGGGAATCGGGCCGTCAGCTGTGTTTATTCAACATGTGCGTATGTATTATCTTTTCTTACTCGATTAGAATTGTGATGAGTTTAGCTGTGTTTTTGCATTTTGTCTGAAGTGTTTGTTGTCTAGGGTTATTAGTTTATAATAATTGGGTCAGTTAGCGGGTTGCCTTCCTTGTTTTCTATTAAGGCAAATATTTTACAATAACCACGTAGGAAGAAATATCTAAATTTCACAAGTAACTATGTCACGCTAAAATCGCACAAATAAAACCACTTGTAGTGTTGCCAAACATGTATGTATAGAGAAATATATTCTGTTGTGGGTTTTAATAATATTTCTTATAAATAGATTATACCCTATAATGACAATATAGGAAAGACTGTATTTTTATGCGAGATTTTATATTATCCTATTATATTAATTAAGCACTTTAAATTTAAACATTTACCTATCTAGTCTACGCACTCAAAAGTATTTTGTAGTCTGGTGCTGACATTTGTAATTGATTTAGATTTAAATTGTGAATTTTGTCAACAGAAAATATCTGGGATCTAAACAGTTTCTGTGCAATTTTACTCAATTGTGATTAAAACATTTTGTGGCAAAGGTGTTTAGCGAATTTAGAGACATTTTATTCAAATATTTGGTAAAATTAAAACCACTGGTAGGAGTATGATTCGTTCTTAAATCATCGAGACAAGTTATGGATCGCACTATCTTAGGATATAGGTTTGTATGTGTGGGTGGATATATAGCACTGATTTGGATTCTATTTCTCCATTCCTAATCCTCTCCCCCTCTCTCTCTTCCCCCCTATCTCTCTCTCTCACACACACACACACTCACACACACACACACACACACACACACACACACACACACACACACACACACACACACACACACACACACACACACACACACACACACACACACACACACACACACACAAAAAGTACTACAAGATACTAACCAGTAAAGTGGACTTCCCATAGATTTAAATAATGTTATAAAAGGAAACAATTTATGTCGTTATTGCATTTGCAGACTAAGGATGAGCCAAGCAGAGGATGGCTTGGGAAAGTCCTCCCGGAGCCACCCAGAGCCCTCCACTTCGCATCGTGAACTGCGCAAAGGTGAGTTGGTGAGTTGCGTATATTCGCTGTAATGTTCGAATAGTTGGGAATTCGGTTGCATTCTGTTCTGCTATGTAAATAGTTTTAAATAGAAAGCAGTACAGTTATTGGTGAGGATTGAAATAATAAGATGAAACAAGCAAAGTTAAAATAATCCAAGTGTGCTGGTACAAAGTCTGGCAAAAATAAAATCTATTCATACCATGTTTATACTATTAGTAAAAATAAAATAATTTACCTATACGCACAGATAAAATCACCTATTTTTTAGCAACAAACCTAGGTACTGGAAGAATAAATGTTTCTATTGAAACAATAATGTAACCACAACGCGCGCTACCATGAAACCATACATCAGTCATTTTTAATATGTTTACAACAAATAATATGTAATATATTTACAGTACAGAATATTATATTATTTCCGGAATTTCCCGACTATATTTTTTTATGGATTTTATAGATGTGTTTTATTAGTTTAGTTTTTTTTCAATATTTGTTATCCTAAAATCCTTAAATACTTACAGTAGAGAATATTATATTATTTCCCAAATTAAATATTAAAATATCTGTCTAAAGTTTTCAGACTAAAGATTTTAATCTTATATTTCGTATAAATACTATCTTACCTGCATAATATTTAATGTACGCTGATACGGTTACTGGTAACTGCACTTTTCCAGTGACAAACCAATAACGCCATTACATAATGTACAAGGCAAGGACACATAAAGCTTAAAGAGTTTGTTCTGCTTTATATTTACGTAGAATTCTGAAGCCATTTAAACCTGATATTAGGATTAAAACAAATTGCATATTTAATTTTGTTTATTTCTTTACGATGAAGTATCTGCTACAATTTGTTTTCAATAAATTTTCAAAGACTATATTTTTTATTGATTTTTCATTCTGTTTTTATAGATGTGTTTTATTTGTTTTGTTTTTTTTTAATATTTGATGTCCTAAAAATGCTCAAATAATTACATGTAAAGCTAGATGTATTAGTTTTATTTAATTACATATATAAACAATAATTGAACGTAATCGTTGATACTTTGTAATTAGCCATCGAAGAAACCATTAAATACACCAAAGAATCCCTATACACACAGACAGCAACAGCGTATCAGACACTAACAAAACTCTCGACGTAAAACAATAACACTTTTACACCCACCACCAGTTTTACCCACGCACAATATACACCACAAACATAGAACTTAATATAAATGAGTTAAAACTTAAACAAATGGCTTAAATAAAGCTTACGCCCAAAGAAATACAAAACAAACAAAAGCTTGGACCCAGAATTAGCAACACAAAGGACAGATACATTCCCCATGAATACATTGGACAAGGCATCGAATATAAAGTGTCCATCATAAACAAATTAAACACTAAACCAAGCACAACTAAAAATCACGCAACCCTTACATCTATCATACAAATCGCGACCAACAAACCTTAATATTTTAAAACAGATAAACGCAGATCAATAGTAATAATACGCCAACAAGACGTACACAATAAAGTAAATAAATTCATTACAGAAAACAACATAACCGAACTCCATTTATTCCATACATCAAAATATAAAACCAAAGTATAATACCATAGATATGTAGATGACATTTTACTTTTAGAAGACGGCAAAAAGATTTCCCAGTTACGTTTTGACGGAATGTTTTGAAATTCCGAGTATATATTCGGTGAAATTCCATGATTCTCATTATCTTCAGAGCTTGACCCTACGCATGATTCTACGGGTACTCTTTCAATGGGATATTTTTCGCCTTTAGGTTGTAATTCCCCATCAGTAATTGTTGAAACGGGCTAAACCTTTCTCACCTTATTGGTGCTGCCATCTGTTGGTGTGTTTTTACTTTTGTTCTGTTTAAGGCTCCTAATGAATGTCATATTGTTTGGTTGCAGGCTTCCATTTTTATGCAGAACCACATGCTTACTATTGAGAGCTTTGTTTTTTCATGGCACAAACAGTGGCGGACTTTGCCATGGTGCCGCCCCTAGGCACAATTCGGCCGGCCGCCCCTTTGCGCCCGGTTCGCTAATTTCTTAAAAACGTCCCAACGTAACATAATGCTTTTAATTTTTCACCATACGAATCCGTTTTCATGATGTTCAAAGAAATACAGATAAGTTATTATTTAAAGACTTTTTATAAAAATAAAGTAGAAATTTATTTTGGTTTCATCGTTAAAATTAAAAAAACAATAAAATAAAAGGACGTTTACTATTCTCAGGGGGGGCGCCCCCTGCTGGATCAGCCACTGATTTAACTGAGGTTCACATTAGGACATTCACCAAATTTAACTAGGTACTATTACTATTGCCACTAAAATTCATCGGTACAAAAAAAAACGAATGCCGCCTCTCGAGGCTGAGCCCATAGGCACGTGCCTAGTGTGCCTAATAGGAAGTCCGCCACTCGGCACAAAACCTCGAGCAACTCCACTGGTATTTAGACTAGAGGCAAGCAGCCTCAATTTCTCATCCAGCGATGAGAGTTTGTTGGCTCCTGAAAGTACTACGTTCACATCTTCTGGATTTCCTCTGTACCGTTTTGTCGGTCTAAACAAAGAGGACCAAGGTGCGTCCACGGGCCGCTCTTTGAAATCGATTCTCCGTGCGTTTTATCGACAAAACAAGATGCTCTGACATTTGTATGTTCAGTACGGTTTCTAAAGACTGGTGGGGACAATTCCTCTCGCTGCCTTTCATTAAAGTCAGGTGACAAAGAAACTGTTTTCTCGGCAGAAATTAAGTTTCCGCCAGATGTTTGAAAATTATCTTTGTTATCACTAATGAATTTTGGCATCACTGAAGGAAAAGGTTTGGAATTTAATTTTTGGGGTGTTGGCTCTAAATTATATTCATTATGTTTTGGGCTTTGGCTCATATACGGCCCAACGCCAAATCCCACGTACGTTTGGCCCTTATACACGTAAGGCTCCTCTGAACGAAGGTTAGAGGCTTCCTGTTTAGGGCTTTTATAGGCAAAGAACAGTTGAACGTTGCCTCCGTTAGGATCGGGAAATTTACCCCCGTAGTATTTTTGCAAAACCTGTTCCGTGGTATTGTTTGTTACAAGTTGGTTCGTATTGGTTGTATAAACGATTTACCTCGGATACTACGGGAAATCCTGCACGTTATTCTTGTCCTGATGATAACCCGATATCCGAGGTTTCAAGTAGGTTTCCGTGATGAATTAAAACTGTTTAGGATAATTGCTTACAGAAAGTGTCTACAGATTGAGTTTCGCCTCATTATTTCCCCCTTTTATCTAATTTCCCTTATATCTTGGTTTAAATCGGCCATTTTCGTAATGGTATTGGACTTTTGGTAATTTACTTTCGGTTGGCAACACTGGTGATTCTCCTAAAGCATAAAATTTACCGTTGATGTAATATCCTGAATGAGTCGGCTTCTGGACTCCTTCTGCGGTTAAACCCTGCTGGCTATTAATCTGGAACCGCTGGCGCAAGGGTAAGTACGCCTCCACGCCGTAACCCTATCCACTTGGGCAAAGTCGCAGTGCACCTTATGAGGTAACGTTCTCACTAGCAAACGCTTGAGCACCGGTTCACATTTTAAGAACCGTTTTATTGTGCTGTGGAATGTTTAAGGTTTTATTTGAGTTATAATACTCATGACTTATAAAAACTGGGTAAACAATGACGGAGTAAACAATAATTCTGTGCTAAACGTATGACCATTAGGCCTTACAATATCACTCTGACTAACTATTTTCCCATGAGAATGATATTCTGATCCACTGGTAGGCTCTGAATCCAATGGTTTGTCCTTACCGTGGCGGGTCCAACTGAAATTGCCTCCATTAGTTTTATATCTCTCTAATCCATGCTTTGTTCCCTTAGATGAGGGCAATATATTACCACCTGCGTTATAGCTTGGGCGGACGTAATTTTCTACATATATTTTTGGAAACAGTTTTTTCTTCCTCGCCAAGTATAGGTCTTATATTCTTTTCACCATTAAGGGGAATTATTATTTGTCCTTCGTGATCATAACTGCGAACAATAACCTTATCCCCAATTGCTGTTCGTATCAATTTCCCTTTGTGATCATAGCTAGGGCCAATACATTTACCTCCTTTTGCGATCGTACCAATTTTCCTTCGTGATCAAAACTGGGACCAATATTTTCATCTCCTTTGGGAATTTGCATAAATTTTTCCATCATGGTCATAGCTAGGACCAATATTCTTATCTCCATTTGGTGTTTGTATTAGTTTTCCATCGTGGTCATAGCTAGGACCAATATTCTTATCTCCATTTGGTGTTAGCATTAATTTTCCATCGTGGTCATAGCTAGGACCTATATTCTTATTTTTAATTTTATTTCTCAATAATTTTCCGTTGGGATCTTAGGTAATACTAATATTCTTATTTCCTTAGGTGTTTGTATTAATTTTCCATCTTGGGCATAGCTAGGACCAGTATTCTTATCTCCATTTGGTGTTTGTAGTAATTGTCGATCATGGTCATCCCTAGGACCAATATTCTTTTCTCTATTTGGTGATTTTTTAATGTTTCCTCGTGGTCATTGCTAGGACCAATATTCTTATCTCCATTTGGTGTTTGTATTAATTTTCCATCATAATCATTGCTGGGACCAGTATTCTTTTCTCTATTCGGTGTTTGTAATACTTTTTCTTCGTGGTCATATCTAGAACCAATATACTTACGTCCATTTAGTGTTTGTAATAATTTTCCTCCGTGGTCATAGCTAGGACCAATATTCTCATCTTTGTTCGGTGTTTGTATTAATTTGGGCCGACATCTCTGAGGTCTTAGTCCCACAAAGTATGTGGCAATCTCCGAGGTCTTAGCTCTGAAGTAGGAGAGTTGCAATGTCTGATGAAGACTTAAAGGCTTTCTAGGACGGATCTCTGAGGTCTCACCCCATTCTTAGGAGGACAACGGCCACTGAGGCCTCTGCATTTTTCTAGGAGGATCGTTATTTCTGAGTTCTCAACACCTATCTAGGGGGTTTGTGATCCCAGGGGTCTTGACCTCTATCTAGGTTTGTTGTGATATCTGAGGTCCCAGCAACTATTTAGGAGGGTCGCACTCAATGGGTTCTCAGCCTCCAACTACGATTGTTACGATCTTCGGACTACAACGATGACTGAGTTGGCTGACTGAGGTCTCATCGCATATCTAGGAAGGCCGCAATCGCTAGAGTCTTAGCCTCTAACTAGTTGGATCGCTACCACCTGCGTCTCAGCAACTAAGAGTGTCGCAATTCCGCGGTGCCAACCCCTATTAATGAGGATCACTATCTCTGGAGACTCAGACCCAACTACTGTGGTTGCTATCTCTGTGCTCTCAGCCCCCAACAAGGAATAATGTAATCCCTAGGGTACCAGCCCCTATATAGGAGTGACACTATCTTTGAAGTCTCAGAGATTAATACACCTATGCAACAAAAAGACTACAACTATGAAATCAATACAAACATTTTACAACATCTTTATCACTTCGGAACAACTTGGAACCATAAAAAAACCACAATATATTTATGGAGAGAATGATTAACCACAGTGATTTCGTTTCTTATACAAAGAATATACGTTACAAGGAAGCAAAGCAACAAAGACTGGAGCTATAGGGTTACCTATTACTAATCATTTAATTTATAAAGGATGATATGGAAACCATCTAATATAGAAGTATCAGACTCTGTTCAAATGCTAATTGTAACTTATTGCTGTTGGGTTATTTTTGTCAACCCAACCTGGCATGAGATGATAACTCATACACTCATCCAATTTGCATCCTAAACCCTAAAGAGCCGGAGACTCTTCGATGTCACCTCCTGTTGGCCAAGTCCTCAGCTTTGGTCTGTAAGGATTGGAAAATAATATTAGTTACTGCAAAATTCGTATTTTTAAGTATTTTAACAACTAACATTTAACTGCCTGTAATAATGCGGTGAGGTTGACCATACTTAATATAACCTTAAGTATGGCTTTAAAATTCCTTAAAACCGATACGCAGTGGTCCAATCATCTAAAAATAACTACTTAAAATTACTCTGGTTACAGATAGTGCGGTTCTCTAACTACAGATCGAGGAAATGTTTTCAGGCTACAGTTCGATGAGTTATCAGGTAACAGTTGGAGAAGTTCTATGGCTACAGTTCGAGGAGTTCTCAGGCTACAGTTTGAGGAGTTCTCTGGCTACAGTTCTAGGAATTCTCTGACTACAGTTCGAAGAGCTCTCTGGCTACAGTTCGAGGAGTCCTCAGGCTACAGTTCGGGGAGTTCTCTAGCTACAGTTCGAGGAGTTCTTTGACTACAGTTCAAGGAGTTCTCTGGCTACAGTTCGAGGAGTTCCTAAGCATCAATTCTAGGAGATCTCAGGCTACAGTTAGAGGAGTTCTTTGCCTACAGTTTGACGGGTTTTCTGACTACAGTTGAAGGAGTTTACAGACTACAGTTCCAAAAGTTCTCCGGCAACAGTTCGAGGAGTCCTCTAGCTTCAGACTGAAAAGTTCTCTGGTTACAGTTTGAAGAGTTCTCAGGCTACAGTTCAAGCAGTTGAATTACTTCAGTTCGAGCAGTACTCTGTGACCAGTTTAAACAGTTGTCTGTCTAGTGTTCAAGCAGTTATTGGCTACAGTTCCAGCGGTTCTCTGTCTGCAGTTCGAGCAAATCTCTGGCAATAGTTAAAACTGATCTCTACCTACAGCCCCAGCAGTTCGCTGCCTATAGTTCTAACAGTTTCCGCCTACAGTTTGGACATGATATCTGGCTACAGCTCGAGCAGTTCTCTGGCTACATTTCGAGAAGATCTCTAAATACAGTTTGAGCGGTTCTATTGATACAGTTTAAGCTGTTCTCTACCTACAATTTCAGCAGTTACAGGCCTACAATGTCAGCAAGCTTCTCTCTACAGGTTGAGCAGTTCTGTAGCTAGAGTCGAGCAGTTCTCTGGCTACAGTTCGAACACTTTCATTGCTACAGTTCAAGCAGTTTCCTGCTTACAGTTCAAACAGTTCTCCGGCTTTAGGCCGAGCAGTTGACCGGCTACAGTTCAAGCAGTTCTATGACTAGAGTTCGAGCAGTTCTTTGCTTACAATTTGAGCAGTTCTGTGGATACAGATCATCCGGTTCTCTTACAAGAGTTCGAGCAGTTATCTGGCTACTGTTCATGTAGTTCCCTAGTTACAGTCCGATCAGCTCTTTAGCTACAGTTAGAGAGGAACTTTGCTTACAGCTAAAGTGACCTACGGCAACAGCTCGAGCAGATCTTTAACTTTGAATGACCACCATTTTGAAATGTCCGAGATTTTTCAGAACAAATATTCTAATCTTTTTTAAAAATAAGTTGTAAACAGACTAAAACTTGAATTTGCGTTTATCAACATTATAGAAATAAAAATCTTTTAAAATACCCAGACAGACATGTGGAAGACTAAACAAGTAGGCTATATTAGAGTAATTCATGGACGGCCTGTACAGCATTTCCCATAATTGTGTTACAATGCTTATACTTTTGATACATTAATGAATTTGCATCGTTAATACTATCATCGTCTAATGTATTACGTAACAACCACGTAATCAGGAAAATGAACCTCACCGAGAAGGAAAGAGTTAATCAATAAACAGATATGCCATGTATAAGCAACTATGGGATACTAATTTACTCCATTAATATGCAATAATATATAAACGTTATAGATTTACGATATAGATAAATTATTTCATATTTAATAATATTTTAATAAACGAAAATTGAAAGTGAAAATTGAAAAGTGAACGAGAAATGACTTTTTTTAAAAAAAATTAGCTTACGGAACTTCGACTATTGACCACACCGACAGTTTTCATACCCCTCTCAAGACTAAAAATAAAACAGAAAATATAATTATTTCATAATTTAAAAAATAATGTATTTAATAATTTCTTCTCAAGAAGATTGTTTTGAAATCTAAATGTACAAAAGAATTAAATAGAAAAGTACATTCGTATTTTAGAGATTTTATTTACCTTATTTGAAAAATAACCACACTTGCTTTAAGCTGCTTCCAACGTAGAACTATGTTTAAAAGTTTAGAATAAAAAGAATCTTAGAGTTATTAATAAACAAAAATCATGCTATGAATACGACATTTGTAGGCTAGTATATTTTAAAGAATCTATGGGTATTTCTAAATAAAAAAAAACTCTGCTTAACAAAAATGTTAGGAAAAGCAGTTCTACTCAATTACCTACTTTTGGTCTTACTAAATCATGCATGTTATTTCAAACATTTGATTAGATTTAAAGGCCTATAACTTGCAATTGTGAAGGAAGAGTTATACTAGGATGTTGCTAGTAAGAGTGCAAGCCTAACCTAATTATTTGTAAACAATTATTGCAAGTAAAGGCAAAATCACACGATTGTAAAACTTAATATTCGTTTAGATTATAGCGTTGGCTATAATACTGTTTAGCAGTTGAGGTTTACGTGAATACCTAATAGCTTTTGCCATTACTAAATAAAAACGTGTTGAGAATACGAGAAATTTACATTAAGTTTTAAAGAACCTATATTAACTTAAGATTCTACTAACTATAAATTGAACTACTTATGTAGTAATCTAATCGAATAAAGAAAGATAAACTTTACTTACTTAAATATCGACATTTTTAAATAATTTCAAGTTATATAACAACAAACATACATTTATTTTAACTTTGCTTGTTTCATCTTAGTATTCACATCCTCACCAACATCTGTACTGCTTTCTATTTAAAAGCCTCTACAAAACAGAACACTATGCAACCAAATGCCCAACTATTGGTACATTACAGCAAACATAACCAACCCATCAAATTACCTTAACGAAGTGCTCTGGGTGACCCCTTGGGGGCTTTCCTAAGTCATCCTCTTCTTGGCCCACCATTATTTTGCAAATGTAATAACAACATTAATTGTTTCCATCTATAACTTCCTATTACACTATGTGAAGTTCCCTTTGCTGTTTAGTATCTTAAAGAACGTTGAAAGAAAAGCGTTTTTCGGTTTTTAATAAAATTTTATCTAAAATTTTGGTAGTAAATGTTTTACTTTAAATTTTTTTAATACAAATTTTCTAGTTAAAATGCCTGAAATTATACAAAAGCAAGACATAAATATTCCATTGGCTCCCTAAATATTACACCCAAATAAATATAGCATTAAACACATTACGTAAACTTTTTAAATAAAACCCACTGTAGTGTTCTTTTCTGTTTTATATCTAAACAAATAGTTTTAGGTTTGTGTTTATTTTTCCTAATTTCTATACACGTTTTTAAACAAGATTTTTGAGAGATGTTCTACACTGGTGTTAAATAGTTATTTTCGCACAAAATGGCCCTTCAAAACCAAAAGTATTTTGTAACACAAACAATGTTATGCCCTTCCAGGTTTTCCAAAAACAAATTCCTCAAAGCTTCACACGTGTAACCTATAAAAGTAATCAAATTAACAACAAATGTACAGTCTTAAATTGTACAAATGTTTGCTTTAATATGTGGCCTTTTTACTTTTGTTTTTTTTAAAAACAGTACCCAGGGAATAAAACAGGTTATAAACTCAATTTTCTCTTATCCCAAACAAATGGCATTATTTACAATAGGTAGCTGGTTTGCTGTGTGTGTGACCGTGTTACTGCATGTCTGTGTGTCTCTGTGTTTCTGTGAATTAAAATAATTAATGAATTACAAATGCCAACACCAGACTACAAAATTACTTTTGCGTACATAGACTACATAAGGTAAATGCTTCAAGGGTTTAACAAGCAGTAGAAATATAATATCTTAATACATTAACTTTCTTATAGCATCGTTATAATCTATTTATAAGAAATATTATAGAAACACAAAACCCACAACAGGATATAGTTCTCTATACATACATGTTTCGCCAAAACTATAAGTTATCTTTCTTGTGCGATTTTAGCGTGACATAGGTACTTTTGAAATTTAGATATTTATTCCTATGTGGTTAAAGTAAAATATTTGCCCTAATAGAAAACAATAATGGGAACCCTCTAACTGCCCCAATTATTATAAACTAATCACACTTGACGACAAACTTTTAATAAATTTAAAACCTTCAGACAAAACTGTAATCGAATAAGAAAAGATGAAATAACCGCACTGGTCGAATAAACACAGCTAACGGTTCGATTCCCTTGCAGTCCAAAGTCTGTATCGTAACGATTAGAATTTGTTATCTGTAGTTGGCTGTGGCTTCCTCGACATTCTTCTTTTAGTTTGTTTACTCTAGGCAATACATTGAAGGGAATTTGGCAACACAGCTTGGTTGTCTTATAAGTTAGCAGTTCAATTTATTGTCTTATATGATCATAATTTAAAATACAATCTGTAAAAATAATTTAATATATGGAATTTTGTAACATTCGAGAAACTGTAGTAAATAGACATTAATTAATTCTATCAAGTCAAAAAAAAATTTGGTTCGGGATCAATTAATCGAAGGTGCATGTTGAAAAGGCAACATTTTTTAATTGCCATCTTAACAAATTCTGGTTGAGATCTATTTTGAACAAAATAACAGTTTAGTACATTTTCTCCAATTCAGTTACACTTAAAAAGAAATTCAACCAAAAACATTCCTTTCTTAGGAAGTATGATTTATTTTAATCTTTTTAGTTCGTCCTACCAAGAGTGTTACATATGATACAAAAATGAATGTTTGTATGTATGTATGAGCCTTATGCACTACTAAACCACGGATCCCATCGAGATGAAACTTTGGAAGATTGTTGAGTACTTTCCTGGGAAGATTTCTAAATACGTAACTGCTTACTTGCTGACGCGTTTCAAAACATTCGTTCCTTTTACAATGGTAACCCTCTACTGACGGCATCGGTGAGGTGTAAAGGCTCTAACGAGAATGGATTTATGACTGTAGAATAGGATGGATTGTTTCGGTTGTGTGTCATATAATAGAAAAGGATGTTGGCTTCAAAGTGTGTGTGATCGTTCAATTACATATTCACTTGGATAAGTATTTTTAAAATTAGTTTAATCAGTTAGTTCAAGATGATTACATCAAGCAACTTTACATAATTTTATTTAATATAAGCAAGCTGTTGTTATTGTGCTTCTTTAATTTATTTATTACAACTCGATCGTAAATTTTAAAATATATTTTTAAAATTTCAAGTCATATATATATATGATGATGATGATGATGAATTTTAAAGTTGAGATCATAAATAATTATTTAAATTGGTATACTATAGGTTTTGTCACGTTCTACGGTGCAATATTTAAATTTTGTAGAATTATTTTTCTACTAAAACAAGTAATGTAAAACCTTGTCTATAAACCTTTACGTAATTGTAACCTTTGTCTTCAAAAAATATAGCTTTAATATAAGGTTAACGATATGCATTGATATTCCAGTTCAGTATTTCCGTAAGTACAATGAATACAAGGTTTCATTTTTAGAATCACTTACACTATAGTCACTAGTTTCCTCATTGTTATTATCTTCATTACCGTTGATGATAAACTGATCGAATACTTCATTCATGATGTGTTCCCGTTCAATATGCTCCTTCTCGATCTCTTTAACGTTTTAGCAAACAGAACTGCTTCCGATTCCGTCGATATCCGAAATTCTTTTGTAAGATTTATAACTTCTACCCTCTTAAAAGTAACATATTTCCGTGCTACATTATCTTTAACTTGAGCCCATATCAATTCTATGGAATTCAGTACAGGGAGATAGGGCGATAATCTAACGCTGACGTGTTCACTATTTTTCAACTATTCGTCCAATTTATATAATTTACAAAATGGTGTAATAAGCCGATTGATTTCGGGTTTCAGCATATCGAACTTAGCAAAGAATTTTTGTTTTGCTTAGCCATCGAGTCATTTCACATTTTTTTGAAAAAGAGACAGGAGTCTTGTTTAATTCAACATTATGGTACAGCGCGTTGTCGAAAACTAACAGATTTTGGTGGAAGATTCTGTAGCAACTGTTCTTTAGCCCATTTAAGAAAACTCGTGGAATTCATTTGATCGTGATAATCGCCAGCTCCTGTTTCCACATAAAAAACGCGTTTGGAGTGAACTCGTTTATGTAACCCGCTTGGATTAATATTAATCTTTGTCCTTTAGACACAGGAGTTCTGAATCCTTCCTGAGAGAGGTCAGTACATGTTTCCTACTACGTGAGGTGAAAGGATGTACGATTCATCAAGGTAAACAATTACTCTCTTCTCTTGCCGGTATCTTTTAATCTGCCTCACATGGAATAATCTCTTTTCTATAATATCAGGTTAAAATGTTTCTGTCATTTTCATTTTTTTCCCTAAAAACCTAATGGCTTGAGTATGACTCCAAATACTTCCTTTAAATTTTATCGATACCTATAAATTCAAAGATATTTTCTTTCAATATTGGCAATTCTTTTCTGACTTCTAGAATGCATTGTCCTTCTAATTACCGATCCATTGAAATCGTCGAAGTCTGTGATTGTCCATTTCCTTTCTTTTTCGCTGGTATTTGAAAGGAACATTCACCTTCTGATGACATCAGTGCTTTTTTTCTTTCCCTATGTTTTTCACTGTGCTTTTGAGATGTGCGTTTATCATATTGTTGTAACGGCTTTGAAAATGTTTTATGTTCAGAAAAATACTTTGATTCACTAATCATAACATGGGTAACATTTCAAATAATTTCTTATGCTTGACTATGAAATTTCCTTTGCAATTTAGTTTTAATTGTTCTACTTTCCATTTTGTAAAAAAATCAAGTTACTTGAATGAGTTTTACTAATAACATAGAGCTAAACTCAGAAACACTGGCAGTTCTACACTAGCAAGAACTTAATACAGCTGGCCTAAAAATCCGGTTAACCGTAAATCATACTGTTTACTTTTTAAATGCGGCACAATTGTCTCGAACTTAAACAAAATGCTGACTTATAGGCCGTCACAACATATTGAACCTTAAATATAGGCCGATGTTTTCTGAAGTGATGGATATTTACCCCTCACTGCAACCCGGTCCACCCTAGCGATCTCAAGGTCGCTCCCCCACAATAGGCAACAGCATATCTCCCTTTCCTCCTAGCCAGTATATTAACAATACCTAAAATAAATACTTTGCCCGTTTACTATGACCAATTGTGCTCCATCTAGAAACTAAACTAAGGATTGGAATAGGGAAGCTTGGGTCTAATCATGCAATAATGATAGTTTTACGGGAAGTGTACTTTACATAAACAACTATTTTATCCGTATATAAATCGATTTAACCTCTTATGACCCATATAATTGCTTGTTTTTTTAAAAATTCTTTTGTGTGTTTTTGGGTTAAAAAAAACAGCATCTCTAATTTTTCTATAATTTCATACTTAATCTAACTGCATAAAAATGGTCTGTTAGTGGTGTTTTAAACCTTCTTAGGAGATCTTTACACATGTTTTTGTAGTAGTAATTTCTCTGTGTAACAGTTTTAGAAATTATAGTTGTCTTTAGAAATTTTTAATAAAGCAAAACAAAATGCATATTCCTTTGAAACCACGTGCAATGATTGAATATCTCTCAAAATTATAGTTTTTAAAACTGAAAATCATGTGTGCTAATAAAACTTTGTGATATTTGCATTCTTAAACTGATTTTATAAATAAATAACAGCCTGTATTTACAGTATATTTAAATTTAATGTTTATTGAGTGTTCTTTAATTTGGAGTATATTAAAAAAAACATGTTATTTCTCTCACTTTGTCACATTTTGCTTGACTTTAGCAATAAAGTTACTTACAGTGTATTTGATTTTTAAATTGTTGACTTTTATGAAAATAGCTTTTACTAGTTATTTCTAGTAAATGGGGTTGAAATCATTCAACGATACAGTAAATAAAATCTACACCCATAAGGAATGCTTCTATATACATTACATAGGGTTGGGGTCTCACACTAACCAAGTTAAACACAGTCTTAGACTTCCTTAAACTTGCTGAATTAGTAAATAGGGCTACAATATTTCAACATTTTTTTCTTAATAATCATCTAAATCCCACGCTTAGGGGTTGGTAGGTAATCTGCATCCAAAAAATACTGTTCGGGTCAGTCATTGTCCCATTTAAATATAGTCCACATGCTATCCTAAAGGGATTAATAAGGGGCACATTTATTAAATGGAGATTATATATTTTAATACTTCGGTCGAGTAATGGTTTACACATCAACGTAAAGCTGTAAACAATCTGCATCCAATAAATACTTTTCGGTCGGTGACTACCCAAGTCAAACACAATTTACAAGCTATATCAAATGATTGTAGAAGATTTACATTCAATAAAAGGACTTTAAATCAATCAACCAATTGAATAATGGTTTACACACTAACATAAGGGTCTGTATACAATTTCTATGAAATAAATAATTTTTCATTACCACAGTTAAACACAGTTTACATGATATCCCAAAGGATTTTACACGGGGTACTATTATATACTTGAGTTTAAATAGGTCAAAACATCAGTCGTATAACAGTGTACACACTAACAAAGAGGGGCTGTAGACAATCTACATTCAATCAATACTGTTTGCGACAGTCATTTCCCAAATTATTCGCAGTTTTCATGCAATCCTAAAGGGTTTTTAGAAGGGAAACATTTGTTAAATGGAGTTTAAGTCATTTAACACTCCAGTAAAATATTTTTTACACGCTAACGTAAGGAGCTATATGAAAGTGGCAGGAATCAAAGCACTATTATATGCTGAGGACTTTTAACTATGTGGGGAACGAGCAGCAGTATCCTAGCGCTTGAAACAGCATTATATGACGCTCTCAGGAAGTTGGAAACATGAACCAGTTGTAATTCAATGACAGTTAGTTCCACGAAAACCACTTTTCAACTGTTCACACTCTCCATTAAAGTACCCCACATCTCTTTATATTACAAAAGCGATCCTTTGGAAGAAAGTAATATCTCTAAATATCTGGATGTTGAGGTTTACATCCACGGATATAGCACTAGTTGGCCTTTGACATTTATCCAAGCGCCGTGTCAACGGATATCACCTGGAGGCCCTGTGGGTCCTGGAGGTAAATTGTAATAGGTTCATTGGTTTTCGAACTGTAGAATCCAGCGCGCTAACCGTTGGGTTATTTTGATATAGCTGTGAGGATATGTTTTAGAGTGGTATATAGTTGTTTGCAAAATAACTCTTAATTTACGACGTTAATGGTAAGTTGTGTTGATTGAATAATAAAAGTAATTTTAGTGTTTGGATTTCAATTACCGACGGTAGCGGTTAGGACCTCTAAATTGTTGCCCTTCGCTTTCTTGATCTGTCGTCAATGAAGATGTACTTTACGATGAAACTTTCCTTGACCCCAGAGGCTTTGAATGGATTCCTAATAGAGACCGTTATATTTATATCCGTTTCCTGCTCACCCTCGTTCTTACAACTTAGGGTCTTGTACACACAGCCGGGATTAACTATTTTCCGCAATAAAAACACTAACCAGGCACCTGAGCCTTTACCAGGGCCAGTATGTAATTAAAATAGTGGTATGATATTTTTAAAACGATTTCCCGAAGTGTTTTATATTACTGGTAAAATCGCAGTATATTTTTAAAAATTAAATAATTGTATTTACAGTTATGAAAAAATAAAATGCAGAATTTAGTTATAACTTTCGAAAACAAACTAAAGAAAAATAATCTAAAATGATTGACAAATAACACTCATTCTCTCCAATAATACAGCCGTCATGGCCCTCGATCTACGGTAACTATATACAAATGGTTTCGTCATAAATTTTGATGAAATACATGTGGACAGTATGTCAACCTAATTAATGGGTACTGGCTAAACTTCATTATTTAATAACATTACAAATAAGTGATCGACTGAGAAGATTTATTTTGAAGGTCAAACATTTATTATTCCAACAACAATATTATCAAAGTTTTTGCAATATCTATATTTAGTAGTAATTTGAAACATTTAATACTCTTAAATTTATAGCTATTACTTAAATAAAGCCACTTTATTTATAAATAACCAGAATATTAGAGCTAAAAACCATGTAAGTTTTCGTAGTTTTTTGATTTGCGCATAGATAGCACTCGAGTCGCCGTTAGTTTCTCAATTAGCTCGCTTTCTTTACAACAGCAAATAAACCTTTTAACACTTTCTAGATTACCCCCAATGTACTCATGTCCAAGACATAAAATCTAATGGGACATTTGCATTCAGCAGATATCAGCTTGTAAAAAAAACGTTTGTTCTTTTTAAATGCGCATGCATCGATTATTAATATGTATAAACATTTATCAAAATCTAGAAATATTACAAATTCAGCTGAGATACAAAATTTTTGAAACATTACCATTTTAAAACTGGTAACATAACTCGGTATTGTCCCCGTATGAGAAATATGTATAGGTTTACATTGGAAACAAATTTCAGAGTCAATTCAATTAGGCCTACACATTCAAATATTCAGATTTGTCTGCTTAGGAGTTTAGGAAAAATAGAAATATTGCCGGAAGTATGAGGCCCTAAGATTTATTTAAAAAATATGTACAAATTTATATTTGAATAAAAATAATTTTCTAAACGTTATGCTAGGGTATATTCATGGTACAGTGTAGTAGACGAAACTATTGCTATAAAAACAAGGCTTATAGGTCCAGAGTAGGCAATCCGCGCATAGCATTATTTTGTACTCGCACCCATACAGGCTATACAGTTCCTGCCATAAGTCCCACCGTCAAGTCGTGTGTTTAGAAAACAAAGAACACAATCTTCTTTCTAAGATTGGTTCCTTTGTTTTCTGAACTCAGTACGGGATACTGTAACCCACACTGAGCGCGTCCCCCAGGTGGCGGATAGGGGAATGCCTCTCCACAGGTTTGCCCTGTGAGTGGTAGGAGGGAAATAAAATACCTCCCGCGGTCCAAACAGGCAGAAGTCCAACCTCTTTGAAGGCAATGGCAACCCCTTTCTGTGAATAGGGGAATAAATAATGCAATTGACCATATTACCGCATTCCGGGTGACCGACGCGCCAAGAGCTGATGTCCGGGCACTTGGTAAGGAAAATATTACCGCTTTCGGTGTAACCGACGCGCCAATAGCTTATGTAAGGGCACTTGGTAAGGAACATATTACCGCGTTCGGGGTCACCGACGCGCTAAGAGCTGATGCCCGGGCACTTGGTAAGGACCATATTAAAGCGTTCGGGGAGACCGACGCGCCAAGAGCTGATGTCCGGGCACTTGGTAAGGACCATATTACCGCTTTTGGGGTAACCGACGCGACAAGAGTTGATATCCTGGCACTTGGTAAGGACCATATTACCGCGTTCGGGGTAACTTACGCGCCAAGAGTTAATGTCCTGGCACTTGGTAAGGACCATATACCGCGTTCGGGGTAACCGACGTGCCAAGAGCTGATGTCCGGGCACTTGGTAAGGATAATATTACCGCTTTCGGTGTAACCGACGCGCCAACAGCTGATGTCCGGGCACTTGGTAAGGACCATATTACCGTTTTCGGGGTAACCGAGAGGAATGCCTCTCCACAGGTTTGCCTGTGAGTGGTAGGAGGGAAATAAAATACCTCCCGCGGTCCAAACAGGAAGATGCCCAACCTCTTTGGAGGCAATGGCCACACTTTCAATGAATAGTGGAATAAATATAAAAACCATTTATTTCCAATAATACTTTATACAGGTATGTAAATTTAAACTAATTTTTAACAACGTGCAGACTTAAATAAAGTTTTTCTCATAAATAACCACACAACAACTTACAAAAAGAATATAACCTTCTGCACCACACAATAAATCACTTAACTGTCTCTACAGTTTATGTCACTTGCTTTTTCAAAATTTTTTAGAAAATTTACATACATTCGGATGTAGGCCTACTCCGAGAACTTATATCTACATAAATTAACCCCAAGAAAAGTATACATGGTAGAAATTTATTTTAGCACCAGCCACGCAAACCAAAAACAAATAATAGGTTTAAATATAAAGTGGCTGGTGCAACCCTCCCAAAGACATTACCAAGTTCGTCCAGCTGCAACGTGCCCCAGCGGCTACCATTGTTGCTGACCGGTGATGTGTGTAATATAAATGTCCCGTGACCATCTAATGGCATCCGAAACCATTAGCCTTTTCATTACTTCAACCACCTTCCTTGGTCCGCCTTCCCTAACAGTCTTTTAAGGTACCCAGACCTAACATCCGCTCGCAGTATTCTCGTGAGGACCTGGCGCGCGTTCTCCGGAACGACGATGCGGTCTAACACCGAGCTCCAACGCCTTGTGACCCCAATCCGACGGTGCAGCCGTCGCGCAGCAATCCATGCGATAGTCCAGACTGACGCAATATCCCCAGCGTCTCTGCCGAACTGCCCTTCAAGTCTCCATGACAGGTAGCCAGCTAGGTCTTTCTCGGTGGGTTGCTGCCCGATCCTCGTACGGAATACACCGCATAAAATGACTGCTCCAAGTCCCTCACACTTGGATCTCGACAGGTGACCAGTCGAAAGGCACGAACGACGGCCGAAAAGTCAATCTGATCCACCAGAGGAAGGAGCCTAGCTCCCATTCCAACTGATCCAAATAGACGAGCTCCGCCCTCGCTCGGCGAGGCAGGTACATCCATGACTTAGCCATGCGCCTCGCCGCCTTGTCCAGTTTTGTCAATGGAGCCTTCTCCACCCTGGCGTCCCTGAGTATAAACTCCAGACGTGGCAGGATGAAGATCCTGACCACATGCAACTTTTTCCAGGGTGCAAGCAGGCTCCGATCGACTGCTTCTAAGTCTCGGATCATCTCGTTTATACTGTCCACAGGGGTCTGGCTGATCTTAAAACCAGTGGGGACACCCAAGTGGCAGTACTCTTCCCCTTCTCTCAGGGTCGCCAATTCATTATTAATATTAATAAAAACCGTATCAGTCACTTTTCTATTTACACGACAGTCAACGTCAAGACTGGCACATTTTCAAATTTGCCAAATGATAAGACCTGTTTTAGTTTCAAATTTTCATTTATTGAGATCATACGAAATGCCCATAATGAAACACAAATAATTTTAGTTAGCAAACATTCCAAATTTGTTGTACTTTATCTATTTGTATTATTAATTATACTTTTACTTCTAATACAGTTCATCTTTATAATCTAAACTTTATTTTTAATATATTTAAAACATTTTGTTAAAAAAATAGTAACATTGGTTAGGCCTACTATATCAAATTGTGATTTAATAAAAACTTACTCTAAACATGACACAACAAATATTTTATATAGATTATTTTATTATTCATTTTGATGATGTTGATACTGCTTACCAACGAAAAGCTTTGAATAAAAATTAATAAATATTTCTTGAATTTGAATAGCCTCAGTGGTTTTTGATTACTATACAAAGAAAAAAAAAATATATTTATTTTCGTTGTATATTAATATATATATATATATATATATATATATATATATATATATATATATATATATATAAATATATATAATACGTTTTCTTGTTAAATAATTTAAAACAACATAGATTATTCAAATACAAGAATATTTATTAATTTATATCCAAAGCTTTTCGTTGGCAAACAGTACCAACATCATCATAAATGAAAATTACAATAATCATACTGTAATTGTACAATAATAAATAATTATTGTAATTTTCATTCCTGATGATGTTGGTACTGTTTGCCAACGAAAAGCTTTGGATATAAATTAATAAATATTCTTGTATTTGAATAACCTATGTTGTTTTAAATATATATATATATATATATATATATATATATATATATATATATATATATATCGCAATATGTATTATTGTGTTTAATAAAGAACTAAGTCAAAATACAAATACAAGAATTATAATTGAATTTACAATTCAAAGATTTTCGTTTCTAACAGTACCAACATCATCAGGAATATTAAACAATTAAAATTAACATATGTCTAAAATATGAATTAAATTGACATATGTTAATTTTAATTGTTTAATACTCCTGATGATGTTGGTACTGTTAGCCAACGAAAATCTTTGAATTGTAAATTCAATTATAATTCTTGTATTTGTATTTTGACTTAGTTCTTTATATATATACACTTTCGTTCATGATGACCTAATTATCCAAAAATGCAAACTTAACTGATGATGTATTTCTGAAGTAGTGATGAGTTGGATGGCACGTAAAAAGACGTTACATTTAGGGCTGCTTTCACGTTTCATCTATCTTTAGTGTTTTGGGTTTGGTCCAGTGTTTCCACTCCAGAATAACCTGTTGCTATCAAGGTTGCTCATAACTTTGGTGAAACGATCTGTTTACCTCTTACATGTCACGTAAATACACATTACATTTTGGTTCACTTCAGGTTTCGTCCATCGTTAGTCCTTTGGGTTTGGTCCAATGTTTCCACTCCAGGATAACCTGTTGCTATCCAGGCTGCTCATAACTTTGGTGAAACGATATGTTTACCGCTTACATGTCACGTAAATAGACATTACATTTCGTCAACATCTAGACGCAAATTGGATCCTCCGTTGGAATCTAGCTTGTCCCTTACTTTGGTGAAAAAGATCTGACTACCCCGTACATCGTACGTAACTTTGCATTACATTTCGAACATTTGTAGTTTTTGGGGTCGGGCCTACAATGATGCTCTAAGATCCCCAATCAGCATTCATATATTTCTTTGTTTACTGAAGATATATGCTTACCTCTTGCATGGCACATATCTTTGCATTATATTTTATACATCCGTAGGTTAGGTTCTTCGTTGCCGCTGCGGAATCCCCTGTCGGCATCTAAGTTCTTCCTAACATTAGTGAGGAGATCTTCTAACCCCACACATGGCATCTACCTAACATTACATTTCGTCAACTTCTAGACGCCCATTGGATCCTCCGTTGGAATCCAGCTTCTCCCTTACTTTGATGAAAAGATCTGATTACCGCGTACATGGTATGTAACTTTGCTTTACATTTCAAACATTTGTAGTTTTTGAGTTTGGGCCTACATTGATGCTCTAGGATTCCCCAATCAGCATTCAGATATTTCTTTGTTAGCTGAAGATATGTGCTTACCTCTTGCATGGCACATATCTTTGCATTATATTTTATACATCCGTAGGTTAGGTCCTTCGTTGCCGCTGCGGAATCCCCTGTCGGCATCTAAGTTCTTCCTGACATTAGTGAGGAGATCTTCTAACCCCAGACATGGCATCTACCCAACATTACATTTGGTCCATTTCTAGTCCTTAGGGTTAGGTCCTACGTAGGGGGTCTATTATCATATTATATATATATATATATATATATATATATATATATATATATATATATATATAGTGGGGAAGAAAAAAAAAGTTTCTGTATATTTGCAAGTAAGCGTGGCCATGTATAGGCCTACATAGACTTGGGCAATCAAAGCACTGAGTTTTGGAATTTTACAACACAGTGTTTAACAACTGTACACATTTAGTAAAATAAACAAAAGCATTCTACAAACCTGAAAATATAACCAAATTATACCACATATATTTGTAGATATACACTCACAAGTGTGATATATATTTAACAAGTGTTATATATTTATTAAATGAATTTATAATAATGTGAATTTAAAGTTGCTAACAGTCTCACCAGATCCAAAAGTTATAACATCTAGGAATTCTTAATATCAAAAGTCCAAATATTCGTCTTTAGAGCTATTGGTAAATATGTTTGGATTTACTTGCTATTAACTTTCTGTCAGTGTGTGTGTGTGTGTGTGCGAGTGTGTTTGTGCGCTCATTTGCTTGTATATATGTGTGTGTGTGTGTGTTTGTGTATGTCTGTGTGAGTGTGTGTATACGCATTTGCTTATGTGTGTGTGTTCTAGTGAATGTGTATTTGCTAGTTTTGTGTGTGTATGTGCGTGTGTGTGTGTGTGTGTTTGCTGCAACGTCCCCCTCGTGGCGTTGCGTTTTGTGAATTGCTCCGTTGTTGATTGATTTTGTTGCAGAATAATCTATTTATTATATATTTATATTTCTGCTGCTCACACCGTTTTGTGTACCGTGTTAAGATCCCTAAATTTGTCTTGTGTTCCCGCGTAAGGTACCACGCCCAAATGCAAGGCTATTCCCGCTGACATCTACCTTAACGTTTGTATGACCTCCGCTAAGTTGGTTGGCAGGTTTGTTGGGTCTGTATTTAGTCACACATGTCAGTAAAATAGTCAGCTTGAAAGAAACAATATTTATATGAACACACAAAATTTTCAAAGAATCTTACCACTTCATGAGATCTGCAGGCTCAGCAAGGGGACGTGCAAAATATGATCATGTTTAAGATACCTATTTTAAAAGGTATGTGTTCTTTAAACATGATCTGCCAGTAGACATCGTCTCTGGGCTTCAATACAAAAACCAACTAATTTTTAGAATAGCTCAATAAAATTGTTCTCAGGAGAGAACTCGTTTGAAAAAACATTAGGTTCTGAATTTTATATATTTATTAATTAATGAAATTTAATTTAAACTGTACTCTGATTTTATAATCATTATTCACCAGTTGGAAAAAACTAAAAGGTTTTATTGGTTGTTCAACACAGGATAAATTCAAATACTGTAAGTTTTTATAATGCATTTAATTACTGCTTTTATACTAAACTAATTATCTTTTCAAATAAAACAAATTTAGATCTCTCTTTATCTGCTGAAATTATTAATTAAAAGTTCGTTAATTTTCACATATTTAAAACCTACATTTCATATACAATTCATTAATTACATTTACATATTAAAAAAAAAAAAATATTTCCAAATTTAACATAATAAAATACTTTATCTTCTTATTTCAAGGTTGAATTGGTAAATTCACATTTTATTATAAATAGTTTTAAAGTTTATATGATTCAATAAATCTGGTCTTCTTGAAAATGATTGGCTTATGGCCAAAACCACTTTGTAAATTTAATATTTATTATTCATTATTTCAACAATTTTGTTATACTAATTAATTTTATTACTTTTAAGATTTATTTAATTTTTCAACATAAAATGATATCATTGTTTAAGTTTAATTGGTAATTTGAATTTAATAAATTTAACTGACTAAATTTGACGTAATTCGTATATAATAGAGAAAATGACTTGCCAAGGATTTCCCTGCCGGTCCTGGAGTCCTCTCGTCTGGATTCCCTGATCCTTGGACATCGGAAGTTGCCATCCCTGGTCAGTCGATGGAAGTCTTCTCCATTTCCGCGTCCTGGAGGCTGAGTCTGGAGCCCTCGTCCATGGATGGAAGTAGACGGCAAGAACGTGGCTATTTTGGTCCCATCTGGCCTGATGATGGTTCTAGGCGCGATCCGACATAGCGACCGTTAGCACCTCGTATTAAAATTTTTTTTCAGACTGCCTTACAGGTCCTTAAGTTCCTGTATTTATTGCGGCTGTGTCACCCTTCCCCTTCGCTCTACAGCTCGTCGCTATCTCCGTGCTTGTTTCTTGTACGGGCGGGTTGGACAACGTATTAGTTTTAACCTGCATAATTTTGTTATCTGTTTTAGAACACTGAAAAATGTCTATTATTTTAAAATGGCTGTAACTTTTTTGTTATTTGAGTTTTTTAAATTCTGTTTTCAGTACTGTTTATTATGGATTTTTCTGGTCATTTCAAAATGTCGATGATAGTTCTACGTGGCCTAGTTCTCAAGTTAACATTTATCGGCACTTAGAAAATTTTTCACTTCACTCTCGTTCGTCAAATTTAGTTAGTTATTACAATTTCATGCTATCCTAATTTTTAATTTGTCTTAATAATACTTATTCAAAATTTATTTGACTTCTTGACTCTTTACTGTGTTTATAATACCATAAATTAAAACTTTATTATTTAAATATTAAACTTGTTATTTAAAAAATAAGAAATTATTAATTTCTTAATTGAAACGTTAATTCAGACCGTTTCAGTCTGTGTATGTGTGTACGTGTGTGTGGTGCGTGTTTGTGCCTTTATGTTTATGTGTGTATGTTTACTCTACTTCTAATATATCACACAACCCCCTTTGAAGCAGTGTGTTTTCTAACTAAACAATGATTTTGTTAATGCATACATTTGCTTTGTTTCAGATGAGCTGAACCATGTCCGAGAAAAAACTAAGGAGTTCTATATTTAGTTCAGTACGCATTATAAAGATAGTTGTATTGAGTTGCTTGGAAGGCATCTCTTCTCTAAATCACAAAAAAATAAAAAAACTTTCATAGTATTTTAACTAAATCAAGTAACAATTTGAAAAATTTGGTAGTTTTCAAGGCTTCACAGGTTATGAAACTGTCTGCTGTAAACTTTGTAAACGCTAAGCGACTTGCTAAGCGCTCTGGAACCAAAGTGACTGGTATGTATAAGAAAATTAACAATAATATCGAAAGGTTTATCGATGGGTCCTTAAAACGTCTCCAGAGGTACTCTAATACTTCCTTATAGAAAAATAGAAGCTTCTTTGAAATTCTGATAAAAACTGTCAAGGATTTGAGCAAGAAAATAAAGAATAAGGACTCGATCAAGTTGAGACTTAAGAGAATCGATATATTACGCGAAGCAACTATCAAGATATTTACTGTCTTTCAAAATACAAATAAGAAGGACATACTACATTTAGTAACCAATTACAGAGCTGAAACTCAGATTATCGAATTGTACTTCATAAGTCAGTTTCACGCAGTCTCAGAGTTTGTTAGCCGCGGAAAAAAATGTATAACTGTGTAAAGGAAATAAAAACTCAAGCCCCGAAGAGGTTTAAAATTTAAATTTTAAAGTTTCAATCAGAGGTTAGGAATGCTAAGAAGGCTGTAACTGAAAAATGAAACAGAAACGAGTAATAAAATTTTAAACATTTATAGAAAAGATATTTATATCTAGCCTAAGGAGGAAAATAAATATTTCAGTAGTAAGGCTGAGGAGTTTATAAAGGCTGTCAATAAGATTGTCTCTGTGAGTATCATCTTGTTTTTTATTTTCAAAGAATTTTATTGTTTTTTTAAACATTGATTTTTGTTGTTTTTCAGAACTGTAACTTTGTACTTTTGTGTTCTTACTAGTGTTCAAGTACTAGAAGAGCTCACTATTTTTAATTTTGTAAGAATTTTCAAAAAAAAAAAACATATTTAAGCACAAATTACTTAAAGGTTTGAGTATCATAATTTCATGTATTTTGTTTATTAATACGATTTAGACATTCCCAATATCGTTTTACATATTTTCTGTAGTTCAAACAATATACTTACCTAGTTTAAAGCCAAAGCAACATAAAATGATGGCGTATAAGGTTATACCTTCTTCAAAGTGAACTTTATACAAATTCTAATTAATATATTACTTTCAGCTTATACAATTGTTCAAAATAATAAATTGCTATCATATAAGTTTAAAGGGAGAGGAGGCAACACAATGAAAACTTCATATTGATGCGTCGAAAAAAATAAAAGCTAATATTCAGAAGGCCAAGAAAGAGAGGTTTTGTGATATATATATATATATATATATATATATATATATATATATATATATATATATATATATATATAGGTTAGTTTTGTTTGGTAAAGATTATTTAGATTTTTTAGACCAGGAGACTGACAGACTTACCTCGGTAAGTGTCCACTCTGTAGTCTTGAAATAGAAACACATAAAAGCACTTAACCAATGATATATTTCAACCACACAGTGGTCTTTGTTAATCAAAGAGAAAACACAAAAAGAAATATAAGAGAATGAAATAAAATAAAATAATATAATATAAAACAAATATAGGTTGTCAAGTTATATTTATTTTATTTCATTCTCTCATATTTATTTCTGTGTTTTCTCTTTGATTGACAAATACCACTGTGTGGTTGAAATATATCATTGGTTAAGTGCTTTTTTGTGTTTCTATTTCAAGACTACAGAGCGGACTCTTACCAAGGTAAGTCTGTCAGTCTCCTAGTCCAAAATATATATATATATATATATATATATATATATATATATATATATATATATATATATATGTGTGTGTGTGTGTGTGTGTGTGTGTGTGTGTGTGTGTGTGTGTGTGTGTGTGTACAAATTCCATAAAATACAACACAATGAGAAACTAAACTTAAATTTATTTAAGACATATCATGGATTATTGTAAAAATTTAAAAATACCAATTTTTAAGTAAAAGTGTATTTACTTATTACACTTTGATGTTACTTGCTACCAGACTTTTTGTTAACTAAATTTTGATAAATTGTTAACTTACACTTGGAGGAAACATTTTCGTCATAGGACTTCTTTAGCCTCGTACGTTTTCTGCTAGGATTGCTGCAATTGTGCATCTTTGGTACCAATTTTTGAAAGTTGTAGGACCAATAATCAACAGCCAACAATCACCTGCAGACAAACTATCACGCCATATAGATAGAACTATTAGAAAATACATAAAACAAGATACACACACAAATATAAAAAACAAATATATCTAGTAAACAAAATAAAGAACATTGAAATCCCTCATAACTCAACCCTAGCATCGTATGAAATCACAAACCTATATACCAATATCCCAGTCACAGAAACACTAAACATATTACGAGATAATCTAACACTTAACAACACTCCAGAAAAAACCACAAAAGTAATCATACACATTTTGAACACCATTACTCAACAGAACTACTTCACTCACAACAGCAAATATTACACATAGAAGCAAAGCCTACCAATGGGTTCACCGATTACATGCATTCTCGCAGAAATATTCCTACAATACATAGAACAGAATAAAATCATAAATAACAACAAACACCCAGATAAGATAATACATTGGCACAGATATTAGATGAGGTTATAATACTATACCGAGGAAACATAAGCCAATGCGAACAACTCCAAACACAAAATACACCAAAAGTACACTGCATAATTAAAAAAAAACAAGCATTAAATATCTTACACATCACCATTACCAAAAATCAAAACAAACATGAATTCATCATATACCACAAGCTAACCATGACAGACACATTGACACACAACACATCAAACCACCCAATGCAACATAAACACGCAGCATTCTAACATTTACTACACAGACTAAACAAGATACCTATGTTCACAACTAACTACACAGAAGAACCAAACACAATCAAATATTTAGCTCACAAAAATGGATATGACAATTATTTAATAGACAAACTACACAGAAAAATACTCAACAAGAACAGTAACAACTACACAAACAACAAAAACACAAACACAAACAAATTCATCCCCCTCACATACATAAACAAACTCACAAATAAAATAGCACACCAATTCAAAAAAGCAGGATACAATGTAGGTTACAGAACAGCAAATAAAAGTCAAACGGCTATCAGACACAGCATTAATAACAATACCAACACATACAATATCCCAGGAATATACAAACTACAATGCAACAACTGCAATAAGTTCTATATTGCACAAACAGGTAGATCTTTCACCGAAAGATATAAAGAACACAAAAGCGCACTGCACACTACTATTGAATCCATCTTCGCAAATTACCTCATGGACACTAAACACTCATGCAATAGAATGGAAAATAACATGAGCACCCTCCAAACATGCAACAAAGGCCATAAATTAAACACACTAGAACAATATGAAATATACAGACATAGCAACACAAATAAAAATGACATCCTATATGATTAAACACGACACAGATTACACATACTCCTCGATCACATCACTTCTAACTTTCAAACATTGGTACCAAAGAAGCACAACTACAGCAATCCTAGCAGCAAAAATACGAGGCTGAAGAAGTTGTAAGATAAATACGTTTCCTCCCAAGTGTAAGTTAACAATTTAACAACTTTTAGTTAACAAAATGTCTGGTCGCAAGTAATATCAAATTGTAATAAATAGTTAACAACCAGCTCGTCATGAAGAGCAACAAGTTTTCAATTTTTGTTTTATTCAATAGTCCTATCTTTTTACGTCACTAAATACGTTGAGAGTGACAATCGTCACCTTTTACGCATATCGCAGCATGGTGTAGCATATTCTGAAATAGAGACTGGAGGTCAGGATCTATAATGGTGCGTATGATGTCTTCTGGCATATACTTTATTTTTTTAAATATCCCCTTAAGTTATAATCAAAAGGCGACAATTTCGGTGATCACGGCGGCCGTAAGCCTGAAGAGGTAGTCTCATCAGTAAAAACACTAAGCCAGATCTACACTCTAAAATAAAACATTGTTTATTCAGTTCCTGTTGCGCAGCAACACGCTTATGTTCCAAATATACATTCAGTGTGAGTAACGTGGAAATAAAAATACCTCAGGAGGTGGATCAACATGCAAAACTAACAAAAAAGGTTCATATAAAGATGGGTCTGAAAATGCTTTCGCACCAAGTTGAGTTGGGAAAATTATGGTCTGGATACAAATAAATACAATAAATATTTTTCTTAGTTTATTGGATTTTGAATAAATGTGTCATAGGGATTGCGACACTCATTAACGTTATTCCGAGGTAATGGAAATAGGTAGAAACTATGTTATTATTTGGGCAGAGCACTTGCCTGTAATAAATCTATTGGAATCAGTGAATGGTGTTACCCACCATGCTGTAGTTTTATTTGTGCCTGAAGTATAAAGCGCATTAGTTAGCTAGGAAATTAAAATGTTAATATTTAAATGCATCAACAGTAAAAAGCTTCAGGAATATCTGTTAATTTTACACAGTTGTTGAGTTGGCATCCATAAGTAAAACAAAGTAGTATGCACTGAAGTAACTTGACTGATTCGAGGAATATTACAAGAAAGTGGATGTCCCCTACTGTAGATGTTTTTAACATGTCCAAATTCTGGATGCGCCGGTGGTTTGGATTATAAATAGTTACAATAAATATTTTTAATGAATTTAAAAAAAAATGTTCATTAGGGATTGATGTACTCATTACAGTTATTCCCTGGTAATGGAAATAGGTAGAAACTATGTTATTGCATTTGAAATAGATCTATTGGAATTACAAAGATTGGATTACCCACTATGCTTTAGCATCATATATTCCTTTAATAATATATATACTTACATTTAGTTGATCATGTTAGTTATTCTGCTTGATGTTTTAAAAATAATTGTAACAGTAAAACAAGCTATAGATGGGCTGTTTCCTTCAACATTTTTATATATAAACTGCCAGAGTAAAGTATAAAGTTAAACTTTTATACTTAAAAAAATTATAGTAAAATATTTTACTATATAGTAAAATATTTTTTATATAGTAAAATATTTGCCGTAAGTAGAGCACTGTTAGAAGATGTGAAATCAATGATTTGTTATAATCCTTGAAAGTCATTACCAAGAACTCGATAGAATTTTGAAGATTATGATGAACTATGAAGATTGGTTATAGTACTCTCAGTTTTTATGGTTTACTATAAGGAATTTATTAATGCATAATTTTAAAATCACAATTATTAAGTTATGTATTCAACTATGAAGGTGTTTCATTTACCTTCTGAGATACAGTCACAACATAAATTTTGAGTTTTAAACCCAAGAAATTATGATTTTATAACGAAAAAGGACTTAATAAAAAAACTCGTGAAGTCTGGAATTCATTGGTCGTGAACAAAAATGTCATTGGCAATAAACAACTAAATATATATATCTGTTGAAAATGAGTTACATATTTACTAAACACTTTTAAATGTTTTAAAGGAGTTACGGTCTGAGTTGACAAAGGGACACATCTCCCGAAACGGCCGTCCTCAACAAGCAAAGTAGGTGCTACTATAGGCAAGTTTAAAACATTTAAAAGTGTTTAGTGATTACTAGTAGCTCACACGAAGATGGAATCAACAAATGTTCCATATTTAATTGAATTCCTTTTTTTTGTAGGAATAAAAATTAGTACTATTATTTTATTAATTGTTACCAAAGAATAAATTTGTTGATGTTTTAAAATCTGTTAGTAGTATTATTAGTATATTAAAAATAATAATATTCAAGTATGATAATAGTTTATTAAGTATTTCACTATTATATAATACATTTGTAAAACAAAAATTACTTAAGGCTTTGTTTGATATTTTACCTGCTTCATATTTGTGAGTTTTTAAATAATAATAGAAATAGCTGATGTAAAAAAATAATTAATATTCTTCAAAGTACTACGAAATTTAATACATTTAAACCTACACTTCCTCTTTTCCTCATATGAATTTTCCACTTCCCCAAATACAGGAAATGGTTTCTCGATTTTAGTACATGCAATACAGAGTGAACTGCTTAAAGGCAGGTGCCAGGAGGGCAATCAGATTGCCTTCTCTCTCTCTCCCATTACTAACACCAGCCTCTTGGTATTAGCAATGTCAGAAGTTATCATTACTTTTTAGTTACATATTAACGAAAATAAGTAGTGTAAAAAGTTTGGCCTTTCTCAAGTGACTGAATATGACAAGGTTGTTACAGTGGAGAGTGGGATAGTTTAGTAATTAGTAAACACTTTTAGTTTAAATTTTCTTTAAAAAATGTTAAAAAACATTATTTTAGAAATCAATTTAATTTATTATTATATTTCCTATTTATAATGTAGAATTTCAATTCAGAATTTCCATCAGTTAGTTGAGTGCCATTTTAGAATATAATTTATAATTTGACTTGATGACTTGAAATACAAAGAAAACCACAGTTTTTAATAGGCTACTCAGATTCCATCAATACTTTATTAGTATTAGCAATGCAGACAATTGAAGATTGGTGAAAGGAAAGGAAGTAGAGGTGGTAGAAAAAAGAAATCGACCTAAGACTAGTTGAACAAGGTTTGTACATTCAGTTAAGTTTTTCTACCACTACTGAAAGGTTTCTTACTATTACATACAAGTGTAGAGAATCTTTGAAATATATATATTGCATATATTAATATTCATAACAGGTATTTATTAATCAAGTAATTACTCGATGGTTCCTTGGGAAGGACTTCAATCATTTCATAATACGTCCAGCTAATTTAACACCTCTCCTCTTATAGCCTATGCATGAGGACTTCCAATACACTTAGAATTAAATTTACATACATGTGAGTTAAACCCACTAAAAACACATATACTCTTGTCCACTATAATATTACTGTTTTATTAAAATAAATCTCAAGTATTGAATTCATAACATCTCAATAATGTTTTATTGGGATGTGACATCATAACACAGTTGTTAGAATCTTGGACTTCATGTGTCATACTACTCATGTGGATTGTCATGCGGTCAATGTGATACTTGTTGCAATTCAATAGGCTCTCCTGGCCAATTACTGAACCTTAATTCCGACATACTTTACACAGATCAGAGACGAACCTACAGAAAAAACCTACAAAAAAATTTGCAGCTAGTCAATTATGTTAATATTTAGGTAGAAGTTTGCAACTCTTGTCCTCATGTTCACATGGAAGTTTGTGTGTATTGTTCACATTCTCATGTACTATTATAGACCTATTACTTCATTTTCATTAGGTGTTTATTACACTAATACGCTTTTACCCGTCCATATTAGGATTGCCACTAGAGCCAGTTTAGGTATCTGTGTGTGATATTATTTAATTTTATTTCCCTATATGTTTATTTGTTTAAATTTATTTACAATCCAAGTTTTGTAGCCTAATTACATATGTAGTAAGTTACATCACAAAATCATAATAACTGTCATTAGTCCAATATTTATCCAATATTGGACTTAAACAGATAGTCATATTAACCCCTTGAGTTTCCGTGTAAGCATATATCATCCATAAATAGTAATGAGAAATATCCCTTAGGAGTGATATATTGTGCTAAAGTGTGGAAGTTGTGGTATATTGTTAACATCATTTCATTGTTTTTATTTTATACTTCAGTCTTTAAAGTTGTGAGAACGTATTTTTAGAATGTAGGTAAACTCTTAAATATAGCTTATTTTGCTTACTTCAATCTCTAAAGTTGTGAGAAAGTATTTTCAGAAAGTAGGTAAACTCTAAAATATGTTTTATTTTGCTTACTTCAATCTCTAAAGTTGTGAGAAAGTATTTTCAGAAAGTAGGTAAACTCTTAAATATGGTTTATTTTGCTTACTTCAATCTCTAAAGTTGTGAGAAAGTAATTTCAGAAAGTAGGTAAACACTTAAATATGGTTTATTTTGGGAGTTTAAAAAGATTTTGTTAGTTGTAAATCTGGGAACTGAGATATGAAATAGCAAGAGTCTTGCCCCTGACTCACAGGGTTGAACAGCTGTGTTGAACGTGTGTGCTTAAAGATAACAGTGAGTGGTGATTTTTTTGCCAAGAGATACTAAAAGTAGTAGTTTCATAAACCACAAGATGTACAAGACGAAATCTGCAAATAAAATCATTACTTTTTACATATACATATCTAACTCTTGTTATGTGCTCAGAAGGTATGTCCTTTGCAGCAGTTTTTCTTAGTGGTTGTCCAATGTTGAATCAAACAAACTCAATAGTTAACATTTTATCACTTGTCTCTTTTACGTAAACATTACATTGTTCATACCAACCACTACACTATTGCTTTTATATTATCTCTAAGATGAGATCATTTTTTTAAAAAATTGTTTATTCATTATACTTTGTTATATTCTGTAAACAATACCCGCCTATTAGTTCCTCGATTTGACTTTATTTCTTATTATTTTTTGAATAAAACTCATATTTACCATAACTTTTGATACATTACATATACATTATCTTTTTGTTGTACTTTACAAATCAATCTTTCCCTTCTATATAATAAAATAAACATATTTTAAATTGCATCCATATCCTGTTGGGTTTACTTAATGGATGAAGATATTAAGAAAATTTTTTGTCATGAACTCTCCGTTGTCAGACTCCTCTCTGTGTATAGCTTGATGTACTTTTTACAAAATGCCCACTTGAAGTAATAACGAGTATAACCTTCTTCTCTGTTTTACTTTCCAACTACTGGTCTGCAACCTTTGTCACATTACTACCACCGTGCGCCTCACAGGCACGAAGGGTCTAAGTGTGATTTATTGTATGGTTTAACAATTTATCTTGCATTTACTGTATAAAAATAATTTTTGAATATATCCTGTTTGCAAGTGACTATACTACACATAATTTTATAAGATCGGTTATTTTTTATTTACTAATTGAAAACTGTAGTCATACCTTCTACAGATCGTAGCGCAGCTTAGCTAAAAAGGATTATATTCTCACGATGATAAACACAATAATTATATTTTGTTCACTGACTGTACACACTAAACCTTATGTAAAAAACAACATTTGATAAATTAAAAGTTTTGTATATGGAAACTGACATTGGAAATAATAACTCAATTTTGACAGCATTCTCTTTACACAGCAGCTCAGAACATTCTAGACATATTTGTTGTAGACAGCTTACAAAGTGTAACTAGACTTTCTATTTTTTGTTGCTATAAGAATTCTACATTGTTTATTACAATTTATCTACACAAATAGACAAATTTGTAAATTTCTGGATGTTGCAATTCTTCGAAATCATCTTAATCGTCTGATGCACTTTGTTGAGATTCGGAATCATGATCTCTTTGCTCAATTACATCTTCACTTTTTTGCACAGTTCCCCTATTCACTTTGATGCCTTCTAAAAGTTGTTCATTAGATACAGCACCTGAATCATTTTCTTCTTCAAGTAACCCGTCAATGATGGTATGTTCAAAATCACTCTTATATTTCTACTACTTGAGACTCATTAGTTGAAATTAGTTTCTTTTTTAATCCAGAAGGTCCAGGTCTATCCATTTCATCAATTTATGTTTCATCAATCCACTTACTCAGGTTTGGCCTATGCATACCAGAACCTGTCCTCTTTGCTGTAGTGAGATGACAACCAACCACCTACTGACTGCAGATTTAAACATCATATTAGTGTAAACAATTGGTCTGGTATTATTGATAGGTTAGGTATGTGATTGGGTCATTTGTTTTCTATCCACACTTTATGGGAAACAATTATTGTCATCAAAATAACTTTGATCATAAGAGGACGTGCCTCTTTTCCAGTTATTTATATACTTTTTTTAAAACAAATATATCTTAGTATTTTCATTTTGTTAGGAAAATAAAGTGTTTTGAATGATAATTTTGGTTTACATTTCATGCAACAGTATAGTATCTTTCACAATTTACCTTAAATTTGGTTAAACCCGAGTAAGAGGAAGTGTATGAAGTGATGCAATACTTGTATCTACGTTATATAATTAATATTGTGTGTTAAATATTTTTCTTTTATAGTAGCAGTGACTTTCATTTGTGAAAAAAACAGCCAATAGCCTTGTTGGATGCTATAGTAATTAAATTTACTATAATTTCTTTCATTTATTTATTATTTTTTTAAATGTGTTTTAGAGAAATTGGTTTCAGATTATTTGGTGTACAACCTTGTAAGAAACAAAAGTTATAGATTTATGTTAATTTACTATTTATTCTGTTAGTTAACCCTAGAGGACTCGCGCTAATACCCGTTACACCAGAGTTTGCGCGGGGTAATTTTGTACTCCAATTAGTTTCCAGGTTATAATATTTAGTGGTAATATTTAATGTTATAAATAAAAAAATTATTTAAACATATTTTGTTATACTATAAAAGATATGAACAAACTCATGCAATATTATTTACTTTTTTATACGTCTAAACACTCTTCAGATACTTCAACTAAATGGTCTTTACAAACACTTTTCCCACAATTAGCACAGCATTTATTGTTTTTTGTCTATGTTCTTAGGGGAAAAATCACGCCTGTAATTAACATGTTTGTTTGTAATATTGTCAAACATAATGCTATAGCCTATATTGTAAATAAACGTTTTTTGTTACAATAATCATGAAAACAAAATATTTTATAGACAAGAATTGTGTACAAACACAATATATATCAAAACGTAATCCTTGCAAGAGAAAATAGAATCTGTGTTTTGACATTGTACACGTTACTATATGCAAACCAGTTCTATCTGTTGTCCATATACCTATAGAATGTTTTACGAAGACATCATTGCTCCACAAATATACAATACCCAAACAATGCTTTAATTCCTTCAAAAGAAGTTTCATTGGCGTCTCTCTCTCTTGAAAAGTTACAAATATAAATTTTGTGTTCTCTCTCATCACCATGACAAATTATATACGTAGATAATTTAAAATAGATTATTAAATTTATAAATTAAAACGAACTTCAGTGATAAATTCCACACAAAATACGAAACATAATAAAATTCCCTCACAGCAATCTTGCAAAAAAATTACTTTATGTGATAAAAAGGTTGCAACAATAACTTCAAACCATATAAGTAAACAAAAACTGTCAAACTACCTGATGTAGAGACAGAAATAGATACAGGGCGAGTCAATTAGAAGGTATGAAGGGGTGGAAGAATTTCAGGATTTGCAACTGTTTTATAATCTTTGTTGAAAACTCACTGGGAGAATAATTACCCCGCGCGAGTCCTCTAGGGTTAAAGGTAAGTTTTAAAATTATGTCATAGTGATAAGCTACCTCTGGCAGTTACCTTACTGTAATCCCTCACCTTGACTGTGTTTGTTGAGACAAATCCTGTCAACTAAAATGGTCAGAGATAGCATTCAACTATACACTGATAAATGCTTAGTATACCATCTCAAGTAACAAGTACTGTATGCCTAAATGATAAAAAATATGAAATTTAACATAAACCAAATCCATATATTCCAAATATAAGACATCAGGTTGGAAAAATCTGTGCCTAATATCCAAGCTAAATAAAAAAAGTTGATAAAACACACATTGTGGAATTGTGCAATAAACTTTGTTATATAAAACTTGAATAATTGGGCACAAATTGTAAAAAGTTATTGTAAAATTATGTTACATTACTGCAGAATTTTAAAAACTCAAAATGTGGTATCACAGATCTCTATTGTGCAAATATCTTTGACATCACGACATTTACTCTCATCACAACAGACTGAATCCTTATTCTGCATGTTCCTCTTCTCGTTTCCATTCATATCATGGACTATGCAACATTGTAACAGATTTAGTTTTTATTGATAATATTTCTTTTAAAAAAAAATTTTTGTTGATGTTTAAGAGTTATTATTTGCAAAAAGATAGTTTGCCAATTGCTTCTTGAGTTTATCCTTGAATGTATCATTTACAACTATATCCATAAATTTGAGCTGAGATGTCATTGCCTCAAGAATGATTAAAGGGTCTGTGTTTATTTTATAACATTTACTCTACACAATTTGTACCCAGTCCTACTTTAATTTTTATTCATCCATCCATTTCTGAATACAATGTGCCACTAGACCCAGTATAAGTGTTACTCTGGATATTTCAATTCCTGTTGATTTCATAATGACTCATATATCTTCTTTTTAATTTACTGTTACATTAATTAACATATAAAAATGAAAAGGCACTTGATCTGCGTTTCTTAGAATATTAAGAAAGTATTTACATTCACTTCTTCAATTATAGTACGGTCCTGGATCATTTGGGAGCTGCTCGCTAGAATTGTTCTCTGGTATACCTCTCATTATAAATCATACATTTACAAATGTAGCTTGTGTTGCTTACAGCAACCTAAGCATATTCCAAAATGTGCTATCTAGCCTTCAATAACTACTTCAGGAGTGTCTTAGTTATTTTCCAAGATTTATTGTCAATCCCATTTTACGATTTTTAAGAACATACTTATCTACTCTTTATTGAAGTTCATATTATCATTTTAGCAATTTTAAAGAATTTGAATGCTTTCAGTTAACACAAAGATTTCTTTGAAAAATTGGAATTTTTTTATCTTCGTTTCTGTATTTGCCATCTTCACTAGTTAGCTTCAGTTATGTTTTATATTTTACAGTGGGGCAGTTGTTCATTCATTCATTTTCATTCAGTTTAATTAACTTAAACAAATTAGCTCTTAGGTATAACACACGTAAAACTCGTAACATTTTCTTACTGTGATTCTTGTTTTTCATCATGATCTTATAGGCTACATGACATTCTGCCATATTTTCACTGAATATAATGTATTTTTGTTACATAAAGGTATAACAAAATAATATATATCCTGTAAATAAAAATATATTCTGCAAGTATCAAACGAGTTTGGTTTCTAGAGATTTTATTCTGTCAGAAAAAGGTTAACTTATACACGATTAATATTGCAGTTAATCAAATAAATAGACAATAATAATCAAACATTTTAGACAACACCTTAACACTTTAGTTTATAATTTTTACAACAAATAACTGTAGTGAATCGTGTTAGGTTTTGATATTTGCTTTTGAAATATCAAAACTGGTTGATGATAGTTTTATAGTAATTTTATCAGACAAATATTGTTTTCCAGTTTTACTTCAACTACATTTAGCTTTCATGTAGATATTTAGGTTAGTCTGGCTTCTCATAACTAACTGGAGTTAATGGAAAAAGTCAAAAATGCATTGAAACGCGTCTCCTTAATAAATCAGTAAATAGTTTTTTTTGTCAAGTTAATACAAACACCTGTAATTTGTAAAATAAAGCTATATTTAATAAAGCTATATTTACCAAAAACATTAGGATTTTTGTTAGTAAATTTAATTTATTGGCATAACTCATGAAACACTCAGACAGAATTGGTAATGGAAATAAAAAAACTCCTGTTTTACGAGTGAAGTATAATACTTTATTCTGCTATGGCGACATTTCGATATATAGATTGTTATCAGCATCAGGCCTCTATACAAGAGGCCTTTTGAAACACAGATTGGTTAGGATAGTGATGGGCAAATGTTTTTAAAGGAGAGTCAGATATAATAAAAAATTTTCTAGGCAGGGCAAAAGAAAAATTGAACAAAACAAATTCCTAAAAAGTGATAAAATTTATTTTAAAATTTTTACATCACATACAACTTATATGCTGCAACGTTAAACAATTTGGTGAAAAAAATTACAAAATCGATTATTCTATAGAAGCGTGAACGCAGAATATGAGACAGATGAAACTGTGACTGAGCTTCTACAAGTTTTTCATAATATGTTAGAAACTGAGATGAGTTGATTTGCAGTGGTAAAGCTAAATGGAGTTAAGTCAGTGGGTTTTAACCCTGTTTTTTGTGAAGCTTCATAGTATAGAAGACCTGTTTGCAGTTGTAGAAAGATACAAACAAAGAAGTTATCTTCTGAGTGAGAGATTTCGTGTTTGGGAATCTTGATTAAGACAGTGCCTTGTAAAATTCAATTTAAGAAACGTTGAGAAATATTTTCTTCAATTCACGGTTACATTGTAACTCAATTAGTTCGAACTGTAATTCTGGTTTGACTGACTGACAATCCACATTAAATAGCTTCCTTAAAGTGTACAGGTCCGGTTCGATGACTTTGAAGTCTTGGATCTTCATTTAATTCTTCATAAAATCTTTTCTCATAGATCATAAATTGGTTTTGCCTAACTGCATTAGTTCTTAGATTTGGAAAATGAGTAAAAGCTCTCTTGACTAGATATTTTGAGTATTTTCAAACCCCTGATATTACCCCAAATATCATGTATTAGTAAAGTTTCAGGTTCCTGAGAAGATTTGTAAAATAAACTTTCCAAAATGTGATAGTAAGTTGAAATTCTTCAAAAATGTCTGAATTTTTTAGTTGTTCTATTTAATGAACACATCCAATCTAAACCTTCAGTGCACGAAACTGGTCATCAATACCTGTTATAAATCTCAGTAGCTGAGCTGAGTCAGTTATGTCCGTACTTACATCCAAAGCAAAGCAACAGAAGAATCGCTTATCTTTGACTCCAGTTGTGAGACCAACTGCTTAGAAGGTATTTTAATTCTAGAAATGATTGTTTTTTGAGAATAACTAACTGTCTCAAATTCTTTTTCTTTCATCACACAAAATACCTGGAGCATAACAGTTTTTACAAATTCGCTATTAGAAAATGGTTTGTTACTTTTTGCAATATTCCAATCTACAACATAATAGGGATTTGTAGCTAGATTTTGAGAAAAACTTAGTTATTTTATTTTTTTGCAAATGTGACAAATTTTTAAAGTATATATCTTGCTTTTTGCTTCCGTTCTTCTTCAGTCATAGTTTCACAATTCGCTTTGTTATATTTTGTCATGAAGAGTTGTGAAAGGATGCATTCCTTAAATACGACTATAGCTTTATTGCAAATTTGGCACACAGGTTTGTCCTTTTTAGGAGCGAGAAAGTAGTTCCAAATTCCCTGATCTTTAAAAACTCGACATTCTGAATCAACTTTAGGTTTTTTACTTGCCATTCTAACAATCTAAAATATCAAAAATTACTATTGACAACGGAACACTATGAGAACAAAACAGCTATTAAATTGTCCTATGAGTAATTTTAGGGGTTACTCAAAAACCACATGGCCGTACATTGCCCATCTCTGGGTTAGGAAATCCTTGACCATTCCTAAATTTATATCTGTAATGAATCTTATACCAATGACAAACTCAATTAACGCAGATTTTTCACATCAATCACTATATTATAAAAACACAACAACAAAATAATTTCAGCTATATGTAAAAATAGAACATACTTGAACAGTTCAGATTAAAATTAGCAGAATCAAATATCATACTTGAATCACAAAACCTCTTCTATTTTTATTAAAGTAAAGACTATACAAGTATTTACCTTTGTAAGATTTATTGGATTTGAAATGAGAGTTAAAGACATACAAGACCATAATACTGTGGTCAGTCTTCTTCTTACAAGCTAATATAATAAAAACACTATATTACTTGTATTACTTCGAGAACCAGCAGTCTATATGAATTAGATAACCTCCTCAAACCCATCTGGTAACTTGAAAGAAAAAACAAGTTTTATATACTTTTTCTGGGTGAAAAAAAATCAGGAAAATACATATATTTTTTGTATATTTTTACATTAACATTTTTTACGAAAAAAAGCATGTAACCCATAGGTTACTATGGGATCCTAATATTAAATTTACCAAACCCGTGAAATACAAAATTGCTTTAATTTTTTGTTTACAACCTAGAGTTCATGAAACAACTTGTAACAATTTCTGTTAGAGTGCAAACAAAGGTAGACTTTGCATGTAGAGCACATGATTCTGCATTTTGGTGATGTGCATCCAGGGAATCTGCATCGAGAAGGCTTACCATTTTCCGGGATTTCTGGAATTTAGCCGATTGTAGATGTTCTGATTGCATCAGTTGGCATTGGTGTCTTTCTCTTCCTCAGCCTGCCCGGCTGTGGCTCTGGATCATCAATGTCTTCATCCGACTGATCTTCATCTACAGGTGACAGTAGGTAGTATGCGAGATCACAACGAAAGTCCAAGTAGTCGAGCCTGTCTCGCTTCGGTGTTCCGTCTTGGCCATCGACTCTTCGTCTTGCTACCCATCCAGCTGCTGCTGCAAAGTCTATCAAATGGAAGATGAGCCTCACTGTCCATTTTTTGGTTCTGGCACATATTTTGTAGTATGATATGATTCTGTCATTTAGGTCGACTCCACCCATGGCCACACTGTACAGTTTCACGACATTCGGACGGCTCAAGTGAGCGTAAACTTTGATTTTCTTATCCCAGCATTTACAAATATCAGTAGGGTTTGCTCCATGAATGCTTGAAGACAGTAACACAGGTTTATTGTCAAACCATTTGACAATGGCTAACTGACCATGACAGCTTGGCAATAATATCCACGGCCTCCTCTACGCAATTCAGCATCAGTGTACAATGGTACACAGTGTGGTATTTATCAGGTCGTAAAGTTCCACTCCCTTGAAAACCGCGTAGGTGCAACTCATCTAACAAATCAAGAGACGTAAAGTAACGATTCATGAAGATAGAAACTCCTTCAAGTTGGATCTCTATCTTCATCATCTGATAACTCTTCAATTTCCGACAGCTCACTGAAATCGATACGATCAACAAACTCCAGCAGTGTCCCTGGAAAAAAGTGAAGTTCTTACGAAAAAAAATAAAACAGCCCCTGTGAGTTAAAAATAAATAACTGAAACAATACAGTAGTGTAGAAATATGTATATGAATAATATGCAATTATAACCATTCAATAATTGCTTTGAAATAGTATGTGAAATATAGTAAAAAAAATATTATAATTTTCACGTTCATATTGGCATACGCAGACCGGAACCCATAGTAACCATTAGGTTACAACCAAATATAAGGTTGCCTGGTGACCAGCAATGAAATGTTTATTTCATGCTAACTATCGCACTAAAAGGAGTAACATCGAAAGACACCCTCTATTTTTTTCCAAAGTAAAATAATCACAAATAGGTATTTTTGTATTACACTTACTTTGGGTAGACGTGGGAAGTCCTATCAGTTCAGGTTCCGCAAAAGGCATGCAATCAAATTAGTACTTCCGTTGGGGCTAAGCTGCGGCCCTGGAGATGTGCCCCTGCTTCACCTGGAACATAACTGTGAAGCAGAATTTATTAGTATGTATATTTTATTTTGGTGATATGGTGTGAGCTAGGCGGTCAGTAAGGACAGCGGGCGTCTGTGTGTGTCGTGGGTGGGGTCATATCTACCCAGTGAGGAAATGAGTGTTGAGGTTGTATGTGCGTGAGCCTGTTTGTAGAACTTTGTTGCTAAGTGTCGGAGGTGTTGTTTGATGAAAGGCACATTCAAGTCAGTGTGAAGCAGTGTTAATCTTGTACATCTAGGTGCCTTCGTGATTATTCGCAAAACCTTGTTTTGGAATACCTGTAGTCTGCGTGTGCGTGTTATACCTGCATGGCCCCAGACGGGTGATGCCTAAGTGAGTATGCTGCGCAACATAGATACGTACATAGTAGTGGCCGCCAGTAGTGAAAGTGGGCTTGTTCTGTTAAGCATAGGATATAGTTGTGTTAATCTAATTGTTGCTTTTTTTAACGTGTTGGTAATGTGAGGGTCCCAAGTCAGGCCTCTGTCGAGTATCACTCCCAGATATTTGACCTGGTTCCCCCAGTGAATGACCTCGCCTAATAGTTTTAGTAGTGTGTTGAGTTGGTGTTTACTACGTTTGGAGAGAAGCAAAGCCTGGCACTTGGCCATGTTCACCCTAACTCTCCAGTAGCTAAGTCATGATTTTAGTACTGTAAGGTGGTCCTGTAAATATAAGTGTATTAGATGTGGTTTCCATGACTAAGCGGATAACGCGGTGTCATCTGCAAATATGGCCACTTGTGTGTTGAGTGTTGTCGGTATGTCGTTGATGTAGATGTTGAACAATACGGGCCCAATAATTGAGCCCTGAGGGACTCCGGCCCGTATAGTCCGTAGTGTAGATTGAGCTTGATCTACATCAACCCTAAACTTACGGTCGGACAGGTATGAGCTAACTAGGTGTATGAGCCCGTCTGGAAAGCAATAGTGACGTAGTTTCACTAAGAGCCCGTTGTGCCAGACCCTGTCAAAGGCCTTTTCAATGTCCAAGAAGACTACCCCAGTCGAGCAGTAATTGTCGAAACCCTTGGTTGCATGCTCCAACTCTCTCATCAGCTGATGGGTAGCCAAGTGTTTTGTCCTAAAGCCAAATTGCTCTGGCCTCAGTATGTTGTGTGTGTGGATATGCTTGTTGATATGTTTGAGCAAAGTTTTTCAAATACCTTGCACATTGTATTCAACAAGCTTATCGGTCTATATGAATCAGGTTTGCTGTGGTCTTTTCCCGGTTTGGGGAAGATCAAGATCTTGGCCTCCTTCCAAGCGTCCGGGATGTGTTGTGTCCGGAGTATAGCATTATAGATGTTTGGCAGATAAATGATCGCTTTCTCCGTGAGGTTTTTAAGCGTTGTGTTGGTGATGGTGTTTGGTCCAGGAGCTTTCCTGGAGTTTGTTTGTGAGATTGCCCACTTTATCTCTGTGATTGTAGTGTCAGTGTTTGGCAGAGCTCAGTCAGGGAAGTGCTGAAACCTAGCGGAGTCGCTTGGGACTACTAGCAGGTTCCTACTGTTGACAGGACGTTGTACAAAAATCGTCAAAGATTGTAAAATATAGGTTACTCAGGGTCTGAGGAGGATAAGAACATGATTGAACTCATATATTGCAGATGTAGTGATATGTCTCATACTTTCAATTTTCATAACATGAATCACAGATATGATTTAACTTTGCTCAGATACGCAAACCTTTATAGACTTGTATAACTTTAAATTATTTTGATTAATAACGGAAAGAGTAAATTAGTCATAAGATACAACTGTGTCAGTGGTTGTCGAGTTTCCTACTATATTTTGTTTAATATAGTATTAAAGAATCAAAGTAAAATTAATGTAAGCAAATAAGCTGGTTCAGAAAGCTTTACCACTGAGTAACAAATATAAATATGAAAATACTTTGCAAAAAAACACAAGATTATTGTTAATATTACTTTGTGTTATTTAGGTACTACAACAAAACACAGTTGTTATCAATATTAAAATACTTTTATCAAAACTTCAGTAATCTAGATAAAAATTCCAATGGGTAAGTAACTGACATTTTTGTTTTACAGTCAGCTCCTGGCTGCCCATCCAGTAGCTATAGCAATGAATTTTAATATTTACCCAAACAATTTATATCAGTGTGACATATGATGTGTGTCCTTGAATGTCAATAGTTTAGATGGTCTTGAACATACTCTGTAACCCCCCGGTATTTTGTAAATGGGTCGTGTTTGGAGTTGACCTATCTCAAAAACGATTTGTTACCTTTATCCACTTGTACTTACAGAGACTCGCCGGGTCAATTGTTTGTCTAAACAATTCTATTCAACTATTAAGGCAGGCAGACTGGCTGTCTGTTTATTAGCTCTATTAATGACAAATTGGATTAAATTATCATTATGTTTATAAGTGAGATTTAATTTTCCAAACAATTTTTAAGTCAAAATATTACATTTATTTTATAATTTTCTTATTGCTCTTATCAAATTAAAATACTTAAGTTTACATATTTTGAAAATGTTCTCTGACAAAGCTAGGTTTAATGCATTCTGGTACTTTATATTTACTGATTTGATTAAAACCAAAAATAATAAAAAAATTAAAATTAAAACATACCTTTGACAATCACTTACAATCACGTGACTTTGTTAAAACATTTAATATTAATTACACCTGTTCACTTTTAAATTTTGAATCAACAAACTAAACATAACAAAGCCACTAAGAAATAATCCCATTCTTAATAAAATATAAAATAAGTACATTATTTAAAACTTTAACAAAAATTTTAACTATAGCAGCCCATCGATTCTCCTTCTTAGGTGCCTTGCAAGGGAATGCCTAAAGGTCTATTTCCCACGAGAATTTGGAAATGCTCCCACCCTTGTGCACTCAGAAATTTCCCTGGGAATTTTCTGCTAGCTCCATCGATGGAACATTTTCAAAAAAAAGCAAACATTGTTTTTATGCAAAGCCGATTTTACATTAACTAAGCAACAAATATTAATGTGATATACTTATTGTAAGAAAAAATAATTAAGCCTGTTTCAACTCTTTTTCTGTTCATGCTCATCACCTTGGCTCAGTTTTAAACAACCTGTAGTTTGGGTTCCATCAATTATGAGTGGTATTCTAGATTTAAAGAATTTCATTTAGCTATATAACAAGTAAAATGGTTACAATACCATGATATATCGCCTCCTTAAAACACCACTAGACAAAGATGAACACTACCAGGAGTTGAACACCATAAAATATATAGCACAAACAAAGGATACAACCCAACAATGATAGACAAATTATACAACCGCCTAAAAAATAAACATAATAACCCAAATACAAACACACAAGATGACAATCCCATAAAATACTTATCAATACCTTACAGATCATCCAAAACCCACAATCTAACCAACACATTACGAAAATACAACTACAAAATAGCTTACTCCACACACAACACTCTCAACAAACAATTTAAACCCAACAGCAAAATCAACGACATTTACAACACCACTGGAATTTACAAACTAACTTGCAGTTCATGCCCCAGTTTTTACATAGGCCAGACAGGGAGGTCATTCTACACACGTTACCAAGAACAATAAAAGCACTAAAAAACAATAACTACCAATCAAACTTCGCCGATCATCTCAACTCCACAAAACACGAATACACAGACATAACATCTAACCTACAAATTCTTCATAAACAACACAGAAATAACCAACGCTACACAACCGAACAATAAGAAATATATAGGCACTTCAAACTACACCCTACACACATACTCAATACACAATTACATTACAACTCACACGCTCTTTTTGACATCATAACTCCTAATACACACAAAATACACCCACACCACCAAAATATCCCACCCCCACCCTAACCTACGTAGACCTTGAGATCAGTTATGGTCTGAGTTGACCAAGGGACACATCTCCCGAAACGGCCGTCCTCAACAAACAAAGTAAGTGCTACTATAGGCAAGTTAAAACATTTTTTAAAAGTGTAAGTAAAATGGTATAATATTATCTAGGAATGAGAATGGTGAGTGTGTGAGTGGTAGAAATAGGCCAGAGATTATAACTTTGGGGCATAACTGTTTCTGGCATAAATGTAACAGTTTATCGATTTTAAACTGTCTCTAGTGTAATTTCATGGTGGGGGAAGTTCAGGTAGAAACGTTAAGACGTCGATTGACAATGTCCTTCATAGGGTTTCTTCAGCAATAGTCAAAAAGAAGACTTCAATCATTTGTCAAGACACAAATGTTTGCTGATCAGAGTGACAGTTTACCTAAATTCAAAACCAGCAATAGTGAGCTACATAATTATTGTTAAACATAATAGAAGGAAGCTATTTGTATTTTAGGAGTATCAAACTTATGCCTTTAAAGAAGTTCCTTAGTTGTTAGAATGATGTTTTGTGCAATTCAGAAGAAACAGCTCACAAATGTAGGACATAGCTTCTAAAACATTGGTTAGGTTTTAAAAAAAAGAAAAATGGTTTTTATTTAATTTTCAAATGATTGTGGAAATTTAACTAGAAATCAGAGCCTTCCTTTGATTTTAAACTAAAAATTTAAGTTTTCTAGGACTTTAAAAATGGATTCAAGCTTGGTATATTGTACAGATATTCAAATATATCAAGGAAATTTCAAAATGCTTAGATAATGTTATAAGTGGTTATTGGGTAACTAAGTGAATACTTTTGAACTTACTTCCTGAAGTGTGTTGAAACAATCTTTCATAGACGAAACTGACACATTACTCGTTTCATAGAGTAGCGGGTCACTTTCGTTATGAAACAATTGTTTCTAAATACATCCGCAAGTAAGTTCAAATGTATTCACTCACTTATACAATAATTAGTAAATTCAAGAGCAATACAACAAGCGACTTTAGAAATAATGGAAAAAGGTATCATCCAGTAGGTAAAAAAGGATTAGAATGATTTGGATGAGAGTGGAAATGCTTCAAACACTTGGAAGTTACGTTCTTCCATTACTAAAAGGAAAAGGGCATTTTTAGAACTTTGTTCCTTTCACTAAATGCTACAAAGATTGATTAAATTTATTGATCAAGACATTTTTGAATGCATGAAACATGGCTACATGCAACTTTTAAGGAACAGGCTTTAGGACAATAGTGATGAGAATTGTGCAGAAGAATTGATCATAAACCTAAACCATCAAGCTGTGGTCATATGGTTATTAATGTTTGGAATCTGTAATTAAAGCAGAGTAAAAGTGTTCAACATATCTACCAAAGAATAGATTTGAAAGAGAAAGAAGAACAATAAGACTAAGAAAAGGCATGTTCAATCCAATGAAACAGATAAATCAATTTCAAATGAAGGTATGCAAAACTTATTTTGAGAAATTTCAGTGATACATTGTCTATATAGACAACAAATATGACAACAAATGGTTGAATGGTGAATTGATAGACATAAATTACAATACCTAATTGGTCATTGAAATATTAATAGATGAGAATGATTAACAAGTAAAAGTAACAATTTTTATAAAATTAGGTAAAGTTTTAATTTGAAATTTAATTTTCGACAGAATTTTTTTAACTTACTTTTTAAACCAGTTTTCTTATATTCATTTAGGCAGTCTCAATATTTCAATTTTTCCTATGTACATAAGATAATAAACTATAATTCCAATAATTTTGAACAATTGGTTGTTTCAAATAAACACTTAGGATACATCAACAGTTTAACTTTAATAGTGATGTATAAAAAAGTAGCGGCAGGCGGCTCAAATTACTTAGTAATGTAGAACTCACTAGACCCTTCTAGAAGATTCAATCTTCTTTAATTGTCTGTCATCTGTGGACTCTTTTAGAAACATCTACCTCCCTTCCTTGAGTTCCAATATTGGCTGACATAGATTCATCTGAACGTCACTATTGGCTGTAATAGATTCATCTGAACGTCACTAGGTAACTGTCGGTTTTTACTCATTTTCAGTGCGGTAAACATCATATTATTCAACATCAACCTACCTAATTTTTTTTCTATTTATCATTTTTACTGATTTAGCTTGGTGCTATCAAAAACTTTATGACTCTAATAATTTTTTTCGTTAATTTACTTTCTTATAAGTTTGGCAAGATGTTATTTCACTAACATGTAATATAAAGGTTAAGCTATTCATCAAAGTAAAACCATCAGTGAATTATTTAAATATTATTATATTATGAAGTTTTGTAAGTACAATAAATACATTGTTTACAGTACACAATATAAAACACTGTCATTGTCAGTTGATTTCTGTCATTTTCCTTTGATGTCTCAATTTACCTATGACCTCTCAGGTTATTCACATGATTGGCAGCAAAGCATTGAACATATTGATATTCAGTTGTAATTCCATTAATTAAAGTAGTAGGAAAAACAAATGCTTCAAATGCTGCTATTTGATATCTTGTTATTCTTTTTCATCTATCAATTTTTCAGTGACCAATTAAGAATTGTAATTCATGTCCATCTACTCACTATTCAACCATTTGTTGACATATTTGTTGTCCATATAGACAATGTATCACTGAAATTTCTCAAAATAAGTTTTGCATATCTTCATTTGAAATCGATTTATCTGCTTCATTGCATTTACCATAATTTTTCTTCTTATTGTTTTTTTTTTCTTTAAAATCTATTCTTTGATAGATATAATGAACATTATTACCTGCTCCAATTATAGAATCCAAACATTAATAACCATATGACCACAGCTTGACGGTTTATGTTTTTGATTAATTCTTCTGCACAATTCTCATCACCATTGTCCCAAAGCATGTTCCTTAAAAGTTGCATGTGGCCATTATTCATGCATTCAAAAATGTGTCTGATCAATATTAATCAAACTTTGTAAAATTTAGTGAAAGAACAAAGTTCTAATCCATTTTCCATTTACGAACGGAGGAACATAACTGAAAGTTGTGTTGCAGTTTTGTTCAAACAACTCATTTCCACTTTTGTCCATATCTTTATAATCTTGTTTTACTTACTGGATGATAACTTTATTTCATAATTTCTAAAGCTGCTAGTTGTAATGATCCTAAATTTACTAATTATGTTATAAGTAATTATTGTGTAACTGAGTGGATACGTTTCAACTTACTTGCGGATGTATTTCAAAACAATTGTTTCATGACGAAGGCAGCCTGCTTCTTAATGAAACGAGTAATGAGTCAGTTTCGTCTATGAAAGATTGTTTAAAACCATGTCAGGAAGTAAGTTCAAAAGTATTCACTGTTATGATATAACTACTTATAACATTGTTTAAGTTATATTTAAAAAGTCCTTAACTAAGTGAATATGTAAGTGCCTACTTGCTGATGCGTTTCAAAAGATTCGTACCTTCTACGAAGCTAATCCTCTACTGGCGGCATCGGTTACATATAAAGGCTGTAACGGGATGGATTTATGACTGTGAATGGGGTGGGTTATTTTGGTTGTGTGTCATGTAATGGAAAAGGCTGTTGGCTTCAAAATGTGTGTGATCAGTTAATATGTTTTTTTTATCTGTTGTGTTGTGTTTGTATATCTCGTATTTTTCTAAAGTTGTTAGTTTTATACTTTGTTTTAATGTGTTTAGAACATTTAAATTAGTATATATGCCCATGTGTGTGTGTGTGTTGCGTGTTTTTTGGGTGTTTTGTGTAGCTGGATTTAGGGTTTATTTGTTTTTCTGGGGTAATGTGTTCTTCGAAGCATGTGTAAAATGACCTGCCGGTTTGGCTGATGTAATAGTTGTGACAGTCGTTACAAGTTAATTTGTAAATATCTGATAGTTTGTATTTGTCAGTTTTTTTTTTTGAAAAGCTTGTATGCGCTGTCTTAAAGTAATTGTTGTTTTGTAGGACATTTGGTAATGGAATTTTTTGAATATGGAGGCTATTTTGTGTATGTTTTTGTTGTGGTAGGTGAGGGATATGTATTTGTTGTTTTTTGTGTGGTTTGTCTGCGTGGTCGTTTGATGGTGTTTATGTTTAATTTTCCTGAGTATGTTGTCTACGAGTGTTTGTTGAGCGATGTATTTTATGGTATTGAGTTCTTCGTCGTTGCCATTCTGTAGCATAGGTATATTGATTAGGCGGTGTAACATATGAAAGAAATGCAGTGTGTTTGTGTTGTGTGGGGTGATTAGATGTATTATGTATGACAATATCGGTAGTTGTTGGTTTTCTGTATATTTTGAAGTTGTGTCTAATGTTGTGTTTGGTGATGGTAACGTCTACAAAGTTTATTTTATTGTTTCTTCTAATTTGAGGGTATAACAAATCACTTATACTGCCCATTCAATGATATCTCTATATTTTATTTTAATAATAGCTGAAACTACTTTAGTCATCAGTAGTGATCATGCACTGGGATATATAAATAGGATTTCATTTGGAGGTAGAACTCTAATCTCCTATAACAAAATTAAGTGTTCATTTCATTTTTGATTGTTTAGAAAACATATAATATTTATTTGTAGTAAATAGTAAGAACAGTTTATCGGCCATAAATATTTTCAGATACATTTAATAGAAACAATAAAATTTAATTATGTTTTTTTGAAATTGTATTAGTTTTTTTCCACAAGAAATGATATCCTGATATTAACTTTACGATTATAAATTAAAAATACTGTATTCATTTGAGATCTAAAAGAATTGTTTCTTGTATGGTTCCATTTTTCTTTATTTTTCATTCACAATAAAAGAAATTTCTATTTTATTGATATTTGTGTGCATAAATTATATAAGTTTTCATTTTGAATTACACAATAGGTGAAATTCGATTTATACACAATTTCACTTCTTTTAGAAATATTTGTGTATATTCGAGTACATTTTATGTTCAGACTGAGATGGGCTTCATTCTTTTTGCCAACAGAGCAAACAGAGCATCAGACGTATTACAGTGGTGAAGATAAACATCAACTACATCTGAAAAAAAAACAAAATGAGTTTCAACGTAAAACTGACAGAAGAAAGTTGTCTTTTTTGGTTTTCCCATCTATAAGAAAAAGCACTTGAATTATGTCCATGATTGTGAACAAATTGGTCTAAATATTGTTTACTGCAATGTTACTTTTATTACAATTATGTAGTTTAACTTTTAAATAGCAATTAAAAACTTTTAAGGAAGAAAAATAATTTAGTTTGGGCAGAAGATTAAAATACTCTTTATGAAAAATAAAATAAAATTACACTGAACATATTAAACATTTGTAAAAGATACTCTTTCAGGAAAGTAACAGATAACATACAAAAACACAGTTATGAATTGTATTGTGTGGTTTTTCGAAATAATTTGAACAGTTTATACATTTATGAAGTTGGGTCCCCAAAATTTATTTTTATAATATGCAAAATCAAATATACAAGTTTATATATTTAATACTTAAACGAAAACCAACTTGTGAAAATTAATTCTTCATGAAAGTGTGAAAACCATCACGAACAGAATTGAATTTCAAAAGCGAGGCTTGCCTAATTGTCACATGCTTCTCATCCTCGATAACAAGTCTAAATTGCAGGATTCAATGGATATTGATCAATGTGTTAGTGCTGAGATTTCTGATGCAACCGCATTTCCTCGGTTTCATGAAATCGTGTTCCGTAATATGATTCATGGACCATGTGGTGCAAAGAAACCCAATTCACCATACTTGCGTGATGGAAAATGTTCCAGAAATATCCCATTGAGGTCTTAAATGAAAATATAGAGAACTATAATGGATATCCACACTATATGAGGAAAAAAGGAAATAATGCCCAAAAGATTTACCAAGTAGACAATCGAGATGTTGTCCTCTTTAATCCATATTTATTACTTAAGTATAACGCTCACATCAATGTGGAAATTTGTTCAAGTGTCCCCTCTGTAAAATACTTATTCAAATATGTATACAAAGGTTATGATTCAGCATGAATGCAGTTTGTTCTAAATAGATGAAATTGGCCCTACAACATATGACGAAACTGCTAGTGGCTATGTGAGTTCCCATGAGAGTATATGGCGTCTCCATTCTAACGAAATGCATGAGAAATCACACACGGTTATTCAGTCAGCAGTCCATGAAAAAGAATTTCATAATGACTTCTTCCATACTGGAAATGAAGAGGAAGCACTAAACGCTTCAGAAATGAAACAAACTACTTTAACAGCGTGGTTTGACTTGAACAACCGAGATTTAAATGCTAGGCAGTATCTTTATGTAGAAGTCTCAAAAAACTATATATTTAGTTATAATAGATGAATTCTGAGAAAAAGAGGTGGCTCTAGAGCTATAGGAAGAATGTTTAATGTATCTCCAAATGATCAAAATAGATTTTACCTACAATTAAACTAATTTTAAAAATACTTAACTAAGTGAATACGTAATTGCTTACTTGCTGACGCGTTTCAAAACATTCGTTCCTTTTACGAAGCTAACCCTCTACTGGCGGCATCGGTTATTTTTAAAGGCTTTAACGGGAGCGGATTTATGACTGTGGAATGGGGTGGTTTGTTTGATTTAAGTGTCATATAATAGAAAAGGCTGTTGGCTTCAAAGTGTGTTTGATCATTTAATACATTTTCTTTATCTGTTGCATAGTGTTTGTAGATTTCATATTTTTCTAAGGTTGTTAGTTTTTTACTTTGTTTTAATGTGTGTACATTTAAATTAGTGTGTATGTAGGTGTTTGTGTGTGTTGGGTGTTTTTTAGGAGTTTTGCGTAACTAAATTTAGGGTTTGTTTGTTTTTTTGGGGTAATGTGTTCTTCGAAGCGTGTGTAGAATGTCCTGCCGGTTTGGCTGATGTAATAGTTGTGACAGTCATTACAAGTTAATTTGTAAAAATCTGATGGTTTGTATTTGTCAGTTTTATTTTGAAAAGGTTGTATGTGCTGTCTTAAAGTGTTTGTTGTTTTGTAGGATATTTGGTAATGGAATTTTTTGAATGTGGAGGCTATTTTTGTTGTGGTAGGTGAGGGATATGTATTTTTGGTTTTTTGTGTGGTTTGTTTGCGTGGCCGTTTGTTTCCTGAGTATGTTGTCTATGAGTGTGTGTTGGTAGCAGTTTTGTTGAGCGACGTATTATATGGTATTAAGTTCTTCGTCGTAGTCTTTCTGTAGCATAGGTATATTGATTAGGCGGTGTAACATATGAATAAATGCAGCGTGTTTGTGTTGTGTGGGGGATTAGATGTAGATTATGTATGACAATATCGGTAGTTGTTAGTTTTCTGTATATTTTGATATTATGTCTGGGGTTGTGTTTGGTGGTGGAAAGGTCTTGAAAGTTTATTTTATTGTTTTCTTCAATTCGAGGGTAAAAGTGAGGTTTTGGTGTAAGGTATTAATGTAATTGTGTAGTTTTTTGATTTGCCATTTGTTTCCATTTGTAGATAATATTAAAATCTACATATCTATGGTAATAAATTATTTAATGTGTGTGATCATTATTCTGTGGAATGTATTGTTGTTCGATATGGTGTAGGAATATTTCTGCTAGGATAGCTGAGATGGGGGACCCAATAGGGAGGCCATCTTTCTGTGTGTAGTATTTGTGTTGGTATGTGAAGTAGTTTTGTGATGTGATGAGTTTGATGATTGTGATTATTTAATGTGTGAGTTTATGTGGAGTGTTGTTTGCTGTGATCATATTTTGTAGTATGTGGAGTGTTTGTTCTATTGGCACATTAGTGTAAAGGTTTTTTATGTCAAATGAGGCAATGGTGGAGTTGTGTGGTATGTGGATGTCTTTTGTATGTAAGGTGTATGGATGTGTGATTGTCAAAGTTTATGTTGTTCCTGATAAATTTGTCTATGTATTTGGCTAGCTTATGTGATGGTGCATGTGTGTGTTTGATTAGTGGACGGATGGGTGTGTTTTCTTTGTGGATTTTAAGTAAAGCATTTAATGTGGGGGCTTGGGGTTTTATTTGTTTGTAATATTTTTTTTGTTCACTTTTCATGATTTCGGTGCATTTATTTAGAAGATTTTTAATTTCTGTTTGAAATTTAGGTGTGGGGTCTGATCGGAGTTCGGTTATTTTGTTTTCAGTTATGAAACTGTTTACTTTCTTGTCGATGTCTTGTTGGTGCATTATTACGATGGAATTATCTTTGTCTGCTTTTAAAAATTGCTTTTACCTACAATTGTTACAACTACACTTAAAAGGCGCAACATCATTCACAGATCTACAACGCTTTAATAATATTCAATTAAATTCCTTCAAAGAGGCAGCATTAGCAAGGGGTATTTTAAATGATGATAACGAAAGGCAACGTTTCATGGAAGAGCAACAAAATACAAATAAGCCTAGACAACTAAGGGAGCTGTTTGCTTTCATATGCTGCTTTTGTGAACCAACATCTCCTTAAACAATATGGATGAATTTCAAAGATGCATTAATTGAGGACATGCTAGAAATCGATGTTGAGGAATCTGAAGACATTGCTTTACAAAAGATAGATACAATTCTCAGAAAAAACGGTTTGGTGTGGAAAAATTGGTCCCCCAGTTCCAAAAAATGATATTATTGCTACTTATTTATACAACATAAATTACCAGACTGCAAAAGGTGCTACAATGTATAATAAAAAATTAGTCGTACACAAAGTTTTGAATGCAGTATCTGGAGTTAAATTGTATAGATAGTTTATTGAAAGATTTAATGAAATGTGTTGTTCCAACCCATTTGAAACACTTCATTTGGAGGAAAGATAATATTATTCGGAGGAGATTTCCGACAAGTCTTACCTGTTATGCCTATGCAAGGAAAAGTTAAAATTTTAGAGGCTTGTGCAAAGAAAAGCAGAATTTGGATTGCTTTAACATTTCTACAGTTAACAAAAAGCATGCATGAGAACAATAAAGAAGCCGAATTTTACAACTGGCTTTTACAGTTAGGCAATAGCACTTTGAAAAGTGACAAAGACAAAGATGCCGTTGATATCCTGGAACAATTAATGATTAAAAATGAATCACTGACAAATTTTGTGTTTGGCAAATCACTCAATCTAAATAATGTTAAAAATGTTTCTCAAAATGTGATATAATGCGCATTAAATGATCAGTGTTGCTTAAGAGATAATGAAGTATTTCTGTAAACTTGAGGAAGATTCAAAAGATTACTACACCCTTGATGAAATCATTACCGATGATCCAAACGAACGTTTGAACATTTCCATTGAGTACATAAACTCTATTACACCATCAGGAATGCCCCAACATAAACTAACTCTCAAAGTTGGCACAGTCGTTATGTTAATTAGAAATATGAACTTGGGATCAGGTTTAATTAATGGAGTACGTCTTATCGTACTAGATATGTTTGACAACTGTATCAAGTTAGAAAAAAACACTGGTCCTGGAAAAAGAAACATCATATTTTTACCAAGAATTAAATTAATATTAACAGATCCTATCATGCCATTTCAAATGAAAAGGGCCCAATTTCCTGTGAGACTTGCATTTTCAATAACTATAAATAAGGCTCAGGGTCAAACATTCTTAAGAGCAGGGCTTCAATTGATCAAACCTGTTTTTACATTGGTCAACTTTATGTTGAGCTAAAATCTGAAAATGAATTAAAAATAAATATTGAAAATACGGTTGGTCAAAAAAATCAAATGGAAAACGAATTTACAAAATATATAGTTTATAAGGAAATTTTTATATGAATAATTTGAATTATATTAAATTTAATTTGTATTAAAAAATTATATTACGATATAAAAGTTTACAATTCGTTTTAATAAGAATAGGGGCATTTACCCCTACAAGCCCCTGGTTAGCGTATATTCATGGTGTGTAGTAGCTGTGTTTTGAATTGCTAATCCAGTGTCCAAACGGAGGTTAGACATGTGTTTGTGGATGTATTTATTGGGGTGTAGGTTATATTTTAGTCCTTTTTTTTAATAATGTTAATTCATTTGTATTGAATTTGATATTATGGTCTGCGAGTGAGTAGAGGCTTCCTTCGTAAAAGGAACAATTGTTTCGAAACGCGTCAGCAAGTAAGCCCTATTCACTTAGTTAAGTTAATTTTTATTATAGTTTAATCAGGGAATTCAAGATGATTACATCAAGCGACTTTATTCAAAGAGAGTATTTTAATGAGTTTGTGCCTGAAACTGAAGAGTTTTTAAAAGTACAGAATTTTCCTCGGAAGGTTATTTTACTGTTAGACAATGCACCCCGATTAACTGTGTTATAGGCCTAACCCAGTGGCTGGATCAGCGTGAAATGTATGGAATGTATGGAGAAAATACAGACGTTACCTTTCACAATCTTTCTTGGAAGCGACTGAAAAGGAAGAAAGCATTGTAAAGTTTCTAAAACATAATCTTTTAAAGGAGCTGTGTACTGGATAGGCAAATCATGGAGAAAAAGAAAAAAAGAGGCATCAAGAAAGTCGTGGAAACTGAGTCAAATTGAAACTGTTGAGTTTGTTATTGATCCACAAGAAGAAACAGATTTATTTTTATCAACAAACTTTCAGGTTGTGAAAATTCCGATGTGGACAGTTTGAGATAAGAGAATTTATGGTTGGTACAAGAAACTACTAAAGGCAGTGATGACGAGAAAGAAGATGAAGGTTCTACCGAGACAGTACATAAAGGGTGAAGGAACACCGCCTTGGAAACTGCACTGCGCTCTATGAAACAACAAACACCACCCGAGACAGCACATAAAGGGTGTAGGAACACCGCCTTGGAAACTGCACTGCGCTCTATGAAACAACAAACACCACCCGAGACAGTACATAAAGGGTGTAGGAACACCGCCTTGGAAACTGCACTGCGCTCTATGAAACAACAAACACCACCCGAGACAGTACATAAAGGGTGAAGGAACACCGCCTTGTAAACTGCACTACGCTCTATGAAACAACAAACACCACCCGAGACAGTACATAAAGGGTGAAGGAACACCGCCTTGGAAACTGCACTACGTTCTATGAAACAACAGACACCACACTTACAGATGTGCTTCTGATAAGACACCTTAGCACGAAGTTGATCTGATAAGCAAGCGCAGAAGACACATGACAACATTTCTCAAAAAAATTTAGCAGCGCTGATGAACATTGTACTTCAAAGCCACATGAGTTTATGAAAGTATTGTAATAAATAAAGTTCCATAAACGTATTTTGTACATTCCCAATTTTAGTATTAGGATTCATCAAAATTTCTGTTTTTTCTAATGTACAGGAAGTTATTTCCTTGTAATCGGAGGGGGTCTAGGTCCCATCTACCTCGAAATATAGTGACTCTATTATATACTTATATACTTATAATATACTGTATTATATATTTTTGTTCAAACCTCTTTTTATTTGTATTAGAGCCTATTTATTAATAGGCTATATGCTTTATATTTTGTCTTCTTCAAACTGTATATCTATCTATCTATCTATCTATCTATATATATATATATATATATATAAATATATATATATATATATATATATAAATATATATATATATATATATATATATATATATATAATTATATATATATATAAATTATATATGTATATATATACATAGTTCCTAATATTACGGACCAGGTTAACCATTGTTCTATAGCGAAGTAGTCATAAAAGGGCTGGGGAATCTTTAACAAAAGAAGGGTTCAACTATTTTAAGATAGGACTTTCCAAATTACCTGGGTTATAATAATGTACCGCTGCGGCAAGGTCTATGTAGATGGTTATGGGAATAACCAAATTAACTGAAAATAAGTAAGGGGGAAGAGATAACGCAGGGTTGAAAAAGAAAGTGATCAGGGAGTCTTGGAAGAAAGTCAGAAGAGGGCAGATGTATTGAGGGGGAACAAGTGTCAGTAATGTTAATTAGGGTTAAAAGTTTTTAGTAAAATTAAGGGAAATGTAATTTTTTGTATTTGTATAATTTAAAAGGTAAAAGTGCGTTGTAAGTAAATTAATAAAGAATTAGGAAAATTAAAAGAGTTATGAGAAAGTGCATCGAAGCAGTATCAACGGTCAAGACCCAAGGAATCGACAAACAATAAGTACTCTTTTTTATTTCATTAAAATTAGCCAACAGAACTTCAAAAACAGTAAATTCAGAGCAATTTTAAATACTTTAGTATAAAACAATAATCTAGTTTTTTTTCACTATGTTCTAATTTACAAAAAAGATCCATAACATTGTTCCAAATTAACACTGTCATTTTAAACTTTATTGTAATAACCTAAAGCCTCAAGAGTCCACCATTGTTTTTTTTTTGTAATTGTAATATTAATTAAGGAATCAATCTTGTCACAAATAGTATTAAGAGCATTGGGTATAATGTGTGTTAATTAAGTGTCAAGAATAAATGCAAGTTATGTCAAAATTCATATTAATTAATTAGAATCCTGAAGGTGAGACAATAGATTGTTAAGGTAATTAAATATATGACCTAAAAGAAAAGTTATATTTTAAAATAACTTAGGTTATATAATTTGGCGCCCAACGTGTAGCCAGTGTTAAATAGAATGTGGTGAATATAAATTAATAAATTTTGAAATGTTAATCATAAATTAATAAATAAATTTATCAATCTGTTGCCTTAAGTAAGAGTGTTAATTAAGGTAATTTAATGAAAAACTGTGAACGTAAATAAGTCGGTAGTGAATTTTATTAGAGATGTGACTTTAAATCATAGAAAATAATTAGGGTTAGGAATCAAACTGTAAAAGAGCGAGTTGGAAACTGTATTCCAAGTAGAAGAAGTTTTAAAAAATTTAATAAAATGGAGGATAACAACCAATTTAAACAATTAGGGCAATCAAGGAACACAGCAGACTTAGTGAAACAGATAGAGGTTGTAGGGACAATATCGCCAGTAGATTAACAAAATTTGAGTGTGGGGACAGAGGCGAATATAGGGGCTAGTGTAACCGGAATAGATATGCTACAGTTAATGCAATTCTTAAGTGCAAAAATTGATCATACTACACAAGATTTAAAGAAAACTTCAAATAGTAAATTAGATAAAATTAATGACAAATTAGATAAAATAAATAATAAAGATAACGATATCAAAGAAAAAATTGAGGAATGTAATGATAAATTAGTTAGGAATAATGAAGATTTTAAAGAAGACATTAATGATGTATTAGTTAAGGATAAGGAGGAATGCAATGATGAAAGCTTAGAATTAAACAATAAAATTGATACAATACAAACTAACAAGCGGAAGATTTAAACACTCAAAATTAACATGGGACAATGTATTACTGACAACCTTAAGTTAAAACAGTTAGACTACCACCTTAAGTAAAACACAAATCATTTAACTTCAGTAGAAATTCGAAGGGGACAGGTCAACATGTTAGATTACGTGGAAATCAAATTATTGTTTTCCCAAGATTTATCACCTAAAATACCAGCTGTATTGGTAATTAAAAAAGTGGCACAACTTTTTGACCTAATTTTTGCAGCAACTTTAACCACTAGAGGGATAAAGAGTAAAAGTGCGTTCGTCAACCTAATTACAGAAAAAAAAAATGGCAGAAGAAATATTAAGCCAAAGCGACAAAGATAGTTCCTAAAATTACGGACCAGGTTAACCAATGTTCTATTTCGAAGTAGACATAAAGGGGCTGGGGAATCTTTAACAAAAGAAGGATTTAACTATTTTAAGAGGGGTGCAATGTAGCAGTCCTCCTCGTGGTGTACCCTGTGTAACACTAAATCTGCTACGGCGATCGCCGAAATTGAGCCAACCATCTCCAATCGCGGTAAATGATAGCTACAAGAACGAGAATTGGAAGAATGTATACCAACGGCCCTTTTCAGGGCCACCAAGATAACGACGACCTTTGTATTATATTTTGGAACGCGGGATGATTAAATCATCCCAAATTTACTGAGGTCAAAACTTTAATTTCAAAAACTGACATTTTTATTATTGTCGAAGCTGGTGCCTCTACGGATTCACCAAGTTTTTATAAAATGACAAACTTTTCTAATTATATTTTAAAACGATCAAGGCAAATTGCCTCTGGAATTATTTATGGTATTAACCAGAGACTACCGAGTAAGTTTACCGTATTGCGTGAAATGACTAATAATAATAAACTTGAAGCTGCATCTATCGATGTTTGGTCTAAAGGAACCCACTACAAAATAATAGCATTATACAACCCACCTAACAATACTCCAAATGTTGACTTAAGGAACCCACTACAAAATAATAGGATTATACAACCCACCTAACAATACTCCAAATGTTGACTTAAGGAACCCACTACAAAATAATAGGATTATAGAACCCACCTAACAATACTCCAAATGTTGACTTAAGGAACCCACTACAAAATAATAGGATTATACAACCCACCTAACAATACTCCAAATGTTGACTTAAGGAACCCACTACAAAATAATAGGATTATAGAACCCACCTAACAATACTCCAAATGTTGACTTAAGGAACCCACTACAAAATAATAGGATTATACAACCCACCTAACAATACTACAAATGTTGACTTAAGGAACCCACTACAAAATAATAGGATTATACAACCCACCTAACAATACTCCGAATTTTGACTTCATCTCAGATCTGGCTCGACACCCAAACAGTCTGGTGATTGGCGATTTCAACGCCCGCTCCAGCCGGTGGGGATATAGTACTGCAAATGTAGCTGGGAGAAGTTCAGAAAACCTGATCGACTCTACAAACCTGACCCATCTCCCAACCGAGCCGGGCGCTCAAGCACTCCCGATCTCGCCCTAGTCCACGCAAACTTAATGCCAAGAACGTTCTTATTTCTTGCAGATGCCATGGATGGGTGCGGGCACCGCACGTTGTGCTTAAAAATTAAAAGCAAAAAGCGACAACCACAAAGCAGACCTAAGCTTACTCGTTGGAGTTTTAAAAAAGCTAACTGGGATCTGTTCAAGGAGCTAACTGACGCACTTCTGAAGGACAGCATAGTTGACACCAATCCCGACAAATACACTGAACGTTTTGTAGAAGGGATTCTGACTGCCGCCAAGGCGAGTATTCCGAGAGGGCAAGCCAAAAAGTACAAACCCTTTTGGACCAAATCCCTCACCGATTTAAAAGCAAAGAGAAACATTGCTAGGCGAAAGGCGAAAACCACCAATAGTATGATTGACTGCGTTAACTTGAGAAAACGTCAAGCCACTCTCAAACAAGGCATAGTACAAGCCAAAAGAACAGCTTACAGAACCTTCATATCTAAGCTAGATTTCCGTAAAGAAGGTAGCAAGGCACACAGATTCATCTCGAGCCTCAATAACGAGAAATCAAGCCATCAATGGGAACCGATTAATGACAACGCCACAGGTGGTAGAAAGTTCACAGAACCACACCAAACAGCCAACGTTTTATGAAAACACTATGCTGCTGTCAGCAGGCTGCATATTACATCAGAAGAGAGGAAGAGTATCATGGTAGAAACAGCTGCAGAAAACGACCACCCTCCATTTGACAACCCCTTTACACTTCAAGACCTTGAGCTAGCTATAGCTTGCTTGAAGAATGGCAAATCTGAGGGACCTGACGGTATATTCCCCGATTTTGTTCGCCATCTAGGAGAAACCACAAAACAAACCTTTCTCAAACTCATTAATCTCACATGGAAGACCAGAGTCCCCCATCAGTGGAGGAAAGCCGAGATAATATCACTGTTAAAAAAGGGGAAAGCTACGAATCTGCTGTATAGTTACCGGCCCATCTCTCTCACCAGTGTATGTTGCAAGGTGGCAGAAAAAATGTTCAAACGCAGACTGCGCGAGTTTCTGGAAACCATCGAAGCAATAAGCGACAACCAAGCGGGCTACCTCAAATACAGATCCACTACAGACCAAATCGTCAAGTTTACACAAGCGGTCAAGGATGGGTTTAACCATAAACAATCATTTTTCGTTTTCGTTGATTTCAAAGCAGCATATGACATAATCTGGCGGCATTTGCTCCTACACAAGCGGAAACGCGAGGGAGTGACCGGTAACATGCTCAGGTGGATCAAAAGCTTCTTATCTCACACTTTATCAGGTGCAAGTTTCAAAACAGTACATCTTCTTACCGCCAACTACGACAGGGTCTTCCCCAAGGAGCCGTGCTTAGCTGTTTATTATTCAATGTCATGATAGACGACCTTCAGCAGGCTATTGAATCAATTTTGGGAATGCAGTGTCTCTTTTTTGCTGACGATGTGGTATTATGGGCAACAGGCAGCGGCATACAACACCTCCAAGATGCAACTAACGCCGCACTTATCAGCCTAGAAAAATGGTCAAATCAAAACAAAATGGAGGTTAGTTCGGAGAAAACCACTGCCCAACTATTCACACTCTCAACTAAACCAGACACATTTCAGGTCCAATACAGGGGCACAAACCTCCAGCAAACAACTCAATCGAGGTATCTCGGCATTATACTAGATATCAGGCTTTCCTACAACAGCCATGCACCATCTACGGCTGAAAAAGCACAAAAGCGCGTCCAGTGATGGAGTATGGGAGCGAAGTTGTGTCTCTCTCCTCTAACAGTACACTGATCTAAATATGACGTGGTCCAAAACAATGCCCTAAGGACGATCACTGAAGGTGCCAAATCCACCCCCATAGTGGCGGTGCAGTTACAAGCAGATATAGAACCCCTGGAATCCAGAAGGGAAAAAATCACTTTAAAATTTTGAAAAAGAGCTAGGCGAATAGACTCCAGTCACTGGAGTAGGTACAGATCAGCAACTCAGAGGTTGAAAACACAAACCACCCCCCTAGGGCACGCCGAAGTACTAAGAGCGAAGTATAACATCTCCACCCCGAGACCAGCACCACTACAAAGTTTCACTGAGGTAGTCGACGTTCTGCCAAAAGTAAACCTTCAGCTGCTGAACCCTTTAAGCAGTAAAAAGGAGACCAACCCAACAGAACTAAGGAAAAACGCTCTTGAAACCATTCATAATCTTTATTCGAGTAACGAGTGGCTTCATGTCTATACAGACGGTTCATACATACCTGAAATTCTGCTGGGGCAGGATCCTACTGCGGGTTTTCCAGCAATCTTCAGCTGTTGGCAGGAACTCTAGTAACTTCGAGGGAGAAATATGTGCCGTCACTGAGGCGGCCAATAGTATGGAGGTGCTAAACTTACAACCAAGCAGTGTTTTGTTTCTTATAGACTCACAGGCTGCAACCTCTGCCCTCAACAACAACAAACCCAATGAAAGCCTGAATGCCTCGAACTGTAGCAAGAAATTAGCCAACCTTATTAGCAGGGGCTGGAGCGTCAGCCTACAGTGGGTCCCCAGACACGTGGGCCTTCCAGTAAACGAAAACGCGGAGAAATGGCCAAAAAAGGAGCAGAGAAGGAGCAACCTGAAACTCTCCTAACCCTTGAAGCAGCAAAATCCCAAATTGACTATACCATATCCAGGCTTACTAAGAACCTACTAAGAAACCCATCCACGGGCTAAATATGGGCAAACTTAGCTATCCCAGGCCATATACCTGGTCATCTGGAAGGAAGTGAAGCTGTTGCAAGGTTCCGCCTGGAATCCGGTCACGACTATCTGCAGACTCACCTTCACCGGCTTGGCAAAGTCAAATCGGACGTGTATCCACTCTGTTCCACGGAAATTATGGTGGCAAGTCACCTGATGGCCCAACATCCACAAACTGGCGTTGGATAAAGTGAAGTAAGTACTATTTTAAGATAGGACTTCCCAAATTACCTGGGTTATAATAATGTACCGTTTCGGCAAAGTCTTTGTAGATGGTTATGGGAATAACCAAATAAACTGAAAATAAGTAAGGGGGGAGGGATAACGCGGAGTTGAAAAAGAAATTGATCGGGGAGTCTAGGAAGAACGTCAGAAGAGGGCATATGTATTGGGGGGGGGACCAAGTTTCAGTAATGTTAATTAGGTTTAAAATTTGTTAGTAAAACTAAGGGAAATGTAATTTTTTGTATTTGTATAGTTTAAAAGGTAAAAGCGCGACGTGTGTAAATTAATAAAGATTTAGTAAAATTAAAAGAGTTATGTGAAAGTGCATCGAAGCAGTATCAACGGTCAAGATCCTGGGAATCGAGAAACAATAAGTACTGTTTTTTTTTTCATTAAAATTAGCCAACAGAACATTAAAAACCGTAAATTCAGAACCTTTTTGAATTCTTTAGTGTAAGATAATAATCTAGTTTTTTTCACTATGTTCTAAGTTATAAAAAAGATCCATAACATCGACCGCAGAGAAAGAGGAATTAACACTGTAATTTTAAACTTTATTGTAATAACCTAAAGCCACAAGGTCCACCTTTGTTTTTTTTGTAATTGTAATATTAATTAAGAAATCAATCTTGTCACAAATAGTATTAAGAACAATGTTTATAATGTGTGTTAATTAGGTGTCAAGAATAAATACAAGTTATGTTAAAATTGATATTGGTGTTAATTAATTAGAATCCTGATAGTGAGACAAAAGAGTGTTAAGGTAATTAAATATATAACGTAAGAGAAAAGTTATATTTTAAAATAACTTAGGTTTTAATACATATATATATATATATATATATATATATATATATATATATATATATATATATATTTATATATATATATATATGAATCGTTGTCCTGAGTGACGGACTGAGAATAAACGTAGAGTCGAAACTATAAGAGATAGAGGGGTGAAATTTTCATTTATATTTCGTTCGTAACATAGACGTACTTTAAGAAAAGATTTTGTATTCACAGGATAATGACTTTAAAGGCTAATAGTTGTAAAACTGCGGGGTTGGTTGAACCATCTCTATACAATTGCATTTAATGTCGGTTAGATAATACGCTATTATAACTTTGTACTCCCGTTCTATAATCCTTATCAATGTCAGTTGTTTTAAAATTGGTTAAATCAACATATAAAGTGACATTTTTAAACAGGCGCTATTGTATAAAAATTTGTATTAACGAAATCCATCTTAAAGTGATACTTTAACAGCTATGTTCTAAGATATTATAACAAATCAATTGTTTTTAAAACGATTTTAACAAGTTTTATACTTATTATAAAGTGATATTTCTCTATTTCAAAACTTTTAAATTTTTGGGTCGTCGTCAACTAGTCTATTTTTTTCAAATACCTGAAGACTTTTAATTAACCAGGTGAAATTGATTTTGTTAGTATCGATTATTTATAGAAATGATTACCAAAGTTTTAAGAGTGTATAATTGATACAAAGGAAATTGGCCTAAACGTAGCCATGTGTAATTAGAAATTTCGTGGCTTTGTCTATTTAAAATGACTCAATCACTCTATTATTTCGATACAATAGAACAATTCGAAACAATTTTCATGGATGATATTTGCAGCACCAATAGGCTTTGCTGCAACTATATTACAATACAATTCTGATATCTAAAAAGTACAATAACTAATAAAGTTCTTTAAAACAGTGACCAAATTCCTAATTGGAGCTTTTAGTTTTAAAATTTGCCCCTATATCCTTAGTCCTATATAGTCCCATCCACCCTTCCTTATTCCTCCTCTCATAAGGGATTAAAAGGATGGACACCACTTTAGGTCCACTTCAGGGTGCCATCTGGCTCATGCTATGCTCACTTCCCCAATATTCTTAGTCCTATATAGTCCCATTCACCCTTCCTTATTCCTCCTCTCATAAAGGTTTAAAAGGATGGACACCACTTTAGGTCCACTTCAGGGAGCTACCTGGCTCACGCTTTGCTCACTTCCTCCATATCCTTAGTCCTATATAGTCCCATCCACCCTTCCTTATTCCTCCTCTCATAAAGGTTTAAAAGGATGGACACCACTTATGCCCACTTCAGGGTGCCATCTGGCTCACGCTATGCTCACTTCCCCAATATTCTTAGTCCTATATAGCCCCATCCACCCTTCCATATTCCTCCTCTCATAAAGGGTTAAAAGGATGGACACCACTATAGGTCCACTTCAGGGTGCTACCTGGCTCACGCTTTGCTCACTTCCCCCATATCCTTAGTCCTATATAGTCCCATCCACCCTTCCTTATTCCTCCTCTCATAAAGGGTTAAAAGGATGGACATCACTTTAGGTCCACTTCAGGGTGCCATCTGGCTCAGGCTTTGCTCACTTCCCCCATATCCTTAGTCCTATATAGTCCCATCCACCCTTCCTTATTCCTCCTCTCATAAAGGGTTAAAAGGATTGGCACCACTATAGGTACACTTCAGGGTGCCATCTGGCTCACGCTTTGCTCACTTCCTCCATATCCTTAGTCCTATATAGTCCCATCCACCCTTCCTTATTCCTCCTCTCATAAAGGGTTAAAAGGATGGGCACCACTATAGGTACACTTCAGGGTGCCATCTGGCTCACGCTTTGCTCACTTCCTCCATATCCTTAGTCCTATATAGCCCCATCCACCCTTCCATATTCCTCCTCTCATAAAGGGTTAAAAGGATGGACACCACTATAGGTCCACTTCAGGGTGCTACCTGGCTCACGCTTTGCTCACTTCCCCCATATCCTTAGTCCTATATAGTCCCATCCACCCTTCCTTATTCCTCCTCTCATAAAGGGTTAAAAGGATGGGCACCACTATAGGTACACTTCAGGGTGCCGTCTGGCTCACGCTTTGCTCACTTCCTCCATATCCTTAGTCCTATATAGTCCCATCCACCCTTCCTTATTCCTCCTCTCATAAAGGGTTAAAAGGATGGGCACCACTATAGGTACACTTCAGGGTGCCATCTGGCTCAGGCTTTGCTCACTTCCCCCATATCCTTAGTCCTATATAGTGCCATCCACCCTTCCTTATTCCTTTATATAAACTAGATAGGTGAGTGAACGACGTTGGCCTCGTTGTAAAAGGTAGGCTTCAGAACGTGGCAAATGGCTTCAAGCTTCAGGTTCATCATTGCCTGTAAAACACATTGGGCATAGCATGCCTTTCGTACTGGAAGATTTCGCCCACACATTGTTGACACTAATTAATACTCTCACCGATATTCAACTTGTGTCTTTTAAGAAAGGAACCAAGACGAGTGTAAGCTTTATTTCACACCCTAAAAAAATGGTTCTAATATTACAAGTGGTGACTTTTAAACCTTAGTCGGAAAAACTGTAAAACCTATGCAAACAAAAATAAACAATAAAAGTAGGGCAAAATGAATAAATGAAAGGTACAGTTTAGTAAAAAAATGTACCTTAGACTGATAACATTAAAATAATATATAAAAAAATGTAAGGAATATAATTATAATTATAAAAGTATCTGTTATTCCAGAAAGGGAGGAAAGGTACATGAGAGCGTGGCAAAGTGGAGCTACAATATTTAATGAAATAAAAAATATTATGAAATTAAAGACTTTAAAAATAAAAAGATAGTTGATAACTTACAATAATGGCAAAGGAGATAGGAAAGTCTGTATAAAAAAAAATCTACAGATGTGGAAGGCGGAAACGAGAAAGTTGAGAAGGAAAAAGATAAAGAGGAAGCGGAGAATAGGTGGGAAAGGGAGAAACAGGAAGCAAGGGCTGAAAAGGAAAGCAAAAAATCTGAAGCAAAGGCGAAAAGGGAAAGTGACAGAGAGAAAGGTAGAGAAACAAATAAAAATAAGACTGCAGGAGATAGAGGAAAGGATACAGTATATGGAAACTGTAAGGGCAAGCCCTAAGATTCATCAAGTATCTGTCACCCAGGAGACAGGAGAAATGAAAGAAAGGGTGGAACAGTGGGAAAGTTATATTTCAGTGATGTTAGAAAAGTTAAAGGAAAAAGACAAAGAAGCAACAGTCATGCCCGAAAACACAACTATTATAAAGGAAGAAGTAAGAAAATCGAACTCCGTATCTAAAGCGTTGAGGCGAAAGTAAAAAAAAAATGTAGCAGCAAAATACGTATATGCCGACCCAGATTAACAGATTACATGGACTCTCTGTATTTCAAGAGCATTGTGTATTGGGGGGAATAAATAGAGTTTCAGATGTCATTCCTAACAGAGGTTGAAAGGTTAATTAATGAAATTCACCCAACTATGGGGCGAGATTCCAAACGCAACAATATAGAAAAATTTTAAGGATTTCGGGTGATGATTGGTGACGGGCAATAAAAAAAGGGGGAGAAAGTTATGAGAAATTTAGCGAATTATTTGTTAAAACTAATTGGGGTTTTAACGAAAAGAAAGAGTTACAGGCATTTTAGATAATAAGCCTTATTATAATTCGGAGCCAAGCAATAAGCCGCACGTAACCAACCTCCCAATCTCCTAATCATTTCCGGAGATACTATGGTGACTCCAAAGGAAACCTGGAACAAGACCTGATCATACAAAGTCCAATCCTGGAACCAGTAGTCAACCAAAAAACTTAACTGTAAGTTCCCTGTAAAAAGTAGATTCAAAAGACCTAGAGGAAACTCCGATCAAAAGTGGAGGAACATGGAGATGAAGGATAGTTATCTCGTATACGGCCGAAAAGGCTCATATGTTAGGAGTAAAACTCTCGGTGTTATAGCGCAAAATTAGTCGAACTATCCCTAAATATTCGGGAATGGTTTCTGGAAGATAGAGAACACAGAAGACCGGTTAACTCAAATATCGAACATTGCCCGGCAATACAGGCGAGGATATACGATCACAGAGTATACGTTGAAATAGATACGGGAGCGCAAGTTTCGCTCATTAATGCTCAGGCATATGTAACACCTCTAAAACGTCACAAACCTCCCTCCCAGTACTATGCTAGCTAATGCAATTACTTACCTAATTGGTTTTTAAATAAATTTAGGAATTTCATTTCTAATGAGATCTATGTTTGGAAAAATCACAGGTTTCGAAATTTAGATTGAACTCCCTGCTTAGATTATTACCATTGCAGGGCCACACCGGTAAGTATTAGACAAGTTACGAAGGTAATTATTTGTATGAACGACGGAGAAGGAATGTATAAAAGGTAGTGTCAGAGGTAAAAGGTTTTCGATGTCAAAGACATCGATGGAGCTATCCTAAAATAGCACAATAAGGTAAGATAGGTGCAGGAGTTAGAATGAGGGTTACAAACTTATTAAAATAAATTCATAAAAATAAATTCACTTATACTTATCGGGTTATGAATATGTTGACATACATAATTTATGAATGATAACACACAAAAAACCAGAGAGGACAGAAGTTGCAAGATAAGTAAGACAGGTGAGGTAAGGAAAGTTAAATTGGACCCGTTTCAACGCACCCTTGTGTGTCTTTGATGGCTAGGTATGGTCTTTCAACTTCATAAAAATTCAAATTTCAATAATTTTTTGTATAATATAGTTTCCACCAAATAATACCAAATTTATGTGATGTTGAAATATGTAGGTCACACAAGTAATTAAAGGTATAATAATGTGACCTAGCAAAGGTCATAGATAAGCAAAACTCACGGCCTATATCTGGAAGCTCTGTGTTATTAGATTTCAAATGAGAAACGTAAAAAGTAAAATCCTGCGTGGCTAGTAGCCTAAATCGTCGGCCGAGAGGAGTAACTACGATATTTCTCAATGTCTTTACTATAAATCTCCGAATAATCTCCTATACTCAAGGTAAAAATATCGTGAAATTTTATCATTCAGTCGTAATATTAAGTTAAACTTGAAAAGTACGAACAGAAGAAATGGTAAGTAGATCTTCAGCAATGGATTAACAAATCTCGGAAGCCGGACGTTTAGAATGACGTTATGGGGATGGGAAAGTGCCGAAAATCAATTATTTATACGAAATTTTAAATAAACCTAGATATAAAAATATAAAATAAAGGAAGGAAATTAAATTTAACAGAATAGATGGCTTCACGTTTCCTCTTAAACGCCCAAGTTTATATAATAAGGTACACATTCATAAGGGATATTAAAAAATATAGATAATATTAGTATACGAGAATCTTTGTAATAAAATATTGTAAATAAATAATATCCAAAGTTTAATCAATATTAAAGTCAAATAATACAAAGACAGGAAAAGTAAGTCATGATTAATTTGATGGTTTTTACCATAGAATTAGACGTCATTTACATAAATTCGAGCAGACTTTTCTGACTTCCTAACATTAAAATAATCTCGCTTGTTGATCCTTTTCCGAATGACTTAGTTTTCAAAATTTAAATAGTATTCTTTATCAGCCGGTACCATAATTTTCAGTTATTTCAGATGAAAGTAAGTTACAAGTTGTATTCAAACAATCACTAAATAGGAACAAATATTTTTTAAAAATATCAATAATTTTAACAAATTTTGTAGAAATATAAATAATTAAGTAAACAATGAAGATAAAACTTTAATGATTAATTCTGTCCACCTGAAACTTAATATAGCTATTATGTTTTATTGTCAGTGTTGTTTCTTTTAGACAATATAAGTCATGTTTAATTATAAAATTTTTCAAATGTAAATTATGTTTTGTATAAATTGTATGTGCATAAAATATTTAGGAATAATAAACACAGGTTTTTAGAGAACACCAGAGGACAAATTAGGAGATTTTTTACCAGAAGTTGAAATAAAAGGACACTCAAGCAAACAATTTATCAATATTGAATAGTTAAATGATCATTACTGTATTTTTGCCTTTCAACGTTTGCAAAAAAATATTATTTAAAACATTTTTGAAGTAAAGAAGGAATATTTTTTTGATTAATTAAATTGTAAATTAAATTAGGTAAAACTTTCAATTATAGGAACCAAATTATAAAGAATACTAAATGGGAACAATTTCTTAGAAAATATTGTCGCACTTTTTAAAAATTTTATAAAAGTTTAATTAAATAAATGGACAATGAATCTAAAGTTCAACGATTTTTCTGTAATACAATTAAATAAATACATATGTTTTCATCTTTATATCTATAATACAAAATGTACATTTATATATCGTGTTTAATTATAAGTTATTTGAGAAATCTGCAACATGTTTTGAATAAATTGTGTGTGCATAAAATTTAATATTAACAAGAAGCAACGCCTGGCAACAAATTACTAACTGAATTAGTAACAGATTAAATAAACAGACTCTCAAAGAAATCTTATAGTAAATTTAATTGATTAAATGGATATGTTTGTACTTTCTTACGTCACTCTGCAATATGCATAATTTTTGCAACGTTATTTAAGACGCGTTTGAAGTAACGAAGGAGAAAATTGATTTAATAAATTGTAATTTAATTTATTCAATAGTTACAATTATTATAATAATCCAAATGCTTGTGGAACCAAATTACAAAACATTTAAAGTCTAGAAAACTTAAAACATAATATAAATGTAATAAAATCTTATTACATAGGGATACTGTTATTAAAGAATTCGTTCTTAGAAATTCATTTAAAGCTTTAGCTAGCATAATGAAAGAGTGTTTTTTTTAACGTCTGGGTATATATTCCTCCAGGAGATCAAGTCTACCTGGTTGTTTCGTAGTTAGGAAGTAAGGTGAGTCAATGTATGACACGAATTTTCTGGTGGATTTCCGGAGTGCATCATACGACGTAAACCCATCATATTTAGAAACCCTTTAATGTTAACAAGTAACAGACTTATACACTTATATAGAGCAGGGACGGGCTAAATAAATACAAAGGCGGAGTGAGTAAGGTAAATTTTGGGCGTGGAAGTGCACAATAGGTGAATCAATCCAGGACAAACACTTTAATGTTAACAAGTAACAGATTTATACACTAATATAGAACAGGGAAGGGCTCAAAAACTACAAAGGCGGAGTGAGTAAAATAAAGGTGGGCCGTGGAAGTACGCAATAGGTGAATCAATCCAGGACAAACAATTTAATGTTAACAAGTAACAGACTTATACACTAACATAGAACAGGGAAGGGCAAAATAAATACAAAGGAGGAGTAAGTAAGGTAAATTTTGGGCGTGGAAGTGCACAATAGGTGAGTCAATCCAGGGCAAGCGGTGGAAATCAATTAAAGCTTAATTTCAATCAGTCAAGAGCTAATTACTTAAGTAATCCAAATCTGTGGAACCAATCTATAAATCTATTGTATAACGTGTAGTATAATGTAATACAATGAAATATAATTAGCATTACATATAAACTATATTGTTTTCCTTAATATTTCTTTCTTGTTTGGTTCTGGTTTTTTTAATTTTTTAAAATATACTTTCAACGAAATCACTGCTTAAATTCTAAAATTCAAGACTAAAGTCAGAAAATAATAGGCATTATTAGGACGAAATTTAGAGAAATAATATATTTGTAATAAACAGCTACTTATAAAATTTCAAAGTTGAATTTCCGGCCACGTGTAGGAAGGTGAAGCCAAGAGCGAAGGTAGAGGGGCGATAACCAGCTCAACCAAAGCTCAATAAGTGATATATTCATTATTCTATATTCATTTTTCATTACTCTTTTGGAATTAATATTTTTAGAGTTCATACAAAACTTATATATTTTAAATATTTATCAATATTGTTATAACGTTTCAATTGCTTTATACAGAATCGATTTAGTAGATTGTAAATAAAAATTACTTTTGATGATATTGGAGTTCTTTCCAATATTTTCGAAGTTTACCATAGACGATCAATTTTTTACCAAAATAAACCGAATATTACGTCAGAAGATCGAATCTTCTCATTCCCATTTGAGACATATATTTAGAACTAAACTGATTTCTATAACTGCACTTTTCAAATGTAATAATTCAATTAGTAAAAAACATACTCAATCAAACAAGCAGTTTTATAAAAACAGTAAGTAGGTTTCCGTTACAAACTTTTTTAGGTAGAATACAATTATTTTTTCCCAAATATATACTGAGTATAAAAACTTTGGTATTTCAACACGAAAATATAGATGAAATGATTTGCAAGAAAAACTGCACTTTTCATATGAAATTATGTAATTTTCTTGATATTACCTACTCATGTAGTAATATATAAACTAAAGCTTATGAAAAATTACCTTAAAATTAAAAAATATACTTTAACTGCTTTTGGTTTCGTTCATTCTTTATTATTTATAGCTCTTATAAATCAAATGAATATAAATAGATTACTGAAAGAACTTTTTTATTATTTATATAATTTTATTTATTTTTCTAAAACACATAATAGATGTTTGGCTCGTTAAATGATACATATTCTCGTTTAAAAGACAGTAAGTTATACACTGTGTTTAAACACTTCGGTATTTCAACTATTTATTCTTTCCTTAAACCAATGTTTTTGTTTTAAATTTCTTTGTTTTTGTAAATAATAATTTTTAGAAAATGCATAGTTAAATTTTTTCTTCGTTTTAAACATATAATACAGTATGCTTCAGATCTGATTGTTCAAAATTTCTGCATCATGGAGGAAGGAATTGACCTGCTTTATAGAATGTACATGCAATATGTCTTCATATAGTCAAAAGTTATTTACGACAAAGAAAACTTTTCATTACTAAGGAAATACTTTCAAATTTGTGCTGAAATATTGAAAAGGTAAGTTTCAGTAATTAATAATCTTTAATGAAAATAAGATTTTAAAAGTTTATTTTAGATATAAACTATAAACACATTTTAAAGAGAACAATAACAAAATTAAATAAACTTTTTTAATAAAAATACACTTTTAGTTTAGTTTTATATATGAATCGTAATTAAATTTTGCAATGTTTAATGCACACTTATATTTTCCTAAATTATGCTGAGGCAAAACACATTCTATTGATTTATAGGTAATATTGGAAACAGTTGTACACGGCATATCACATACATTACTATGGAAATTTTGTAGAAACTTGACTTTTTCTGATCCTTTGGTGTATATAACAGAAAACGGCTTCAACAAGTATTTAAGGCTCTAATAGTATTTTCGTCATAAGGTATTTCTCCCTCGTTCCAGTCAATGGAATGGCAATGGTAGCCAATAAGCGGTTTGTTGATATTTTTTACTAAGCTGATTGAAGTTGTACGAGGACTTGAAGATTGTAACAGATCTTAAAGAATTTGCAACAATAGCAAATTCTTTGGGAATATAATTATTATGGTTGTCGTAAAACGCTTGAAATTCAACCACTGCTTTCATGTTGCGTTCTACACCTCAAAACAAATACTAAAACTATTATTTTCAAAAAAAAACCTAAATGATTTATAAGTCAATATTTTTTTTTAAATAATATTATTTAAGTAATGTATATACAAAACTTATATATATTTTATATATTGATCAATATTAATTGCTTTACACAATATATTTAGTAGAATATAAATAAAAAAAGAGATTTCTTGTCAAAATAGCTTTATTAAGTACATACATCAAGAAATATAAATTCTAATACTGCTTGCGATTGATTTTCTACTCACACTACAAATTTGTAATTCTAATGAACACTCAGTACACGAAAATATATGTCCACAATGTAAACTAGCGATTTCCATTTCATTCGTACAACATATCTTGCATAAAAATGGATCTTCTTCCTCTTCTATTGGTTTGGTTTTAATTGCATTCAACACAGCTGTTGCATATTTACATAAACTAAAATGCAAAACGTGCTCTTTAATTGGGTCATCGTTATGTGACTATCCTTTACGTCCACCAGCACATACAAAACATACGGTTTTATCGTCTTTTCCAGTATAAAAAACCCAGCTTCACTCAAACGTATAGGATTTATATTTTCGTTAGATATTCCCTCCCATGTGGCATAGTTCTTTAACCGCTCATTGTATAGGGAATAAGCATTAAAAACAGTTTTTTCAATAGAAAGAGAATTTGTCCAAAAAATAGTTCCTACCATATCGAATTACTTCAAGTAAATGACATAATAATATTTTATCTCTTATTTATTTGGTAAACAGTACCAACATCATCAAAATGAATAATAAAATAATCTACATAAAATATTTGTTGTGTCATGTTTAGAGAAATTTTTGTTAAACCACAATTTAATATAGTAGGTCTAAGCAATGTTACTAATTTTTTAACAAAATGTTTTAAATATATTAAAAATAAAGTTTAGGTTATAAAGAAGAACTGTATTAGAAGTAAAGGTATAATTAATAATACAAATAGATAAAGTACAATAAATTTGAAATGTTTGCTAAACTAAAATTATTTGTGTTTCATTATGGGCATTTCGTATGATCTCAATAAATGAAAATTTGAAACTAAGACAGGTCTTATCAAGTAATTACCAGTTTAAAAATATTGGAAATGTATTTTATAACTAAATTCGGACGTTAGAACGAGAAAGTTGTTAGGTGAAATTGAATTTAAAAGATTGTTATAAATAGAAAATCTTTTATATCGAATAAAGGAATTATTTGATTTTATTCATTAAACATTTGAATAAGGTATACACTGCAATAATAAGGACAATCGCCCTTATTGGAACACTCATTTCCACGAGGAGAATAATTTGAAAGCAACTTGAGATTTTAAAAGGCTTTAGAAGTGGCAGAAATAATGCTATTCTCATAAAAAGTGAATAAAATAATCTCATTTGTTTGGCTTTATCTACAGGACGCGTTATATTATAATGTTTAAATTAGAAATAATAGGGTAAAATAAGGTATTAATATGAGTAAAATATACTTAAAAAGGAATACGTAAATTATATAAATAACAAAGGAATCCAAATTTAGAAACATTATACAGGTAAATTTTTAATTTAATCAATTTACTTTACAAAATAAGGTTCCCCTAACAGTGTGTGTGTGTGTGTATGTTTAATATTTATCTTCAACATATTTTTAACTTTATATTTATTTTTTTAAAATATAATAAATATAAATGATTTCAATTAAAAAGATGGTATTCCCATAACTATATTTATTTAAAACTTTAAATTATTCTATTTATTTTTATTAAATTTAAATTATGAACTGCTGTTAACCTAAACCAGAATACAAATACTACTTACAGCCACACTCCCAACAAACACGGCAAGTAAGACGAACGACAAGTCTAGAAGATCAATGGCGCCTTCTCTTGCCGCTCCACGTGTATATATATAGCTAGAGTCCCACGTGTCAGAATAGACCGCCAGGCCTAACGAGCTTATCATTAGCCACGCCCTAATAAAATATAACCATTGATTTAGGAATTTCAATAAATAGAATAATAATTGAATTCTGATTTAATGACATCTAGAGTTTACTCGGGGATCCAAGATAAGTGAGATATTTAACTGAACTGTGTAAAAGATATATACATATATCCATGAGAAATTATATACATCAGCAGTTTCTCTTATTTTCTACTATTTTTCCCACTACATATGTTCTAACTTTATCATTTATCCTATTTTTATCTTCTCTTCCTGTCAAGCTATCTAAACAGTTAATTATATTACTATGTTATGGTACGTTTTGAATTAAATAATATGAAGTTATAATATGAATGTATTGAAGTTAATCAATATGTATTTGTTCCATTATTTGGAGCGGGATTTCTCTTGGCCCCATTATTTGCTCTGCTCAACAATGTTGTGGAGGTAAGACTTGATGCATTCAAGATGGTTACACGAGCTAGGCGTCCCCTCGCAGAGAGAGTATAAGACACTGGAGCAAGGCATGGAACACTATAACGGGTAACGTACTGCGTTGTTGTAACAAATGTGAGCAGCATCATTATGTGCTCTGCTCAACAATGTTGGAGAGGTAAGACTTGATGCATTTAAGATGGTTACACGAGCTAGGCGCCCCTCGCAGAGAGAGTACAATACATTGGAGCAAGGTATGGCATACTTCAAGGGGTGACGTAAAGCGTTTTTGTAAGGAATGTGAGCAGCATTATTATGTGCTCTGCTCAACAATGTTGGAGAGGTAGGACTTGATGCATTTAAGATGGTTACAAGAGCTAGGCGCCCCCTCACAGACAGAGTACAATATATTGGAGCAAGGTATGGAATACTTCAATGGGTAACGTACTGCGCTGTTGTAACGAATGTGAACAGCATCATTATGTACTCTGCTCAACAAAATTGGGGAGATAAGATTTGATTCATTAAGATGGTTACATGAGCTAGGCGCCCCCTCGCAGAGAGAGTACAATACATTGGAGCAAGGTATGGCATACTTCAAGGGGTAACGTAAAGCGTTTTTGTAAGGAATGTGAGCAGCATCATTATGTGCTCTGCTCAATAATGTTGGAGAGGTAGGACTTAATGCATTTAAGATGGTTACAAGAGCTAGGCGCCCCCTCACAGACAGAGTACAATATATTGGAGCAAGGTATGGAATACTTCAAGGGGTAACGTACTGCGCTGTTGTAACGAATGTGAGCAGCATCATTAAATGCTCTGCTCAACAATGTTGGAGAGATAAGACTTGATGCATTTAAGATGGTTACACGAGCTAGGCGCCCCCCTCACAGAGAGAGTACGAGACATTGTAGCAAATCATGGCATACTTCAAGGGGTAACGTACTGCGTTGTTGTAAGGAATGTGAGCAGCATCATTATATGCAATATAAATACATGGGAACAATTTAATAAACGATTAAGTTTTATAACTTTTCATAACAGTATAAGTAATATAACTCAGTTATTATTAGTCATAATGTATATTAATATATATGTTCTTTCAGTCCTCTATGACTAATATTCTGCGTCGTTCCAGTTCCCAGGGGTAGGAAATTTTGTCAGGCAGGGTCTTATGGAGTTTTTCGGATCACTTCATCTTCCCTCAGTCTCTTTTTAACCAGCCTCTGAGTACCTATATATTAGATAACTTTAAATTCTTTTGCTTGCATTCTTTGAACGGGATCTTACCCGGATGTGTTTTCCTTTATCTGTTGTATGATATCACAGTGTTCTATAACCTTTCTAACTATTTTGTTATAGCACAACTCAAAACTTCATCTAGTTTTCTCCATAGGTCCAGTTTTATTGTCAGAAGTTACAGGTTGTAGTGCTCGTTAATTTGGTGTATAATTATACAACTGATATTTTTTTATTCCTGTTTATATTTTTTTTACCATAGTATCAAACTCTTATTCATATTTCCTCTTTCTTTATTCGGTCTGTTATTTCTATATTAATATGAGGCACTTGCCTGTAGTAGGGCTTTCTTACTTATCAAGTAAGAAAGTAAGTACAGTACTGTGCTAACTAGTAGCTCAGGTTAAAAATGAAGTAAATAATAATAAATATATGTAATCTTCAAATGCATTAATCCTTTCTGAGGTTTCTCTCATTCCCTACTCTCACACTACTTCCCTATGCACAGATATTTTTTTAACTAAAAACACTAGTAAATATGTTAACTTGCCTATAGTAGCACTTACTTTTATAATTGCTGAGGACAGCGGTTTCAGGAGATGTACCCCATTCTCAACTCAGACTGTAACCTATCTATTGGTTTTTGTATTAGAATGGGGTGGGGATATAGGTGTATTTTGGTGAATATTAGGGGTTATGATGTCAAAACGTGTATGTGAAATATGATGTAATTGGGTGTTGAGTATGTTATGTATGGTGTAGTTTGAAATGTTTGTATATTTCATACTGTTCCATTGTGTTGATATCCCATATCATTGTGTTCCATTATAGTTGGTTATTTTTTAGTTAAAAGCTAGTAGCTCACATGACGATGGCATCAATTAACATATATTCTTTTCTCCATGTGGATGGTTTTTCATAAGTTTTATATTCTTGGATAAGTTTTCTGTAACCTTCTTTTCAAACTTACTGTTTATGTATTTTACATCTTGAGGTTTTCTTATAAATTACACTTTTTGGTATTAACTTGGAAAAAAAGACTACTTACTGATTTATTCAGCAGACGCGATTCGCGCTAGGTCAGCGCATTATTCAATGCTGTGAATTACTGATAAGAATAAATCAGTAAGCAGTGGTTTTTAGCCAAGTTACTACAAAAAAGTGTAATCTTCTTTTCCTTGAGCAACTACCATATCACATTAGTAAAATGGAGTGTGTAAAGCGTGCTGTTATGATTTAGGGGCATACTCATGCCCTTCTATTTCTGATGTCAGTAGTAAAAGTATATTTTGATTGGGGTAGGGGAAGCGGTTCTGCCTTGAAGTTATTGTAACTAAATTCTAGTAAGATTAAAGTACTCAGAAGGTTAAACTACTTTTAAAGTCACTGATTACATCTTATGGGAACAGTATTTGTGTTAATAAATTATATTGTTATTTTTGTTGATTTTTAAAACTAATTTAAAGAGAGAGATTGTTTAAGGAAATTGATTACGTAAAAAAAACTTCTTATGTACATTTCAACTCCAAGTTGGAACCATACAAAGCCTAAAATTAAACATAAACTCTAACAATAATAATTATATTTAATAATTAGTCATTGTTTCAGGCTTTTGTTATTGCTTACACAAGTGATTTTATTCATCAAATCGTGTACCAGTTTGTTTACTCCCGAAATTAAAGTCTTGAAGGCTAAAGATATCTTAAATAAATTACTACTTTTGGTATCACATGGCAAAATAATCTACTACTTACTTCTGATATTTCTTTAGCAGACGCGTTTCTGATTAGGTCAGTGCATTGTTCAATACAGTGAATCACGGACAAGACTGTTCCTCAGGTATGTTGTATTGGATTTGTCAAAAGCAGAATTTTAAATAAAAAACCTCAAGATGTACAACACGGAAACTGCAAGTTTTAATATCTTAGAAAATAATATATGAGCATTACAGAGGAAGTAACAAATCCCTTTAAAAAGGAAAACAATATTGAACTTGACTTTTAAAACTTCGAGTTGATACCAATTTGTATTTTACTTAAAATTAGTGATATTTAATTCATAAATAATTAATTAAATCTATATTACATTTTAAAAAGGGAAATGTTTAATTACTCTAGTAGATTTTATTGTTCATATGATCAGAGGAACTTAACCTTTATTATCATACTAATTATGACTTACCAAACTTATAATTTAAGTAAATTTATGTAAACTTACTAAGACAAAACATTTTCAATCGCAATAGGTAATCTATGACAGTGTCCATAATGGCCGCTTTGAAGCATTGTTTGAAGCTTTGTACGATCAAAAACATTTTGTCCCAGGAAGGTAAAGAATTAACGGTTTTAAAATATTGTAATAATAATTTTGCATAATTTGCTCATTCTCTCTCTCTCTCTCTTTCTCTCTCTCTATCTCAATATCACTTCCTCGATATATTTACATTAATATAAGTTTATCAATCTTTAAATAGTTTAATAATTAATAGGCATGATTTTCTCATTCTTTCTCTCTCTCTCTCCCTTTAAATGAGAGGAGGTTTATGTATATATATATATATATATATATATATATATATATATATATATATATATGTATATATATATATATATATATATATATATATATATATATATATATATATAACAATGATACACTTTATAATTAGTTTTCGTGCTTGAACATTTTGTCAACTGCTTTGGTGTTTACAGATGAATATGCTATTCCAACACAGTTGTTTTCTGTTGATTTTCAACCAAGCCATGATGGCCCTAAAGAAAATTATGAGATAAAATTTTCATTATGATTTACTATTTTTTTTTTTTTTTAAATAATAGCTCAAGAAAAAAAGGAATCGAATAGATTTGCAGGTATTTATATACATTTTATGAATATCCCATTTACAACACAGTTGTTTCCTGTTGATTTTCAACCAAGTCATGATGACCATAAAGAAAATTATGAGATACAATTTTCAATAGCTCAAGAAAAAAAATAGTAGCTCAAGAAAAGATGGAATCGAATAGATTTGCAGGTGTTTATATACATTTTACTGAAAGAAGTGAAAGAAATTATCTGTAAAATTTCATTGAATAATTTCATATGGATCAAGTTATTGAAAACGTAGACACCTGGGTAGAAATTACTTTATTTTAAAATTTATTCTTATTACACTGCAATTAATATTCGCCTCACTGTGTTTAAGCCACACAGAACTGCCTTGACTATGACCTAAGTACACCCCTCTACTAATCTAAAGGCAGCATATTTTTAGGGTAGGACAATTTTAAGGCATAGGCTACTCGTATTCTTAGAGTGTATAGAATACTTAATGGCCACATGTCTTCTATACAAGCTAAACCTTATATAGTGATTCAATTAAATAATCTAAAAATTATTTTTTTTAAGTACGTTCAGTTTTTAATACTTTAGTATGCTTTGGAGCAAGCCTTGGGCAGGCCTGGCAAGTTGGAGTTTTATTACTGTGGAAGTAATTGCAGGTGTGGCGAGATCCATAAAACATTTTAAAACAATAAGTCAATAAAGCATGAAAGTACAATGTGCAATTATTCAAGCTTTTATTCTTCTAGCAGTTTATTAAAACAAAACCAATTATATAAAGATTAGATTTAATAGGCCTGGATGCTTTTATTGTGGTAACAATAATTGATTTATGTCATACAAAATACAAGGTTAAATTGATCTATGTTGGAAGTAACGGTACTCATGTTTGCCCTGGGGCCCAAAATTTCTCTGTTGGGGCTTGTCTAGAAATACAAAAGCGTCCCAGCAATTCATTTTTTTAAAATATACAGGGGTTCTCAAACTGGGTGGCGTAGAAGGTTTTCAGGAAAGGATGGAATAAGTGTACTGAAACTGCCTACAGACATAGGTGTGCTCCTACAATTAGGTGTACCAGCGAGTAGACTGACGTGACATGTGCGCACTGAAGTACGTCGCTGTTCTCTGACGAATGTTTATTTAGTCTTGCTAGACTCTTGTTACTTGAGTTAGGGTCTCAAGGATAGCCTCTCTGGAGTATAGGCAGGAGTCTTGATTTATTATATAGTCCTTATCTCTATTTGATTGTGAAAACTATATATATATATATATATATATATATATATATATATACAGTTATATACAAATATATATATATATATTTATGTATATATATATATATATATATATATATATATATATGTGCGTGTGTGTGTGTGTGTGTGTGTTCTTACCGACTTCTCTTTTTATAACCTTTGCCGTTGTTTATTTCTCTTCCTCAATTGCTAAGTCAGTAAGAAAGTAATGGTTTATCCATTGACTACGAACCTAATTTCATAGACCTGTGCCTCAAGGAATAAACCTCTCAGTGGAACCAACCCCTGAATTTTTGATAAAACCAATTAGCCTCTGATAAGCCCTGTTCAAGCTCCTTTTCGGGTAGTGGAATCTTTGAGAGACACTTGTGATTTAAAGACTATACCTGGATACCTAGTGAACTTATCTTATCTAGAATGAAAACACAGCTAATTGGAAAATATACATTTTTATTTATTTGTTCCAAGGTTCAAATTAATTATTATTGTTTTTATTTAATTTCACAGGATTTTCTTGACTAATTATTTTTTCAAAATTTCATACAACTTGCCATTTAACTAAACATTATTATCTCCTTCTGTTTTTAAATTTTCTTATTATCATTAATTTTACATATAATTTAAATTATCAAAGTTACCATAATTAATTTTGTATATAATTTTGATTAGTAGAGTTAAATTTAACATATTTTAAAATCTGATTCTTTTTCAAACACTTAATATTACTATGTAATGCCTTTAGGCTAGGCCTTGAACAATTAACTTCTTTGGAAGATATTCATTAGAAATTCACTTAGAAAAAGCCATATAAGATATACATCTTTATACTTAATCCATACATTCCCACAGCGATGGGAATGGAAAGTCAATTTTGAATCTTTATTACTTAAATTTGGGTAACCTAAGAGAGTTGACTAATCAGTCCCTTAGGTTATTCCCATCTTATTTAATTTTGAAATTAAGTTAATATAATTTGAAGTAAAATGTTATTTAAAAAAGAGTAATTAAATTGATTATATAACCTTGTACTGTAGAAATCTTTTTATCTTCATTAATGTTGTCATCTGTCGGTCCTGTTACAGCTTCAAGGGTCTTGGTAGGTAGGCGTCTCTCCATAATTTCGGTTAATCTTCTTATTTTCTTTAATTTTGCATTTTGGTGGTCGAAATTCTGTTCTGGGTATATATGAGCCCTTGCTCATATATATCTTCCTTCCCCTGATCACATCGTAGCACTTTTTACTCTGTTTTTAGCACATTTTTTCTTGTCCTGATCGCATGGTACAAAAACACGTCTGCTCGCTTTGAGAGCCTAATGCATTCTGATCTTGGATAGCGTTCTTTTGTGAGGCCTCCTTCTCCAATTTCAAACTTCCCACGTCCCAGTATCCATTTTTCAACTTTTGACCAATCAGAAAGCCGTTGCCATGGCAATTGACTTTGTTTGTTCGGAAATTCTGAACTAAGATTAGTTTCCCTTTTTATAAAAGGCGTTTCTGTATTCTGATGTGTCCTTTGCATTTTTACCTTTTATTTAATAACATATTTGACTTTATTTCTTCTCATTTAATTTAATTAACTTTTTAACATTCTTAATCCAAAGTTCGACTGTAGCGCTTTCGTTTCGTAGTGACAAGATTTATAATCAATGCCCTAAGCGGATTTTTCCGAAATCAAATATGACTTCTTCTTTTATAACCTAATTTCTTAGGCTATTACACTTTAACATTTAATCTTTACTTTTACATAAATACTATTTTCCCTAGCTAGGCCTAATTTACTTTCCTCACATCTTAATTTACATTCTTTATTCCTGATTATTTTTAAGTACAATTATTTTAATAGCCGGCATCTAGGCCTAGTTTGTTATACTACACAATTACCGTCTTTTTTTGTTTACATAATTTAGGCTATCCACTTTGAAGTGATAATTTTTCTTATTGCTTATAATTTATGTTTTTTAAGTCTAAAGTTATTTCTAATTTTCTTCATTTTACTATTATTTACCCTAGTTTTAATATTATTATTATTATAATGTTTTAAAATTTTTATATATAAATTTAGTCAATTATTTAACCCGGTTAGGTTTGATTCTGGTATTCTGTACAATTACCCAGATTCTTTGCATCGGACATTCTGGCCGCTGCAGTGTGTGTGTGTGTATTAGGTTTACATAAGTTATGAAATTTTAACATTTTTTTATGGTATAACCTACATTGCACAAGGCTTGAATCAAGTTTATCATTGCAGGATTGCAGTCATGGAAGTTCATACCCTGGGGGGATGGGGGATTGGCGGCCCCCTGGATTTAAAAAAACATAATAAATACCGAGGGTTGTATGTAGACCAGTGGACGTTTCCGAGAATGTTATTTTAAAAGTTGGTGCATTAAGAGACATGACTTAGGACTGAAACATTTATATAGAGAAAAATGTGTGTTTTCCTTGAATATTTACGGGTTATTTTACATTAGTAAAAAAATCGAGTATTTTGGTTAATGTGTTTATTTTCTTTATATATTAAGTACCTTGGCCCAGCACTTTATAGTGATAGGTTGAACAAGGTAAAACTTGACTTTTTCAGTAATGCCTTCACAGAAAATAACGTATGGGAGCCTATGATAGCAGCTTCATCAGTTACAGGATGAAATATATTTATGTAACTAATATATTTATATTTAAGTTAAAAAAATATCTGATTTTTTTATTGACTTATTCAGCTTCAGTTCATACTCAGATTGTAATTCTTGACCAAATGTAAATGGGAGGGACGACCTAATGTTAGTGTTATAGAGAGGGATGCAGAGCCAGGAATGCAGAGAACCCAGATTTTAAACAATTATAACTATTGATCACTTATATTTCCTTCAATAAACCGAACTTTCTTATTACAGTACATCTTTTTGTTTTGAGAGAAGATGTAATTTTAAGTTCTGAAAGCTTCTGTAGCTATTACTCTTTGCAACAATATTTCTTTCAAGCAATTTATTAATAAGCATCACGTAGACTTACATGCAATACGTTGTATATAGCAAACTGTTATGCTATATATTATATACGATTCATAGCAAGATTGGCACGTTCTTCCGTTCAGCCCATCTTCAGATTCATCAATATTTGCCTTTTCAAGAGTTTCTCACTACAACAGTTGGAAGATTCTAACAGTTTTCAGCTGTAGCACTATAAACATAGCGAAAAAGATTACATTATGCCATTTTCAGTCTAGCGCACTGTGTAAACTTTGCTAAGAGTTGCTCCCTCTTTAGCGGCCGTTCTTGTATTCTCGTGTCTCTTGTATACTTCAAAATGAAAACTTATTTTATTTATTCGTAGAAATATCAATTAGGCTCTAGCCTTATTGAAAGGGGAGTAACGAATCAATTTTACTATTTAAGAGCTGTTAATGGTTTGTTATAATGTACGATTACATGAATACTGTAAGAGCCAAAATCAGCAGTGCTGCAACTGAATCAGTTCTAGTTCTCTTCTCGATTAGCTGTACGTATATTTCATTGTTGCCGCGTATCCGTGTTGACGTATTAATTTGAGGTTAGTTTTCGCTTACATGGTACTAACTATTGTAAAGAAAGAATTTATCGTAGAGCATTATTATCGCTCATGTGGAACTGGTTGTGCGGTTGGGCCGAGTTTGTCATACACTGTACTACATTTCCAGGAACAATTTCACAAGACCCTACCTAGTGACGCTGAAACTATTATTGCTAATATTGTTGATATATTTCGAAAATCAGGCAGTCTTTTGGCACAGAGGAATTGCTTTTAAGGTCACCCTAAAACTGCAAGTGAAAACCCCTGAAAAATGTTACTGTCCGAAAAGAAACCTGATATGAGACCTCTGGAATATTAAAACCTGCATTTTGGTTCACAATGGTTCAAGCAAGATGGCACAACCAGCCACACTGCCTTAGACAACACTTATTTCCTTCAATGGTTCATAATGGTTCAAGCAAGATGGCACAACCAGCCACACTGCCTTAGACAACACTTATTTCCTTCAATGGTTCATAATGGTTCAAGCAAGATGGCACAACCAGCCACACTGCCTTAGACAACACTTATTTCCTTCAATGGTTCATAATGGTTCAAGCAAGATGGCACAACCAGCCACACTGCCTTAGACAACACTTATTTCCTTCAATGGTTCACAATGGTTCAAGCAAGATGGCACAACCAGCCACACTGCCTTAGACAACATTTATTTCCTTTAAGATTTTTGAAAACACCTCATTTCCTTTAGAACAAATTTTTCGTTACCCAGTCCACTCCCCCGCTCTTACGCCTACGTCTGGAGAATGATGAAGGAGAAGATTTTCCAGGATGACCCACCAACTACCCGCGTCCAAATCTAGGAAAGAATCACCATGTGTATACTGAGCACAGAACAGCCCATCTTCACCAAAATGATCCAAAACCTTCAAAAACGTTATGAGTATTCCCTCAAATGGAAGGGAGTTCATGTAAAGTTTGTTTATACTAGAGTCTAAGCTATTTGACTGAATTTAACTGTATGTGTTTGTAAAACTATTTAAATGAAATAAAATATAATCTTACATCTGTTTCAGTAACGTTAGTTTTGCTGCAAACGTTATAATATAATTGGATTGTATATAATAACAGCTTTTAGCAACTGTGATGTAATTTTCTATTTTAAATGAATAAAACCTCTTAACCATCAAAACTTTTTATCCTTATGTAGATTTCTATTGCAAAGTAATCATCTTCGATACTTATAATTATTTCTGGTAAAGATAATTGCTTTGCAATTAAAATCTTCATAAGGATTTACGTAAGGATCTATATAAGGATAATTTGTTTTGATGGTTAACAGGTTTTATTTATTTAAAAAATAATGTATACTTTTGATTTCTAAAAAAAATGTTTCTTGTATGGTTCCATTTCTTTCTATTTTTTATTCACTATAAAATAAACATAAAAATATTTTTGTACTTAAATAAAATAAGTTTTTATTTTGATTTACACAAAAGGTGAAAATCTTATTATACACATTTTTAATTCTTTTAGGAACATTAGTGTATATTTGAGTACATTTTTCTGCCTTTCCAAACATTACAATATTCGAGTACATTTTTTTGCCTTTACTAACAACACAATAAATTCCTTTGTTGATGCGTTTCGGAATGATTCCCTTTTCAAAAGTTAAATAGCACTGTTTAGTGTTCGTTCTTGATTGAGTTCGTTTTTAAAGACATATTGAGTTCACCCAAAACTAAACTATAAAGACGAACTCAAGATTTGGGCGAAGTGTACTATTTAAGTTTTAAAATGTAGTCATTTCAAAACGCATCAACAATGGAAAACATGTGACATTTCCTTTTTTTATTATTTTTGTTTTTCTTTGACAATCTCCTCACTGGCATAAGTTGTAATCCGTCAGTTGTAATGACCATCTTGTCAAATTGTTTATAAATTAAAGGAATACATATTTATTTAATTCTCTGTCTACCTACAATATGCCTGTTAACAGTTAACATAAAAAAATTATTTTAGAAATATTACTACAAATTAATTGAATGGTATAATTGTTAAATGACATTTAATATTTGAGTCAAAACTTGAAAAATGCATAAATAAGTTTTAAAGAGGCAAGTAAAATAATAAACCAAAATATATATTGACAATCATAAAACATAGCCAAGTTTACTCATTAAATTTTCTGTTTGCATAAGTTTACACTTAATAACGAGCCAATCATAAAGCTTTCGTGCGTACCTCTCGGTTTATTCAGCTGCAAGTGAGTATTTCTAATGGAAAATACGTTTCCATTGTGACCTGAGGAAGATGGAGTGTATTATATCAATCCCACAGTTTAAATAAGAAGATATATACTTGGGATCAAGAGAAGTAAATTTGTGTGACAGAATAACAAAGCATATCCATCTAACTCTTTTGAAAACAATCTAAAAATTAAAAATATCATTTTTTTAAAAACATTTATTATATTTCCTAGTCATGTTTTGGGAAAAAATATATATTTACTTATAAAATTACAAGATTGTTTGGCGCATTTTTAGGTATAACAGTCATCAATTAGGTGTAAATATTCTTCATATACTATTTCCTCACTAAGCATTTATTATATTGGGAAATATTAAATGCGATATTACTGTAAGATACAAACACATAAAGGTACTGAGTTTTTTAAAGAATATTCATATAAGCCTTTCATTTTACAGCCATACACAAGAGTAGTGAAAACATTTTGTGTCCATGCATTCAATTATTTCATTTCATAAGAACACAAAACCGGCTTTCGTAATTAGGAAGAGGTAAAATGTTTATTTTTAACATTTTGGCGTTCATAATTTAGGTGTCAATACCTACTAAGCAAAGGGACAAAAACAAACTATAATTTCTTGTTTAAACGCATATAACCCTAAATATTTTCTTACACGCTACTTAATAGATCCTATAAAGTTTTTCTCTTACTAAGATGCTTTTTTTAACCTGGCGAAAAATCAAACTATATAATACAATTAATTCATTAAAAACATTTCAAAAGCAAGAGTATTTAATAAAACTATTATTGTTTTTGAAATATTTTAAATTTAGTAATAATATATAAATATATCTTGAGAAATTAGATAAAACCGTTCAGTTGAAATATTTGTTAAGTGTTAAGATTTGTAAAAGCAGAAACATTTTCGCAGTGTAAATAATTTTAATTGATGCCATTAAATCAGAATCCAATAATTGCTATTGTTCTGTTTATTAGAATTCCTAATTTAATGCTTATATTTTATTAGGGCGTGGCTAATGATAAGCCTAGCTCGTTAGGCCCGGCGGTCTATTCTGAAGCGTCGGACTAGAGCTATATATACACGTGTTGTGGAGGGAGAAGTCACCATTGATCTTCTAGAAATCATGAGTAACTTGTCGTTCGTCTTACTTGCCGTGTTTGTTTGGAGTGTGGCTGTAAGTACTATTTGTATTATGGTTTAGATTAACAGCAGTTTATAATTTAAATTTAATAACATTAAATAGACTAATTTAAAGTTTTAAATTAAAATAGTTATCGGAATATCAGTTTTTAATTGAAATCATTTATATTAATTATATTTAAAAAAATATCAAGTTAAAAATAAATTGAATTAATTAAAAATTTACCTGTATAATTTTACTAAATTTTGATTCCTTTGTTATTTATATAATTTACGTATTCCTTTTTAAGTATATTTTACTCATATTATTACCTTATTTTACCCCATTATTTCTAATTTAAACATTATAATATAACGCGTCATGTAAATATAGCCAAACAAATCAAATTATTTTATTCAATTTTTATGAGAACAGCAATATTTCTGCCACTTCTAAAGCCTTTTAAAATCTCAAGTTGCTTTAAAATTATTCTCCACGTGGAAATGAGTGTTCCAATAAGGGCAACTGTCCTTATTAGGGCAGTGTATACCTTATTCAAATGTTTAATGTATAAAATCAAATAATTCCTTTATTCGATAAAACAGATTTTCTATTTGTAACAATCTTTTAAATTCAATTTTACCTAACAACTATCTTGTTCTAACGTCCGAATTTAGTTATAAAATTACCTGATAAGAGCTGTCTTAGTTCCAATTTTCATTTATTGAGAACATACAAAATGCCCATAATGAAACACAAATAATTTTAGTTTAGCAAACATTTCAAATATGTTGTACTTTATCTATTTGTATTATTAATTATACTTTTACTTCTAATACAGTTCTATTTTATAACCTAAACTTTATTTTTAAAATATTTAAAACATTTTGTTAAAAAATTAGTAACATTGCTTAGGCCTATTATATCAAATTATGGTTTAACACAAACTTACGCTATACATGACACAACAAATGTTTTATATAGATTATTTTATTATTCATTTTGATGATGTTGGTACTGTTTACCAACGAATAGCCTTGAATAAAAATTAATAAATATTTCTTGAATTTGAATAGCCTCAGTGGTTTTTGATTACTATACAAAAAAAATGTATAGTTATATATATATATATATATATATATATATATATATATACCTTTTATTTTGTATAGTAATATATATATATATATATATATATTTATATATATATATATATATATATATATATATATATATATATATATATATATATATACAGTCGGTGCCGCTTATTGTGATCATATTTGTCAGAAGCATATTTGATAACAATAACCGAATGATAACAATAACCGAACGCTTAATCACGATGTAGTCTACAGCCGTACGCATTGAACTCACTGTATTATTGTCACAACTTTTTGTTCTGAACGATATGTAAGGCTATCATTACATTAAGTAATTCTAATTATGTAACACTATAATTAAACTGTACTTACCAAATATTGATGATATTCCGGACAGTTTTATGTACAGTAGTAGAATTTCTGTAATTTAGTTTTCTACATGTTAAAATTAGTGGGCATATTTCATGTCAGTTTATTTTATTCCACTGTAGATTTTTTTTAAAACACTGAATCTAGCATAATTGAAAAAAAATATATATAAACTACGTAAAACACTTGATCAAAACATTTTAACACATAAAACTTCATTATAAAACACTTCAATCTTATTTACACTTCAAATTTACATTTACTTTTTCTCGAAGAATTCCTCTATATGTGACTGTCTGTAGTCTTCTCGTAAAATATTGTTTATAAATTGTTCATATTCATAATGTTTGTTCAAATTTTCTGCTTTTTGTTGAACAAACTGCCTTAGAATCTCAAGAGCTTGGTGAACTTCCTGCTTAGATCTTTGCTGTACACATTTATCATTTTCGTCATCTGCTTTGTTATTCTGTCACACAAATTTACTTCTCTTGATCCCAAGTATATATCTTCTTATTTAAACTGTAGGATTAACTTTTATTGGGTGTGTGTGTATTCTATTTCTAATATATCATAAAACCCTCTTTTAAACAGTGTGTTTCCTATTTAAACATTAATTTCAATAATGCGTACATTTGTTTTGTTTTAGATGAGGAGAAACTTGTTCGAGAAACAATTAAGGAGTATTATAATAAGTTCAATATACAATATAAAGATATTCGTGTTGAGTTGCTTGGAAGGCACCTCTTCTCTTACTAATAAGACGGTGAAAAATTTGCATAATATTTTAACCAAATCCAGTATTAATTTGAAAAATTTGGTAGTTTTCAAGGCTTCACAAGTTATTAAATTGTCTGATATAAATTTTGTAAATGCTAAGCGACTTACGAAACACTCTGCTATCAAAGTGACTGGACTGTTTAATAAAATTAACTATAATATAGAAATGGGTAATTAAAAGGTCTCCAGAGGTACTCCAATACTTCCTTAGAGAAAATTAATAGCTTCTTTAAAATTCTTATAAAAAAGGTAAATGATTTGAGCAAGAAAATTAAGAATAAGGACTCAGTTAAGTTGAGTCTAAAGAGAATCGCTGTACTACACGACTCCACCATCAAGATATTTACTGACTTTGGAAATGCAAGCAAGAAGGACGTAGAACGCTTAGTAACAAATTGCAGAGCAGAAACGCAGATAAAAAAATATTATAACTTTCTAAAGAAATTAAAAACTCAAGCCCCGAAGAGGTTTCAAAATTTAATTTTAAAGTTTCAGTCAGAGGTTACGAATGCTAAGAAAGCTGTAAATAAAAGTGAAACAAAAACGAGTACTAAAATAATAGCATTTATGGAAAAGATTTATCACATGAGCCTGAGGGCCTTAATATGTATTTCAGTAGCAAAGCCGACGAGTTTATAAAGGCTGTCAATAAGGTTTTCTATGTGAGTATCATCTTGTTTTATATTTTCAAAGAATTTCATTGTTTTTTTAAAGTGATTTTTGATGTTTTACAGAACTATAAGTGTGTACGTATGTGTTCTTACTAGTCTTTAAGTACTAGAAGAACTCACCATTTTTAATTTTAAAAGAATTTCCGAAAATAACATATTTAGGCACAAATACTTAAAGGTTAGAGTATCATAAATTCGTGTTTTTTTTCTTTGAGTATGATTCAAACTTTCCCGACATTGTTTTACATTTTTTCTGTGATTAAAACATTATTCTTACGTATCTAATGATAGGTAATCCATAAAGCCAAAGCAACATACGATGATGGCGTATAAGGTTAAACCTTCTTCAAAGTGAACTTAAAAGAAAAACTAATTAACATTTTACTTTCAGATTATGCAATTGTTCAAAATAATAAATTTGACATAATATAATGTTACAGGAAGAGGAGGCAGACCACGGAAAATTCACAGTGATACAATGAAGGATATAAAAGAGTATATTCAAAAGACCAAGAAGGAGAGACCTTAACAATCTATTGCTATTATTTGCTAAACTATGTAACCAGTATACAATTACATAGTATATGTGAATGCTATATATCCATTATGCTATAATATATAACTATTTTATCTGATATCTATGTATCCATTATACTAACTGTAATGTAGCCATTATAATTAATTAAATAACTATTATATCGGAAATCTATATATGCAGTATTTTATAATATATAACCAAATTTATCTGAAACCTATTTATCCATTATACTATAATACATACATAATAGGTATCTGAAAGTGTATTGAATGTC